>CM032449.1:129875222-130115222 GCA_019049505.1 Pachyrhynchus sulphureomaculatus | reverse complement strand
CATCTAGCCAAGTGAAAGTTCTAAAATATTCCCTGACTTCTTCCATTTAGCAAATTGATAGTGCCAAATCTTGCACGGCTTAGGTGTCTCTCTGTGTCATATCATGTCAATATCATTGATCGATAATCATTGTGAGGCATCATCAAAGACAAATACCAAACGTGGATGATAATCGCGTCTGTGAGAGAAATTGATAAAAATTCCTTCAAATTTAATTTCTATTAGCCTATAATAAAATGTAAATCTATCAAGTTTTAACAAACATATATTGTTATAGCGGATTCAAATAGCACTAGCAGTTCTAATGACTCGCTTTCATCTGCTTCAAGAGATGGCAACGTTGTGATAGGATCGATCTAACATTTACATGGGTTATCCTAAGATGTATAAGTCTCCTGGCAATGTGTAAGTACTTTCCTAGTTATTATCACGAGAAAACTAACCTTTATTTGGTTTGGTTGTATTTGAATATAACAGATGTTTTGCTAAGAGGATATTATACTCAAAAATTAAAAAATAATAATAAGTTTTTGTTTTTTCGATTTTCTGAAAGTTTACATCCTTTAAAATGTACTTGACTTTTTTCGGATTTGAAAAAATAACTGAGCTCTAAAGGGAATAGAGGGCAACTTTTACGAGAGATGTACGGTGGTACAGATACCACAGATTACGGTTCGATTCTTGCTAAAAAAAAAACCGGCCAAGTGCAAGTCAGACTTGCACGATTAGTGTTTCATATCGTGATTGTTTTTAAAATAATGTTTTTTTACTGAAGTATGAATGATTAATGACTTAACAAAACGCACCCCAAACTTATTGTCTATTACGGTTCTGTCTCTAGTAGAACTAGTAGCTTTTATCATTTGTAATAGTTAATAACACACAAGGAGTATATTCCTGTACAGATTCACAGCGGGTGAGAGAAGGGGTCGGTCAACTGCTTAGGGCTCGAGGCCATCCTAGGAGAATGACCCCGGCCACAAATATGTGCCTTTTAGATTTGAGCAAGAGAAAAAAATAATTATTAAATAATGCTCTACTTAATTCTGTGAAGATGCACATTATAAAAAAACATCAGGTTACATTAGCCTAAGATTTTGCATCACATTAATTGTATAAAACTTAGTGGATGAGAGTAAGGTTTTTGCCGCCAATTGCTTTTCTGTCTTACTTATATACTATTATATTCTTGTTTTTTATTATTTTTTTTTTTACTTTTTAGTGTTCCGTACGGAACACTTATGGGATAACCTCGGTGTCCGTCTTTCTGTCACACCCGATTTTCTCCGAAACTATTTGACATAGAAAGTTGAAATTTGGCACAATTATAAGGATTGATGGCCCAATTAGAGCTGTATAATTTTGAAAGTTCAATTTTGACTTATGTGTTGTTAAGTTTTGGGGAGTGAAATCGAAAGTGAAAAGGATTTGTTACCAGGTCAAATGAAAGCTTGTAAAAACACAAGTTCAAAAATATATATGATGGAATACTTCCGCACACTTTCCTTCATATTATTTTTTAAAAGTGGCCCAAATCGGCTGCTCCTCCTATCCCGAAAAGTACTAATCAAAAAATTTTGAAAAAATTATGGAATATTTTCCATAAGGTGTAGATTGAGCGAAACTTATCACGAGGGCATTACGTTTGATAATTTATCTGGTGTGAACAAAAATCTGCCAAGTTCAAGTCGGACTTGCGCAATTAGTGTTCCTTACGGTGATTATTTTTAAAATAAAATAAAATCCTTACCTAGGCTAAGTTAATTAGGTCCCTGACATGTATATATCTGAAAATCCAATATGTATTTTCACGTTTCTTCTTGGTCAATAATGTATAATAGTTGTAGCATCTTAGCTATCTAATAGCCAATAAATCAATCTAGCTCAATCTAGTAATAAATGTGTAGAATAAATATTTACTATTTACCAGGTTTACAAGTATGAAATGCGGATTTCAGACAACAGATGGTGCACCAATGCAGTTTGTGCTATAAAGATTTGACACTGCGCCATTTTGTTGTGTCATCAAGAAGTGTCAGACGCGCACGAGTGATAAATTGGAAAAATGTGTGCGTAGTGTTGTGTTGTTGTGTTCAATATGTCGAAATTTATACCAAACCAAGAGCATTCGCGGACAGCATTAATTTTTGGTTTTCATTTGAAGAAAACTGCTGTTGAATCATACCGATTACTTCAAGAAGCTTATGGTGAACATGCTCCATCGCAAGATACGTGTGAAACATGGTTCGGCGTTTCAAAAGTGGAGACTTCGATGTTGCAGACAAGGAACGTGGAAAACCGCCAAGCATTGTTGGACGAAGATGATTCGCAAACACAAAAACAACTCGCCAATCAATTGGGTGTTAGTCAACAAGCTGTTTCCAATCGGCTACGAGAGATGGGAAAGATTCAGAAGACCGGTAGATGGGTACCACATGAGTTGAACGACAGGCAAATGCAAAAGCGCAAAAACACGTGTAACATTTTGCTCGCTCGGTACAAAAGGAAGTCGTTTTTGCATCGTATAGTTATAGGGATGGAAAGTGGATTTATTTTGAGAGTCGCAAGCGCAACAAATCATGGGTAGACCCAGGCGCACCATCCACATCAACCGCAAGACCGAATCGCTTTGGCAGAAAGACGATGCTCTGTGTTTGGTGGGACCAGAGGGGCATGGTCTATTATGAGCTGTTAAAACCTGGGGAAACGGTTAATACTAAACGTTACCAAACAATTGACCGATTTAAACCGTTCGCTACTTGAAAAAAGGCCATAATACCGAAAGAGGCAACACAAAGTCACTTTTCTCTTTGACAATGCTCCATCACATACGGCAAAACCAGTTCGCGACACGTTGGAAGCACTCAGCTGGGAAGTTTTACCCCATGCGGCTTACTCACCAGACTTGGCTCCTTTCGATTACCACTTGTTTGCATCGATGGGTCACGCACTTGCTGAGCAGCACTTTGGTTCGTACGAAGATGTGAAAAAATGGCTCGATGAATGGTTCGCAGCAAAAGGGGAAGATTTTTACTGGCGTGGTATTCACAAATAGCCCTAAAGATGGGAAAAGAGTATAACAAGCGAGGAGCATACTTTGAATAAAGCACTTTTTAACATTCTTCCGAATTTAACATGTTTTTTTAGAAACAAAAATCCGCATTTCATACTTGTACACCTGGTAGATATTTGTTTAATTATAAACAAATAGAATAAAATTATTTTCTCTCGGTACCTATCCGTATGTGTACTAAAAAGTATATTAACAAAACTTCAACCATATTGCCAAGAAACTTAATTTTCATAGTTTTTTTTATACCAGATAAATTATCAAACGTAATGTACGTGATAATTTTCGCTCAATCTACACTTTATGAAGAATATTCTAGAATTTTTTCTAAATTTTTTATCAGTACTTTTCCACATAGTAGGGGGGACAGGAATGTTTGACTATTTAAAAAAAAAAGAAAACAAAGACTGGTATGCTCAAATGTTACATCATATATATTTTTGAATTCGTGTTTTCACAAGCTTTCATTTGACATCCCACTCGATGACCTAGTAAAAAAAATTGTTTTTACTTACGATTTCACTCACCAAAACTAACCCTTTATGTCAATTTTTAACTTTCAAAAATACACGGCTCTGATTGGGCCATCAATTCTTACATTTGTGCCAAATTTCAACTTTCTATGTCAAATAGTTTCGGAGAAAATCGGGTGTGACAGACGAACACCGAAGTAATCCCATAAGCGTTCCGTACGGAACACTAATAATTAGTCCCATGTTCGTAAATTTTTCAAAATTTCAGGGAAAAAAAGGGGGTCTAAGAAAACATATCTCATAAGTGCCTAACCTAAGATTCTAAAAATATGTTATATATCCTACCCCACATCTAATTTCAATAGCTTCGCAACACTAAAAACCGTGAAACTATGTGACTTGAGAATATGGTAGAGGTTTTGTTAATCTAATCTTCAGTACATTATTTCTCGCGCGTCACTCCGTACAGTACCGGACAAAAGAATTTTATTTTATTTGTTTATAATTAGGCAAACATTGAAGTAGTAAATATTTCTTTTACACTTTTATTACTAGATTCTTCTTTATTGGTTATTAGGTAGCTAAGATGCTATAACTATTACTCAATATTGACTAAAAAAAACGTGAAAATACACATTGGATCTTACGTGTCAGGGACCTAATTAACTTAGCCTAGGTGTGGATTTTATTTTATTTTAAAAGCAATCACCGTACGAAACACTAATTGCGCAAGTCTGACTTGCACTTGGTCGGTCTTTTAATGTTATGGTTTAGGTATTAAGATTATACAAGTTTGTAAAATTACTTTAGTGTATCAATAGAAAACTTTGATGTCCTCAGTAAACTTATTTTTGTTACGATGTAAAATAGAAATTTATACTAAAAAAACTTTCCCAAAAAACAGTCTTTGAAGTAGCAAGATTAAGTGACGCCAGTCAAAAATATCCAGACGGTGGTGGTTGACAAAAATAATATTTGGATTATTAATGTAAAATAATGCATGTTTTGTCGTTAATAGTACAAATGTGTATTAAGTAAAATACAGTATTTTGTAGGGTTTAATGTCCACATATGTGGTGTTTTAATATGTAGTATTAATTTTCTGTGTTACTAAAGTGGCAGTTGGTGAATTGGGATATTTTGAAATATTCTTTTATATAAATTAAATGTTTTGTTAAAAAAAAAAACGAAACCACACCGTTCGACAGGCACTTACTAGACTGCCTGTTCACGCGATCGCTTGCAATGCTGCCAGAAAATTATGCGACGTAGTCGCTCGCATAAATTTTTCACTTCTTTTCGTAGCA
Organism: Pachyrhynchus sulphureomaculatus; assembly: GCA_019049505.1. Lineage (NCBI taxonomy): Eukaryota > Metazoa > Arthropoda > Insecta > Coleoptera > Curculionidae > Pachyrhynchus > Pachyrhynchus sulphureomaculatus. The sequence goes on along the minus strand of CM032449.1, from coordinate 130,110,372 downwards.
CCCTCCATTTTATTTTTGCTCACCTAGTCATAAATTAAGTTGCTTTTATATGTACAGCTTTGGCCAAAAGTATTAGGCACCCAACAATTTACTTCATTTCTTGTGTTTCAGGGTAAAAAATTAAATTCGTATGTTTTGTAAAATCGTATATTGAGGTAAAATTATGAAATAAATTATTATTTGGTGTGTCCGCCCTTAGCTTTAATTACAGCAGCAATTCTTTGGGGCATGCTGCGTACAAGCCTAGTCCATTCAGTTGTACTTATGGCATCCCACTCATCCATCAAAGCGCTTTTTAGCGCTGCTTTGATGTTATGCTATGCTGCCGTATATTGCGCTTCAGAATACCCTAAGGATGCTAGATAGGGTTTAGATCTGGAGACTGCGCCGGCCAATCCAACAAGACAATGTTATTGTCTCTAAACCAGTGCATCGTAGCCGCTGATTTTTGACAAAGTGCATTATCTTGCTGAAATTTGATGTCGACTAAGTTAGTGTCGCCAAAAATGCGCGTTAGCGAAGTCATCAATACAGTTTCTAGTACTTTTGGCCGTTCATGTGGCCTTCACAAATGAACATTTCGCCGACACCTTTAGCAGCCATGCAGCCCCAGATCATAATGCTGCCTCCTCCGTGTTTTACAGTAGGTACCACGCAATCTGGATGGTATTCCGAATAGCTGTAAGAATAGAAAAAATACTCAATTAAAAAATTTTGACAAAAACGGATTAAATCAAGAGTAATTGTATGTAGTTATTTGTTAAAATAAATCATATAAAAACTTACCGCAAAGTTGGATTCGTCGGACCATACAACATTAGACCAATCCTCTTCGCTAAAATGTTGTTGCTTCGGAGCCCACTCTAAGCGTTTTTTTCTATTGGTCTCTAAAAGCCAAGGCTTCTTTCTAGCTTTGCACCCTTTTAATCCAGCTTCTGTCAGTCTTCTCCTTGCCGTTCGAGAATTAATCGGCATCCCAATCTCTTCCGGCAGAGCTGCAGCGAGCTCAGATGATGTTTTTTTTTCGATTTTTAATAGACTCGCGGATGAGTTTTCTGCCCTGTCGCTCATTAATTAGTCTTACGTTTTCTGCCCGTTCTCATTTTGTTGGCATGGAAGCCAGTCTCCACAAACCTTTTAATAGCACATTGCCCTGCGCACCGAGAACATTTCACTAACTTGGCTATTTCTACTTGGGACTTGCCTTGTTCATGTAGGGTTTGAATTTTAATTCGTTTTTCGATACCAAGCTCAATTTTCTTAGGCATTTCTCAAATATAAGAATGTCCAGTTCACAAATAAAACACGCACGGAAACTTCTTGATACTATAAGTAGTAAAAGAGTCTGATAAAAACAATATTTTTCAAAAAACCTCATTATCGCAATTTTGTGGGCCAGGTGTTTTATGAACCTGTAAAAGAGATTGTCTATTGTTTAAGTTAGCTTTTGACAGCACCACCTATAGTATTGTTAAAACAATTAATCTTTTTTTTAAATATTTTATGAGTTTCACGTGTTTATTTTTGGCCAAGGCTGTAACTATTATTTTCAGACCTTTATGGAGTCTATTACTTATACTTTTACAGTTTCCAATCTTCATAAAGTTCTAGATATAATTGGAACTTAATAGAACCATTCGTTAGAAAACCCTTATTACTTGTTTTTATGTAGAGGCGCTATCAAAACTATTACAGATGTAATTCACAGTCTAAACGTGTGGTTATGGTCTTCGAACCGAGTGTGGCATTTTGACTGTCTGTATTAAAATAATTAAAATACCCATTTTCGAACTCCTCCTCCTCCCCCTAAGTTCTTTCACCCTCCAGAGGATATGGTGACTCTGTGGTCAATAAGGAGGATTGATTTATCATCTGTCACTGTTCTCGGTTCTGTGCGTGCTCTGATGCTTCATACAATGACTTCCCGGTTAACCGTTTCATTTGATACACCTAACGTGAACGTCATCTACTCCTGCAGCGCTTACCTTCAACCTTTCGCTGTATGACCAGTGATTTTAGCTCAAGTCTTCTGCTGAGGTGTCCGAAATACCTCAAATATGTCTGATTTAACATGTAGGCTGAAAAGTTTCTGGTCTAGCTACTTTTTGCAAAATTCGACTTAATTCATCAACATAGTCTCCTTCAAGAGTACCAATTTCGAACAGAGCTTCCTCATGCCCAAATGATCATGCAAAATATAACGACACGTTCTTTTAATATCTTTAGGGTGTCAGCTATCTCACGCAATTTCATTTTACAGTTATCCAAAACAATTTTGTGGATTTTTTGATGTTTTCCTGTGTAACCACCTCATTTGGTCGTCCAGAGCGTTTAGCATCATTTGTGTATGTACGACCGCGTTTAAATTCTGCATATCAGTAAAAGATGAGTGATTTTCCAGGTGCAGAGTCCCCATAACACTTATCAAGCCATTACTTTGCTTGAACGGTATTTTTTTCCGTCAAAAAACAGTAAAATTCGATTTTTTCCATTGTTTTGAAAATATTAAAAGTAGCGTCACTAAAACTACGGTAACTCGTAAACTAATCGTCGAAATGTCATGAAATTTTGACACGTATCGTGTGAAGGTTGATACTTCCTAAAAATCATATAGATTTTTTGAAAAGGGCGACATCTCATACCAAAAACTTTTCAGCCTATGTGTTATAAGCGTTCTTGGGAGCCTTAACTTGGTAGTCGATCGCGAGGTGCTCGAGACTTTTCGTATTTTAGCTAATTTTGTGGTTGCAGAGCTAGCAATTGAGAGTCTCCTATGTATTTTTAAGTGACTCTGCCGGTATTGGTAATTAGAGATGTAAGGTATCGATAGGAATTTCAAACTACAATATTACAAAAGTATTTTAGTTTGCCCGATTCATCACCTTCTCATTAGTAAGACAAATTCAACTTTTCTGTGTGGTTACTATTCAACCTAGCTCACTTACTACCCACTAACCCCCTTCACACTTACTTATTGCTTTTACTCTTTCTTGCATGCCTACCCTTACTAATCACTTATATAGGACGCAGCTTTCCAAACAATCTGGCTTTTTGAATGTAACTTCACCTGGAAGGTCGAGCCCTACGTTGAATAGAGTCCGGTATGTAAAATATTATAGGTAAATTGGAAACTTTTATATTTTTGTGGAAAATTGATGAAAAATTAAGTCTGGTAACATTTATATTCTCTTCTAGAGTCGAGTAATGGAGTTTTCAAACATTAATTCGGAAAATTATCACTTTCTAAACAAATTTTTAAACCGAAAATATTTCTCGCGCTAATGCGGAAAGTAAATATAATGGTTCGATTCGAATATGTTATAAAATTAGAAAAGTCAATACAACATCTTGCATAGCATTACTAAGGCAACGAACTATTTTATTAGTATTTGATATTCGTCATGCAGGTTTTCAAAACGTCATAGATTTGTTTTGCAAAATACAAGGGCTGCCTTTTAAATTTTTACAAACGAACACTAGATAGCGCTATTGAGATGTGACATTATCATTGTAAAATTTGACATTTGTTATTGTTAAACCAGTGGCAGCTCAGAAATTGGCCGAGTAATTTGTTTACAGTGAGCGTTTAAAAAAACACTTTTATGAACAAATGGAAATTTCACGTAAAGGTTTTCGTTGGATGATTTTTTACTCAACAACAATGCCTAGAATCGCTTCACATTCAACTTTTAGTAATGAATCACAATCTATTTACAATTGGTTTGCAAAATTTGGTCATGGTCGTGCTTCCGTCAGCGATGAATTTCGTGAAAATCGAACAAAATTGGTTATTGTTCCAAAAAACATCGATGCTCTGCGCAACATAATTAAAGAGGATCGGCTTGTGACTTACCGTGAGATAGAGGCATATCGAAGACTGCGGTACATTCGACTGTGCACGAACATTTAGCTGTGAAAAAGATATGTTTCCGATGGATTCCGCATAATTGGACCGAAACTCAAAAACAGGCTCTTGTCAATTGGTGTGAGGAAGTGGTCAAAAAATTCGACCAAGTATACGCAAAATTCGTGTACAACAAGCAACAATTAACTGTTTGGTTGTTCCAAGATAACCCGAATCCAATAAAACTGGTTCGTTCGCGAACCATTTCAAAAAAAAATAATCGCTTGTTTCTTTGATTATACTGGACATGTTGCAACCATGACTTTGGAGGATCGAAGAACAGTTAATGCTGAATGGTATACAACAATTTGTTTGCCAGAAGTTATCGATGAAATCAGGAAAAACAATTGAAAACGTCGCATCATTCTTTATCATGACAATGTCAGCTCTCATTCACCTGATTTATCAATATATCAATATCATATTCCAAAAAGCAATTCTCATTTGAAGAAACTGTTCAATTAAAATTGAACATAAACTATAACATAAACATAGTTTACAGTATATAATATGGAATATATGTACGAGGCTGGTTTGAAAAGTCCGTGCAAAGTCCGAGAGATAGCACCACCGGCGCGTAACGAGGTCATGTTTAGTTAGTAGCATCTCTTGAATGAACGCACACCAAGTTTCAGCCATATTGGTCTATTTCTTTGTGTTTGGCATTCGTGTGAATCAAGGAAGTCGAGTGATTTTCAAGAAATGGACGAAAAAGAATTTCGTGTGGTGATTAAACATTACTTTATGAAAGGCAAAACGCCTCAGGAGACTAAAGAGAAGCTTGATAAACATTATGGTGACTCTGCACCTTCGATTAGAACAGTTTATAAGTGGTTTCAAAATTTTCGGACTGGCCATATGGGCACAAGTGACGCTGAACGTTCTGGACGGCCCGTGGAGGTTACGACTCCAGAAATCATTGATCAAATCCATGATATGGTGATGGATGACAGAAAAGTTAAGGTGCGTGAGATTGCTAGTGCTGTGGGCATCTCGACTGAACGGGTACATAATATTTTGCATAAACATTTGGACATGAGAAAGCTATCCGCAAGATGGGTGCCGCGATTGCTCACGCTTGACCAAAGACGGAATCGTGTGAAGTGTTGCAAGGATGGTTTGCAGCTGTTCCAGAAGAATCCGGAGGACTTTAAGCGTCGTTTCGTCACTGTGGATGAAACATGGATACATCACTATACTCCTGAGATCAAACAACAATCTAAACAATGGGTTACCAAGGGGGAATCTGCACCAAAAAAGGCGAAGACCGTTCCTTCGGCCGGAAAGGTTATGGCGACTGTCTTTTGGGATTCGCAAGGGATAACCCTCATCGACTATCTGGAAAAGGGTAAAACTATTATGGGTGAATATTATTCATCGTTATTGGACCGTTTGAAAACCGAGCTGCAAGAAAAACGCCCGCGATTGACCCACAAGAAAGTCCTTTTCCATCACGACAACGCACCAGCACACACCTCAGCAGTTGTGGTTGCAAAATTAATGGAAATAGGATTCCAACTCGTTTCACTTCCCCCCTATTCTTCAGACTTGGCTCCCTCGGACTACTATTTGTTCCCCAATTTGAAGAAATGGCTGGCGGGACAAAGATTTTATTCAAACGAGGAGGTGATTGCATACACTAATGGATATTTTGCAGACTTGGACAAATCCTATTATTCGGAAGGGATCAACAAACTAGAACATCGTTGGTCGAAGTGTATAAGCCTAAAAGGAGACTATGTCGAAAAATAAAAAAGGTTTACCCCAAACATATAAGTAGTTTTTATTTTTTCACGGACTTTTCAAACCAGCCTCGTATAACACGTTAATTTACAATCTTGAATTTCTCTGTGACATAATATATTTTATGTCTTACCAAATAAAAACATGAATTACAGATAAATCATAAACCTACTACTTGCTTAAATACGAGGGCCGCTTTTTAAGTTTTACAAACGACCACTAGATGGCGCTATTGAGATGTGACATTACTATTGTAAAATTTGACATCTGTTATTGTTAAAACAGTGAGCAGTTCGGAAATTGGCCGAGTAGTTTGTTTACAGCGAGGATATAAAAAAAGAGGCATCCTTAGGCATATCGAAGACTGCAGTACTTTCGATCTTGCATGAACATTTAGCTGTCAAAAAGATCTATTCCCGATGGATTCCGCATAATTTGACTGAAACTCAAAAACATGCTTGTGTCAATTGGTGTAAAGAAATCCTCAAAAAATTAAACCGAGAACATGCAAAATCCGTAAACAACATCGTAACAGGAGATGAAACTTGGATATATTCGTACGAGCAGTAAATTAAGCAACAATCAACTGTTTGGGTGTTCCAAGATGAACCGAATCCAACAAAAGTGGTTCGTTTGCGAAGCATTTCCAAGAAAATGATCGCTCGTTTCTTTGGTTATACTGGACATGTTGCAACCATTACTTTAGAGGATCAAAGAACAGTTAATGCTGAATGGTATACAATAATTTGTTTGCCAGAAGTCATCGATGAAATCAGGAAAAACAACCGAAAACATCACATCATTCTTCATCATGACAATGCCAGCTCTCACACAGCACGTCAAACAATTGATTATTTGACGGAGAAAAACGTCGAATTAATGTCTCATTGCCCGTATTCACCTAATTTATCGCCTAACGACTTCTTTTTGTTTCCAATTGTCAAAAAAAATGCGTGGACAGCGATTTTCATCACCTCAAGGAGCTGCTTAATCTTTTCAAAACCATGTTTTTGAGGTACCAACTTCAGAGTGGAAAAAATGTTCCGAGAATTGGTTCGAACGCATGCAAAAGTGTATAGATCTTAAAGGCGAATATTTTGAGAAACAATAAAACGATTTGTACCAAAAATGTTTTTTTCTTTCATTGTTTTTGTAAAAACTTAAAACTCGTGACTATTTTATTTGAAGCTCTCGATACCGTGGTTTTAAAGTTTATAATGCGTTCTTTAAATACGTTTATTATTGGTCACTTCCATAAAATAACCTCTCCTTGGCGATTTTGAAATTGTTAGGATTACGTGATACCTCATTTTATAGGTCTTTTAAATTTAATCTAGGATATTTAAAAGTTGAAATTTAATTTCTTCGATATCTAAAATAATGTTTGTTTTCTCTTTAGACCATCAAATTTCCAAAACATTAAACCAAAATAGATTAGGGATGAAACAATATACTTTAATTATTTTAGCTACATTCATACCAGGTGTACAAGTGTGAAATGCGGATTTCAGACAACAGATGGTGCACCAATGCAGTTTGTGCTATAAAGATTTGACACTGCATCATTTTGTTGTGTCATCAACAAGTGTCAGACGCGCACGCGTGATAAATTGAAAAAGTGTGTGCATAGTGTTGTGTTGTTGTGTTCAATATGTCGAAATTTATACCGAACAACGCATTCGCGGACAGCATTAATTTTTTGTTTTCATTTGAAGAAAACTGCTGTTGAATCAAACCGATTACTTCGAGAAGCTTATGGTGATTATGCTCCATCGCAAGATACGTGTGAACGATGGTTTCGGCGTTTAAAAAGTGGTGACTTCGATGTTGCAGACAAGGAACGTGGAAAACCGCAGAAAGAAATACGAATGTGGAATTGCAAGCATTGTTGGACGAAGATGATTCGCAAACACAAAAACAACTCGCCGAGCAATTGGGCGTTAGTCAACAAGCTGTTTCCAATCGGCTATGAGAGATGGGAAAGATTCAGAAGCCGGTAGATTGGTACCACATGAGTTGAACGACAGGCACATGGAAAAGCGCAAAAACACGTGTGACATTATGCTTGCTCGGTACAAAAGGAAGTCGTTTTTGCATCGTATAGTTACAGAGGATGAAAAGTGGATTTATTTTGAGAATCCCAAGCGCAAAAAATCATGGGTAGACCCAGGCCCACCATCCACATCGACCACAAGACCGAATCGCTTTGGCAGAAAGACGATGCTCTGTGTTGGGTGGGACCAGAGGGGCGTAGTCTATTATGAGCTGTTAAAACCTGGGGAAACGGCTAATACTAACCGTTACCAACAACAATTGACCAATTTGAACCGTTCGCTGCTTGAAAAAAAAGGCCAAAATACCGAAAGAGGCAACACAAAGTCATTTTTCTTCATGACAATGTTCCATCATATACGGCAAAACCAGTTCGCGACACGTAGGAAGCACTCAGCTGGGAAGTTCTACCCCATGCGGCTTACTCACCAGACTTGGCTCCTTCCGATTACCACTTGTTTGCATCGATGGGTCACACAATTGCTGATAGCAGCGCTTTGGTTCGTATGAAGATATGAAAAAATGGCTCGATGAATGGTTCGCAGCAAAAGGGGAAGATTTTTATTGGCGTGGTATTCACAAATTGCCCGAAAGATGGGAAAAAATGTATAACAAGCGATGCAGCATACTTTGAATAAAGCACTTTTTATCATTCTTCCGAATTTCACATGTTTTTTTAGAAAAAAAATCCGCATTTGATACTTGTACACCTGGTAATGTGTTTACTTCTATCAAATTAAATTGATAAATATCAAGTAAATCTGAAGTTACCAGTATATATTAGATTAAACATATTACTGGTCAGTCAATAAGTTTTGAGAGTGGAAATGAAAACAAGATGAATTAATGAGTCGAAATACATTTATTCTTCAGTATAATTTCCCGTAAACTCAATATATTTTTTCAGTGATTTTCCAATTCATTTACCCCATCTCTGCAGTGGTTTTTCGGAAGACCTTCAAAATACCCATCTACTAATGCTATCATTTGTTGAAAAACGCTTCCCACGTAGAAATCTTTTGAGGTTTTGGGACAGATGGAAGTCAGAGGGTGCCAGAGCTGGCGAATAGGGTGGATGTTCCAACAATTCGTACTTTAGTCCGACCAGTTTTGCCGTTGTCAAAGCACCTCTGTAAACAGGTGCATTGTCATGATTAAAGATGTTTTTTTTCTTCTGCACGCCGGGCCTTTTCTCACGAATTTTCTAATCTAGCTGGGCCAGAAGGTTGCAATAATATTCTCCTGTTATTGTTTTACGGTTTGAAGGTAATCAATTAACAAAATTCCTTTTGCACCCCAGAAAACACGTTCAATACGTTGATATCTTTAGGGTATCAGCTATCTCACGCAGTTTCACTTTGCGGTCATCCCAAAACAATTTTGTCGATTTTTTTATGTTTTCGGTGTAATCACCTCATTTGGTCGTCAGCATCAATTGTATCTGAACGACTGCGTTTAAATTCAACATACCAGTAAATGACGAGCGATTTTCCAGGGGCAGAGTCCCTGTAACACTTATCAAGCCATTGCTTTGCTGGAACGGTATTTTTTCCCATCAAAAAACAGCGTTTACCATAATCAACACACGAAATTCGAATTTTTCCATTGTTTTGAAAATATCAAAAGTAGCGTCACTAAAACCACTGTAACTTGTAAACTAATCATCGAAATGTCGTGAAATTTTGACACGTATCGTTTGAAGGTTAGTACTTCCTAAAAATCATATGGACTTTTTGAAAAGGGCGACATCTATGTGTCAGACAAAAAACTTTTCAGCCCTAGTGTTATATAATAAACTTCAAATTATTTATTTATTTATAATCCAAATACAAAAACAAAGTATTCCAGAAGCCTGGAGCCCGCAGTAGGTCATACCCGTATGCAGGCTTGGATAAAAACGTAACAAAAACTTAATATCAATAATGAAACATTACAAAATTAAAAAATTTAAACTTGAAATATAAAGAGTAAAATAATTTATATCAATTGAAAGAAAAGAGGTGTTAAGAGTTCTAAAATGCACCAAAATTCCAAAATACAAATGTTCCAAACACAAATTTTTACCTTTTTTTCAATAATTGTCTTATTAACAATTTTCTAAAACCCATTTTTTCAGTTTGTTCTTGATAACTCTGTTACTCCCAGATATATTTTTAAGTTCATTTGGAAGTTTATTGAAAAGTTCAGTTGCCATATATACATGACCCTTTTTTCCTACTTCTAGATAAACCCTTCTAAGTGCAATATTTTTATTTCTAGTAATCTTTTTCGAGGTGGTGTACTCATCACGCAAATTCGCATAATTATGCATAAGGATCTCCAGTGCATATGTTTGTTTTATATTTAATAGTTTCTTGTTAACAGTTATTGATCTAGCTGTATTAATAATTTTTACTAGTCTTTTCTGAATACGTGCAAGAGATCCCATTGCATTATCATATGCAGAGCCCCAAGCCACTATTCCATAGCTTGCAACACCATTAAAAAGGCCATGATATATCCTGAGCAATGTGTGTCTATCCATGATCTTTACTAGTTTTGCAAAAATATATTTCAAATATCTAGTTCTCTTGACAATATTTTCTATATTTTTTTTCCATTTCATATTTACATCAGTTGTTACCCCTAAATATTTAGTGTCATCAACTCTCTTCAATCCTTGTGTATTTATTGTCAAGAGTGCCTCAGGTGGAATTGATTCAATGTAATTAGAAAATGTAATGTATACTGTTTTTGCAACCTTTAAAGAAAGTTGATTTGTATTCAACCGCAAGTATACTTTGCCAAAAATGCATTTGCTTGCATGACCGTTTTTGTCCAGTTCTTCTCAGTACATAAAATAATAGTGTCATCAGCATACGAGACTATTATATCCATTGGCAGAGTCTCAAACAAATCATTAATGTAAATGAGGAAAAGTAAAGGCCCTAAAATCGTACCTTGTGGTACTCTAATTTTCACGTCTCTAAAACTACTTTTATTGTTTCCTATTTTTACCTATTTTTACAGTTTGTGTTCTGTCAGCAAGATAATCTTTGACAAGCTTATGCGCAACACCCCTTATACCATGGTACTCTAGTTTTTGTAATAGCTCATGGTTTACTGTATGAAAAGCCTTGGCCAGGTCAAAAAAAACAGCTATGTTTGGTTTGCTCTTATCTAGATTACTCTACAAAAAGTCAGATACGACAGCTAAAGCATCCTTTGTACCAACACCTTTTTTGAACCCATATTGCCTGTTTGATATCATCTTGTGGTTATTTAGAAAACTTGTAAGTCTATCGTGGAGTGTTTTCAAATATTTTAGCAAAATTTGATATTAAGGCCTATAGTTTGTTGCTTCTGTTTTTGAGCTTTTCTTGTGGATTGGTTCTATTTCTGCCATTTTGAAGTGATTGGGACATTTCCCTCTCTCAAAACACTTGTTTATTATATGTGCAAGTGGGTCTGTAATATAACTGCTTATTTTTTTAATGACACGCGTGTGTATATATAATCTACACTCCGTGCCTTATTTTTTAACTGGTTTAATGTTAGCTCAATTTCATAAGCCTTGGTAGGTCTCAAAAACAAGGAACTGCAAACCTTCTTTTTAGGTGTACAACTTAATTGGTTTGTTTTCGGAATTTCTTTGGCAAGCTTTTCTCCAATAGCACTAAAAAACTCATTAAAATGATCTGTAATATCATATCCGTTTTCGATTTTTCCTGTCTCAGTCACTAACATTTTTACTGCCTTTCGTGTATGTAATTATGGTGTAGATGATTTTATGCAAAGAAATATATTTATTCATCTCTATTTTAATATACTCATTCATATATTTAAAAATCTGAGGTCTGACCAACAAAAAACTGGATCGGAATTTTATTATAGGATTGAATCGAAATGATCATCTTGCGCAATTCTTATATAGAACTCGACTGGATTCGATTCTAACATATAATTAAATTCGTCATCAGAGTGAAAAATTGTGATGACGATGAGTATTATTACAGTTAACAATTGTTAGTAATTTAGTTTAATTATTCATCAATTTTCGGTAAATGTCGCTGGTGTCCTTAATTTTTTGTGTTGTTTTTAAATTATCCACTTAAATCTGACAAATTCTGATAAAGAAGAAGCTTTATTATTCTGGCACGTTTGTATTTTATGTACGTAATTTTTTTTTATAGTGCTAAAAATAATATTACAAAAACAAAATATGTTTCAGGAGGGTTCGAACGTTATATGCCTGCTTGGGGGAACACGATGGCGAATTATCATTTGAACCGAATCAAATCATAACTAATGGTAAGTTTATAATATATATGTTATTATTTTTTACTTTACATCTAATAAACTTTGTTCTAAACGAAGTTTGCAGGATTACAATTAAAAGAACGCTTTTAGCCCGAAAAACATAGAAAATTAAAAATATTTTGTGGAATCTGACGTATACATAAAAATAGTTCATTAGTTTAGCAAATTCGTTTCCGCGTCAGATATGAGTATTTCCAATTGGCATAAAAACAGTTCATATACGGACGGGCGATTAGTATGAAATAAGATTTCCTAATTTAAACGAAATAGAAAAATGGATAAAATTTTCCATTCTCTAATCATTAAAAGCATAAAGATAAATCCCTAGTTTGATAATCGTCTAAAGGAAAACGGTAATTTTGTTCTCCCTAATTTTTGAACTCTGGCCAGCACATGGGAATGGGCATACTAAGATGGTACGATCCCTACATTACTTGTTAGCAAAGATGTCGGTAAGACGCCAACAATTTTAAATTCAAGAGCACACATAACGTATTAATTAGCATTCTCGGTATCATAGCAATAAAAATCATTTCATTCCGTTATAAGTCTACGCACACAAGGCGAACGCACTTGCCTGTAAAACGCGACCCTATTATCAACTTCAGGGGAACCGACAAGGAAAAGAATTATCTCCACCGAGGTAAACTTTAGGATAGAGTAACCTATGCAGAGTAGTATCTGGAATAACTTTGCACCCATGGTTAAACGACCTCCCATGCCTCAATGATTTTTCACGCTGGAAAATCGCTGCTATCCAAGCTAAAATATGTCTCGTCATCTTCAATAACGCCACACGAGCACTTGAAGTCTGTGTTTGATTTTGATTTCCTGTTTCTTTGCGTATTTCGGAGCTCGTTTCCTTGATTTTATGATGTTCGTACGTAGCGGTAAACTGAGTTTATATATAGGATTGCCTCGTCAAATATTTTCAGGTATAGATCGACCCATAAGATTACAATGGAATTCTAGAGAGCTGCAACTCAAGGTCGTTACTATCATTATTATGAAGAAGAGTCCACTTCATGGACATCTCAGAGAGGAAGAATTATGTGTATGTGTGTGATTAAACGGCTTTTCTACACATAAATGCGCCATATTGTCGGAAAGGTATAGTGGAGTATGCGCCTTTCTCCAAAATTTCTCAGCCTCATATCTCGAGAACTATTCCTCCTACGTGAATTTTGTATAGGACTTTTTTATGCAGGTTGTGATGATGAACAAATTTCATAATAACCAAAATATTTACGTAAAACCAAACTGATTTTCGCGACCTTTGACCTTCGAAAACTTTTTTTGCCGACACCATTTCGCAATGGACTTTTGACACAATATTTCTGATACTGAAACAAGGAAGGAGAATCTTCACTTGGATTTTTTCAGAACATGGATGCTATGACTGGATAATATGTGAATCATCGCCGAACAAGTGCGCTTCTTCAGGCGTCGAATTTATTCCAGGTTGTAGTCACACGTTATAGACCAAAATTGTCTAAAGTAGTGTCGAGTCAAAATTTTGAAATACACGCCTCTGTTCTGTTTAGATCCCTAAAGATCGTAATAGGTTCAATGTAAAATATGTGTGCCGACTTCGTGTCAATAGGTAAACCAGATAAAATTGTTTTCTTATGAAACCTAATGCATAGTTGCCCCCTCCTAATCGCCGGTCATTGTTCCTAGCCACAGGCCTATCGTGACAAACCGACGTTGTCGAAACCACCAGGACACAGTATGTTTGCTGCAGTCTATATTACTAATTAATTTTTAATTAAAGTGTAAGTTGAATCGGAGTCATAAAATACGGTTTTCATGTCTCTAGCTAGGTCGAACAGTTTCATATCCAGATATAATCTACAGTTACATTTACACTTCCTAGGCAAATATTATCATATCATGGGAAAGAGTATCATAGCTTTGCTGGTTTCGATAGCATATTGATGACGCTTGTCAGGGTCGAAAGATCAATTCCCTGCCTGCATTTCACTTACTCTTTAAATGTCAGAATGTAATGCTTTATTACTTCTCTGAACTGTAAATCCCTTCCGGTTAAATTTAGTCAGACGTCAAATAGAATAAACTACAAGACAGGCTGTAGACAGCTGGCAGGATTAATTAATCCTATATATAAACTAGTCCAAACTTAGACGCTAGAATTCCTTTAACAAACGGTACGATTAAAATTACCTTCCCGGATCTAGTTCAGAATAGAAAATCGACCTACTTTCAAAGTAAAAATTGCAGCCAAAGAATCAAATTACCTTCTCTTGATTTAAAAGTGATTAAGATTGTACTTAAGAAAAAGTTTGCAAATTCATATTTATTATTTTTTCACTAGTTAAATCGTCACAAGAACCAGGATGGCTCGAGGGTACCCTTAACGGCAAAACGGGTCTTATACCAGAAAACTACGTAGAAGTACTCCCTTGACAGAGTGGTTCTCTGTCAAAAATATCGACGTCACTGCGGCACGGAATTGCTAGAGCGTTACATCTCAGCAATCCTCCGTCCGAAGTTGCGTCTCCTACCAACAGCAAGAGACTGACCATGCATAGGCCCAGTCTTGATGGGGCTTTGGTGAAGCAGAGTAGTGTAGAAAGAAAAAGTTCTACGTAAGTTAACAAAAAATATGGTATCTGTTTATGCCACAAATACTTTAGTTGTTGTTTAATTAACTAAAAATATTTAGGATGTTATAATGCGTTTTAAAAAATAAAAAAATTCTTATATTTCACCGTGTTATATTATTTATTTAAGTCGATATCGCAGAAAGGCGTAATCTGTAATAGCTTCCCTGATAAAAGGGTAAACCTATTGTGGTTATTATAAATAAGTAATATGGAAAAAATGTATGTGCATCAATAATTTGAATATTTATGATCTTAACATTGGAAGGCCTATTTATGGTGGTATGTTAATTTAAATATGGACTCTGTCTTCATTTTGTGCCTATTTTAGAAGGATATTTATTATGAAATTTTAGCTTTTGAAACTCGATGTTTGTGATTTATAAATAACAAACTACATAAATACATAATAAGGTTTTTTTTAGATATTCATTCTGGTAAAAAAATTACATTTATAATGCCCGATTAAAAAAGTACAGATATACAAGTTAAAAATAGGGTTTATGTCATCGTTCTTAGGTATTTCGTACCTTTTTTGCCGAGCCCTTCCTCTAAAATGTTGTATGCAGACGTATCCCCCATTTTTCCTCAAGTAGCGTTGCAAGTATCACGGTGGAAACAATAAATAATACTGAAAGAATAAAAAAAAAATGTTTTTTCATTTTCTTCACAATTATGGATTTACGCTCTTCTGTGATGTCACCAGTGATATATAAACAACAAATGCAAATTACAAAAACCATATAAACTATCTATGATACGGATTTTACTTAAAATTGTGTTAAATTGTGTATTTGAAATTAAGTATTTGTGACGTGAACAAAAAATATTGAATCATTGTATACTTTGATTTTAAAAAGCAATACAATTATATACAACTATCAAGACATAAGGTATATATCATTTTTGATCTCGTCAGTGAAAATTTTTTGGAAATATATTGTAATTGTACCAGTATAGCTTTATATTACAGTAATCATTTGTTATTCTTAAATATTTGCTACTTTATAGTTGAAAATAAACAATTATAAAGCTAACTATAAGCATACATAGTAACTTTTACATATCATCTTATAGCTAACATTTGTTCATAAGATATAGGATGTTCAGTATGAAATAGCGGTGCTTGCATTATTTTTTTAATGAAAAAATAAAATAAAGAATAAGTATGATTCCTTTTATATAGATAGATACATTTTTAGAATTTTAGCTATACCAAAACGTATGTTTTAATTTTTACAAAATTTATGAGTAATAGCATACTCTAGTACTAATTTTTTTTTTTTTATATTTTTATTTTTAAATATGATAATCGAAATTATTCAAGGAGTAGCAAGCAACTCTTTATTTTTCTCGCCTAATTAATTGTATATTTATTTTATAAAAATATTTTCAATATTATGTAGCCTCAGCCTAAAAGAGATTGGGGAAATTGTTCTTTTAACTAAACGAACCAATAGTTAATTATTTTGTAATATTTACTCCTCAAATTAAAACGTCCTATATCTATATTACGATATCACTAATAAATGTCTAGTTACATTAACTGTCCAATTCCTTCCCAAGTATATGTCAAATTTTAAAAAACATAATAATAGTTAGGTCAAAAACGGCTGTCTGTTATTCCGTATCGTAAGATATTTTTAGATTTTGGCCAAATAAGTGTTTTAGATGGCCGCCTATAGTACTGCTCAATAAGTTTTGGAATACAGCCCTGTCGGCTAAAAAGTAACGATAGAGACTACGTAATGTGTTAATAAAAAAAAAGATGTGTATTTTAATATAGATGTCCATATTACCAACTAAGATAGCTGTGGTAAGAAAACCGTAACACCAATTACTTTATGTATATGTAACTGTAAGTACTAAAGATTATATCTTTTACAAATTATTGTACATTATATTGTAAATAGAAGGTTGCATAGTAACAAAGAATGTAGAATGTACAGAACGAATTTATTATTTAAATTCAGACTGTATGTTTATGCTTTATATTGTCAGTATTCTTTTCTAAAGGCTTTTAGGTTAGAATTATTTTTGTTTCATGGCTCTTGAGAAACCGAAATTTCATACTAGTTTTTACTTCAATTTTCTGTGATACAGGGCACATTTCATCTCGGTTTTGCATCCTAAAATAGACTTGCTGAATATATTTCATCTTTTTTGCTTACAGAGATACTTGAAGAAATACTCCTTTTTCTTGAAATTGGACATATGACATTCTTTTACTTTATATCACTTTAATTTTTTTTGAGATCTGTGTTCTATATTTCAAGGAACCGAATTCATATTTGTTTTGATGATATTTTTGTTTTATTATAATTTTTCAATTAATACGATATTTATTTATTTTTATATATATATATATATATATATATATATATATATATATATATATATATATATATACATACGTACATATACGTACATAGATACATACATACATACATATATATTGACACCTACTTCATAAAATTTCGCATAGTTTAACGATGCATTTTTAAGTAAAATGGTTTACATATTTTGGTCATTAGTGATTTCCGACTACATCCGGTACGAAAATTAATCCATTTAACCTGGAACATACATCCAAGATATTCGCTATAAATGCTGCTAGGAACAAAATAAGTGATCAAAAAAGACTATAAATCCGTTTTTCAATTACAAGCAAAGTGCGGAGTTCTTCCGTACCTCATATATATTTATTTAATTTTTTTTTTTTTTAGTTACACTTCTGGTAATTAAATATTATCATTTCAATCTGCCTTATTTAAAAAGTAATTTAAATAAGCAAATGACTAACTCCCCGCCTCTAATATCAAATTAGAAATGTTCTTTGATGTCTTTCTTAAAATTGCACAAGGTGCCTTCAGAGGTATTCACTTCACTCAAAGATTACTCTGAATTTTCTTTAAGCTACATTGTTACTGCTACACTGTTACTAATAGATTTATGCTTGATTACGTGTAAAACTCATCCAGTTTTGTAGATACAATGTACACCTGGTCATAAATATCAAAAAAATGACATACTAACTGATACTGGTGAATTAAACATGAATTTTATTTTTCCATATTCAGCAAGTTTATTGAAAATAAAAATGAATTTTTGCACTGACCCAATCTTATGAAAACTATATCAATTACTAGATTTAATCAGCTGCACCATTTTAGCAATATAAAGTTACTTAGGTTGCAGGTTTCTAGATAAATAAGGGACCATCCGAAATTTTTTGAAAAAAGATAGCTGACTGCCATTTGCATGTTAATAAAATAATAAAAAAGCAATACCTATTAGGTATTTTTATAAAACTTACTAACTCTGATGATATTAATTTCTTGTATATTTCTATCGTAGTATGTGTATGCTTCATTAATTAAGAATTAGTAAGTTTTTGAAAAGTTTCCATAAAAATATTTCATAAAGTTTTTTTTAATAGTTACCCTTTTGTTCTTCATATATGCTAACTCTAATATTAATATATCTTCGTTATTTTAAACTTTTTATTATGTTACAATATTTTATATATATTAGATTTATACATAGGTATAATTTGTTTCTTGTGATATATGCGTTTACCAATAATTGTATTTTATTTTGCATTTATTTAAAATCTAAAACTATCTAATAGACTAAATAATTATCCAAAAATTTGGTTAATTTTCCAAAAAGAAACTTATGTGAGCAGTTATACGCACATAAAAAAAATTATTCTCAATTATACTTACTTAGGTTTCTTTTTTTATTTGAAATAAATATTATATTTGTAGACCTACTTTATCATATCATAGAAGCAGAAATGATTTAATAATTTAGTTATCCTGGTGATGCTTATATTTGCTTTAAAATAATATACGTTAATCCGCGTGGCTGTTTAACAAAATTGGCCAATTTTTTGAAAAACATCGTCATCCTTACGACGACCGGACATGGCAGCAAGAATTTTGTCGCGTATATGTAGACCAAAACTAATGGCAACTAATAAAAACCATATTTCTGCAATGCCAGGTTTGTCTTAAATATATTTTGTTAAGCTTAATATACCATATATCAAAGATTTTAGTCTAAAGTAGAAGAAAATAATAATTTTGAAATAGAGTTGATGTCCTGTCATATGAGAAAATTCAGATATTGTCGAAAAGGGAAAAAAAAAAAACAGATCTTACATGTCTCTTTGTTGAATTTTGGGTTTCAAAGCTTTTGACATTTAAATTTTACCATATTTAGAGAATTTTTTGTATATTCGAAAACTTTTTAGTGTGCTACTTTCAACGTTCCAAAAAAAAACGTCCAAACAAAGATATTTATAGGAGCAGAAAGTAGGCTACTACCAGGTACATAGTTTTAGAATTAAGTAAATTCCAGATGTAATGACATGATGCATCCAAAATTTCACAGCAAATAGCACTGATTTTTCCTTCTTGTCGGTACCTGACTCACTATAATTTAATCTAAAGATATTCCTCAAAATCTATTATAAAGTGTTATACATTGAACTATAATATTCTAGTGACACTCAAGCCTAACTGTATACAAGCAGCTTAAATGCGGTCTTGCTAAATTTTGGATAAGGCTACAGGTTGTCAGGCTTAACAAAACTGTGTTTTAACTGCTTGTAAACAACTGGCCATAAGCATTATATTGACCTTTAAAATAGATAGGCCTCTATCCTCAGGATTTCTGTACTATATATATAACGGTTATTTGGTGAGAAAGTGGGCGGGTTCTTCTGAAGTCTCAATTTAACTATTATTTTTACTAAGATTGCAATACCGAGTTACCGAGCTAATAAGTAGGAGAAGAACGAAAATTGTAAGGAATCATGCGCGGTAGGCTTGATGACCTTGGGGGTATATAGTAAGGGGTCTAGGATTAACACCAGAATAAAATGGAAAATAATAAATGATCGATACAATGTTACTGCACGAGCTAGAAGACATATCTTTTAATAGAATGATCATATTTCTTATCGATTTTTACCTTTCTCTGCATTTCTCAAATTACCTGAATCATTTAAAAAATGATAAGGAATAATTTTAGGACTACGTGACTTTTTAAATATATATATATATATATATATATATATATATATATATATATATATATATATATATATATATATATATATATATATATATATATATATATATATATATATGTATATATATATATATGTATATATATATATATATATATATATATATATATATATATATATATATATATATATATATATATATATATATATATATATATATATATATATATTGAACATAACAGTCGCGGTCATATAAATACCACACATTTTCAGTGACATCAGAAACCTCCAATACGAATTTTGGTTCAAATTCGGAATTAGCGAACTTTTAATTGACCACTTTGTGCCGGTTTATTTTAGTAAAATTTTTACTCTAAAAGCATTCCCGTGACTCCTCTCAAAGAAAGCCGTGCTTATATTCTCGGTTGTCGGATGCTTAGCGACGAATAAATAGATCAAATAACTGTAGCAGTAAACCTATCTCAGTATTTACGTCGTTGATACATTTTTTATCACATTTTAGAAGAGAAATACGTCATTCAGTTGGACAGTTTTGTTGTTCAAGTTGAGGCAAGCGAAAGCTACAATGATTTTTGCATAAAAGTTTGAGGTTCCTTTAGGTTAAATATTTAGGGACGATTTGTTAATAATTTTTTACAATTTGGTGCCAGAATTTACTGGTTTCACTGTACTAAACTATTTTCATAATGCTCTGCAAATTTTATAACAAGAATTAAGTAATATTAAAGAGTTCTAATTATATGACCGCGATTGCATTTAAGTTGTTTTTTGCCTGGTGACACCTATTTATTCGTTTCACAGCTCATTCTGTTACTTGGGTAACATCATAGAGAAATTTAAAGGGAATGTGAACGTAGTCGTAGAATGTTTACTTTAAAAGCTCAGTAGGTGATTGTTTGAAAAGTAATTATGTAGCGACTTGTGGATATTTATATAACCTACCAGCTAATTTGTTGTAAAACAGTAAAGTAGCATACTTTTTGTAACATATACACACTATTTTTTAAATGTAAAATTATACTGATAAAAAATATTGACACCTACTTTCACGCCTCGCAATACCGCGTCAAAGTTTTATTTTTCATTTGGATTTTGCATTTTTTTCAAAATTTTTCGGCAGTAATCGGTTAGCTTTCAACTTATTTCTTGGAATGCATTAACTTGACTAATCCCCACGATTGTTGCTCTAACTAAATACAAAGCCCAAATAAAAGACACGGAAAATGAGTAAAAAATCATTCCTCTGAAGATAGAAAGCAAGCTGTTCTAGAGTTTTATGACTAATGTCTTTATAGATTATGTAAAAGTTCGCAAAGAACTTATACGTCACATTTACTTTTCAAACAATCACGTACTAAGGTCTTTACGCAAAGCTCCTATGTTTACGTCTTCGTACGCATGGGACATGTTATGTCTTAATTAAAGCTCATTTATTATTCTTTTGCATAGATGAACTTCCTTAATAAACTTTGCGTGTATGTGTAAGATAATGTTTCTTTAATTTTGGAAGAACTATATTTATATATTTTATTATTTGTTATATTTTTGTTTTTCACAATATAACTATTGTAATTTATTGTTGTAATATTTTGATTAAATAAAATGGTGTTTAATATTTTGTGTTTTATTTAATTAAAAATGAAAATAGGAAAGGAAATATTTATTAGGAGATTTATGCCAAACAATGTGACGGATAATGCAAGTTCTTTGTTGACACTAATCTATATTAAAAAAAAAACCGGTCAAGTGCAAGTTGAACTTGCGCAATTATTGTTTCGTACGTTGATTGCTTTTAAATTTTTTGTTACGGAGGTATAAAATGATCAGTAAACCACAGAACACACCCACACAAATGAGTTTACCACAAGGTTTTTTCCGATCTTTACTGAAAACTTACGACGTTGAAATTTTTGTTTTTTTATGTACCAGATAAATTATTAAAGTTAATGCACTCGTGATAATTTTCGTTCAACCAGAACTTTTTCAAAATTTTTTGATCGGTACTTTTCGAGATGGGGGGAACAGTAATTTTTCGCGATAAGTGTGCACAAATATCACATTATATATATTTTTGTACTCGTGTTTTTATAAGCTTTCATTTAACACTCCACTCGATGCCCTAGTAAAATTTTTTTTCACTTCTTTTCACCCCCAAAATTAAGTCATCAAATTGACCTTAAGTCAAAATTTAACTTTAAAAACTACCCGGCTGTGATGAGGCCATCAGGTCCTATATTAGTACCAAATTTCAACTTTCTATGTCAAATAGTTTCTGAGAAAATCGGGTGTGACAGACTGGCGGACACCGAAATGATCTTAAGTGCAAAGTTGCACTTGCGCAATTAGTGTTCCGTATCGTAATTGCTTTTAAAATAAAATAAAATCCTTACCTAAGCTAAGTTAATTAGGTTTCTGCCATCTTAGGATCCAATATGTACTTTCACTTTTTCTCGGGCAATAATGTATAATAGTTATAGCATCTTAGCTACCTAATAGCCAATAAATCAATCTATCTCAATCTAGAATTTAGTACTAAAAGTTAAAAAAAAATTATTACCTAAATATTTGTTTAATTATAAATAAGTAAAATAAAATTGTCTCGGCACAGGAGCGACGCGCGACAGTAATGTACTGAAAAGGATATTAAAAGAAACTCCATTATATTTTCAAGTCACATAGTTTTTTTTTTAAACCAGATAAATTATCAAACGTAATGCACTCGTGATAATTTTGCTCAGTTTACACTTTTAAATATAGATATAGTATATATATAGTGATCAGCCACATGCAGTGATGTACTTAAAAGAATATGACTGCTGCGTTACTGATGACACCGAATTCGTATTGATATTTTATAGCTCTTAATCACGGTTAAATACAAACCTTTTGACGAAAAAACCTTCGCCATTTTGTTAAGACGCAGTTTTATAAATTATTAAACATAATGCACTCGTGATAATTTTCACTCAATTTACACAGTATCACAGTGTGTCGACTAGTACAAGTTAGCTCGACAAAATTATTTTTTCACTTATTTCAATTGTTTATGTATATTCTAGGCATATTAAGTTATTTTAAGAAAAAATTCATCGCGTTGGTTTTTTTTATGGGCGTGGCTAATTTTTTCCTCTAAATTAGTTAGCTACGCAGACATATTTAACGATAACTCGGGAACAACTTGTCAGATTTTTTATAAATAAAACATTAAAAAATGCGTAACAAAATTTTATTAAAGTTGATTGAATATTATTTTATTCTATCTTTTATCGTTTTGGAGTTATTTAGAAATTAATGGAGAGAAAAAAAAAATTTTTTTCGTGTAAAATTCATTATTTTTTTCGGTAAAAAAGCGCAATAACAAAAGAAAAACAAAATATTATACATTTTTCTGACAGCTGCGTATCTGGAAAATAAAATAAGGTATTAATCATGAAAATCGATTAATAACTGTGGGTTTTATTCACAATTTACCGCAGGTACTCAATATCGATAAAATTTGTGTAATACAGCCACCCTTGCATATCGCGGTATGATTGCATCAGCTTAGCAGGTAGATAACGGAACTAAAGGGCAAGGGTATTTTGTATGGTTATTAGAATTAAAAATTATAATACAGTGTCTTTCATTTAGCTGCATTTCGCCTGTATTTTTTGTCCAGCTGCACAAAACATTTTATAACAAAAACAAAATATTCTGCGTATGTGCACGAATTTTTCTACAAACTTGATTGTGCAACTAAATGAAAGACACTGTATTATTATTTTTAATAATAACCAGATGAAAAATCATTTTACTGCATTTGTCAATTAAAAATAAAACAATTAATCCATATTACTTAGTTTTATTGACACAAAAAGGATAAACTCAAATAATACCTGCCTTTCAGGTAGGTAACTTGTGCATTATACATACATAAGTAGTTGGAATGTTTTTGATTTTTTTAAGGTACATATTTCTTGCTGTTCGGTTCAAAAAAAAAAATTGTTTTTGAAAATTCCAGTCAAAAATTGTTTTTGTTTAATTTTAAAATAAATGTTATAAATGCTCTGTAATAAATTTAGCTGCACTTTGACACTGACTGTAATTATATGTAAAATAAAAATACTCATTTATTGATAAAGAAAAATTTACAAGTCAAGGTTTACATGCTTAGTACAAGCACTACAGAACTAAAAATAGTAGCTGAACCTAATAATCATCATCAGAGTCTTCTGATGAGTCGTTTACTGTATAATCGTCATCATTTTGTGGCATTGTGCGACAATATGATGACGATTCCAATCTTGACTCTTCTATGCTAGGGCTTACAATTAACTTTAATACATCTGTACATATTTTTTTCCGGCTTTTTTTTGGGAATCTCTCGAAGGCTATTGATCAAAGGATCAGATGTTATAATTAACATGCACAGTAAGTCTCTATTCGTGGCAACACACGAGCACTTGCGGGTGTTGTACTCCCTAAATCTGCGGCAATCTTTGTTCCGTGCTTCTTGAGCCTCTTCGGAAAGCTGCCCAATTGGAAGCAATGCCGCTTTGATGACTTCTGTGCTGTGAATTAATATTTTATGCACAGTAGCAGGCATACAGTACCACGAATAGAGACTAAGATAATGTTTTCTGGTTTCAAGACAAAATTTTTTGAATTCAACTAAGTTTATCTCGAATCCAGAAGACAATGTTCTCAAAATAACATCAAACTTTTTTATAATTGTAACATCCAACCCTGTGATCTGAGCACTCATCTCAGCATTCTTAAAAAAGCGACGGGCTGTATTTCCATCATTTGAAGAACCAAATCCTGGCTTTGGTTTATGTATAATGAGTCCCATCTCGTTCTTAAATTTCAATTTGATTTCCTCGGAACGAACCTTGATATCTGCTTTGTCTTCGTTGCTTCTAGCCTGCCATTTTTTAATATTCAACTTGTAACTGATATGTAAAAGACATTCAAAGCAACGAATCCAAGCATGAAGTGTAGATAAACCAAAGCCAAAATGTTCTTGATTGCTGTTAAACATCGCGGGGTCATCGTTCATCGTCTTGGGGGTGGCGCCACAGATGAAACACTTTTGGGATGAACTAGTTTCCGTTAAGGCGTTACACACCTTTCCGTCTGTCATTGTCAGCAAAAGTTTGTATTTTACAGAGATTTGAGAATCACCAAAGTTGATAAGTGTTGGAAGAAGAGCATTAACTTCTTCCCAGAATCTATTTGTCTCCACTAACATGAAGTCGTTCGTTTCTTTGGCAAATATAAATTTGATTGGACGACAATACAAAGTTGATGAAGGCCGAGGATTTTGCCAAATAATTTTGGACCCATCATATAACTTAAGGGGAACTAAAAAAAATGCGAAAAGAAACTCGTCCGTATATTCAGTGTTCTCAAATCTCTGTTTGTATGTGCTGTGCCCAGAACTTGCATCACATCCCCATTTACTAACAAGTGTAAACGATGAACTTGTTGGGAGCACACTGCTGATAACTTCATTCTGTGCTAATACTAGACGTTCCACTGTTTTATTTAATAAGGCTTGCAAATTTATTTCAGTACGAGTTTCTGTTATAGCAATGTGCTCCTCTGCAGGGTAACAGGCCTGTTTGGACTTTTTTAAACTAAAATATCACGGAAACACATTATGGCCTTCATGGACCACTTCCTAGTTTGTTTGTAAGAATGCGTTGTTGACTTAGAATCTATATAGTAAGCTAAGGCTTCGTCACTACTTAATTGCCTAGGATTAACGGAACTGGTATTTTTAGACTTAATAATATTATCTGGGCTCTCACTAATGTCTCTAATCACATTGGTAATTTTCCTTTGCCCTGCTGAACGCACAGCAATTTCGGCAGCAGTCACCAATTTGACACTTCGGGATTCTACCAGATCCACGACGCGACGTTTCTTCGTCTTAAACGACGATTCCTCGAAATCTGTGCGAGGTCTTCCTGCAGGAGTCACATTCTCACTTGATGTTGAAGGTTGTGGCGCAAAAGAACTCGCAGTAAACTGTATGTCTGCTTCATCCAACCAATTCTTATTTTTAATTAAAAAACGCTCCTTCGACTTTCCTGAAGCCAACCATTTGGCACCAAACTTATTAGACAAGTTGGATATCTTCAACTTTATTTCTTTTTGGCTGCTTTCAGTAATGTCACCAAAGTGAAATTTTGAAGAAAGAAAGTCATATACACGCGAGTTTTTTTCATTCTTCGTGTGTTTCAACCACTCCTCAAAAAAGGCTACCCTTGAAATAGAGTAAACGTGTTCTGGAAAAAAAAAAAAAAAAAAACATGTTGTACTGAAGTGTGCTAAACAATATGTGTATTTTTACGAAGAATAAAGTTATTTCTGTGTAATATCTAAACACTAGCCCGGATAGAGGTGAATGTCTGTATATTCTGAACTTTCAAAGTTTTTTTTTTTAAAAAACATGCTAAAATATATAGGCTATTTAAAAAAAATACTAAAAATTCAAATTAATAGATTCTGATTAAAAAAATGCATTAAAAAATAGTACTTACCCTCAGTATTAATAATTATCACAAAAACTTTGACAATATTACAATGTCACTATAAGATGTGCACGAAAGTGTCGCTAAATTGCAACTGATTGATTGAAAGAGCTGCATTAATCTCATTACCTGACTTCTGACGCTTATAACTCGCCACTTGCAAATTTGATAAACAACCTTTTCTCGGAATTCGGGGGCTTGGTGGTGTTGTTTACGTTTTGCAAATAAGATTTCCTGGAAATCATAACATGAATTTTGTCCACCTAGCATGTTCTACGTGACACACTGTGAGTATGGAGAATATTAAAGAATTTTTTCAAAATTTTTTGATTAGTACTTTTCGAGATGGGGGGGGCAGGGATTTTTAGCAATTTTTTAAAAAGTGTGCACATCACATATATGTTGAAATTGTGTTTTCACGAGCTTTTATTTGACACTCCACTCGATGACCTGGTATTTTCTTTCACTTCCGACTCCACCCCCAAAAAGTAACCTATTAAATCAAAATTTAACTTTTTTTTTTCTTTCTAATTTCTATATTTGTACTAAATTTCAACTTTCTATGTTCAAATTGTTTGGGAGAAAATCGGGTGTGACAGACGGTGTGATGCCATAAGTAATAAGTACGTACGAAAGACGAAGAAATATTCTGATACTTTTATGGAAGTTGAAAGATAACCTTGACTAAAATGCGTTATTTTAAGCTTTAAATATGTTCATTTTGAGTCACTAACTTTTTGTAATGACTGTAGTTCGTACAAGTGCAATTGGAATGATTATTATCAGTTCAGGGTTAATGTGCCAATGAAGGTAAGTAAAAAATAAAAATACTAAATGGGTTTAAAGTATTTCATAAGATTATTTTGACACTGTTAACAGATAAGTTATACAATATAGTTATGTAAATGTATCATATGTAAACAAAATGGAGTGGTACTGAAAAATAAATCTTTTCTCATTTACAAAGGACTCTACATTTACAGGTTGGTCCAAATTGGACACTTTTAAACCCCTTTATCTAAAGGAGATAGACGAACACTGATGTCGGTGTCTGAGACTCAGTTTTTATGATAAACTCAATGGTGAAAACCGCATATCGATATCTAGTACCGTTTTAGATATACAGGGTGTTTTTCAAAAATCTGCATTTTGGAAAAATGTTTGCAGTTTTTTCCTGTTGAAAATTTTGATTTCTGTAAAAACGTTCTCAAAGCACTTTTTCACGTGGATTTCAACAGTGTAAGTTACATTTTTTTACAATTAATATTTTAGTAGTTATTAACGCAAAAATATATTTTTTAAATGGGATACCGTGTATATTTTTCCTTATCCGAATAGAGCTTTAAATTACCATTCTAAAAATATAGCACACTTTATATGTTGCTTAAATCTACTTCAAAATATAAAGGTTTTCAGTTTTTTACGCGAGTTTTAAATGCACATTTTGTGAAGTAGGCTTTGGACGGAGCAGGAATATCAATTGTTTACCGATATCAATCAAATCGTAAAAAAAAATCCCAGAAGTAACTCTAAGAGTCACAACTACAATGAAATTTACTAAATGCTATAGTACTTTAAACTATGTAGAAAATAAAACGAAATAACAATAAAACAATTTATTCCGAGTAGAGCAAACTAAAACAAAACAATTTTCTATAAGAGATGTTCGAAATGTCGACCAGTTTCATTTACACATAGGCGGCACCTTTTCTGGACACTTCTTACCGAGTTGATTAGTTTAAGAGGAGTGAGAGCTGCAAAACTTTGTATCACTGCGACTTCTAACTCTTGCCTGGTGTTTGTCGGCAATTTAAAAATTAGGTCTTTCAGTCTTCCCCAGAGATAGAAGTCCATGGGTGTTAAATCCGGTGACCTTGCCGGCCAACGGATCGGACCTTGGTTGACTATCCAGTTACTGTCGAAATTGCTCGATAAAAAATTACTGATAACTGCAGAGTTATGAGGGGGTGCCCCGTCGTGTTGAAAAAATATATTTCTAAGGTCCATTAACGGCAGTTCATCAACAAGAGGTTTTATTTGCTGCCTTAAAATTTCTAAATATCTCCGAGAGGTGAGTGTTCCTTCGTAAATAAATGGACCTATAACCCTGCCTCTAAAAATTCCTGCCCACACATTAAATCCAAATCTGTCTTGATTTCTTTGCTCCACAACTAAATGAGGATTTTCTTGTGCCCACGTAAAAAAATTGTAACGGTGAAAAATACTTGCATTGCTTACATAAATTTCGTCTGTCTAAATGCAATTTAATGAAAAGTTTGGAATATGGTTACAATTCTCCAGAAACCGATGGCAAAAATCCATACGACGTTGAAAATCTCCGTCTCTAAGATGATAAACTTTTCTTGTTCTATATGGCCTGAATTTGTGCTTCTTCAAAGTACGACTTACGTTAGTTCTTGGTAGTCCAGTGGATTCTTTTAACTGTCGGGTTGAAGTGTTGGGATTGTTTCCGATAGTCTACTTCAGAAAATGTGCATTTAAAACTCGCGTAAAAACTTTATTTTGAAGTAGATTTAAGCAAAATATAAAGTGTGCTATATTTTTAGAATGGTAATTTACAGGGTATCCCATTTAAAAAATATACTTTTGGGTTAATAACTAATAAAATATTAGTTGTAAAAAAATGTAACTTATTTATATATTATTTATATTATTGAAATCCACGTGAAAAAGTGCTTTGAGAATGTTTTTACAGAAATCAAAAATTTTCAATAGGAAAAGAATTACAAACATTTTTCCAAAATGCAGATTTTTGAAAAACACTCTGTATATCTGAAACGGAACTAAATATCGATATGCGGTTTTCACCATTGAGTTTATCATAAAAATTGAGCCTCAGATACCGACATCAGTTCTCCTTTAGGTAAAGGGGTTTACCTATAAAAGTGTCCAATTTGGACCACCCTGTACAATTTTGGAGACTACAGCAAATTAAATAGCAATCCTAAAACAATTGTTATTGGCTTAATTTTTCCAACATTACCATTCTTACCATTCAGTATGATATTTACTTACTGAAAGATTATATTTTATAAATGTCAAATGGCGGTTTCTTATGTGCTGGTTTGAATCTTTAGATTCACTGTAAGTTAAAAAAAGATCGGCCAAGTGCAAGTCGGACCAACGCAATTAGTGTTCCGTACAATGATTGCTTTGAAAATAAAAATTATAAGGTATAAAATGATCAGTGACTACATAAAACACACCCCAAATGAGTTTTCAATAAAGTTTGTTTCCGATCTTTGTTGTTAGATACCAGATAAAATATCAAAGATAACGCACTCATACCAATTTTCATTCAATCTACACACCCAGTTTATGACAAATCTAGTTTTTACCAAGCCAATATCAGTAAACGGGGCAAACATCGAGCAACT
This sequence comes from Pachyrhynchus sulphureomaculatus, assembly GCA_019049505.1. NCBI lineage: Eukaryota > Metazoa > Arthropoda > Insecta > Coleoptera > Curculionidae > Pachyrhynchus > Pachyrhynchus sulphureomaculatus. The sequence continues at coordinate 130,080,775 of CM032449.1, read as the reverse complement.
AATGATATATAAATATTTAGGACGTGAAATTGAGTTGGGCAGAGATAATCAGACCCATGAACTACAACGGAGAGTCACTCTAGCTCGGACCGCATTTGGCAAACTACGAGAAACGCTGAAATCAGGCATACCTATTTGCCTTAAACGAAAGATCTTTAGACAATGCGTGTTACCTGTGCTTACTTATGGAGCAGCAACTCTAGCTTTGACAAAGAAGACAATAAATAAGGTAAGGGTAACTCAAGCGACAATGGAGCGGTCAATGTTGGGTTTGTCACTTCGAGATAAAGTTACAAATAAAGAAACTAGGAACCGAACGAGAGAGACAGATGCAGTTGATAAACTTCTATCTTTGAATTGGGCGACGCAGACAAGAAGCGTGTAGGAATAGAGCAAGACCTCCCACTAGATGGACAGATAATCTGAGAAGAGTGGCGAGAAACTGGATTCAAAAAGCCCAAGACCGGTTTAACTGGAAAAGATTAAGGGAGTCATATGTCCAGCAGTGGACGCTGATGATGATGATGACACGTTATAGAGAATATTCCAGAATTTTTTCGAATTTTTTTGATTAGTACTTTTAGAAAGTTCAAATAATATAAAGAAAAGTTTGCGCGAATATTACATCATATATACTTTTGAACTCGTATTTTCACAAGCCTTCATTTGACACCCCCATTCGAAGACTTTGAAAAATATTTGACCATGAATTTTTTTTCCATTTCCGATTTCACCCCCCAAACTAGCCCCTCAAGTCAAAATTTAATTTTCAAAACTACACGACAGTAATTCGGCCATTAATTCCTATATTTGTGACGAATCTCAACTTCACCGAAGTGTTCCCATAAGTAGTCTGTACGGAACACTAAAACTGTCAATAGCACGAGGAAATTAGTTCTATAAAACCTATGAGCAAAAAAAAAACAAAACATGGTGGAAACCAATATTAATTATATTTTATATTTATACAAGTGATGGAAGTGTACAATTTTACTGGATTCTTACTGTATTATACACAGTGTGACAATTAGTTTTCCGGACTAGTGCTTTATATTATAACCTAGAGGTTTAATAGATCATTTTGAAGCTGTTCTCTTCCCGATTTTCAATTTAAATTTTATCACGAAATATTAACAAATGGCTGAAGTATAGTATTTTATTTAACAATAAAAAAAATATAGAAATTATAATATGGTATAAAAACCTATAAAAATTCATGTAAAACGTGACTCTGATTGTTTATAAAGAACGTTATTTGGATGAAAGGGATCAGTTTCACAGCAGATGAATCACAGTGAATCGTCACAGAAAAACAATTTGAACACTTTTGAAGGAAGATATAGGCAAAACAAAGATTTGTTCAAAATGTATTCCACACACTTAAACGAAGATCAAAAAGTTATTGAGAGTCCGACATTCCAGGGAAGTTGTAAGAGCTTCTAGAAATACTTTCAAACTCGTGTCAATTGTTTCTGGTGACGTAACATGATATTTTAAATATGGCCCACAAACAAAGCGTCAAAATGCAGAATAGAAGGCAAAATCACCGCGCAAACCACAATGTTCTATCAAAACCATGTTGATGGTTTCTATAGTAGCATTATTCATAGTGAATTTATTCCAACTGGTCAACGTCTCAATGATTATTATTCGGAAGAATTGAAGCGTTTGATGCTATCGTGATTGTTACACGATAATGCAAAAAAGTCACACTTCACTCGATATTCGCCAATTTTAGGTTTAAAATCTAGTCTGTATTATGAACTATTCACCGTATGCAGGTGGTGGAAACCTTATAACTTTACATTATTTTCAAAAATTTGTTTCTCGAGACTATAGGGACCAAGGCAATCCCACAAAATGAACCACAAAATTCACTTGAATCACTTTTAATTTGTAAAAATTGCATTAAATTGGGTAGAGAACCTCGGCAGTTATAATTAAGATAAGATAAAATTATTTTACAACGCTGTAAATAAAAGAACGCAAGGAAGATGTTTATAGCAACCAGAATTTGACAGGATTAACAATACTAATAAAAGAGATGATTAGTTCTACCAAATTCTGGTCGCTATAAACATCTTTTCTGCGCTCTATTATTTTCAGTGTTGTAAAATGGAGTTTTTCTTAATTGCAAATGCCTCTATTTAGTTAAAAAAAAAACTTAACACCAATCCGGAATGTTTTGTTGCACTGTGCATATTAACATAATAAAAATAATTACGAATATTTACATAAACTTATTCTACTAATAATTTAGCATTTTAAATTATCCAGAAATGACCAAATAGTTTATTTAATCAGCTTAAATAATGCACAGGAAAATATCATTCCCAGTATCTGAAAAAAATCTTATATCAAAAATTATTATTCTGCAAATATCCAGATACGGCAACTTTTTAACGTTGTTTAGTTTGTGAAATTTGTATTTTATTTATTACAATCACACTTACCAAAAAACATGAAACGACAACACCTGCTGTTCCAATAATTATGGCATGTGCCTTAACAAATTCCGTAGTAACGTTTAGGCAACCCCTTGTGTGAATCGTGAATTCATTTTTGATTTCAACTTGTTGACATAATATTGGTACTCCTGCGGATGTAGTTTTGCAACAAGAATTTGGAATTCTATCCCTCCAGTCCTGCAAAATAGCAATAAAATACGATAACGTAAAAGGGAGTAACATTTAATTAAGAGATATTTACATGGTGGTTAATTAAACACTAAACTAAAAATTTACAGATGTTGTTAATAGGTGTGTATTGCAAATACTACAGATTATGTTGGTAGTACTACACATTTTTGTTAAGAGAAGGAAACAAGGAACAGACGCTTTGTATCGGGATAGGTATTAGGATCGTTATCGGTACATATCAGTGTCACATATGCGAATCGATCCCAACAGGCGATATCAGAGTACATCTTATTTTCTTAACTGCCATCTAAAAACTTTCTTCTATGGTGCCTAAACTTCTTATATCCTTATGAATAAAATTTGAATATGTGTAACAAGAGTTTTATCAATTTTTTTTTACATTAATTAAAAAATAACCGGTCAAGTGCAAGTTGAACTTGCGCAATTAGTGTTCCGTACGTTGATTGCTTTTAACAAAAAAAATTTTGTTACAGGGGTATAAAATGGTCAGTGACTTTACAAACACACCCTAAATGAGTTTTCAACAAATTTTGTTTTCAATCTTTACTGAAATCTGATGACCTTGAAATTTTTGTTTTTTTTTATATACCGATAAATTATTAAAGGTAATGCACTCGTGATAATTTTCGTTCAATCTACACCCCGTGGAGAATATTCCAGAATTTTTTCAAAATTTTTTGATAAGTACTTTTCGAGATAAGGCGCGGGACAGCGATTTTTCGCGATTTTTTAAAAAATAATACAAAGAAAAGTGCGCGCAAGTATTACATTATATATATATTTTTTACTCGTGTTTTCACAAGCTTTCATTTGACACCACACACTTGATGACCTAGTAAAAAATTTTTTTTTTTTCACTTCCAATTTCACCCCCCAAAACTAACCCCTTAAGTCAAAATTTAACTCTCAGAACTACATGGCTCTGATGAGGCCATCAATTCTTATATTATTACCAAATTTCAACTTTCTATATCAAATAGTTTCGGAGAAAATCGGGGTGTGACAGACAGACAGACACACAACGAAGTGATCTTATAAGTGTCCGTACAGAACACTAAAAAATGCAAAAAATTACACAATTACATTTCTTTTTTACTCAAACAAGCGAAATAAGGTTTAGCAATCTAAGATACATAAAGATGTTTCATTTTTTACCAGCAGCACTATATTTCCTTCAAAAAAAAATGAGATTTTTCATTAATATGAGCTTTTTTTAAGGTAAAAAGCAGAATGAAGGTATTCACTGACATAGAACTATTTTTTACAGTTAAAAAAAAAGATGGTGACGTAGTTAAGTTAGTTTTGGAGTTCTTAGTGTAATGATCTTAGGATTAGGTTAAGTCAGTTTCAGAGTTCTTGGTATAAAGTTTTTCCAATAGGTTATATTAGGTACGGACTTCTTGGTGTAAAGTTCTTCCATTAGGTTATGTTAGGTTTGGAGTTCTTAGTGTAAAGATCTCCGGGTTAGGTTATGTTAGGTTTGGAGTTCTTCCATCTGAAATCCTGAAGTGATGGGGCAAAACAAACAACGACATGTGTTTACCGATCGAAATTAAATATACAGAATACAGATTCACAGCATATTACTTCTCATGTATTTAACAAAAAACAAAATTGTGGGCCGTGTTATAAGTTAGGTTAGGTTTTGTTGATTTTATTAGACGTTAGACCAGTTTATAGTTTAAATACGGAATTTCATTTGTAAGCCCTAGGCTTGCATATTTTTTATCAACTAAGTGATCTTAGTTTTGAATCTTGATATTTATTTTGGTGATTTTACTTATATAGTTTTGAGATTATATTTCTTTGATTTACGCAAAAACTAGACGTGCTGAGTGGAAACGACAACGGATTCGTTTTCAGCGACCCAAAATACATATAGGACACCTCGTCTTGTTTGAGTAAAAAAAAATGTCGTCGTGTGTCATATTTCACTTAATTAAAGGTTGTCGTCGGTCTGTTAATTTGTTCCGTCCATAATTCCTGAACAAAATGGTATATTATTTCTAATTTGAAGTTGTGAGAATATTTTTTAAGCGAGATGGCATCAGGGGAAGAGAATGAAATAGGCAGAGATCATCGAGTTTTATAAAATTCCAGTTCGAAAATTTCTATTAAACTACTAAGTATGTTATAGAAATTTTAAAAATAATTATTTATTCATTATATAAGCATAGAAAAAAAAGAAACCTTGGAGCCATGTAGAGTAGCCTTTGGTTGTCCGTGGGAATTGCGGCCGAGATTACACCACTGGATAAATTCTGCTGCAATAAAACTACAACTCTCATCTGAAGCCCTAGTATGGTGGGCGGAAGCTATAAGAACCTAGCAAGGTGCTGAAGACACTGTTTAATCGGTGCTTGCCCGAGAACATCCAATAACAGAGACCCGAGGATATCGTAGCATAGGAAACAGAATAGTGAAGAACTGCCGTCTACGGCAGATGAAAATGGACAGTCGAAAGGGCACTCAAGGATACCCTAAAGGTTCTTATACTACAGAAGGAAGACTGGGCCAATGGAAAAATTTTCCCATGAAGAGACTGGTATACAAATAGAATCTGACAGAAAATATGCCCGGGAGCAGACGCATACTATCCAAGGATGACATTCTTAAGCGAATATGAATCCGAGTTCCAGGCGTAAATGTATGCCTTCATATGTGCTTTGGAGATCATAAAACGAACGCTAATGCGGAGAACCGTATATATTTCTTCGGGCATTATAGCCGACCTGATCTCCTTGAATACAGGTAGGGTAAGCTCACAACTGGTAAGCGATTACAAGACACTTGTTAGCCAGGTTAGGGTGTAGAAACAGTCTGGTTCGCGTCTGGGTACACTGGCTAAACACTAGGTTCTAATAAGCTCTAAGGGATCTGAACCTTTTAGGGATTTAAACGAGGCAGCACGGATGAGACAATCCAAGAGTCTTTAGCTTTGGAGAAAGTTGAGATGATACATCACCACCTTATCCGACAGACCTTTGACCCCCTTTGAATGTAGCTGACCCGTCATGAATGAAAATCATTCTACATAAGAATTTCTCATGACATATGTCGAGACACTCTACGGATGAGAGTCAGTCATCGGCTTGAGATCGTGGTGAACCGTGTCAAACAGTCGACTACATCTTAAGAAATTTCCCATCTTTGGCGTATCCAAGAGACCAGATAACTTTCTCCAGGCTACAGACGCTGTGGTGAACTGATTAACGGCTAAAACTATAATTATTATTATACTTTTGCTGACCTATAAAATAGTTAATATGTTTGTTATACCACGTGATTTGTATTATACACCCACTTAATTCCATGTAAGCCAGCGCTAAATAACTAAATAAAACTCGCATTAGGATCAAAGATGATCCAGATCGCAGATGAATCTTAGAGGAGGGACAAACAGCTCTATATTTAATTATGTCTTGTCTGACATTCACGAGGGCTGGAGAAACTTACCTGAAAGATTTTTTTTTTTTTTTTTTTTTTTTTTTTTTTTTATGGGTCTAGCACACGTGCTACAGGGAACCTAAAGCGCTACAGGAGCGACAACGTGTGCGGAGAAAACGGATTCACGTTGTTCTTGAATCGCTGTAGATTGTACTCGATGGGAAACACAGTGCTGTAAACCATTCCAAAGGTATGATGTTCTCCATATAAAAGACTGCTTGAAAAGCGTTGTACGAGGAGTAACAAGCTGAACTCATACAAGGTGTGAAGCATCAGCGCGACGTGTACTTCTAATTGCACCGCTCTGAGAGGAATCAAACGGGCCACATCTTTCGAACACTTTCCATGAAAGTACTTATAGGTCTAATTCAGCGAATCGAGGCCGTCGTTCAATTGGTGTCTCAAGAATCTTGAATCCAGAAATTTGGTATAAAACAAGGCAAGTGCACAACGGGTTTGTTTCGTCAGTAGTGTATCTACTCTCAAGGTAGAGGGGTATTTTCGAGATGATATATGTCTAATAGGGTTTTCCTAAAATTTGAAAATTGCGTTATCTCCACTCTCTAGAGGTAATTGAGATATAAAAATAGATTTTTCTTATTATTTCGAAGTTTTTTAGCTCATAAGCTATCATGAAATAGAATTGCTCGTATTTTTATTCATACATTAGTTTCTAGCTACAAAAATTTAAATTAGATTCGTTAAGTCATATGGAATTAATTGCTGTTCCAGTTAATTAAATAACTGTCCGTTAAAATGTAGACATCTCTAAGAAAATTCATACGTCCTGACCTAGGAGTTCTAGAAACAAGAATAAAAATACATGACTTTGAAAAAACACATTAGACTATTTTTGTTTTGATCGTGTATCAATTGCCTACAAAAATAAGCTTTACCTTGTGTATTCGTTAATTCGGAGCTCACTATATTATTTTTTAAAGAAAGAAAAACAGATTTGATTTAAAGAAATATCTATACAATATCTACATAAGTACTGATAGGCTATCACATAGCAAGATTTAACTAAAAAAGAACATATAGTTGATAAATATATACTTACTCTGTAATCATAAACCCCACAACATTTCAAATTAGTCTGCGTTTCATCCCATGCATCAGTTACAGGTTTGTAAGTTCCGTACTCATTCAATGATCTTTCCATGCCTAGTCGAATAGTTCGTTCAACTTTTCCTCTAAAGACATATCCCAAGATTCCGCCAATCAACATGGTCACAAATATTAGGAAAAGGGCAATAAAGTACTAAAAAAAATATTTATATATATAGAGTATAGTGACAAAGAACACGGGAAATATTCCCTAGGGCAAAAGTATAACGAATTTCCTTCTGTAAGGATTACATGACTTGTAGGTATGAAACGTCTAGCGTGAAAGTTCTATACGAACTTGTCCAGAGGTATTTTAAAAATATAAATCACTTTTAAACACTTTAAATCATTTTAAAAGATTTTTAGAAATATTTAAATAAAATATAAATATAATTTTAATATAATTTAAATTATTCGTTTATAATTTCTAAAATGTTTACTAATTTTTAAGTGATTTAAGTATAAAAACCGTTTATATCTCCTTTAAAATGAGGTAAAACACTAAAAATGTGTTAAATATTTGAAGAAATTTTTGGTTTAAAAATTTGTCTTTAGTCGATTTCTCAACAGTAGGTCACAATTTTTTATTCTATATTTAAAACCTTTTGAAAATTATTTCTGATTTTTTTAAACTTTTTACTAGAACTTATTTCCTAAATTTAATCCAATGGACATCGTGAGAGTTAGGAACTATTTGCGTCATCTTATGTAATACACGACGTATTGTATAAGTAACACACAGACAAGATATTGCTTATTACATACACTATAAAACAACAAGAAAGTTTTTAAAAAATGTAAATGGCTTATGTAAACTTTGTTATTAATATTTATAATTTACCTCGGATATAAGCATAATACATTTTTTTTATATTAGAATTACAATCCGTTAAATCTGATGTTTTTAAAAATATATCTGAAAACCCACAGTGCTCATATGTGAAAGAAAGGAACGGAAAAATACTATTTAAAAATAACACGTCAAGTGCAAGTTGAACTTGCGCAATTAGTGTTCCGTACGTTGATTGCTTTTAAAATAAAAAATTTTGTTAAGAAGGTATAAAATGATCAGTGACTTCATAAAACACACCCCAAATGAGTTTTCAACAAAGTTTGTTCCCAATCTTTACTGAAAACTAATGAAAATTTTTGTTTTTTTTTATATATCAGATAAATTATTAAAGGTAATGCACTCGTGATAATTTTCGTTCAATCTACATCCCGTGGAGAATATTCCAAAATTTTTTCAAAATTTTTTGATCAGTACTTTTCGAGATAAGGGGGGGGGGGGGATAGCGATTTTTTGCCATTTTTTAAAAATAATACAAAGAAAAGTGTGCGTATATATATATATATATATATATATATATATATATATATATATATATATATATATATATATATATATATATATATATATATATATACGAGGCTGGTTTGAAAAGTCCGTGCAAAAATAAAAACTACTTATGTGTTTGGGGTAAACCTTTTTTATTTTTCGACATAGTCTCCTTTTAGGCTTATACACTTCGTCCAACGATGTTCTAGTTTGTTGATCCCTTCCGAATAATGGGATTTGTCCAAGTTTGCAAAATATCCATTAGTGTCTGCAATCACCTCCTCGTTTGAATAAAATCTTTGTCCCGCCAGCCATTTCTTCAAATTGGGGAACAAATAGTAGTCCGAGGGACCCAAGTCTGGAGAATAGGGGGATGTGAAACGAGTTGGAATCCTATTTCCATTAATTTTGCGACCACAACTGCTGAGGTGTGTGCTGGTGCGTTGTCGTGATGGAAAAGGACTTTCTTGTGGGCCAATCGCGGGCGTTTTTCTTGCAGCTCGGTTTTCAAACGGTCCAATAACGATGAATAATATTCACCTGTAATAGTTTACCCTTTTCCAGATAGACGATGAGGATTATCCTTTGCGAATCCCAAAAGACAGTCGCCATAACCTTTCCGGTCGAAGGAACGGTCTTCGCCTTTTTTGGTGCAGATTCCCCCTTGGTAACCCATTGTTTAGATTGTTGTTTGGTCTCAGGAGTATAGTAATGTATCCATGTTTCATCCACAGTGACGAAACGACGCTTAAAGTCCTCCGGATTCTTCTGGAACAGCTGCAAACCATCCTTGCAACACTTCACACGATTCCTTTTTGGTCAAGCGTGAGCAATCGCGGCACCCATCTTGCGGATAGCTTTCTCATGTCCAAATGTTTATGCAAAATATTATGTACCCGTTTCAGTCGAGATGCCCATAGCACTAGCAATCTCACGCACCTTAACTCTTCTGTCATCCATCACCATATGTGGATTTGATCAATGATTTCTGGAGTCGTAACCTCCACAGGCCGTCCAGAACGTTCAGCGTCACTTGTGCCCATATGGCCAGTCTGAAAATTTTGAAACCACTTATAAACTGTTCTAATCGAAGGTGCAGAGTCACCATAATGTTTATCAAGCTTCTCTTTAGTCTCCTGAGGCGTTTTGCCTTTCATAAAGTAATGTTTAATCACCACACGAAATTCTTTTTCGTCCATTTCTTGAAAATCACTCGACTTCCTTGATTCACACGAATGCCAAACACAAAGAAATAGACCAATATGGCTGAAACTTGGTGTGCGTTCATTCAAGAGATGCTACTAACTAAACATGACCTCGATACGCGCCGGTGGTGCCATCTCTCGGACTTTGCACGGACTTTTCAAACCAGCCTCGTATATATATATATATATATATATATATATATATATATATATATATAAATATACATATATATATATATATATATAATATATATATATATATATATATATTATATATATATATATATATATATATATATATATATATATATATATATATATATATATATATATATATATATATATATATATATATATATATATATATATATATATATATATATATATATATATATATATATATATATATTCACAAGCTTTCATTTGACACCACACTCGATCACCTGGTAAAAAAAAATTTTTTTCCACTTCCGATTTCACCCCTCAAAACTAACCCCTTAAGTCAAAATTTAACTTTCAAAACTACATGGCTCTGATGAGGCCATCAATTCCTATATTATTACCAAATTTCAACTTTCTATGACAAATTTTATAGAAAATCAGGTGTGACAGAGGGACAGACAGACAGACAGACACCGAAGTCATCTTATAAGTGTACCGTACGTTAATTCTAATATATGGACTTTTTGTTTTAAATGTACACAACCTTCTTTCTTGGGTCGCCGCAACTATTTTATAGTCTAATTTTTGCATAACTATTTTTTGCAGACAACTCGCTATAATAAAACTAAAAAATGAAAAATCGTTTTTTTTTAATTGTAATATTTACCTTATTATGAAAAATAATGTTTCTAATTATGGCACTTATAGTAACATAGCCCTGTGATTAGCGTTACAACATAGAAATAGACCCACAATAAAATGTAGTTGTTATCTATATCATTTTTTAACTAAATCATCATGGATTTTACCTTATACCTAGGCTGTCTGAAAAGTTTTCGGCCGACACATAGATGGCGTTAGAAACTGGGAAACCATACCTATATTGGAAAGTTCCATCCTTTATATAAACACATGTAAAATTGTATTTCGATCTGTTAATTTATTCGATTAGTAGCAGCTATTTAATATTGACGTGTCATTGATTTTTTTAAAATGGAAAAAATTGAATATCGTGCAGTGATTAAATTCTTTGTTTTGGTTGATTTAATACCAACAGAAATTCATCCGAAGTTGTTAAGAGTGTATAAGGATGCATCATCTTCACCTTCCACTGTGAAAAAATGGGTTGCTCTTTTCAAATCTGGTCGTACAAGCCTCGAAGATGATCCACGCGAAGGTCATCCAAAAACTACTACAACACCACAAATCATTCTAGGAGTCCATAATATGGTGTTAGGTGATCAACGAGTAAAAGTGCGTGAAGTATTTTCATGAAGAATTACATATGAAAAAGTTTTTTGGAAGATGGGCGCCGCATATTTCTCAAGCGTGTTTGGATCGTTTTAAGCAAAATAAAATGAATTTCAAGCGTCGTTTCATAACTGTTGATGAAACTTGGATCCACCCTTATACACCAGAGCGAAAAGAACAGTCGAAACAATGGATTGAAGTCGGTAGAACTGCATCAAAGAAGAGAAGACATCAGCAGGGAAGGTTACGTCAACAGTTTTTTGGGATTACAAAGTTGTTTTGTTGATCGATTATCTTCAGAAAGGTTATTATTGTAACCTTTGGATCAGTTGGATGCAAAAATTCGTGAGGAAAGACTTGCTTTAAAGAAGAAAAGAATCATTTTTCATCAAGACAATGCCCGTGTTCACACAAGTGTTTTGACGATGGCAAAATTCAACGAATTAAAGTACGAATTGCATGAACATCCAGCGTACTCACCAGATTTGGCTCCCTCTAACTATTATCTGTTTCCAGACCTGAAAAAATTCCTGGCTGGAAAGTGTTTTACATTAAATGACGAAGCTATTGCAGTCGTGGATGGATATTTTGCAGACCTGCCAGAACCATACTTTAATAATGGTATTAATTGGTAATTCTTTCATTGTTAAGTCGAGAACTTTTCAGACACTCCACGTATAAATAAAAATATCTGCTGTGATGCCTATAAAACTTCACCACAGAACTAATACTGGGCGAAACTTATCGTGACTAGCGATATAAGCACATATACGAACGGAACTCTCAATTAACAGAAGCGGATAAAGACTAGACCGAAAGTTTAAAAAAAATATAACAATTTCAATATAAAATGTTTTATGAGACAAATTATTTTTAACAGTTTTTAAAATATTAGGGTAGCTGAAATTTGAATGAAAAATGCGTGGGCGAGTCATATTTAAAAATATGACTGTACAGTAGCTGCATATTACTAGAAAATTATGTATTTTCTTAAACTAAAAATCGACCGAAAAATATTTATTAAAAAAAATAACCAAACATTGACCAACATATTGGGTAGCGAATTTTCTACATCTTATGAGGGCTGTCTGATAAGTACCTGGCCTTGACAAGAAAAACACTTTTTTATGTGTAAAATTTATTTTATTTTTCAACATAGTCTCCTTTTAGCTCGATACACTTAGTTCAACGTTTTTCTACTTTTTTATTCCAAAAAAAAAAAAATCGATTTCTCTAACCCTTCAAAATAGGCGTTTGTTTCAGCAATCACCTTATCGTTTGAGCCAAATTTTTTTTCATATTGTTCTTCTTCTTCTTCCTCTTTTAATTAGGCATAATTGCCTGTTTGCTACTGTTTATAATTCTCTTGCGATGTAGATTGCCATTTGTCTTTCCACCTTTTTGGTGCTCTTCCTGTAGGTCGCCTACCATGTGGTCTTGGGTCTCTGGCTGTTCGTTAGTTCATAGTGTTCTCTTTGATAGAGACGTTTCTGCTTTTCTTTCTGCGCCGTAGGTCCTCACAGGTCTAACACATGTTTTATAAATTCTGTACTTGCGATTTGTACTAAGATGTTTGTTTCTCCATATGCTTTGTTTGAGATGTCCTGAGATTACTGCTGCTTTATTGGTTTGTGTCCTAACCTCATCTGCAAGATTTATATAACATATGATTTTGCAACGGAGCTAAATGAATTGTATAACTTGTTCAATGCTGGTGTTGTCTATTACAAGTTTGCATCGGATCGGGTCTTTCGATATTGTCATTGATTTTGTTTTTTTCCTGGAGATCTTCATGTTATATTTTTCTGCATGAATTTTGAAGGTATGTAGCATGCGTTGCAGGTCATCTTCGCTTTCTGATATTATCGCAGCATCATCTGCAAAGCACACAATCTTTATTTTGTGTGGTCCTAGTCGATATCCTGAGCCAACCTTTTTTACCTCATTTATAATCTGGTCCATTATCGTGTTAAATAAGAGTGGGCTAAGGCTGTCTCCCTGTCTTATTCCGGAGGTGAAAGTAATTTGTTTTGTTTGTGTTCCTTTTACCTTTAACTGTGTTGTGTTTCTTGTGTTCATATCTCTTATTAGCTTTACGTATCCGCTGGGAGTCCCCTTCATTTTTAGGGTTTCGATGACGTCATTCAGTTGTATCCGGTCGAAAGCTTTCTGTAAGTCTATAAAACAGATAAATACCGAGATGTTGTACGAGGCTGGTTTGGAAAGTCCGTGCAAAGTCCGAGAGATGGCACCACCGGCGCGTATCGAGGTCATGTTTAGTTAGTAGCATCTCTTGAATGAACGCACACCAAGTTTCAGCCATATTGGTCTATTTCTTTGTGTTTGGCATTCGTGTGAATAAAGGAAGTCGAGTGATTTTCAAGAAATGGACGAAAAAGAATTTCGTGTGGTGATTAAACATTACTTTATGAAAGGCAAAACGCCTCAGGAGACTAAAGAGAAGCTTGATAAACATTATGGTGACTCTGCACCTTCGATTAGAACAGTTTATAAGTGGTTTCAAAATTTTCGGACTGGCCATATGGGCACAAGTGACGCTGAACGTTCTGGACGGCCTGTGGAGGTTACGACTCCAGAAATCATTGATCAAATCCATGATATGGTGATAGATGACAGAAGAGTTAAGGTGCATGAGATTGCTAGTGCTGTGGGCATCTCGACTGAACGGGTGCATAATATTTTGCATAAACATTTGGACATGAGAAAGCTATCCGCAAGATGGGTGCCGCGATTGCTCACGCTTGACCAAAAACGGAACCGTGTGAAGTGTTGCAAGGATGGTTTTGCAGCTGTTCCAGAAGAATCCGGAGGACTTTAAGCGTCGTTTCGTCACTGTGGATGAAACATGGATAAATTACTATACTCCTGAGACCAAACAACAATCTAAACAATGGGTTACCAAGGGGGAATCTGCACCAAAAAAGGCGAAGGAACGGCCGGAAAGGTTTATGGCGACTGTCTTTTGGGATTCGCAAGGGATAATCCTCATCGACTATCTGGAAAAGGGTAAAACTATTACAGGTGAATATTATTCATCGTTATTGGACCGTTTGAAAACCGAGCTGCAAGAAAAATGCCCGCGATTGGCCCACAAGAAAGTCCTTTTCCATCACGACAACGCACCAGCACACACCTCAGCAGTTGTGGTCGCAAAATTAATGGAAATAGGATTCCAACTCGTTTCACATCCCCCCTATTCTCCAGACTTGGCTCCCTCGGACTACTATTTGTTCCCCAATTTGAAGAAATGGCTGGCGGGACAAACAAGGAGGTGATTGCAGACACTAATGGATATTTTGCAGACTTGGACAAATCCTATTATTCGGAAGGGATCAACAAACTAGAAATCGTTGGACGAAGTGTATAAGCCTAAAAGGAGACTATGTCGAAAAATAAAAAAGGTTTACCCCAAACACATAAGTAGTTTTTATTTTTGCACGGACTTTTCAAACCAGCCTCGTATTCTATAGCTTTTTCTCTAACCTGTCTTAGAATGAACAGGGCGTCTATTGTTGAACGGTTATTCCTAAATCCCTGTTGCTCTTTGTTTATGGGAATTTTTAAGCTTATTGCATTTGAAATTATGCTGGTTAATAGCTTCAGCGATGTACTCAAAAGGGTGATACCGCGATAGTTGGCAGGGTCCGTTTTGTCACCTTTTTTGAAGATGGGTGGGGGCTAAATCTGGTGAAATATGGTGGATGCGGAAGCAATTCGTATCTTACCTCATGGAATTTTGCTTTGGCGATGGATTGTCTAAAAAGAGAATTTTTTTCTTCGCTAAATGCGGACGTTTTTCTTTCAAATGGTTAAAACGATCCAATAAGTTGATATAATACTCTCTAATAATCGTTTCTCCCTTTTCAAGATAATCGACGTGGTTATGCCGCGTGCATCCCAAAACACTGACTTTGTTGGCCGTTAAAGTTACCTTGGCCTTCTTTGATGCTGGTTCGCCACGGAAAACCCGCCGTTTGGCCTGTTCTTTGATCTCTGGCGTACTGTGATGAATCCATGTTTCGTCAACAGTTATGAAACGACGGCAAAATTCATTCCGATTGCGTTTTAACATTCTTCTGAAGTTGACATATGCGTGTTTCTTGTCAATTGTGAGCAATCACGGCACCCATCTTGCGGAAAGCTTTCTCAAATCCAAATGAGTTGTTAAGATGTTCTGCACCCGTTCAGTTGTGATGCCCACAGTCTCAGCAATTTCATTCACTTTCAGGCTCCAATCATTGATCACTATATCGTGGATTTTTTCAATCATTCATGATATGGTGTCCTCATTTGGACGACCTAGATGTTTTTCATCAAAAATGCCTGTACGTCTGCGTTTGAATTCAGCTGTCCAATAGTTTATGGCCGATAACGAAGGTGCAGAGTCCCCATAAACTTCACTGAGTTCCGCTTTTATCACATAATTCTTTTTCAAAAACAAATATTTTATCACTGCTTGATATTCAATTTCTTCTATTGTTGTAAAATCATAAAAGTTGTTCTACAACAAAACTAAATCACGCAGCGAAAGGTTTTATTTAAGAAAAATATAATTCTTTAAATAGTAGTAGCGCCATCTCTGACTGAGGCTAGGTACTTATCATCATCATATATCAGCCCTTAGCGTCCACTGCTGGACACAGGCCTCCCTTAATCGTTTCCAGTTAAACCGGCCTTGGCTTTTTGGATCCAGTTTCCCATTATTCTTCTCAGATCATCTGTCCATCTGGTGGGAGGTCTTCCTCTATTCCTACACGTTTCTTGCCCAGCTCGCCGTTCCAACACCTTCCTAGTCCATCTGTTATCTTGCGTTCTGGCTAGATAACCGGCCCAAAGATAGAACTTTCTCAACTGCAGCTATCACTTTCGTTCGGTTCCTAATTTCTTTATTTGGGACTTTATCTCGAAGAGACAAACCCAACGTTAACCGTTCCATGGCCGCTTGAGTTACCCTTACCTTATTTATTGTCTTCTTTGTCAAAGTTGGAGTTTCTGCTCCATAAGTAAGCACAGGTAACACACAATGGTTAAAGATCTTTCGTTTAAGGCAAATAGGTATGCCTGATTTCAGCGTTTCTCGTAGTTTACCAAATGCGGTCCGAGCTAGAGTGACCCTCCGTTTAGTTCATGAGTCTGATTATATCTGCCCAACTTAATTTCATGTCCCAAATATTTATATGTCATGACTTGCTCGATGTTTACCCCATACTGGCTTAGTAAAAACTAGATTTGTCATAAACTGAGTCTTCCAAAAATTTATCTTTAGGTCAATTTTATGGGACTGTTCTTTTAGGGTGACATTCGCATGATCTGCACGATCTGTTAACAGGACTATGTCATCGACGAATCTTAAGTTATTCATCATTTCTCCATTTATAACTATGCCCATATTGCTCCAATTCAGATTTTTAAACATGTGTTCCAGAAGGGTGATAAACCACTTTGGGAAAATAGTGTCACCTTGACGCACCTCTTTCGACTTGGAATTTGTTTGTTTCCCTATGTAATCTAACTGTTGAGGTTGCCTGACAGTAGATAAGTCTTAGGATTTCGATGTACCTTGAATCTATACGGCATTCAGCAAGAGCCTTAAAAAGCATATCCTGGTTTACTGAATCGAAGGCCTTCTCATAATCCACGAAGAATAATATTAAAGGCCTGTTATATTCCACACACTTTTCCACAATTAACTTAACAGTCAAAAGGTGATCATTGACACCATAGATTGCTCGGAATCCAACTTGATCGGGTGATTGGTAGAAGTCTAGGTTTAAGGTCAAACCTTTTGTCAATATTTTTGTGAACATCTTATAAACATGGGAGAGGATGCTTATAGGGCGGTAGATTGATAGATTTGCTGAATCCCTTTTTTATAGAGTAGATTGATAATAGCGTTGTTCCACTGCGTTGGTGTTATAGACTTAGTAAGACATAGGTTAAATAGAATTGTGAGGACCCTGATGACAATAGGTACAGCCAGCTTTATAGCTTTAACCACAATACCATCCTCACCTGGAGATTTATTATTTTTCATTTTGCTCAAGACTTGTATGATTTCATCTCCTGTTATTTCGGGAATATCTTCTGAACTTTGCTTTTGAATATGTGGAATCTCATACGGTGTGTCGTTATTAGTGTTTTTATAAAGCTATTTATAAAAACCTTCAACAATATTCATAATCTCTTCCCTATCACTCTAGATAGATAATTTGGATCTCAAAACTTTTAGACTTTTATTCTCCTCGATTACTTTTACTTGGTCGGTGTTAAACTTTCTAATATCTCTTTTTATTGACTACAACATACAACATACATACATACATACATACATACATATACAACCCGCGTATATTAATTATTTGGTTTACTTAAACGATACGGTTGTTTGTATTTTGTACTATTTTGTAGATATGATTCAAATAAGAAAAAAAAACTGAATTGTTTGTTATTTATGTTAAAAATAATACTTTATATGTGACAGTATATGAGGCATGCATCAGTTTATCAGTTTTTTATTATCCATGTAAAAGCTAATTTCTGCTTATCCTTGGCATACTTATGGAATAATATCTTAGTGTAACAGGTTTTATATGTAGTTACAAAATTATTGCAAGATACCTAATAATAAAACAAGTAAAAAAAAGAGTAACTACATCTTTATGGAGATGATGCAATCGCATCTTTTAAAGTTAAAAAAAAAAAAACAACGTCCATGGATATTATTGTAACTTTTTCAGGCGAAAGGTTGTTCGTGTTTAGATGCATGCATGTATTTTGCTACTCCGCATTTTTACAACGTGAGATTTTTTACCTATATGCCCACAGATGAATACAGACCCTCCGTTATTTTGCTAAAATTATACTTGGGGAGATATTTCCAGTGTTTTATGGGTGCTGTGTGGATGTACAGGGTGGTTCAAATTGGACACTTTTAAAGGTAAATCCCTTAATCTAAAGGAGATAGACGAAAACTGATGTCGGTGTCCGAGGCTCAATTTTTATGATAAACTCAATGGTGAAAACCGCATATCGATATCTAGTACCGTTTCAGATATACAGGGTCTCTACATTTTGGAAAATTGTTTTAAATTCTTTTCCTATTGAAAATTTCTGTAAAAACATTCTCAAAGCACTTTTTCACGTGGATTTCAACAGTGTAAGTTACATTTTTTTACAACTAATATTTTAATAGTTATTAACGCAAAAATATATTTTTTAAATGGAATACTCTGTATATTTTTCCTTATTCGAATAGAGCTTTAAATTACCATTCTAAAAATATAGCACACTTTATATTTTGCTTAAATCTACTTCAAAATATACGCGAGTTTTAAATGCACATTTTGTGAAGTAGGCTTTGGACGGATCCGCCATATGGTTTAATTCAATTGTTTACTCGTAGTTGTCAAATTTTACTTCAAGACCAGTTATTGAATTGTTAAATAAATGGCAATGAGGTCTGAAAATTACGAAAAATGGGATATGATACTGTATTTCATACAAACCAGAGAAAATTCGGAAGCGACAAGTAATTTGTACCACGAACGTTATCCAGAGAGGCGTCAACCCTTCAAGGATATATTCGCTCGATTGCAACATAACCTAGTTAATAGTGGCCAGTTTGAAAAGAAACACCCAAAAATTAGGCATCAAACAGGGATAAGGAGTTAGAAGAAATAGTAGTTTTAGGAACTATCGGAAATAATCCCAACACTTCAATCCGACAGTTAAAAGAATCCACTGGACTACCAAGAACTAACGTCGTACAAGTCGTACTTTGAAGAAGCACAAATTCAGGCCATATAGGACAAGAAAAGTTCATCACCTTAGAGACGGAGATTTTCAACGGCGTATGAATTTTTGCCAATGGTTTCGGGAGAATGGTAACCATGTTCCGAATTATTCATTAAATTGCATTTGGACAGACGATGCTTATGTAAGCAATGTAGGTATTTTTAACCGTTACAATTCTTATATGTGGGCACAAGAAAATCCTCATCTAGTTGTGGAGCAAAGAAATCAAGGCAGATTTGGATTTAATGTGTGGGCAAGAATTTTTAGAGGCAGGGTTATAGGTCCATTTATTTACGAAGGAACACTCACCTCTCAGAAATATTTAGAAATTTTAAGGCAGCAAATAGAACCTCTTGTTGATGAACTGCCGTTAACGGACCTTAGAAATATATTTTTTCAACATGACGGGGCACCCCTTCATAAGGTTACAGTTATCAGAATTTTTTTATCGGCCAATTTCGACAATAACTGGATAACCAGCCAAGGTCCGAACCGTTGGCCGGCAAGGTCACTGTATTTAACACTCATGGACTTCTATATCTTAAATCTACTTCAAAATATAAAGGTTTTCAGTTTTTACGCGAGTTTTAAATGTACATTTTGTGCAAATATATTTTTGCGTTAATAACTATTAAAATATTAGTTGTAAAAAAATGTAACTTACACTGTTGAAATCCACGTGAAAAAGTGCTTTGAGAATGTTTTTACAGAAATCAAAAATTTTCAATTGGAAAAGAATTACAAACATTTTTCCAAAATACAGATTTTTGAAAAACACCCTGTATATCTGAAACGGTACTAGATATCGATATGCGGTTTTCACCATTGAGTTTATCATAAAAATTGAGCCTCCGACACCGACATCAGTTTTCGTCTATCTCCTTTAGATAAAGGGGTTTCCCTTTAAAAGTGTCCAATTTGGACCACCCTGTACATAGACGAAAACAAGTTCGGGGCAATTAGTTGCTACAATTTATGGCGTCAAATGACACTGACGTCTAAAATTTTTTACAACTAATTGATTACAACCGCAGCAAAATAAAAAGCACCGCAAAACTCTTTTTACAGGAATTGTTTTTTAGCTCTAAATTAAATCATTTTATTAACTAAAAACAAACCTGGTGGTTTGATTTATTAACATGTTGGGCGAGATGCGTTTTTAAACGCAAAACTGGATAGTACATTGAACTTATTGAGAGTAAAAAATATAAATATTATTTCCATTAATTGCGAAAGCACATCCCTGAAACAACTAGGATCTTTGAAACGTAGATCAAAAATATAAACTTATTTTGGGATACCAATATTAATATCATTTTTTCTCTCCGAGTTCTATCATATATTGGTACATTTTATGTTTTAATAAAGGGATAAATTTTTTTTTGTTGAACTCTTGATTCCATTTTTACATGGTGGTAAAACTAGTTTATTTCGACATTTACAGCCGGGATTACTTAAAAGGGTCTAGAAATTAAAACCGGTCTAGTCGTCACGAAATTTAGAACTTCTAGTTGTCCAGTGACTTTCATTTTTGAAACTGCCATATTTTATAAAATAAATGTCATCAAAGAAACGTTTTTATAACAAGCTTTAAAATAAAAATTACGAAATAAGATCTTTAAGGTAGGAAAATTAATGGTAGTCTGCTTCCCTCACACACACCAACATATACAAGCATACACATATCCACTAGTACTATACACATTCTCTTCCGCATATCATCTTCTCTACCATACTACAAGTTTATCACATATTATATCTTTTTTTCTTATCGACCTAGCATGCTAAAGAAGTATCATAGGGTTTGGGCCATATAATCAACGTCGTTAGTCGGAGTCACCGTTTACCGTCATCAATTACGGTCCAGGTTCCCGTTATTAGTGAGTGTGACTGTCTCCCATAGTCCCTTAGCTTTACTGTGAAGCGTCGTCAATTAGCGTGTACCGTCATACGTTACCGCATGCTGTAAATATCGGGACCGTTTTCTGTTAACGTTATCGTTCACTTCAACTAGTATTCGTTAAATTCCTATATATACGCGTATACATATA
This sequence comes from Pachyrhynchus sulphureomaculatus, assembly GCA_019049505.1. NCBI lineage: Eukaryota > Metazoa > Arthropoda > Insecta > Coleoptera > Curculionidae > Pachyrhynchus > Pachyrhynchus sulphureomaculatus. The sequence continues at coordinate 130,059,738 of CM032449.1, read as the reverse complement.
AACGCATACAATGTTCATAATTTTTTAATGTTAACAGCTGGTATATATTTTTAGGATAATGATGCTAAAAAAAAACTGATGTTTTTTTAAGATCTACTTCTCTGTTTTGAGATTTTTAATATTTTATAATATTTTTTTTTAACTTAAGCATATGCATATTATACTTACAATGACTAGTAAACATCTGACTTCCTTAATAGATCCTAGACATCCTAGACAAGATATAAATACTACGAGAAGTCCTGTTATGACAATAACATAGGCTGATCCAGAGTATAAATTAGTTCCTAGAAGTTCATTAGCAAATGATCTATCAACTAAAATCCATATTCCTAGGGCTGTTGCTATACTGCCACCCAACTAAAAATGTAAATACATATTTATACACTATACTTATACATATAGTTTGGAAAAATATAAATATTTGGAAACGATTTTGTTTTCCCCATATTTTTAAAAATGTGTATGGAGTTAACCAAGGCTCCGCTTGTTTACATCTAAACACGATCCAACATTAACAGTGGACTTACGAAAGGGCGACTGGACACGAGGAGTTGTGATTTGGTTGACTATAAATGTTGTTAGATTTCTAAAATTTAAAATATTTAGTGGTTCAATAGCTTCCGCTATATTAAGAAAAGTCTAATCTAATGAAGTAAAGTTCTGTACCCCAGAGTTAGAGTGTCGTAACTACAAAAGTTGTGATTTTCGGATTAACGTTTCATCTATCAAGAAAATGTTCACATTTTGTAGTGGTAAACCATTGTAAGTGAAAATATTAAATATTGAAATCCTGAATCTTATGTCATCATCATATAAGAAAAAGTAATGTAATAACAATTTTGAAAATTCATTCCTGTAAAATTACGACAAATGCAGTTACGATACGAATTATCGTACAGAGTTTTAGCTAAGCTAGAAGAAAGTAAATAACATTATATTTATTAAAAAATAGCTGAATATTTTCTAAATTTGTAATTTAATAGGTTATATATAACGACATATACTCGTAACCTGCTATTAAAATTAACAAACATAAGTGACAACACCGGTACCCATTTCCAACAAGTTTTACAACCAAACCACTTGCGATCATTCAGGTTTTTTTGGGGCACACTACTTACACGGAATATGGTATTTTTTTACATAAGAAACCATTAAAATTATGTCCAATGTTTTCTACTTGTCTTTACCGCACTCAGGGCAGTTTCCATTAGATCACTGATTTGGCGGGAAACGATGTTATGAATGACATACTCTCTATTTGACAGAGAAAGTTGAAATTTGGCACTAATATAGGAATTGATGACCTCCCCAGAGCCGTGTAGTTTTGAAAGTTAATTTTTTTACTTAAGGGGTTAGTTTTGGGGGGTGAAATCGGAAGTGAAAAAAATATTTTTACCGGGTCAAATGAAAGCTTGTAAAAAGACGAGTTCAAAAATATATATAATGAAATAGTTTCGCACAATTTTTAAAAAATTGCGAAAAATCGCTGCCCCCCACCTTATCTCGAAAAGTACTGATCAAAAAATTTTGAAAAAAATCTGGAATATTTCCTACAGTATGTAGATTAAACGAAAATTATCACGAGTGCATTACCTTTAATGACTTATCTGGTATATAAAAATACAAAAATTTCAAGGTCATCAATTTTCTCTAAAGATCGGAAAAAAATTTTGTTGAAAAATTATTTGAGATGTGTTGTTTGAAGTCACTGATCATTTTATACTTCTGTAACGAAAATTTTTATTTTAAAAGCAATCAACGTACGGAACACTAATTGCGCAAGTCCAACTTGCACTTGACCGGTTATTTATATCTAGGGGGCAAACCATACACAGCTTATTTAAGTGCTATGCTTTACAGACTATGGCGTAGCCAAAAGGAGATCAGGGGGCCTCCATGGAAGAAAAAAATAACAGTCCTTAGAAAGTTTTTTTATTAGAGGTCTTTTTTTGTGAGCAATGTCTCTCCCCAGTCATCAATTTTTAAATTAGGTGTTTTAGAGTTCCATTGTAAGATGGGGTCCTTTTTTTGAATTTACCCCATCACCCCGGTCACCGATTTTTAAAGGAGGTGTAAGTTTTTAGAGTTCAACTGTAAGAAAGTTTTTTTTTGTGAAAAATCTACCTCCACGGCCATCGATTTTTAACTTGAGCATAAGTTTTTGAAGGTCCACTGTAGGGTTTTTTCTGGTGAAAATTTTCTACGCCTGGGTCATTGGTATTTAGTTTTCGTTGGGAGAGGTCTAAATTTTCAGAGTTCCAGTGCCTTTTTTTATATCAAAGGGTTTTGCACGCGGTTCTCATTTGGCGCTTTTCTGTTTGTTGGTTGGCGCCCCCTTTCTCTTTTGTATCCATATGGTTTTTACTCAAATTTCGCAAACAGTATTTGTCAAAATTGAATGATCCTCGAATTGAAAAATTACATTTTTGCAGGAGGTTGGTAATAAAAAGTGTTAAATATGTTTTGACAAGGCTGTTAACATAAAATAATTTTTCATTTTCTTCAGATCATTCTCGTTGGAAAACAAGTTTTTAATTTAATTGATTGCAAATTAGTCGTTATTAACGTTGTGTCTAGCTAATTAATAAATCCAGGGGTCGATTCTCCTGCCAATCTTGATTACTTAGCGAATGCTACACCACATTATTTAAAATGTTTACAAAAAAAGGCTTTTGGCTACAAAAAACATTTATTTTAGCATTTAGGAGACTTTTAAAAGATGTCAGGCAGATTTTTTTAGGTTTTTTCGATGCAATAGAGCAAAAAGGAAATTAGGCCTAATTCTTTAAATCTGCAGATTTAATAGTAATATATTATATCAAAAATATTTCCGGTTCCGCGTCCCAGATTTTGGGTTGCGACAAAACTACATAATACAAATTGGACGCATAAATGTTCCATACCGTGATTGCTTTAAAATAAAATAAAATCCTTACCTAGGCTAAGTTAATTAAGTCCCTCACATATATATATATATATATATATATATATATATATATATATATATATATATATATATATATATATATATATATATATATATATATATATATATATATATATATATATATATATATATATATATATATATATATATATATATATATATATATATATATATATATATATATATTAAGACCCGATATGTATTTTCGTGTTTTTTCTTAGTCAATAATCTGTAATACGTGTAGTTATAGGATCTTAGCTACCTAATAGGCAATAAATTAATCTAGCTCAATCTAGAATCTAGTAATAAAGGTATAAAACAAATATTTACTATTTGTTTAATTATAAACAAATAAAATAAAATTATTTTGTCTCTAGAGGAGCGTCGCGCGGTACTGAAAATATATTTACCTCCACCATACTGTTGTGAAACCTAGTTTTTAGTCTACTTAATGCACTCGTGATAATTTTCGCTCGATCTACATTTTATGAAGAATATTCCAGAATTTTTTTAAAATTTTTTGACGAGTAGGTTTCAAAATAGAGTGGAGGGATAGAAATTTTTGTTCATTTTTTAAAATAATACAAAGAAAAGTGTATGCAACTATTACATCCTATATATATTTTTGAACTCGTGTTTTCACAAGCTTTTATTTGACACCCCACCCGATGACCTGGTAAAAAAATGTTTTCGCTTCCGATTTTACCCCTCAAAATTAACCCCTTAAGTCAAAATTTAACTTTTAGACTACGCGGCTTTGACTGGATCATCAATTCCTATATTTGGGCCATCAATTCCTATATTTGTGCCAACAGACAGACGGACACCGAAGTGATCTCATAAGTGTTCCGTACGGCGCTAGCAAACATATGGTAAAAATGTACCGTTTTTTAAATTTTTTTGTAGTGAGACTTTTAATTGACAATAGTTATTTAAAAATATTAATGAGCAAGAGTTTGAGACACATTTCATCAAAGTGTTTTTAAATCATTTTGCTTTTTTTAATACTGCAAAAGACGGTGATGTAATACGGCCCGTATCCACCAAGGTAAGGACATAATTAAATATATGTGGAAGAAAATTAATTTTTGTAAATGAGTTTCAAATACAAGAAAGACACTTAAATTAAAATAGCCTACAAAATTTTTACATGACCCTTTATTAGGTAATAAGCTCACCATAAAATTTAAAAAATTCGAAATCGAAATTTGGTCTAGTACAAACTAAAAGCTACTAAGAGTACAATTTACAAACGAGACAGCTTGAAGTAAAAATGATTCATTTTAGCATTGATTTTCTATTCAAAATTATCTATTTTAGATATAACGGAAATGAGAAAATTTTTTAAAATAGTTTTGGTCAACTATAAATGAAGCCCAAGTATAGTTTAAATAATCCATTATACCCTTTGTTTTTTCTTTCAGTTCTATTCTCATGACTCCTTCCTATGACTATAAATTGGTGACAGGTGACAGCACACATTCTTAACTGAACTCTTCTGACTTAAATTTCTTTAATAATGCTGTCTTCTGCTTTTACAACCTCTTTTTGAATAAAAATAATCTAGATTGGGTGAATCATACTGCGTAAAATATCACGCAGTTTTTAATGGTGTAAAAAATGACATTTTCTCAATACGACGCTATTCAAAAATGATGCGATATATTATATGCGATGTATTATTTAAAAAAAGTTCCGTATGGAACACTTATGGAATCACTTCGATATCTGTCTGTTTGTCTGTCCGTCCGTCTATCCGTCTGTCACACCCGATTTTCTCCGAAACTATTTGACCTAGAAATTTGAAATTCGCCACAAATATAGGAATTGATGGTCCAATCAGAGCTGTACAGTTTTGAAAGTTAAATTTTGACTTAATGGGTTAGTTTGGGGTTGAAAAAGAATTACCAGGTCATCGAGTGGGATGTCAAATAAAAGGTTGTGAAAATACGAGTTCAAAAATATATATGATGTAATACTCGCGCACACTCTTCTTTGTATTATTTAAAAAAATAGCCAATAATCGTTGTCCACCCACCCTATCTCAAAAAGTACTGATAAAAAAATTTTGAAAAAACTCTGGAATAGTCTAAATATTAAGCGAAAATTATCAGCAGTGCATTATCTTTGATAATTTTTCTAGTATAAAAAGTCATGAAAACTCTGCTCCTAGGCACAATGGTGGAGGTTTTCTTAATATACTTTCAAGTACATTATTGTTAGCTTCTCGCTACTGTATAAAGACAAAATAATTTTAATTTATTTGTTTATAATTAAACAAATGTTCAGATAGTAAATATTTGTTTTACACTTTTATTACTAGATTCTAGATTGAGCTAAATTGATTTATTGGCTGTTAGGTAGCTAAGATGATATTTTTTTTTATCGTTCACCTCCCCGCCTGAGTAAGGATTTTACCCTTTTTCATATCCTAAGGATATCGGCGAGGATGTCGTAATACCCGTCAACGTTGTCCAAGGGCTGAAACATACATTTTTATATTTCACAGCACCTTTTAGACAACGTGGCAGTGCCGCCACGGACATTATTGCATTTCTGCGAACAACTACTACCTATGTACGTGGGCAGGCCAAATATACTTAATTAAATTAAGTATACCGATCTGTGGGATTGAACCCTCGACCTTCTGCATCGTAAGCAAAGTACTAAGCTATGGAGTTACGGGACGCCACACGCTATAACTATTATACATTACTGACTAAGAAAAAAACGTGAAAATACATATTGAATCTTCATGTCAGGGACCTAATTAACTTAGCCTAGGTAAGAAATTGATTTTAAAAGCAATCACGGTACGGAACACTAGTTGCGCAATTCCAACATGCACTTGACTGTTATATAATATATATATTTATATATATATATATATAATATATATATATATATATATATATATATATATATATATATATATATATATATATATATATATATATATATATATATATATATATATATATATATATATATATATATATATATATATATATATATATATATATATATATATATATATATATATATATATATACACGAGGTATATCCAAAAAGTAAGTTCCGTTTCTATTTCTATACGCGGCTACGCTGCGATCGCAGTTCCGAGCATGCGTGGCAGTTACTCTAACTCAAGCAGAAGAAATGTACGCCATTTTTAGATCGCTGCTGCCGACGTGTTCTTTGTAGTGCTTCTTTATGATGTCAGCCTTAATTGAAAATGCCGCCGCTTGTGAAATCAGATCTGTGATTCGTTTTCTAAATGCAAAGAAAGTTAAACCAAGTGAAATTTATCGGCAAATCTGCGAGGTTTACGGACAAACTGCTATGAGTGATTCAATGGTTAGAAGATGGGTCAGACAGTTCAGTGAAGGACGTGATCAAGTGCACGATGAAGAACAATGTGGACGCCCGTCTTTGGTTACTGATGAACTGGTTCACGAATTTGAAGAGAAGCTTAAGCAAAACCGTAAGTTTACAATTAGTGCTCTTGCTATGGAATTTCCGTAAATCTCACGATCACTAATTCATAAAATTGTTAATGAAAAACTGAAAGAACATGTTACCACATGGTTGAAAACACAGGCGGCAACCTTCTATGAAGAAGGCATACAAAAACTTGTGCCACGCTATGACAAGTGCCTACAAAATTTCGGAAGCTACGTAGAAAATTAGTTTAACAGTTGTAGATTTTTGTACAATAAATATTTTTTCTGTATCTGTACACGTTTTTTTTTATATAACCAAACGGAACTTACTTTGTGGATATACCTCGTATATATATATATATATATATATATATATATATATATATATAATATATATATATATATATATATATATATATATATATATATATATAATATATATATATAAATATATATATATATATATATATATATATATATATATATATATATATATATATATATATATATATATATTCAATGAAGTCTGCTTATAACGAACCCGTTTATAGCGAATTTCCGGTTAAAACAAACTATTTTATAATGCACGAACAAACATCCATAAGACCAATGCAAATTTTTTAACGGTTATAACGAACTTCGGGATAAAGTGAACCAAATTTGGATGTTTTGTGTCCGTTTATAACGAACTTGCCATTCCCTGTGGTCGATGTCGCGAGATTTGATCTAGGGAATTCACCAAAACCCCCTATTATACTTGTTTTCGCCGCGTCGCTAGTTCGAGCAGTGTTATTTTCAATTCACTTGTGTTATGCGGTTCTAATGCATATTTGATCAAAGCAGCAAAGTGAATGTTTAAGTCTTTATTTTAAAATGGGTACACAAAAACGTAAAGCGTTTACTTTAAAAGACAAACACGATATTATAAGGAAAATAGAAAATGGAGTTAAACAAAGTGAAGTTTGCAAACAGTTGAATTTAACTAGTTCGACGGTTTCTACCGTATGGAAGAAGAGGCAAGAAATCTTATCAATCTATGATAAAGGAAGCTTTAGTTGTAAAAAAGTAAGAAAATCTACAGATGACCAAGTTGATAAAGGACTCCTTAAATGGTTTAGTCAAAAACGACATGAACATGTTCCTATTACCTGCTATACTTTACCAAAGGAAGCTAGTGAATTGGGAAGGAAAATATAGAACACCGAGTTTAACTGTTAGTGGGGGTAAGATAGTAGGAGAAACTGCAGGAGGGGATATGACTGTTGTTGATCAGTGGTTGGCCAATGTATGGCCGGAAATTCGAGAAAGTTATTTCTCGAATTTCCGGCCATGTGGACATTTTTAATGCGAATGAAACGGGTTTGTTTTACCACATGACGCCTGATAAGACATCAAAGTTTGTCGGAGAAAATTGTGCTGGTGGAACATTATCAAAAGTAAGGATTACTGTGTTGTTTACTGCAAATATGTCTGGAACAGAGAAAAGAAAATTTTTGGTGATAGGAAAGTCCGCCAATCCCAGGTGTTTTAAAAACATTTACCAGTAAAGTACAAATCAAACAGTAAGGCCTGGATGACATCAGAAATTTTTAAAAACGAACTGATCAAATGAGACAAAGAATTAAAATTCACAAACAGAAAAAAATTACTTTTGATTGACAACTGTCCAGCGCACCCTGAAGTTGATTTACAGCAAATAAAATTGGTTTTTATACCTCCGAACACAAATGCAAAGCTCCAGCCTATGGATCAAGGTGTAATACATTCTTTAAATTGTCATTATAGAAAGATTTTATGAAAATGTTAGAGACGATCGATAAAGGTACATTTTTTCTGTAACTCTCTTGGACACTTTAAACTTTATCCGTATGGCTTGGCAAAGAGTCAGTAGAGAAACCATTGCAAACTGTTTTAAGAATAGCGGATTTTTAAGGAAGGAATGTAGATATCACTCAGATGATTAGCTACCGTTGACTCAGTGGATTGAAAAACAGCGAGAAGATCCTACTGATTGTCTAGAATTTATTTACGATACTGACATTCAACAAAGTACAGTGGAAAGTGAGATTAAAAAGATGTTTAATCACTTTAATTTTAAAGAACATGTATATGCTGATAATGAATTAATGACGAGAAAAATATTAACTGATGATCAAATTGTGACATCGGTGACTTCTGGAAAGATTTTAAGAGATAATTTCAGAAATTACTAAGAAAATGACTGAAACTCGCAATTTTTTGGAATCTCGTGAAGTTCCTGAATATATATGAAGTAGTTTTTGTGACCTTGACAATTATATAAACATCATTTCTTTTTCAAGTAAAATTGTACAAACGAAAATTACTGATTTTATTGTATAAACTACGTTTGTTGTTTTCGTTTATACTCGTATATGTACCAACATACATAATAATAACTTTAGTGTGACTTGTTTTATTTTCCTTTGAACGTTTTCTTTTAATGTACTAATTATTATTATTCATTCTAAGCATTAGCTCCTAATCTAAATAAAAAAGTAGTAAAAAGTGATATTAGATTTTGTTTACTGTTTGTAACGAACTTCGGATATAGCGAACCAACCATTTTTAGTTTGTTTTTTATAAACGGACTTCACTGTATATATATATATATTTATATATATATATATAATATATATATATATATATATATATATATATATATATATATATATATATATATATATATATATATATATATATAATATATATATATATATATATATATATATATATATATACAGGGTGCAGCTCTTAAATCCGGACAAATTTAATTTTGAATTTTCCACCATATAGTAGTTCCGTTGTAAGTTGTTGTTGACGTTCGTGAAAGCCACATAAGTCTAGTAAACAGTCATATCCTCGAAATGACCGAGCCGTTGCGAACAAGTGCGGAGTACAACCGAAGAACCGCGATTATCGAAAGTCTTCGCACTGGACGTTCGGCGACTGAAATAATTCGCTTCTTCGGGTACCCGAGATCAACTGTGTACGACATGAGGCGTGTATGTATATCAACATGATGTGGTGCACCGGCACACGCGAGCCATTTAGTCCAAAACTGGTTATCGGATAACGTGGACATGTTCTGGTCCCCCAATAGCCCGGATTTTAACCCCCTCGAGTACTATGTTTGGAACGTAATCGAAAGCGTTACTAACGAGTCCAGACACCCTAATGTGGGATCTTTACGCACCGCTATCGAAGCAGCATTTGCCAATATGGACAGCTCTGCTTTAAAGAAAGTATGCGAGCCCTTCAGACCAAGGATGGAGGCGGTCATTGCGGCTGAGGGAACTTACAGCGAGTAATTCCATCTGGATAGGTCACACAACTGATATGCAGAAGGATTTTTTTTCATTTTAATTTTTTGACGAATGTTTAATTTGTCCGGATTTAAGCGAGGCACCCTGTGTATGTTTATATATATATATATATATATATATATATATATATATATATATATATATATATATATATATATATATATATATAAAGAACTATTTTTAAAATACACCCAACAAGAATTCGTCAAAAAAATTCATGAACGTCAACCATTTCTTAGATAAATATATTGCATCTTCTCAGATATCCTTTCATAAGTAAATACAAGAGTAAACATTGAAGATAAATTAATTAAGGTATATTATCAATTTGTCATTTTCAATTTTGACCAGATAAACCGAATAGATTAATACCACATTGACGTATGTATTAACGTAAAACAGTTAAAAACAAAAACACTTATTTAATTTTGTCCCATTCTCGGATTGTCGTAAAAGTATAATTATCAATTATTACATTTAATTAATATGATTAAATTTCCTGTACAGAGTAATTTAATATATTATTGTTCTGACACTGAAATGTTAATTTGGTCAAAGTAATTCAATGTCTTTGTCTAAGGCCAATCAACCACTCTGTTATACTTCAAACGAAAGAATTAGTATGAATTCAAGTTTTTTTCTTTCATTTTTTGCCAACCAGTCTCCAATTTCTAGCAATTACAAGCTTGGTGACAGTAGAACCTTCTTCTTTCTAAGCCTATCATCCCCTTGAAATTGCCGAAAATTACAGGTCGTAAATGCTAATAAAAAATTTAAATAAAACCGATCAAGAGCAAGTGGGACTTGCGCAATTAATGTTTCGTTCTGTAATTGCCTTTAAAATAAAAATTTTCGTTACGGAGGTATAAAATTATCAGTGACCTCACAAAACACACCTCAAATAAGTTCTCAATAAAAGAATTAAGAGCCAAGATTACAAACACGTCTAGTCAGATACTGACTCAGCGGGCTAATCAGACCAACCAAAATAAGACAAAAACTTCCTGACATGTATATATTTAATTATAAACAAATAAAATAAATTTATTTTGTCTCGGTACCTAATCCTATTAGTCCCGGTTCAACTCACAACTTTGGACGAAATAAACCATCACCATTTTGTCTGCCAAATAGTTTTTTTTTTATACCAGATAAATTAACAAACGTAATACACTCGTGATAACTTTCGCTCAATCTGCACTTTATGGAAACTACTCCAGATCAGCGTTTTTTCAACATTTTTTGATCAGTAATTTTCAAGATGGACAGGAGTTTTTGGACATATTTTTAAAATAATATAAAGAAAAGTATGCGTATTACATCATACATCGATTCTAGCGATTCAATAAAAAATCGGTAGAGGAAACCTTTGTCTACGACGCATTTTGGTAAAAGTATCAGTCGATTCCAAACTTTTGTCGAAATCACATAAAATGCAAAATGATGTCACTTGTTTGCGCGTCGGTTCGAGGCAGTCGTTCTTTGTTCCCATCCAAATGACACATTCCGTGGCAGCTAAATGTATTAAAAAGTCGGTGTCGTTTGTGAAGAAGTGGGTAAATCATTTTAACAAGACGAAAAATGTCGACGACTTGCCAAAACGTGGCGCGATAGGCAAAGTCATTCCGAAAGTAGAAAAACGAATCGTGTCTTTGTTTTCACGGGACCCGAAAATGACGCTGCGTCAAGGAGGGGCATAAATAAGAAAAACAGTTTTGAATGTGTCCCATAAGACCATTCGACAACATCTTCGTGCTCATGATGTCAAATTCCGAAACATATTGAAGAAATTTTTGCTGGGCAAAGATTGCTTGGGCCCACGATAAGGTACTAAAGTGGCCCTCACAATCGCTAGACGCTAACCCTATTGAAAACGTTTCTTCCCTTGTTATTTGTAAAAAAAATGTTATTTACCCTTATTTTTTTTACAAGACTTTCAATCCATTCTCGTACATACGTAATATGTGAGAGAATCTATTAGCTGTAGCTGAACATCGAGACTCGGCAGAATACACCATCAAAAAAAGAAACCTGCTCAATTTCTAGTTATTATTAATAAAACCACACAAAAACTCTTTTGCAAACAGAAAATCTATATTCTATTAGCGATATCTATATAATAAAGGGTGTTTTTTATAGAGGTATAGAACTTTGAAATGAAATAAAACAAAGATGAATTTTTTAAATTGACATGAAATTTACTTTATTCGAAAGATAATCTTCTGGCATTATAATTTAAATATGACTTCTGGCATATGACCGCCACGGCTGGCTCGGACGTAATCTAATCTGGAGGTCCAATTTTCGATGACTTTTTCCAACATTTGTGGCCGTATATCGGCAATAACGCGGCGAATGTTGTCCTCCCCGTGGTCAATCGTTTCGGGCTTATCGGCGTAGACTAGCGACTTCACATATCCCCACAGAAAATAGTCTAGCGGCCTTAAATCGCACGATCTTGGAGGCCAATTCACGGGTCCGAAACGTGAAACTATGCGGTTACCAAACATTTCCTTCAATAAATCAATTGTGACACGAGCTGCGTGACATGTTGCGCGCCGTCTTGTTGAAACCACAGCTCCTGCACATCATGGTTGTTCAATTGATGAACGAAAAAAGTCAGTAATCATGGCTCTATAGCGGGCACCATTGACTGTAACGTTCTGACCAGCATCGTTGTTAAAGAAGTACGGACCAATGATTCCACCAGCCCATAAAGCACACCAAACAGTCAGTTTTTCTGGATGTAACGGTGTCTCAACATACACTTGAGGATTATCATCACTCCAAATACGGCAGTTTTGTTTATTGACGTATCCATTCAAACAAAAGTGAGCTTCATCGCTAAACAAAATTCGCTTATGAAAATCGGGATCAACGGCAATCTTGTGTTTTGGGCCCATTCACCTAATCTACACCTTGCTAGGTGATCGTGTGGCTTCAATTGTTGCACGAGTTGGATTTTGTAAGCACGCAAACCAAGATCTTTCCGCAAAATCTTCCATAAAGAGGATGGACACATATCCAATTCCTGTGCACGATGGCGGATAGACTGATTCGGGTCTTCCTCTACGCTACGCTCTACAGCAGCAATGACTTCTTCTGTACGCACTGTACGACGTCTCTGTGGATGCGTATTATCATTTAGAGTAAACGTGGTGCGAAAACGTTCCATAGTTAATCGAATTAATTGCTCTGATGGACGATTATGTTGACCGTAAAATGGACATAGTGCGCGATACGTATTTCGAACAGAACAATGATTTTCAAAATAAATTTGCACAATTTGGAAGCGTTGTTCAGGCGTCAGTCTATTCATGTTGAAATGCCAAACCAAACTAAACATAAATCACTTGACAGCTGACAAAATGGCCGCCAGTTAAAAAAGTGTTGCCAACTTAAAGTTTTATACCTCTATAAAAAACACCCTTTATATATATATATATATATATATATATATATATATATATATATATATATATATATATATATATATATAGATTTATATTGGGTGTTCATCGTCTTTGCCAAAAAACCAATAAATGAATTTAAATTTTTTTTTACTAACGGACAGTCCCTATTTAAAAGGGAAAAAAAATAATAAGGGTATAAGAAGGTTTACATTGGGTGAATAACAAACAAAACAGAAATAATGCCCATGGCGGACAAATATATAAGCTAATTTTCATATAAAATTTGTTCCAATACCTGCCTCTGTATTAAATATAAGTTCTTTTTTCTTCTCTTGCTAACAGGAAGTATTGTAATTGTAAAAAAAAAATCACCCTTAGAGATTTTTGTATTTTCTCTTTTTTCAGGCTTCCTAAATCCCGAAAAAATATAGTTCGTTATTTCCCTTGGTCTGTAGCTATTGGCTACTTCTCGAATGAAATGAGATATCGATTTTAAATTTGATACACCTATAATACTTGAAGTAGAAATAAAACTTATAGGTTTTGAGTGATATTACCTCGGGAAAAAGGGGAGAGAGGGATAGGGGTTCTTAAATTTTAAATGGTTTTAATAGTATTATAAGAATTTTGTGTGGTTGTTCTGTTGAAATATTAAACAAGTATAAGAGGTTAAATGGATGGAAAAGGAGATTATACAGGTCGCTTTGAATACATCGTGTTATAAATAATTTTTAGGGTTCTTTAAATCGAGGAATCTGAAAATTATCCTAGTTTTAGTGTTCCGTACGGAACATTTACGAGATCACTTCGGTGTCCGTCTGTCTGTTTGCCTGTCACATCCGATTTTCTCCGAAACTATTAGACATAGAAAGTTGAAATTTGGCACAAATATATGAATTGATGGCTCAAGTACAGCTGTGTAGTTTTGAAAGTTAAATTTTGACTTATAGAGTTAGTTTTGGGGCTGGAATCGGAAGTGATAAAAGAAGAAAAATTTTTTTTTACCCAGTCATCGAGTGGGGTGTCAAATGAAAGCTTCTGAAAACATAAGCTTTCTTTGTATTATTTTCAAAAAATGGCCTAAAAAATCGCAATCCATCTCGAAAAATACAGATCAAAAAATTTTTAAAAAAAATTCTGGAATATTCTTCATAAAGTGTAGATTGAGCGAAAATTATTACGAGTGCATTACATTTGATACTCTATCTAGTATAAAAAAATACTAAAAACCATGTCTCACGACAATATGGTGGAGGTTATTTTAACATAATTTTCTGTAAATTACTACTACCGCACAAAATAATTTTATTTTACTTGTTTATAAATATTTAGGTAGTAAATATTGGTGTTACACTTTTATTATTAGATTCTAGATTGAGCTAGATTGATTTATTGGCTATCAGATAGCTATAATGCTCTAACTATTATACATTACTGAGTAAGAAAAAACGTGAAAATACATATTGGATCTTAAGATGTCAAGGACCTAATTAACTTTGCCTAGGTAAGGATTTTATTTTATTTTAAAAGTAATCACGGTACAGAACAGTAATTGCGTAAGTCCAACTTGCACTTGATCAGTCATTTATTAACAGTCATAGAACACAAAGCAACGTGATTATAGAGTCTCCCAAAAAAATATTGACGTTACAACTTGTATTTGTAACGGAAGTATTTTTGTTGATAGCAAATATCCAAATAAGATTAAAAATTATAAAAAAAAAACTAGTGATCACCAAGGGTACAAAACAGGAGTTAAAGATTTCAATTAAAAGTGTAACATCTTTGAAGTCAAAAACATGGTGTAGATTATTCTCACCTCACTTAAGTAAACAAGGTTGCTAGCTATGGCTCGGTTAATATGGTAAAACTTGGTATTCTATTATTGGATCTTACTAATAAATAAATAAATATGGCACAAGGTTCATTTTTGATTTACAAACTTGTACTGTCTATAAGAGTATATAATTGCCTATAAAAATTTATAGCATGAACTTCAATTACGTGCTTTATGGCATATAGATGCTAATATTTTTATTTTTTTTTGTGCAAATTTATTTCTTTTATCTACAAAAATACGGGATTATAAGATATGACCTACCATAATTCCAAAAATATTGCATTTTTACTGCCTAATAAACAAAAAAATAAACACCTAAATTTAGATGCTATGATATATGTTTAGAATGTTTTGAAATAATATATATGTTTTATCTACATTGTTATCTGTTTGTTTTGGCCCCTAACTATTTGAAATAAAACACACAGTAATTTATTATAAAATACTTTATACTTTTGGTTTTGAATGTTTTTTTAATCGCAATTCAAGGAACTGCATATAAACTATTTTAAACGATAAGTATTTTCCTTAAAAACACACTGTTTTGCAATTTGTTTATATAAATTAAGTCAATTTTATTAGTTGCAAATGGATTTATTCTTTATATATGTTATAAAAGACGAAAAGTCTAATTCATACCTTCGCTTTTAATAGTGTACATTTGTTTCTTAATTTTCCTTAAACAGTCAATTATGAGCTTACAGCAGAAAGCGCAGGACGTTATACAACTTAAGGGCATATACCTAGTCGTCTGGGTCAAAAAATTCGATTTTTAGATTTTTACATTTTCTTTTGGTATGATATCTTATGAATATTTTCTGTAAGTTTCATAAGAATCGGTTAAAAATTGTTATAGCAGTTTAAAAGAAGTGCTGTTTCGTACAGTTTTCGAAGCAAGTAGCGAGCAGATGCTCTCGGGTCAGCCTTCGCCGACCTTAACTCGATTTTAATGTATTTTAAACTTTTTCTTTTTTAGTATAATACAAAGAGATTTTTCATTTCTCCTTTTTAGAAGGGACAAGACATTCACATCTGCTATTCTAAGGTTCTATATTCGAAACTTGGTGAAGTTTGTGCAGTACCGTTGTACAGTTCACTCGTAGAAGTTCACTTGAAGCAATTCAGTCGTAGCAGTTATTAAAGGTAAATGTAATGACAGCAAAAAAAAGTCTACACCTTGCGTTCATAGACTTAAAAAAAAAGCATTTGACAGTGTGCCCAGAAATAAAGTGTGGAAAAACCTAGAAAACAAAGGAATAAACAAAAAGACAATAAGAATCATAAAAGGAATATACAACAACAATGTGTGTATGTAACACAAAACCACATGAAGTCGGAGGGATTTACAACACGGGAAGGTTTAAGGCGGGGAGGAAGCTTAAGCCCAACATTGTTAACTGTATATATGGATGAGATAATCAAGCAACGCCAAATAAAAGTGAAAAAAATGACAATTAGATACTGGAAGCTAAAAAGAATAGAAATATATGAAGCGGCTTTTGCTGATGATATTGTACTGGTGGCGGAAAATGAAAGACAATTACAACGAAACCTCGATATTTGGAATGAAGCGTTTAAAGAAGAAGGTATGAAAATTATTATAGATAAAACAAAAGTAATGACAATGGAAAACAACAAACGAATATATACATAGAAGGGAATAAAATACAAGTGGACCAGTACAAGTATTTGGGAGTGATAAATGAACGAAACTGGTAAACAAGACAAGGAAATTAATGAAAGAATCGACAAAACGAACAAACTTTACTACACAATGAATAATAAATTCATTAGGAAGAAAGAAGTGAGAAACAAACAAAAAATAAAAGTGTTCAAAGCAATTTATGGGACAATCCTAACATATGGATGCGAATCATGGACCCTAACAGACAGGGAGAAAAACAAGAATACAAGCCGTCGAAATGAAATACCTGAGAGTAGTACAAGGAGTTACACGGAAAAACAGAACAAGAAATACGGAAATAAGGAGAAGGCTGAGAGTACAAGCAATTATGGAGTATATACAAACAAGTCAGCTGGGATGGTGGGGACATGTACGAGAATGAAGGATGATAGACAAGTGAAGTCCCGAAACAAACAAAAATAAAAGTGTTCAAAGCAATTTATGGGGACAATCCTAACATATGGATGCGAATCATGGACCCTAACAGACAGGGAGAAAAACAAGATACAAGCCGTCGAAATGAAATACCTGAGAGTAGTACAAGGAGTTACACGGAAAGACAGAATAAGAAATACGGAAATAAGGAGAAGGCTGAGAGTACAAGCAATTATGGAGTATATACAACAAAGTCAGCTGGGATGGTGGGGACATGTACAGAGAATGAAGGATGATAGACAAGTGAAACAAACGCGAATACAGGGAAAACAGAAGCGAGGAAGACCTAGACAGACCTGGAATAGGAGTATTGGAAGTATACTTATGGGAGAAGGGAAAATCCTGGAAAAAAGCAGTAAAAATGGCTAAGAATAGAGACAGATGGAAGAAATTTATACGTGAAGATCGGGAGGGAAAAAGGAAAATGTGTAACTATCCTACACCATACAGTAGAAGATATATATATATATATATATATATATATATATATATATATATATATATATATATATATATATATATATATAGGGTTACAGGGAAAGTCGTCCTAGATAATTAAGGACGTTATAGTTTAGGTCGTTTCTGACCGATTTGACTCTATGACATGATGTCCTAAACTTAACCGTTTTCGAGATATTGAAGTTTAAAGATTTTCTAAAAAAAACATGTTTTTTTTTGCTTTTATATCGATTTTTTTTTATTAGAGGTTCTCGAGTGCGATTTTTTGGTTATTTTTAGTTAGTCTGTATGTCAAGTATCAAAAATCATCAAAAAAATTTGAACTAGTTACTAACAGTTTCAAATGGCGGCTTGTTAATGTTTCTAAATTACGAATTTTTACCAAGTGTTTCCTACTTTAAATCAATAAAGAGAAAAAAAAAATGTATGGAAGTTATTCTGCAAATTATTTTAAAAACTTTTACGTCTTTTTAGCTATCAAAAAAGGTATAATACTAGGAGTTTAATAGGAAAACTGTACACAGAATGACACCTAAAGCGGGCTCAGGTAGCAAAAGGTAAATTTTTAGTTTTAGGTGAAAATACGAAAAATACACAAATAAAACAAAAAACTATGTTAAGTTGAACAACTCCCTCCAGCCTGTGGATATTTACATAAGTACCTGAAGAAATGAAGAAGAAATAAGCGTACTGTCATCTGCAAAGTTGTAGATTGGGTTCGTGATCCTTTCCAGCAGATCATTAATGTAAATGATAAAGAAAGTAGGAGACAGTATGGAGCCCTGGGGCACACCGGCGGAAGTGTAGATTCACCGAGTTACTACATCTATCCTGAAATCCTGATTTAATGCCCCGCGACTTCTTTTGGTTCAAACATCTGAAAAAATACCTCAGAAGCCGAAAAACATAAGTTTTTTTTAAGGTGCAAACAAGAAGGTTTTTTTAGGTGAAATAAAACAATTCGAGAAATTATAAAGTTAGCTACCTAAATAACTTAAAAAAAACACCATTCATATCACTTTCATATGTGGAAGTACCAATTCTAAAGAAACAAATTAGTTTAGATGATACCGCTATTCACATAACCTCAAAATACAGTCTAGAAAGCGATGTAATTTGTCAAACAGCGTTCGAAATGCAAACAGATACGTCTGAAGCTGCGCAAATGATTTGTTCAACTTTGTGAGAAAATGATGTGACGCACAAAACATGAAAAATGTGGTATCGGCGATTTAAAATCGGCTTTGATCTTTTGGATCGTGACGTTCTGGACAACGCAAAGCGACACACAGTAAAAATGTCGTGAGATTTTTATATTTTCTTTAGAATGGAAAGTGCTCTAACATCATCTCGCTGATTCCTAGATTCACTTCATCAAAGGACGTCAGAAAAAAAAGCATTACCGAACCATCTTTTTCAGAAAGAGTCGGCTAGCTCTCTGAAAAGTGCACAAAAATGTGTGGAGAATAATGAGGGTACAACAGTTTTATCGTCACGGCTCCGCACACTGGAGGCAAGACAGTCGCGTTTCTGGTAGCTAGCGAGATGGATTTTGTGGAAAGGAAAGGAGATTAAAACATAAAAATAAACAGTACTAGGTACACCCTATTTACAACACCGGATACTAAAAGGAAAAACTTTACTTTGTATGATAATTTACGGAAGCATCCAACTAAGTTTTTTTCGAACTTCGGACGAGAGTAACATATGAAACGACTTAATATATATATATATATATATATATATATATATATATATATATATATATATATATATATATGTATATATATATATATATATATATATATATATATATATATATATGTATATATATATATATATATATATATATATATATATATATATATATATATATATATATATGTATATATGTATATATGTATATATGTATATATGTATATATGTATATATATACATTATATATATATATATATATATATATATATATATATATATATATATATATATATATATGTATGTATGTATGTATATATATATATATATATATATATATATATATATATATATATATATATATATATATATATGTATGTATGTATGTATGTATGTATATATATATATATATATATATATATATATATATATATATATATATATATATATATAATGACCACTATGGGAGTTCATTGTGACCGAAATGCACATGACTATGCAGCTAAAGTGGATGGAGAGCAGGTTGACCTGCCTGAGCGACAATTTTTTTTTTTTTTTTTTTTTTTTTTTTATTGGTCTAGCAGACGTGCCGCAGGGAAGTCCCTAAAGCGCTCCAGGAGCGGCACGAGTGCGAAAAAGCGATTCACGTTGTTCTTGAATCGCTGTAAATTGTACTCGGTGGGAAACACAGCGCTGGGCAAATTATTCCAAAGGGATGACGTTCTCCATATAAAAGATTGCTTGAAAAGCGTTGTACGCGGAGTAACAAGCTGAACCTCATACGGATGCGAAGCACCAGCGCGACGTGTATTTCTAACATGCACCGCTTTGGGAGGAATTAAGCGGGCCACATCCTTCGAACATTGCTACAAAGTACAAAAGGAGCTGGAATGCGTCACAGACAAGAACAAATTAGGATTCTAGAAGCTCAAATAGCTGATGAAGATTTACAATTAAAAATTTATTTTTGTATTACTGTGTTTTAACCTGATTTTTCAAAGCTAAAACTACTTTTTCTTGAAAATCGCTTGGCGGTGTGCAAGGTATCTCAAGAACCACTAAACCGATTTTGATGAAATTTCGTACATATTTTCTCTATACATATTGTTTGTCTTTAACCAAAGGAATTTTGATTTTATCAAGAACTTTATTTTTAATTAGCAAAAATGTAATACGCGGTAATATAATTTTTTTATTTTTTTTTGCTTAAACCGATACCATTTGATTTTTTTTTTTTTAAATCCTTCGTCCAAAGACAAGATTGATTCTCTAGTAAACTAATTTCTTTGGAAATTTTTATTTCGGATGATCCAGCTCCTAGTAATTGTGCACACCGCAATGCTCCTTAAAAAAAAACAGGAGTCGCGGGGGAACAGGTGTAGCGCCGCCATTTTTAATTAAAATTTCACAAATTATATTTTAAGCTATGTATTACTAAGTTGGGAATGTGGAATCTTTGGCACAATGACACTACTCAGTATATATCACCACTACACCAAACACTTTATTTTTGCACTCGACGCGCGTTTCGCTAACCATGTTAGCTTCATCAGGAGCGATGATTGACTCGAGTCAATCATCGCTCCTGATGAAGCTAACATGGTTAGCGAAACGCGCGTCGAGTGCAAAAATAAAGTGTTTGGTGTAGTGGTGATATATACTGAGTACTATGTATTACTATATAAAGTAAAAACCTGATTTATATAATAAATAGTTTCGCTAAAATAACTTCCTAAAAAAAGCTTTTTTTCAGCTCCAAGACTAGGTACATACCCCTAACAAAGACCTGAAAAACAGTGTGACAGTAACCAAGTTGAATTTAACACTGCAAGAACCCATACAGTAACGTTATGGAACCAAATATACTTATGCTGGGACATTCTATTCCATTATTATCATCACTCAACAAGATAGGCATTAACTTGAAAGCTTATATATCTGGGCATTATCATGTTGCACGCATAGCAAAAAAAGATTCTTAAAAGCTCGAAATATTATTTGATACTAAAAAGTTGTTTACTCTACAATAAATTTTAATCCTACACAAAGCTTAAATTCAACCTTCGATGGAATAATCTTGCCATATTTGAAACTCTACTCCAAAATATAAGTTACATTTGTTAGATTCTATCTAGAAAAGAGCTTTGATTCTTGGAACATCGAAGAAAAGCTGATATATTAAGTTCAATCTATAAATATCTTCATGGTACTCATTTGCTGGATGTGGATGACATAGTAAGATTACAGATTAGTGGCTAGGAATATTCTATAACTTCATAAAATTATTTATTTCAACTAATATTTAGTATTTCCACGTAAAATGTTCTAGAATTTCGTAAAAAGTTTTGATTTCGTCTGATTTGCAAATATAACAGTCAGGAGCTTTATAAAAAATTATATATTTTAATACATATTTTAATTAAAATTTTTAAAGATGGTATGGTATAATTTTAAAGGGAAGGGAAGGATGTTTCTGGTGGTTTTTCACCTACAACTTTGTAGAAACTGTGTACTTTATCTAGTTTATAAATAGAATAACCCGCAACTTTATAAAAATGTTCTATTTTAAGTTAATTTCCCGTAAAATTTATAAAAATAATTAATTTCACCTGGTTTTTAAGTAGAATGATCACAACTTAAAAATATGTTAATCTCATGTGACTTCCATATAGGATCTCCTAGGAATTTGTAAAAATGTGTTGACTTCGTCTTGAATGTTTTAAAAGTATTCGTATTTTATCTAATTTTTACATAGAATGTTCTAGAATTTCTTAAAAATAGTCTTTATTCTATTTTTTATCGAAAATTTTGCATAAACCCTTTAGTCTAGTTTACGAAGTAACTAAACTCGAACCTCACTGAAAATTTTTATGATGATAACTTTTGTGATGAAAGTTGAATTAAATCCTTTTATTTGCCTTGTTAAAGGACTATTATATAACCGTAGGCTGAAAAGTTTTTGGTCTGACACACAGATGTCGCCATTTTCAAAAAATCATTATAATTTTTAGGAAGTACCAACCTTCAAACGATATGTGTCAAAATTTCATGATATTTCGACGATTAGTTTACAAGTTACAACGGTTTTAGTGATGCTACTTCTGATATTTTCAAAACAATGAAAAAATCGAATTTCGTGTGTTGATTAAACACTGTTTTTTGATGGGAAAAAAAATACCGTTTAGGCAAAGCAATGGCTTGATAAGTGTTACGGAGACCTTGGAAAATCACTCTTCATTTACTGGTATGCTGAATTTAAACGCAGTCGTACAGACAGAAATGATACTGAACGCTCTAGACGCCCAAATGAGGTGGTTATACCGGAAAACATGAAAAAAAATCCACAAAGTTGTTTTGGATGATCGTAAAGTGAAATTACGTAATATAGCTGACACCCTAAAGATATCAAAGAACGTGTTGGTCATATTTTGCATGAACATTTGGGCATAAGAAAGCTCTGTTCTAAATGGGTAGCGCGTTTGCTCACAAACCAAAAACAACAATGTGTTCATGATTCTGAACGCTATTTGGACCAGTTTAAGCGCAATAAAAAGGATTTTTTCATTTTTTCACTACAGACCGGAATTAAATCGGCAGTCAGCTGAGTGGACAGCAGTCGGTGAAAGCCGCCCAAAGCGACCAAAGACAACAGTCAGCTGAGAAGGTTTTGGCCTCTGTATTTTGGGATGCGCATGGAATAATTGAATTCGAATTGCTTTCTCATTCACCGTATTCTCCAGATTTGGCCACCAGCGATTATTATCTATTCGCAGACCTCAAAAAAATGCTCGCGGAAAAGAGATTTGGCTCCAGTGAAGAAGTTATCGCCGAAACTGAGGATTATTTTAAAGGCAAAGATAAATCCTATAAGAAAGGCATAGAACCGTTAGAAAAGCGTTGGACTGATTGTATTGCTCTTGAAGGAGACTATGTTGATGAATAAAGTCAAATTTTGCAAAAAAAAAATTGTTTTAAGTTAAAAACTTATGTTCTAGGATCCCTACATCACGAAGAATATTTCTAAGTTCCGTTGGTCTGTCTATTGGCACGATAACTCTTAAATGAAATGACAAGTCGATTTTAAATTTGGAACACATCTGTTATAGGTCCTTTTCAGGATTCTTGGAGTCAAGGAATCTACCACTTGTGGTTTTTTCAATTTTTTTTCAATTAATCAAATATTTTAGATGTTATTGAGATAGGAAGGGTGTTAGCGGAGTTGTCCCGTATATGACGTGTACGTCCTTTCCAAGGTGCTCGAAGTTAAGAAATCAGAATTTGTTTTCCTTATTTTCAATCGGTCAAACAGATAAGACTTGAATGAGATAGGGGAGTAGATGGATTTCTTCGAATATACCGTGTTATATGTCCTTTTCAGTGTTCGAGTCGAGGAACCTAGTTATGTTACTTTTTTATTATTTTCAATTTTATCAGAAATGGTTTGTAGAGGAAAATATGTCTTCAACTGTCCATTGGAAAATATTCCCATTCTTTGCGGCGACATAGTCAAATATTATGCTGGCTAAGTTCAAAAAGTTAGACTTTTTAATAAATTACTAAATCCTAAATTATTCAGATTTTTGACAATAGTATGATTTTGATTTAACAATAAGATACACCATTCAGATGTTAGTGTTAATCAAGGCATAAAAATATTCTGTTTCAGATAGAGCTCCCCCAGTAATTAATTTTTGATCCCATCCCATCATTCATTTTTGAAGGTAGTAAACTCTTATTATCAGAGAGGGTTCCTTTTTTCAAAAATCTTCCCCCTCTACGCGGTTATTGAAGCAGCTGATAAAGAATTATCATAAAATTAGTTTTTTAGAAGAAGGATGTTTTTCGGGGAAACTTTCCTTTCTGATCCTCGTAGGATGGTAAGGGGTTGTTTTTAAAAAAAGCTGCGGGAGTTCTTAGAATATACTGTATGATTAGAAACGGAAATTGAAATTATAAAATGTTGACAACACTCATTATTTTAAATTAGTTAGATTTTAAATTTAATGGCTTGTTTTTCAAGTTTTGTAGGTTTTATGGGCGACCAGAGACCAGCAGTTTATTTATTCAAAATTCTGCCTATAACAAAAAATAGCAAACCTTTTTCTACCTCAATTTATTACATCTGTGGCAATAAGAATTTTAAAAAATATATTTTAAAGTTACTTATATACGAGGGAGGGCCACTGGCGCAGTAGGTAATGAAACCGACTGTGAATCCAGGGGTCGGCGGTTCGATTCCGCCTGGGTGTTGTGTTCGTCTTTAATAGAGATTGCATATATATATATATAATAATCATGCTGGTAAAATGGACTTAATTGATCTGAGCCAATAAACAAACAAAAAAAAATACGAGTAGCTACCAAATTACTTAGGTATTTTGAACTCAAGTGTTCTAATTTTAGAGCAAATAGCCCTCTTTTTTGTTGTAGAACTATTAGAAATGTAGTTACAGGTAAGATTAATTAACATTTATTCAAGATCGTATATTTTGGAACGACGTTACCTTTACTTCTAAATGTTTCTCAAAAGAAGTTGAAAGGAGGTAATAATTAAACTTTAATCGCGGTTTATATGTAAAAAAGTCGTTAACAATTTGGCGGGAAATCTGTTTTTAACCTTCACCTCATCATATATCGCTGTAACCTAACAAATTTACTAATCCTTTAGTTTATAATACTGGTCTCTGAAGTTGTTAACACTATAAATTCTCGAATTATAAACAATACTTACAAATATAATTAAATTAGCAATAAATAGACTGTACTTCATGAAATTCCCACAACCGTCCATATCTGAACCCATGCTGAATTTGGCCACATACAAAATTAAATGTTAAAAAAGACAAAAAAAATCACAACAAACTGCAAAATAATCTTTTCGTTTTCGATGAACACTGTCACTTTCTCTTAGGTATAAAATACTGGTCTGTGTATTTCGATGACTAACCATAACGCATAAAGTACACCATGTTTCAAAAAAGGCGGATATATAGTCTTGGTCTCTTAAGAGTCCCATGTAATAAATGCATGTAGTGTGACGTAAAGTGCCCAATGATAGTTGTGGAATTAATTCAATTGACCAAAGAGCTAATCATAAAATATAGGTTTCTTGTGCCGTTTTAGGGCTTGTTTATCAATCTACGCAGTTAAACAAAAGAATAATAATTTGTCGTAACGACAATTGCATATTGAATATTTCATATCGAATCAAATTAGATATATTCACATTCACTGATTCTCAATTAATTTACTCTAAAAAAGTATTTCCAAAGGTCTAATCTTATGCGGTGTTTACGTGTTGTAAAAACACCCACGTGGACGTGATGTTATTTTAATTTTCTCATTTTTATAGGATACGATTCATTTTTGTCTGGACGGTAACAAAAAACAATTAAGAATAAATTTCTTTCAAATTACATATTGCTTTATGAGAATAAACCTGAAACACTGGTCACCTAGGTTTTAACACATAAACAACATTTACATTTTGCATGTTACTTTTCTTTATCTGGATATGTTGGGAGTTTATTAATCCCTTTATTTCCCATTCTCTATCCCTTTAATATAGTCAGTGGATATAGATCAAGTTTCAGGAAAATTATCAAACCTCATACGAGACAGTTATTAGTGGCGATGGAACTCTAGGTTCGCCAGTTCGATTTGAATTATGTTAGCTTTTAGTACATAAAAGTTAAATATTGTTTTCATATTTTATGTTTAAATACAGGGTGCTCCATAAATAAGTTTTTAAATTTGTTTGGCTTATTACGCGAAAACAACGGGCAGGAGAGGCAATGTGAATGCACAGAGCGTTACTGCTGTCCTAGGAAATTTAGTTGTTGTAGAGCGTTTCAGTGGAGTGGAGCGTGCGGTTGGCGTGGCAGAGTTTTATAAAAACAGTTATTCTGCAACTATCCTGTAGAAAAAATTTCGCATCCAACATCATCTACGAAGCTTAAATAAGGCCTGGAGTATGCAGTTAACTAAGAAAAAGGCGCAGAAAATTGAAGAAACTACTTCGATTTAAAGGAAACCTCGGAAAGGACGACCAAAGACATTATTATAAAGGTAGAATAATATTATTCCCGTACTTGTTTGAGGAAGTCGCTGACAAGCTCCTACAGGCGAGAAAAGTGCATGCTCTCCTGGAACATACCAGTAAAAATGCATGATCGTTGCTTATAAAACTTGGCGATAGTACCACAAAGCCGAGACGAACCACGGGCAGTATTGCTCAACCATATAAGAGATATTGCAGGAGCCTACAAAAAGAAAATCTGCGAGACTAGATATGAGAGAAAAACAATATTCCACCACTTCAAGTTTGAAGATGATATGTTAAAAGACATTACTAGACTTTACTACACCAGAATCTGTAGAGGCGCCAAAAAAGATAAAAACAGGAAAAGCAGCAGGTAAACTATATCCTCAGTTCTTCAAATATTGTGGACCCTATACAAAATCCAGAAAACCCAGATCGTAGCCATCCAAAAATCCGGGAAAGACGGAACATCTGCCAAGAACACTCTTAAGAGTCTGCTACAATTTGCCTAAGATACTTGACTTAAATAACTCCCGCTCAAGAACACATACCTGCCGAATAAGCTGATTTTAGAGCTAAAACAAGCTGCAGTGAAGAAGTTTTATCACTTGTACATAGAAAGGGGTTTTCAAGAGAAGCAAAAGTCTATCGCCGTTCTTTCTTCTGCCTAGGATACAGCCTGGAGAGAGGGTGTGGTTTTGAAACGCTTACACGTCGTGCTTTACAAGGAGACAGCTTCCTACTTAATATTTTAGCAAACAGATATATCGAAGTGCACCTAAACAGAAAAATCAGTAGTAAATACAGGCTAAAGAACGGCTCACCTCAGGAATACGTGCTTGCTCCATTACTTGTTAACATTTACATATCAGACCTGCCAAAAACTGTTGTAAAAAATTCTTATACATAAATGATATAGCTCTGATCTATTATTCAAAAGATTTTCACACCTGTTAAAAAACTGGAGGACATTTACGAATTTGTCAAAACATGGAGGTTAAATGATAACATATATAGAAGCGAACTCACATGTTTCCACAGAAACAACAAGCAAGTCGAGCACCAATGATCAAATTTAGGAACACGGTACACCTAAAAAACCAGTAACAATATCTTACACAAATTTTCTGGCAGTAGTTGAGGAATAACTCTTCGGTACTCAGAACGGCGGCCCTGACATTGGTATATCTAATGGCAGAATATTACCGTCCTGTTTGATTAAACAGCGCCCACACGAAAATAGTAGACACCCAGTTAAACCATACTATGCGAATAATATCATGAATTATTAAATCCACCCCATTACAATGGCTTCCTGTACTATCCAATGTACCTCAACAACACCTTAGAAGACAACCAGCCTTAAAAGGGAAATGGGAGATATACGAAGCAAATTGTCATCTATCCCTGCACGAGAACTGTCAAAATCACACAACCAAACTGAGAACCTGAAAATCAGCATTGAAACGGAACTCAGAACTAATCAGGGACGGCTTCTGTATTGAAACAGCATGGTGCGAAAAGTGGTAAACATCCATCCTCGACTTG
This sequence comes from Pachyrhynchus sulphureomaculatus, assembly GCA_019049505.1. Classification (NCBI taxonomy): domain Eukaryota; kingdom Metazoa; phylum Arthropoda; class Insecta; order Coleoptera; family Curculionidae; genus Pachyrhynchus; species Pachyrhynchus sulphureomaculatus. Next base: position 130,031,882 of record CM032449.1, on the reverse strand, counting down.
TTCATTGTTATGCTTGACCCAACACAACGCTCATGTGGCTTCGAACCTGAGAAGGACCTGAACGATTCTTAACCGAATTCGAACCAATCATGGCAGATGTACGTACGAGAAACATAAATGGGGTTTGGCTGACAATGCTCACTGCGACCATGGAGGGACCCAGCAAACCTTGTGTCATTTTTATGTTGGAATACCCCCTCAAAAAATGACAGGCACATTTCAAGAACTAAACAACCTCGAGGGATCCGCTATACAGTGGTTTAACAATACCCATAGTGTTGTCACTTTAGTAACTCGGGATACATCCTTCTTCAATATTTCAACTATCTGTGTATTTGTTTATCTTGGACTTACATTGCGTTATACTCGTTGTATACAATTTCTGGAAATTAGATGTATTCTGCTACGTCATACGAAATATATATACATATTTGAGAATGACAGAGGCCAAACAACAACTACTTAATTTTCTTTTTAAAAACATCTTAGTCATTTTTAGTGTTCCGTACGGAACACTTGTGGGATCACTTAGGTGTCTGTCTGTCCGTCCATCCTTCTCCCCGTCTGTCACACCCGATTTGCTCCGAAACTATTTGACATAGAAAGTTGAAATTTAGCACAAACAGAGAAATTCATGGCCTAATAAGAGCCAGGTAGTTTTGGAAGTAAAATTTTGACTTAAAGGTTTAGTTTTTGGGGGGTGAAATCGGAAGTGAAAAAGAATTTTACCAGATCATCGAGTGGAATGTCAAATGAAACCTTGTGTGAGTTCAAAAATATATATGATATAATACTTGTGCACACTTTTCTTTGTATTATTTTTAAAAAATGGCCAAAAAGCCCTATCCACCCACCCTCCCTTGAAAAGTACTGACCAAAAATTTTGAAAAAATTATGAAATATTCTCTATAAGGTTGGCACGATTGATAATTTATCTGATATATTAAAAACACAAAAATTTCAAGGTCATCAGTTCTCAGAAAAGATCGGAAACAAACTTTGTTGAGAACTCATTTGGGGTGTGTTCTCTGCAGTCACTGATCATTTTATATTTCCGTAACAACATTTTTTATTTTAAAAGCAATCACCGTACACTTATTGCGCAAGTCCCACTTGCACTTGGGCGGTTATTTCCGAATAAATTGACTTCTAAAAGAGGTGAGATAAGTTAACCTCCATGAAGCCCTGACTAAAATTTACAATAACAACCCTCGCCTTGGAACAATTAAAAGAAAAGATGCGACAAGGAACGACTGAGATGACAGAAGCGACGTGACAAGAAGTGACCAAAATTTAACCGCTCGCTTAAAAAAGCCGGAAACGTAAAGACTTACAAAAAGATGCTATATTTTAAAATTTATTTTAGGCATTCGAATGAGCTAAACGAGAATTTGTGCGTGGTTCCAAACGCACTCATCATTTAACATTTAGATTTCATTGCCATCTTAACGCAAATTAAATACGAATTCTTAAATAAAAATATCTTAAAAAGAAAACCTTTATTCCTACTTTAATTCATGTGACGACATTTGAAATTAAGAATTGCTCATCTGGAACTTCCATTACCCCTTTTTATGCATACCCAGTAAAAATATGTACGGTTATCAAGTTTTGTTAGTCAACTTTTAATAGGTCCTGTTCCAAAAATTCCTAAATACTATTTACATTTTAAGTTCAACTGCCCAATACATTAGGAAAACCCCAAATTACTTTGAAACTTTTTTTACATTAACAACGCATGTTATTTGATATAGAGTGTAAACTATAAACAATACTATCCCACTTCCGAACGAATATTTGCTTGTTGCTTATTTAGTAGTGGCAATGTGACCCACTAACGTGTTCCCCCTTCTTCTTATGCTGGCGCGCAACCCATATGGTAGTAATGGTCAATTTTTAATAACCACGATGGAGTGTTTGTTTGCATTTGCGAACAAGGCGTGAATGGATTTAATCAATATAGACTTAAGAGCCCCTATCTCAATATAAATATGGCCAAGAAAATACTTTTTAGAATTTAAAAAAATATATATGTTTTTCAAATGCAATCAAAATGTTCTTGAGTATTTTTCTAGAGATTGGCGATTCTTGTGATAAAATTATCACTTCTAATAACCCAGAGTTGTCTTTTCTGAATACTTTTTTTTCCTCTAAATTGCACCCTTTACATACTACAATAAGTTGAAGTATAAAAAAAATATCCCGTTGGGGTCACCAAATGGAAAGGTAGATTTCACCTCTCGTTCCAACATAAATATAAAGGGTTAAGTTATCTCCCTTGATCTGCTTTTTTATATATTTTAGAAAAAAAAAACATAATGGTAAGGTACAACGAATTGTATCAAGTACACACACCTCATACGTAATATGGCGAAACGCGTTCGGGATGGATTGACAAATAAGAGAACGGTAGATGGACTGTTAAAATATGGATTTTGTTGTCAGTAATTTTACATTAAATAAAAAAACTCGTTTTATATGTGTTAGCTTTTATTTAAAATCAAATTTTTGGTAATTTCGTAAACAATCACTTTTATTAACAATTTGCAAACCGACATCTAACAAAGCTGGCCATCTTCTGGCTCTCTAAATAAAACTAGGGCGTACCAAAAAATCGGTTACACAAGCATTATTTAAGTAATGTGTGGCCATTTATTAAAAACATAAAATAAACTCAATGTCATTTGGCATAATATAAACAGTGACTCAAGTATAATTTAATATATGTGGTGTAAACAAGCCAGCTTACCTGAAAGTAAATATCAATAAGGTATATTCTACTTCTTATGTTACCTCCCTTCGGCCTATCCTGCAAATTCGTAGACCTTGTTTTCTTTTAACTAGTGGGGGGCTTTTTTCTATATATATATATATATATATATATATATATATATATATATATATATATATATATATATATACATATACATTTATATATATACATATACATATATATATATATATATATATATATATATATATATATATATATATATATATATATATATATATATATATATATATATATATGACCCGGAACAACCATCAACTCTAAATCTCACGTGGAAGTGCTCAAGAAACTGATAACCTGATAACAAGGATCCGGCGCATCAGGCTAGACATCAGCAGCGATTGGAAACTTCACCATGACAACGCGCCAGCCCACACCGCCTTCGTCGTTATCAGCTACCTGGCCAGATCGAACGTGGCAACACTGCTCCAGCCACCCTACAGTCCCGACGTGGCTCTCTCAGACTTCTTTTTGTTTCCCCGCCTGAAATCCCCCTGAAGGACATCATTTCAGAACAATTGATGACGTGAAAGCAGCTTGTACAACGGCTTTAAAAGCTATTCCTGAACAGGCCTTCCAGGACGCCTTCGTAACTTGGAAATTGCGCCCCAAAAATGTATTAACGCAGGAGAAGATTATTTTGAAGAATGTTAAGGTATTATACCGATCTGGTCAATACATTTTTTTTAATCAACTTGGTGACATTACTTTCCCGACAAACCCTGGATATTTATATATATATATATATATATATATATATATATATATATATATATATATATATATATATACATATCTATATATCTATATATCTATATATATATATATATATATATATATATATATATATATATATATATATATATATTTATATATATATATATATATATATATATATATATATATATATATATATATATATAATCATAAGGCTAATTCTAGTCAACGATGGATTATATGCCCATATTGAAGCTAAAATTAAATTTTGCCAGTTTTTTAAAAATTCCGAATGACGCCATTTTTAAATTAATAGGCCAATTTGGTCTATCTAAAGTATATGTATTGTATGTAAATTTCATCCCAATTCATTCCATTCGGTAAGAAAAACACACTTCAATTTATTTACCAATATCATTACATCTTATAGCTAGATAAATATGTTCATAAACAGATATTAAAACTTCTGAACTGACATGCTACTATCCACGATTCTGATATGTCCGAGTTGTAAATAGAATTTAGTTATAGCATAAAAAGTAAGATGTTACAGCCTGAAAAATTAATTTTATAAAGGAAAAAAGGAATTAAAATTTTGTTAACAAGCTTTGTATTTGTTTCTTTTTTCCTTTACTCCTGATGCAGGTGGACTGTTAATTTTCGGGTACCCTATAGAATTTAAGTAGGTCAAAAATTCACCCTGAAAAGTCAAGTCAGAGCTGCTTCATGCTATATCGCCTTTTCAGGATTCTTGAAATGAAACATGAAAAATAAGTAATTTTTAGTGTTCCTTACGGAATACTTATAAGATCACTTCGATGTCGGTCTGTCTGTCACATCCGATTTTCTCTGGAACTATTTGACGCAGAAAGTTGAAATTTGGCACTAATATAGGAATTGATAGCCCTATCAGAGCCCTGTAGTTTCGAAAGTTAAATTTTGACTTAAAGGGGGGGGGGTGATATAGAAAGTGAAAAAAAAATGTAATACTTGCGCACGCTTTTCTTTGTATTATTTTAAAAAAAATTGCGAAAAAAATCGCTGCCCCCCCCTTATCTCGAAAAGTACTGATCAAAAAATTTTGAAAAAAATTCAGAATATTCTCCACAGGATGTAGATTCAACGAAAATTATCAGTGCATTACCTTTAATAATTTATCTGATATATAAAAAAAACAAAAGGTCATCAGTTTTCAACAAAGATCGGAAACAAACTTTGTTGAAAACTCATTTGGGGGGGTGTGTTTTGTGAAGTCCGACTTGCAATTGACCGATTCTTTTCGTTACTTTTAATTTTAATAAGGAAAGAGGATGAAAGAGCTGGAAGCATCTTGTAACGTTTCAATAATATTATGTTTTTTGTTATGGGAGAACGGCTAGGGGGTCAAATAAGCAAAGAATGGAAGAAAAGCCACTTCGTATTTACAGTGTAATAGGACTTTTTCAGGATTTTTCAATCATGGAATTTTTTTCATTATTTTCATTGTTAATGTTGGAAGGGGGTGAAAAGGTGGAGGAGTCAGTGTATCGTTTCAATAGTATTCTGAGAATTTTTCCTGGTTCTTGATTGGGATATTGGATATTTATTATAAAATAAATTCTTTATAGTAAAATATATATAGGGTGAAAGTTATGAGGGAGAGGATTAGGAGGATGACTGTATATTTATCGTAATATACTTCCATTGCAGTGTTCTTGTTTTCCATTAGTTCCAATTTCTAAAGAAATAGTATATAGAGAGGATTAAAATCTGATTACAGAGTAACCTAAAAACATATCTATTTGAAAGTATATTCAACTTGTTGTAACATATAGTAAGTTTTAAACATACAAACGGTTAAGTTGGCTAGAATGTATTTATGACACAGCAGGTAAATTTTTGTATTTACTACCCTTGTTAACGGGAAGTATTGTATTTGGGTTTTCATCAAAAAACATATTTCCCTATTTTCGTCGGCCTGTCTATTTGACTATAGGCATATCGATCTGTTGACACGATAACTCTCCACCAAGCAAGATGACCATATAATACTTGAAGTATGGATAAAACCAATTGTTCTTTCCAGGTGTACAACTATGAAATGCGGATTTCAGACAACAGATGGTGCGCCAATGCAGTTGCTATAAAGATTTGATACTGCGCCATTTTGTTGTATCATCAACACGTGTCAGACGCGCACGAGTGATAAATTGGAAAAGTGTGTGCATAGTGTTGTGTTCAATATGTCGAAATTTATACCGAACAAAGAGCATTCGCGGACAGCATTAATTTTTTGTTTTCATTTGAAGAAAACTGCTCTTGAATCATACCGATTACTTCAAGAAGCTTATGGTGAACATGCTCCATCGCAAGATACGTGTTAACGATAGTTTCGGCGTTTCAAAAGTGGTGACTTCGATGTTGCAGACAAGGAACGTGGAAAACCGCCAAAAAAATACGAAGATGTGGAATTGCAAGCATTGTTGGACGAGGATGATTCGCAAACACAAAAACAACTGTCCGAGCAATTGGGCGTTAGTCAATAAGCTGTTTCCAATCGGCTACGAGAGATGGGAAAGATTCAGAAGCCGGTAGATGGGTACCACATGAGTTGAACGACAGGCAAATGGAAAAAAAAAGCGCAAAAACACGTGTGACATTTTGCTCGCTCGGTACAAAAGGAAGTCGTTTTTGCATCGTATAGTTACAGGGGATGAAAAGTGGATTTATTTTGAGAATTCCAAGAGCAAAAAATCATGGGTAGACCCAGGCGCACCATCCACATCGACCACAAGACCGAATCGCTTTGGCAGAAAGACGATGCTCTGTGTTTGGTGGGACCAAAGGGGCGTGGTCTATTATAAGCTGTTAAAACCTGGGGAAACGGTTAATACTAAACGTTATCAACAACAATTGACCGATTTGAACCATTCGCTGCTTGAAAAAAAGGTCAGAATACCGAAAGAGGCAACACAAAGTCATTTTTTCTTCATGACAGTACTCCATCACATACGGCAAAACCAGTTCACGATACGTTGGAAGCACTCAGCTGGGAAGTTCTACCCCATGCGACTTACTCACCAGACTTGGCTCCTTCCGATTACCACTTGTTTATATCGATGGGTCACGTACTTGCTGAGCAGCGCTTTGGTTCGAACGAAGATGTAAAAAAATGGTTCGATGAATGGTTCGCAGCAAAAGGTGAAGATTTTTACTGGCGTGATATTCACAAATTGCCCGAAAGATGGGGAAAAATGTATGACAAGTGATGGAGCATACTTTGAGTAAAGCACTTTTTATCATTCTTCCGAATTTAACATGTTTTTTAGAAAAAAAATCCGCATTTCATACTTGTACACCTGGTAATACTGCTTTTCTATTTCTATCTAGCAATAATTTTACCAACCTAGGTCTGATCTAATGAATGCGTGTTTTCATTCATACTTTCCTTGCTTAAGGGGCGTATAATATTCGTCAAATACGGTGGATACTCGTATATTGTTCTAGTATTAGTAGAAATCGTTTCTAGAGGTTATCTCTGGTTTCAGTTGCAAATATTTCTGAAGTCGTTCCTCTACTAGATTTTTTTTGTATGATATCTTACTGTTTTATTTAAAATATCCGACTGCGTACTTGCAAGGGAAGTACTGGGTAAATCAGTTTACGGAATTATCAAATATTTTATTGAGAGTAAAGATTTTCTACAATGTTAATTGCAATGTAAACTGCTATCTTCATTCATGACTAAATAAAAAATTATGGCCGATCAACATAAAATAATTTTCGTTTATCTCTAATTAAGACAAATAACAATTATTTAAACGATAACAACAATTGCCACAATGTTTTGGTGGACACTGAATAACAAGATAAACCACGTGACCTCATAATTTATTTTTAGTTTGATAACCTTATTAGGGGACATACTTAATGAATTATCGCTAACAATACATTTTATTCTTATCTGTATCATGTTACACGTATAAATGTTGGAACAGGTGCTTTTTCTTTAAATCACTAAAGCTATTTCAATAAAATTTGGTACCAGGGATTACCTGAATTTAGAGAATTCGATAATAATGTAGCCAATTTCTAAACGTCTTTAAAGCTTGACTTTCTTATTTTAAATGCAACAACACATACATAGTGTTTTTTAGGTTGGGCCATTATTTTTAGCTGGCTATCGCACTCCCCAAATAAAGCTACTTTGCTAAATATAGCTTATATAACAGCTTTCAGAATGATATTTTAAAAACAGCCACCCTTATAATAAATAAAAATTTTGTTCGCTAGGCCGCGTTATAATAAACACTTAATATCTTAGAACCACAATATCGTTTGATCTTTTTCTTTTACCTTCCTCCTCTTTGTGTCTTTCACTGATTTATATTTCAAGACAAGTCGAAGTTGGTCGGTGATCCGCGTATTAGACGAAACCGATAGTTGAAAGTTTAAGTTGGCTGTGACAATCGAAAAAACTAAACTCTAAGCCATTACCTTAAGGTATTTCTGTCAGACTTGGAGTAAAAAATAACGAAAGGTGGGCTCTTGACTGGGGCTGGGCGGTTATTAAAATGAATTATTAGTCATGAAATGGAAATGGTATAGTCAATTAATATTTGAATCAAGTCCAATCAATAAACAAATGTTTAAATATGACAAAACAAATTAAAAACGATCCATTTAAGATTACTACATGGAAGTGTATGACGGTCAGGTACAAAAAAGAACAGAGGCATCCCGAAAAAATAGTGGATTAATAAAATTTGATAACAAACTAAAAACTATACAAAATAACCTTCGGAGAAATAATAATTTACTAATATAAGCATTACTTCAGTTCTCTGTGTATTTATTATTGTACCTATAAGTCGCGAACCTACCTATACCTATATTTGCGAATATCTATATATAGATATTCGCAAATAATTCAAAATATATATAAAAGTGCAACATTTTAGATTGTATTGAAAGAAAACACGAATAAGATGAGAGAAATGGAAAGAGGTGTACGTCAGGAAAACACCATATCGCCGAAATTAATTACATTGGCGCTGGAAGATCTGTTCAAACAACTCTCATAGACAAATAAGGGTGTAAATATAGAAGGAGAACAACTGAATCATTTACGATTCGCGGACAATATTGTGCTTATATCTGACAGCAAAGAGGCTGGAATTTAACAACAAATCCCAAGAAATTGGTCTGAAGATAAACGACGTCCAAATCATGTTCGTAATAAATGACAATAACTTCGTTAAGGAAACAATGCCTAACGTTGAAAACGTGACACTCACAAGAACTGATTCATACATATATCTTGGACAAAAATAGTAATATCTAAAGAAAACTTGAGAGGAGAATATCATTAGCGGGATAGGCGTTTGGCAAACTGTGGAATATCTTTCTTTCCAGTGTTCCAAACACACTAAAAGCGAACACATTTGATAAATGCGTATTGCTAGTATTCACATACGGAACGGAATGAAACGTGAGCCCTGAAATAAGAAATTTTAAATCGTCTACAAGTAGCTCAACGAGCGATGGAAAGAAGAATGTTAGGTGTATCAGTGAGGGATGGGCCGACTAATGAAGAAATTGTAAGAGGGTCCAAGATAACTGATGTAGCTGAAAGGGTAAGCAGATTGAAATGGAACAGGGCAGGCCACATCGCTAGACTCTCTGGTAATCGATGGACCCATTGAATAATTATCTGGTGGCCTTGGAATGAAAAAAGTCCGATTGTCCGACGATATCAAAAGACTAACGGGATACAACTGGATAAACAAGGCCGGAGATCGAAGAAGATGAAATACCTAGGGGAGACTTATGTCCGACAATAGACTACCTAGCTGAAGGGATGATGAGGATGAAGTACAAACAGTTGGTAGGTAAAGAATTCTTCTAGGCCGGACATCTGGAATGAAGATAGTATATATAGTAAAAAGACAATACGTAAAGGTGTGTCCCGAGAAATGCAAATGCTTCTTAATATTTTTTGCTAAATATTTGTGAAACGTCTGGACGATATTATTTTTGTAATATCCTTTGCATATTATCATTCATCATATGGTTCCTTAAGAAATACATGCATCCAGGAAAATATATTCCTTTTAAATAGTACTAGCAGTGCCCGCGGCTCCGCTCGCGTGGACTTGATTCACTACTGTCGTCACTGCTTATTCCTTATGTTACCTAACGTAATAAAATATCTGCCATTATTTCCCCGTATCTCCCATTATTTCTCCTTATCTCCCATTATCTCTACATAATTTCTATTATCAAGGCTTATCTCTGCTCATCTCCCATTATTTCTCCTTATCTCCCATTATTTCCCCTTATCTCACATTATCTCATCTTATCTCCATTATCTAGGCTTACCTCGACTTATCTCACAATATTTATCCTTATCTCCCATTATTTCTCCTTATCTCCCATTATCTCACCATAACTCCCATTATCTAGACTTATCTCTGCTTATCTCCCATTATTTCTCCATATCTCCCATTATTTATACTTATCTTCCATTATCTCACCTTATCTCCCATTATCTAGGCTTATATCGAATTATATAGAACATATGTATAAATTTATAAAAACACGTAAATCGGATAAGTGGTTCTCAAGTGAGAAGCAAACTAACAGACAGACAGAGAGACGTTGCATTTTATATATATTGTATTCTTTGCAACATGATATTGTTCCATATTTAATGGTTTAGGCAGTGTATTGCAAGAGAACGCGCTAACGGTAACCTTTTTTCCGACTTGATTCACTATTATCGTCACTGCTTATTCTCTATGTTATCTAACGCAATAAAATATATCCTATAACCTGGCCAGAGAACATATGTATGTTTTAAAAAAAAAAGCACGTAACGCACTAACGGACAGACAGACAGACAGAGAGACGTTGCATTTCATATATATTATAGTTAGATAACCTGGCCAGAGAACACATGTATGTTTTAAAATAAAGCACGTAAATCGGATAAGTGGTTCTCCAGTGATAAGCGCATTAACGAACAAACATACAGACAGACAGACAGAGATACGTTGCATTTTATATATATTATAGATAGAAGATTATAGATAACCTGGCCAGAGAACAAATGTATGAATTTAAAAAAAAAACACGTAAATCGGATAAGTGGATCTCGCGTGAACGCACTAATGGACAGACAGACAGACAGAGAGACATTGCATTTTATGTATATTATAGATTATAGATATTCTCTGCTACATAATATTGTTCCATATTTAACAATTTATGCTGTGTATTGCAAGAGAACGCGCTAGCAACAAGCTTTTTTCCGACTTCATTCACTATTATCGTCACTTCTTATTCCTTATGCCACCTATCATAATAAAATATAGTCTATAACCTGGCCAGAGAACATATGTATGTTTTTAAAAAAAAGTACGTGAATCGGATAAGTGGTTCTCCAGTGATAAGCGCACTAACGGACAGACAGACAGACAGACAGAGATACGTTGCATTTGATATATATTATAGATGTAATAAAATATATATCTATAACCTGGTCAGAGAACATACTCGTATGTATAAAAATTTAAAAAATCACGTAAATCGGATAAGTGGTTCTCGAGGGATAAGCGCACTAACGGACAGACAGACAGACAGACGGAGAGACGTTGCATTTTATATATATTATAGATATAGATTATTATTATTATTATATAACTTGGCCAAAGAATATATGTATGAATTTAAAAAAAGATACGTAAATCGGATAAGTGGTTCTCGCGTGATAAACGCACTAATGGACAGACAGACAGACAGAGAGACATTGCATTTTATATATATTATGGAATATAAATATTCTCTGCTACATAATATTGTTCCATATTTAATGATTTAGGCTGTGTATTGCAAGGGAACGCGCTAGCGGCAAACATTTTTGCGACTACATTCCCTATTATCGTCACTGCTCATTCCTTATGCTACCTATCGTAATAAAATATAGCCTATAACCTAGCCAGAGAACATATGTATGTTTTAAAAAAAAAAGTACGTAAATCGGATAAGTGGTTTTCCCATATATATATATATATATATATGTATATATATGTATATATATATATATATATATATATATATATATATATATATATATGTATATATATATATATATATATATATATATATATATATATATATATATATATATATATATATATATATATATATATACAGTGAAATCTCCCTTGGGTGGACACTAACGGGACCGACCGAAAGTGTTCGTTTAAGAGGGGTGTCCGCTTAAGAGAAATACAAAAAAAAATCGTTTTTTAATGAAAACTGTAATTAAAGAATTTGGGACATTTAAAACGTATACTTATGTACGTATATATTTTTAAAATAAACAAAAAAACTTAAAACTTAAGGAAAAAACAAAGATTTGTTATCTTTAGATACATATAAAATATAATAGGATAGAGTTATACATATGAAATGAAAGGTCACTTTAATAAAGCAAAAAATTCATATATTGTTGTTTGTCTCCTGTTTTTCTTTAAAATGGCGTCCACAAATCGCATTTCTAATTTGAAAAGACATCCTGCATCTCCGTGATCTTCGGCAAAACTTTTAAGCTGCTTCACCATAATTTGGGAAATCTGTTGGTACTGGAACCTCATCGACATTAGAATCTTCGGAAAGTCCTTGTATTTTAACTGGATTTTCAATTTCTTGTTTTCAATCTGGATTTGCAACAAACAAATTTTCATCTATGTTTAAAAAATCATTAAGGTTTTCATTATCAGTCAATTCCAACAAATTTTTATTTTTGAGGATATCTGCAAGTACGTTAAGTGGTAAGTCATCTTCTGGATCAGATGTAACAGCCTCAGTTAACTGGTCTGCACTTTGCATATTTTTATGCTTAAATCTCGATTTACGGAAGCAATTTTTAACTGTTTTCTTGGTTACTTGCTCCCAAGCTGTTTTTGCAAAATAAACTGCATCTAATGGCGTAATTTTCAAAAGCTGTACCAGCAGTTTCAATGTTTACTAGGAGGTGTTTTAATATTACATTTCGATAATAAATTTTAAAATTTTTTATAATTCCCTGGTTAAGTGGTTGACAAGCTGATGTACAGTTAGGGGGCAGAAACAAGATTTTTATATTTTTTAAGCGGACATCTTTTGGATGAGATCTTGCATTGTCTAAAAAATAACAAAATGTTTCTTTTGTCATTTTCCAATCAAGATCTTGCAACCACTCTGTCATAAATTCTCGTGTCATCCAAACTTTCTTATTATATTTCGAAATTACAGGCAGGTTATTTATGTTAATATTTTTAAATGTTCTGGGTTTAGCTGCCTTACCAATAACTAAGAGTTTTTCTTTTCCTGCCGCCATATTAGCACAATGCAAAATTGTAAACCTCTCTTTGGGATATTTACCACCAACACATTTTTCTTTTTTTAATGTTAGCGTTTTGTTGGGTAGAGCCCGAAAATACAGGCCTGTCTCATCAGCATTATATATGTCTCTCAGTGAATAGTCCTTAATTAAAGAAGGGCATTTTTCCCAGAATGATGAAACATCTTCAGCAACAACCGAAGCTCCTTCTCCTGAAATCGCTTTAAAATTTATGTTGTGGCGGATTCTAAATTTATTAAGCCAACCAGAAGAGGCACTGAATGTAGAATTTCCCAGAGACTCGGCTATTTCTTTTGCTTTGCATCGTATTAGGGGACCTGAAAAAAACATTAACAATAAGTTTTTTGCATTTTTGTTACGACAAGCCTTTTTATCCATTCTTTGAATTGATATGAAAAGAAAATCAACGCACTAATTTAAGAAAGCCTTATCTAAAAAAAAAATTCATGTGCATACATGTCAAAGGAATCCCCTTATGGCGAATTACTATAAACGAGTTGTAACACAACTTGTCAATTTTGGTATCATCTTCAGTCAAAAAGCTTCTTTTTTCATTCAAATTGCTGTTCGACATCCACTTGTTTAGAAGGATTTCTTTATGTTTAATTATATCAGCAGCTTGTGTTTTTCCGATATTAAAACGCTTGGAAAAGTCCCTTACACTTAACTTTTCCTTATTGTGAATTTCAACAAGCTCAATTTTTTGTTTAAAGCGTGAGAATTTTTCTAACTGGAGCCATTTCTACAATGAATGTGTCGCCCACTCTGTCTCTTTTTCGCATAGGCTTCAGACTAATACTAAATCCTCGGTTTACTCGGGGAAGTGCAGAGAGCGACGTTGGCGCGCGGCGCGATTGGGAAATGCAACAGCGATATTCGCCACAGAAAAATGAGACAAGGCGTTTATTTTTTATTGTTTTTTGTCCAGCTAAGAGAACATTTTTTTTGTGTCCGTGTCCATTCAAGAGGATGTCCGTCCAAGAGGTAGTTAATACAATGCCAATTATATGAGAGTCGGCCGGGACTATGAGAAACTGTCCGTGTAAGAGGGGCGTCCGCGAAGGGGAATTTCACTATATATATATATATATATATATGTATATATATATATATATATATATATATATATATATATATATATATATATATATATGTATATATATATATAAAAAATTTTGGCGAAACGTCATGCAAATTCATTATTAGACGAACGGATTGAAACCGGGAGTTTTAATGTATTATATATATATATATATATATATATATATATATATATATATATATACATATATATATATATATATATATATATATATATATATATACATATATATATATATATATATATATATATATATATATATATATATATATATATATATATATATATATATGACTTGGATAGAAAAGTTTCGTTAGCTTGGTCTGCGTTAAATTGCATATCCCAAATACAATAAAAGCCAGAGTCCTCGATCAATATGTACTGCCCGTACTAACATATGGCCCTGAGACATGAGCTTTAAATAAAAGTATAATATATAAACTCCAAATAACCCAAAGAGCAATGGAAAGGAAAATGCTTATTATCTGCGAATATCTATAGATTGTACCTATAGGTACAATAATAAATACACAGAAAACTGAAGAAATGTTGATTTTAAGAAATTATTATTTCTCCTAAGGTTATATTTATATATTTGCCTATTTTTTAGTTTATTAACCAAATTTTATTAATCTACTCTATTAATCTTACTTGTACCTGACCGTCATACACTTCCATGTAAGAATCTTAAATGAATCTTTTTTAATTTATTTTGTCACATTTAAGCAGTTGTTTAATAATATGACTTGATTCAAATATTAATTCAATATACTATTTCCAATTGATAACTAATAACTCATTTTAATAATCGCCCAGCCCCAATCAAGAGCCCACCTTTCGTTATAGTTATATTGTGGTTCTAAGATGTTAAATGTTTATAATAACGCGGCTGGGCGAACAAAATGTTTATCTATAATATATATAAAATACAACGTCGTCTATCTGTCTGTCTGTCTGTCTGTCTGTTAGTGCGCCTATCACTGAAGAACCACTTATCCGATTTACGTACTTTTTTTTTTAAACATACATATGTTCTCTGGCCAGGTTATAGGCTATATTTTATTACGATAGGTAGCATAAGGAATGAGCAGTGACGTAAAATAGTGAATGATGTCGGAAATTAGTTTGCCGCTAGCGCGTGCCTTTGCAATACACAGCCTAAACCATTAAATATGGAACAATATTATGTAGCAAAGAATATCTGTAATGTATAACTATAATATTTATAAAATGCAATGTCTCTCTGTCGGTCTGTCTGTCCATTAGTGCGTTTATCAAGCGGGAACCACTTATCCGATTTACCTGTCTTTTTTTAAATTCATATATACAGTCCCTGGCCAAATTATTAGACGCACTGCAAGATTTCATGTAAAATATTAATTACCGAGTGATATTGTACCGTTTTATTATTTTAAATTGATTTAAGTTGGGAATGTGGAATCTTTGGCACAATGATACTACTCAGTATATATCACCACTACACCAAACACTTTATTTTTGCACTCGACGGGCGTTTCGCTAACCTTGTTAGCTTCATCAGGAGCGATGATTGACTCATCGCTCCTGATGAAGCTAACATGGTTAGCGAAACGCGCGTCGAGTGCAAAAATAAAGTGTTTGGTGTAGTGGTGATATATACTGAATAGTTAAATTGATTTGTTTTTTATTTTTATATTATCCAATCAATTACCTATTTATTTGACATAAATAAAACAGCATTAATTTAGAAAAGCATAAGTTTATTAAGTTTTAAAGAAAAGTGAAATTAATGTTAGTAAAAGTCAATATTTAGTTGAGCCACCTTTAGCCGCTATCAAAGCTTTAATTCTGCGCGGCATGCTATCAATGCAAGATTGTACTGTCTCCTGCATTTGAGGATGATGATTCCACACATGAATAATCTTTTCTAGGAGCTGGGTTTTGTTGGTAATCACATCTTTAGCCACTTCTCTTTTCATCGGCTCCCACACATTTTCAATGGGGTTCATATCAGGGCTATTACCCGGCCAATCCAACAGAGGGATATTTTTTTCTGCCAAAAAAGCTTTAACAGACCGAACAGTGTGGCAGGGAGCTCCATCTTGCATAAAAGTGAATGGTTCCCCATTTGGAAACCATTCTCTGAGCTGCGGAATCAACCGATTTTGTAATACTTCTTTGTACTGATATTGCCTTATTATTCCTTTGACGACGTACAGACGTCCAGTGCCCTTGCCGCTGATGACTGACCAAATCATCACTTTGGTGGGAATGTTTAACCGTCGGGACGACACAATCAGGATGAAACTTTTCTCCATGACGACGACGCACATACTGAGCTTTATTCTGCAAAATTTCGAATGTGCTTTCGTCACTGAAGCAGACCTGTCAAAAATAGGAAAAATATACAAACTTCCATGTTTATTTGCTTTATTTAACTGAAAATGATAAATAATGTATCAATTATTGATTAAATTGCTGTATCTTACCGATCTCCAGAAGTCCACATCTTGCCATTGTTTGGCCCACTTCAGGCGCTTTGCTTTCATTGCAGCTGTTAACTTGGGCTTCCTGGCGGGGCGACAGGCCTTAAAATCTAATTCTTTCAATTTTCTTCGAACAGTGCGCTCAGAAGCATTTACGCTAGCATCCTGGAGTTGTGATTTTATTACCTTTGTGGTAGCAAATCTGTTTTCTACACAAATTTTCTTCAAACATCTCTCTGACCGTGGAGTGAAAATTGGTTTTCTACCGCATCTTTTCTTTCTTTTCGGGCTTAATTCCTTCCCTGACTCAATTTTTTTTTTATGCGTAGTACGCTAGCTTCAGAAACCTCCAATCTTCGTGATATTTCTCGGTTTGTAAATGTTTTCGCAATCACAAGGGCCTTCACTTCAGCTTTTTTACGTGGTGAAAGATCGCCTTTTCTACCCATAATGAAAATAGTCCAATTACTTTTTTAAAACACTGCATACAAAATAAACTAATAACTGAGTAGTCTAAAACTGAAACAAACAATCACAGTCCATAAAGCCACAGAAACACGTCCGTACCTGACTCGATTCCGATCGCGACTGATACAGATTTGTACTTGTTTACGTTCATGTATCACTTTGTCAACACAGTGTTGCCATATGTTAAAAATAAATACAAATATGTAGTCTACAACAATTCTTTTAAATAAAAATCAATAATATTGTAGTTTAAATATACCATTATTGCATAAAAACTCTTAAAAAACATAAAATTACTAAAAAAAATACAGTGCGTCTAATAATTTGGCCAGGGACTGTATATATTCTTTGGCCAGGTTATATAATAATAATAATAATCTATATCTATAATATATATAAAATGCAATGTTTGTCTGTCTGTCTGTCTGTCCGTTAATGCGCTTATCCCTCGAGAACCACTTATCCGATTTTCGTACTTTTTTTTTAAAAAACATACATATGTTCTCCGGCCAGGTTATAGGCTATATTTTATTACGATAGGTAGCATAAGGAATGAGCAGTGACAATAATAGTAAATGAAGTCGGACAAAGTTTGCCGCTAGCGCGTTCTCTTGTAATACACAGTCCAAACCATTAAATATGGAACAATATTATGTAGCAGAGAATATCTATAATATATATAAAATGCAATGTCTCTCTGTCCGTCTGTCTGTCTATCTGTCTATCCGTCCGTTAGTGTGTGCTTATCACTGGAGAACCACTTATCCGATTTACGTGCTTTTTTTTTAAACATACGTATGTTCTCTGGCCAGGTTATAGGATATATTTTATTAGATGACCTAAGGAATAAGCAGTGACGATAATAGTGAATCAAGTCGGAGAAAAGTTTGCCGCTAGCGCGTTCTCTTGCAATACACTCCCTAAAGCATTAAATATGGAACACATGTATGTATGTAGCAAAGAATACAATATATATAAAATGCAACGTCTCTCTGTCTGTCCGTTAGTGCGCTTATCACTCGAGAACCACTTATCCGATTTACGTGTTTTTATAAATTTATACATATGTTCTATATAATTCGATATAAGCCTAGATAATGGGAGATAAGGTGAGATAATGGGAAATAAGGAGAAATAATGGGAGATAAGTCGAGATAAGCCTCGATAATGGGAAATAAGGTGAGATAATGGGAGATAAGTATAAATAATGGGAGATAAGTAGAGATAATGGGAGATGAGCAGAGATAAGCCTAGATAATGGAAATTATGTAGAGATAATGGGAAATAAGGAGAAATATTGGGAGATAAGGAGAAATAATGGGAGATATTTTATTGCGTTGGATAACATAAGGAATAAGCAGTGACGATAGTAGTGAATCAAGTCCACGCGAGCGGAGCCGCGGGCCCGGCTAGTTTAATATAAGGGTGGCTTTTTTTAAAATAGTATTCTGAAAGCTGTTATATGAGCTATATTTAGCGAAGTGAGTTTATTTGGGAAGTGCTATAGCCAGCTAAAAATAATGCCCCAACCTAAAAAACACTATGTATATGTTGTCACAGTTAAAATAAGAAAGTGAGGCTTTACAGACGTTTAGAAACTGGCAAAATAGTCAATATTATTTTCGAATTCTCTACATTCTGTTAATCTCTGGTATTAAATTTTATTGAAATAGATTTTAAATAAAAACACCTGTTCTAACATTTATAACTTGATACATATAAGAATAAGATGTATTGTTAGCGATTATTCATTAAGTATGTCCCCTAATAAGGTTATCAAACTAAAAATAAATTATGAGGTCACGTGGTTTATCTTGTTATTCAGTGTCCACCAAAACATTGTGGTAATGGTTGTTATTGTTTAAATAATTGTCATTTGTCTTAATTAGAGATAAACGAAAATGATTTTATGATGATCGGCCATAATTTTTTGTTTAGTCATGAATAAAGATAGGAGTTTATATTGCAATTAACATTGTAGAAAATCTCCATTCTCAATAAAATAATTGATAATTCCGTAAACTGATTTACCCAGTACTTCCCTTGCAAGCACGCAGTTAAATTTAATTTTAAATAAAATATTACATTAAAAGAGTCTATGGTAGTAGAGGAACGACTTCAGAGATATTTACAACTGAAATCAGAGATAACCTGTAGAAACGATTTCTACTAAAATTAGAACAATATACGAGTATGCACCAAATTTGAAATGGCTATTTTGTTTCGTTCGATCTACCTTGCCAACAGACCAACAAGCCGACAGACTGTCGAAAAATCCTCGAAGAGCTATGTTTTTCGTGATTTAAGGACCTCGAAACGTGAAAAAATGCAATGATCTCGAAGGTAATTTTTTCACGAATATAATACTTCCCTTAAGCAAGGGAAATATAAATGAAAAAAAGCGTTCATTAGATCAGATAAATTACATGATGAGACTTGTTAACTAGGTCAGTAAAATTATAGCTAGATAGAATTTTTACCGCGGTATTTAAACAAGAAAAATCTTTATTTGTGTAGCTGGGCTCATTCAAACCTACTGAAAAGATTAAATAGAAAAACACTATTAACTTTTAGGTTCTAATAGTAGTTTTTTTTAGTTGAAGAGCTATTTCATCATCTTATTTAAAAAAGTGAGATAATACAAACCAGAACTAATCTTTTTACTATATAGATAATACACCTTATTTAACGAGATTATTAACTTATTTTTTTAAGTAAGTATTTTACTCGAAAAGTAAGGATCAAAAAAATTCTGGAATATTCTCCATAAAGTGTAACACGTAGGCTGAAAAGTTTTTGGTCTGACACACAGATGTCGCCCTTTTCAAAAAATCCATATGATTTTTAGGAAGTACCAACCTTCAAACGATACATGTCAAAATTTCATGACATTTCGACGTTAGTTTACAAGTTACAGTGGTTTTAGTGACGCTACTTTTGATATTTGTAGTAAAAAAATCGAATATCGTGTGTTGATTAAACACTGTTTTTTGATGGGAAAAAAATACCATTTAAGCAAAGTAATGGCTTGATGAGTGTTACGGGGACTCTGCCCCTGGAAAATCGCTCATCATTTACTGGTATTAAAATTCATAAAATTGTTCTGGATGACCGTAAAGTGAAATTGCGTAAGATAGCTGACACCCTAAAGATGTCAAAAGAACGTGTTGGTCATATTTTGCATGATCATTTGGGCATGAGAAAGCTCTGTTCGAAATGGGTAGCGCGTTTGCTCACAGTAGACCAAAAACAACAACGTGTTGATGATTCTGAAGCGCTGTTTGGACCTGTTTAAGCGCAATAAAAAGGATTTTTCATGAGATATGTGACGTTGGATAAAACATGGATCCACCACTACACACCGGAATCAAATCGGCAGTCAGCTGAGTGGACAGCAGCCAGTGAAAGCCGCCCGAAGTGACCGAAGACACAACAGTCGGCTGGGAAGGTTCTGGCCTCTGTATTTTGGGATGCGCATGAAGTAATTTTCATCGACTATGCTGAGGAGGAAAAAATCATCAATAGCGAATATTATATAAAGTTATTGGTGCATTTGAAGGCAGAAATCGCAAAGAAACGGCCCCAAATGAATAAGAAAAAAGTGCTTTTTCATCAAGACAATGCACCGTGTCACAAGTCAATGGTTATGATGGCAAAATTGGATAAATTGAAGTTTGAATTGCTTCCTCATCCACCGTATTCTCCAGATTTGGCCCCCAGTGACTATTATCTATTCGCAGACCTCAAAAAAATGCTCGCGGGAAAGAGATTTGGCTCCAGTGAAGAAGTTATCGCGGAAACTGAGGCTTATTTTGAAGGCAAAGATAAGTCCTTCTACAAGAAAGGTACAGAAATATTAGAAAAGCGTAATAAAGTCAAATTTTCCAAAAAAATGTATTTTAATTAGCTAGACCAAAAACTTATGTTCTAGGATGCCTAGATCGCCTACGTGTTAGATTGAATAAAAATTATCACGAGTGTACATTTGAGCATTTATCTGGTATATAAAAATATTTCAAGGTCGTCAGTTTTCAACAAAGATCGGAAACAAACTTTATTGAAAACTCATTGAGGATGTGTTTTGTGAAGTCATGAATCATTTTATACCTCCGTATATCACCGTATGGAACACTAATTGTGCAAGTCCGACTTCCACCTGGCCCGTTTTTTACTTCTAAAATGTTAAGATCGACAACATAGGATATTACATGGAACTCCTGTACTTTGTATTAATTATAGTAGGTCGTTTGAAAATAGTAAAATTAATAATAAAAAAGCCTCGTGAGACACGCTGTTTTACAATTTTCTACTTCTTTTTGTACATTGTATAGTTAGCTATACATTATTTAAGATTTTTTAAATTCAATACTAAAAGTCTAAAGAGCGTAGCCATGAGCACCACAATGATTCAGTTTTGAAAGAAAAACTTTATCAGTCCCGACATCAAATACTCAAAGTTAATTAAGTAAACAGATATGGCCCTTCGTAATTATTTAAAGTTATTAATTAATTTTAAAATTGTATTATAACTATAATAAAGTATTTACTTTAGAAGCGTTGTACCCTGATACTCTTTACTAAGTAATTGAATTGCCAACTGTCCATTCCTGTCACTACTCACCCGCTTCCGTGGAGATGTAAACCAGTGAAAAAAAGAAAAACAAGGAAGGTAAAAAGACAATCACAAAATAATATTGTGGTTAAAATATGTTAGATAATGACTTAGGATAACGCGCCCGTTATGTGTATACTTTTACGACGACAGTTTTTTACAGACCTATATAGTGTCTATTTGCGAGTACTTTAACCACTATGACAAAAAAAAGTCTCAACTTACAAAAAAACACCCTGTATATTGCTGAGAGGAAGAACTAACTTTAAGATGACTGATTAATTTCTCTTAACTCAGTCTAATAGCATACTTTTCAATTCAAATTGTTTGAAAGAGCACATCTATCGTAAACAAATTAATATTTATTTCTGTACGCTTAATATTGTAAAGATTTCAGCATTTATTTAATAAATGTTTGTGTATGTTAACAAAAATACGTTAAGTCAAAGCAAAATATATAGTAATGACAGAGTGATAACTCATGGCCAATGGAAAAACATACGAACGTGTTAAAATCAGTCATCTAAATGTTTAAATAATTGGGTGATTATTATTTTTTTTTCACACTCTTTAACAAAAAAGAAACAGAACTTTTAAAAATTAGAAGAAAATCGTCGAATGGAAACCGGCAATCTTCATTAGCTTGTATCAGCTACTCAGTATATATTACCACTACACCAAACACTTTATTTTTGCACTCGACGCGCGTTTCGCTAACCATGTTAGCTTCATCAGGAGCGATGATTGCCGTCGAGTGCAAAAATAAAGTGTTTGGTGTAGTGGTGATATATACTGAGTAGTATCATTGTGCCAAAGATTCCACATTCCCAACTTAGTTGTATCAGCTGTTTTATAACATTTGTTCCATTAGATAATTGGTTACAGGAGTAACAGTGGCAGGGTGCTGTGAAGAAATAGGACTTTTTTGTTAAACGTGGTTACGGAAACACATCAAATTCTTCAAAAACATACGGTAATTAACTGTGTGATGCTTAAGAACGCCGAAAAGTCGAGCCGTCCAAAACTTGGCGAATAGGAATTGATATTTCAAAAGTGCATAATTTCATTCCAGAAAGCCCAAAATTGTCCATGATATTAACTAAAAACCAGCCAACAGCAAGTCGGACTTGCGCAGTTAGTGTTCCGTACGTTGATTGCTTATAAAATAATTTTTTTTTGTTACGGAGGTATATAATGATCAATGACTTCACAAAACACACCTTAAACGACAAGTTATTTTTCGACCTGAGAACTGATGACCTTGAAATTTTGGTTTTTTATATACCAGATAAATTATTAAAGATAATGCACTCGTGATAATTTTCGTTCAATTTACACCCTATGAAGAATATTCCAGAATTTTTGCAAAATTTTTTGATCAGGACTTTTCGATATAAGGGAGAGGGACAGCGATTTTTCGCGATTTTTTAAAAATAATACAAAGAAAAGTGTGCGCAAAATTTTTGCTTTTACAAGCTTTCATTTGACACCCCACTCGCTGACCTGGTAATTTTTTTTTCACTTCTGATTTAACCCCCCCCCCTCCAAAACTAACTCCTTAAGTCAAAATTTAACTTAAAACTACACAGCTCTGATGAGGCCAGCAGTTCCTATATTAGTGCAAACTATCAACTTTCTATGTCAAACAATTTCGGAGAAAATCGGATGTGACAGACGGCAAGACCGGCTCTAGGCGGTTGGCAAGCTAGGCAACTGCTTACGGTGGAAAAATTTAGGGGCGGCAAAAACCGACTAGAGCGCAAAAGATTAAACACAACCCACAAAAATATATTTCGATTACTTGAATCTAGAAAATAATTGAGTAGTAAAATCAAATACAACAGTAATAGATAGGCTTCTGCCAGAAGTCTGTATTTCTATACGTAAATTGTGAGATATGTCATTTTCCTGTTAACCATAGTTTTCTTTAAGCTTGGGTGCGGCGGCATTTTTTGAGTTTGCTTACGGCGGCAAAAAACCTAGGGCCGGCCCTGCAGACGGACAGACAGAGAGACACCGAAGTGATCTCAATTTTAATGTTGCGTACGAAACACTAAAATTGATTCTAAAATCAACTTGTAAAACATTTTGACTAGTAAGGATCCAAACTTCCTTGAAACACCCATTACAAGTGTTAGAACGTGGCTTGTTCGTCCATTGTAAGAAAAATAACCAAAATGTGTTGGATAACTCGTCGTATTCGCCTGATTTAGTTTCTCGAAACTTATTCCGTGTCCTCCGGTATTATTCGTCAGCAAAAGTAAAATGATATGAAACGACTAAAAATTTTCAAACGGGAGTATACACGATCCTTAATAATATCACAAAGACCTATACAAAAACTCATTGTACCGAAGTTGAGGAAGAGTATATCGGATGAAATAAATGTTTTGGACAATTATAATTGACATTCTTGGTGCTCCATACAGAATACTTATAAGATCACTTCGGTGTCTGTCACACCTGATTTCCTCCGAAACTATTTGAGATAAAAAGTTGAATTTTGGCACTAATATAGGAATAGATGGTCTCATCAGAGCCACTGTATTATTTTTAAAAAATTATTATTATTTTTAAAAAATTATTATTATTTTTAAAAAATTGCGAAAAATCGCTGTCTTTATTTCGAAAAGTACTAATTAAAAAATTTTGAAAAATTCTCGAATGTTTTTCACAGGGTGTAAATTGAACAAAAATTATCACGAGTGCATTACCTTTAATAATTTATCTCGTATATAAAAAAAACAAAAATTTTAAGGTCATCAGTTTTCAGTAAAGATCGGAAAAAAAAATTGTTGAAAACTAATTTTTTGTGAAGTCATTGATCATTTATACCTTTGTAACATTTTTTTTTTTATTTTGAAAGCAATTAATACACACTAATTGCGCAAGTCCGACTTGCACTTGACCAGTTGTTTATTTTTTATTCCTTTTTCATAGTTCGGTTTTTGGATAGAGTATATAGCCACGGACATATAAAACTCACATTTCGAGAACATTCTACTGCAAGGTCTAACAACCATGTAGTAACGGCCTTACCATTAAACCTGTAAGGACGATCAAGTCTGGAAGGAATTTAAAGTCCTAAATAAGCGAATATGGATTATTTTTAGAGTTATTGAAGATCGATTACGTTGAGAAGAAGAATAACAATCGGTATTTCACTGATTTTGGTTTTCGAAAAATAAGATGTTTGTGTTTAAGGATTATTTATTAATAGAAGTCGTGTTATTTTTTTTAGCAAAACATGATTTAAAAAATAACTTTTTGGGTTCGAGGAAAAAGCTAATATATAAAGTAATGTTATTAAGTGTTGTCCTAATAGGTAACAAAATTAAAAAGACAATATTGACAATGACCAGATATGCTAGTAAAACTCTATTATCTTCAATTTTAAATAAACAAGAAAATAATTATTCATTAAACAAGAAAATAATTACCGAATAAACAGCAATTAAAAGAATGATTTCTATGATTATTATTTACCGTGCTAAACATAGTCCCCCTGTTCTCGCCTGTCCGTCTGTCTCTCTGTCTTTCTTTCTGTCTGTTGGCAAGATAACGTTCGAACGAAATCGGTCTCAAAACTAGTATACATATAATACTTGAAGTAGGAATGGAATCTATAGTTTTTTTAAGCGATGCCGTTATGAACATTTTTTCGGTTTTGTTGAAAAATTAACAAATTTTAGGCATAATTATTTATAGTCATAAATATAAGGCGACAACAATTAATTGAAAATAATTATAAATAACTCTAAGAATCCTAAAAACGAAATTTAACAGGATATATATGAGCCAGTCCGCCAACCCTCTCCTCTACCCCTTCAACCTCTGACATGTTCGGCTACAAATTATTGAAAATAATTAAGAAATAATACAATTTGAAGATACATTAAGATCCCTGAAAACGATATAAAACACGATATATGCGAAACAATTCTTTTAACTTTCACCCCCGCCCTTTGACCTTTGGTATGTTTGATTATAAGAAAGAAAACAATTAAAATAACACACTTTTCAAAATTTCTCGACTCAGAAGACCCGAAACCGGCGTATAAAATAATATATAAGAACCAATTCCTTTGCGAAATCTCAGAGTGTACCTTTTACAAATAAAAAACCCTGGAAAGGATATATATAATACAACATATACGAAGCAACGTCTCTAACCCTCTCTCATACCCTTCTAACCACATATGTGTTTGATATAAATAAGTACGTTTAAAATTTATTCATTGTTAACAACTCAAAATCACAAAAAATTATCAAATATTAAAACTCTTGAAACTTCCATCCGGCTCCATCCATTTCACTTCCTTAGTCTAAAGCGTTAGCGATAAAAATTTAGAGTCTATTCATACCAAATTTTAAATCTATGTATTCTTTTGTTAAAGAGTTATAGTGCTAACAAATCGACATATAGACAGATAAATGCAAAGGGAAAATTATATTTTTCGTGATCTAGAGACCTTGAAATATGAAGAAATGCTAAAATCTCAAAATGTGGTTTTCTCACTAATATAATACTTTCTCTTAGCAACGGAAGTAAAATGAATTATCCCTTATTATTATTACTCCAATTTAAAAAAATCAAATCATAATCTCTAGCTCAGATCATAATTTCGTAAAAGCATGTCAAAAGTACGAGTAATATTGTAGAGTAGTTAACGAATGTGTCCGACATGTCCGTTTTATCTGTTCACGAGTGGGAATATATGTTTGGGAATATGTGTGAGAATATATTTTACCTCAAATAAGTACAAAATCTTTTTTTTATTTTTTTTTATAGGTCTAGTACACGTGCTGCAGGGAGGTCCCTAAAGCTCTACAGGAGCGACACGTGTGCGGAAAAAGCGATTCACGTTGTTCTTGAATCGCTGTAAATTGTATTCGGTGGGAAACACAGTCCTGGGCAAATTATTCCAAAGGGATGATGTTCTCCATATAAAAGACTGCTTGAAAAGCGTTGTACGGGGAGTAACAAGCTGAACCTCATACGGATGTGAAGTAACAGTGCGACGTGTATTTCTAACATGCACCGCTCTGGGAGGAATTAAACGGGCCACATCCTCCGAACACATTCCATGAAAATACTTGTAGAACAGACTCAAGTCGCCAACCGTTCTTCGATGTTCCAGCGAATCAAGGCCGCCGGTCAGTTCCGGGTCTCCAATCAGACGAACAGTTCTTCTCTGAACAGAATCCAACAAATGCAGTGTATGTTTGGGAGCGGAGCCCCAAACATGGGAGCAGTATTCCATAGTTGGTCGAATATGAGCTTTGTAAAGAATTAACAGTTGTTGTGGAGTGTAAAGCTTTCTGGTTCGGAATCATATTCCCAAGTTTTGAGAAGCTCTCCTTGCTATGCCTGCAACATGTTCATGCCAGGACATATTTACTCCCAAATTAACGCCCAACAAATTGAGCGACGATGCTAGAGGGATGGAGTGCCCCGACATAACTATGTCGGGTTCAGCAACGTTAACTTTTTTAGAAAAAACTGCCGCCTGGGTTTTTGTAGCGTTAAATTCCACTTGGTTACTGTCACCCCGAAGATAGAATTTCTTCCAGGTCTTTGTTAAGTTGAACGACCTCCTGTTGTCTGCGGATATTCGCCTGAGCAACCGATGTCCGAGCGTTCAAAGTGAATGAAGAGACAAGCGTACTGTCATCTGCAAAGCTGTAGATTGGATTCCCGGTCTTTTCCAACAGATCGTTAATGTAAATGGGAAAGAGAGTAGGAGACAGTATGGAGCCTTGGGGCACACCGGCGTTGATAGTGAAGGTGTTAGAAAGAAATCTGTCGACCGCCACTCGTAAAGAACTAAGCCACTCGTAAAAAACTAAAGAAAAAAGAAGATCTAATGATTTACTACCGTTTCGTCGATTCCCATTTTGTCGACCTTAAGAGAAATTCCTATTTTGTCGACTGGCCTTTTAACCTATACATCGGTGTCATTAACAATTCCCCTTTCGTCGATTCACTAAACCTCTTTATCTGTTATGGAAATCTATATTAAGGGTAAATATTAATTATTTCTTAAAAAAATCAATAGAGCAAAATTCTTTCCTTCCTTCACACTTTCTACAGACTCGGGACTGTCAAACCTGAACCTGAACTAACCTGAACGCCTACGATAATCCAACCGGCCGCACTCTTATATTGTATGAAGATAAATACCTGTAGCGGATTAAATGCCACCTACAGCTTTACTTGGTAGCTTTAATTCCGCGAGTCGACATGAAGGAACGGTTTCAAACGGTCTCGTCGACGAAAGGGTAACAAAACAGGTAAAAATGCCCAGTCAACGAAACGGTCAATCGACAAAATGGGAATTTACCAATCTAATACCATATAACTTTTATTTATTTACGACTTGAAAACGTATGTTTATAAATATTCGTTTCGACGGTTAACAACACACTACAAATACATATTGTAGTATACGAGTATATTCTTTTCATTTTGATTTTATTTATGCTAAAAATATATTGTCTGATATTGAAATTTTTCCAATAAAATTAATAGACAGATCAGGCTGTAACTTTGAAGGTTTTCTACAAAGGTAAAGAATTTAGTATAGTCGAGAAACAGAGTTTTGCGTAGAATTCCTTTATTTCATCCGTTATTTCCTTCCTGCCAGTTATTGTTTACCTGTATCTTGTACTTTTATTATTTTAGTTTATCTTGTGACATACTTTCATATTTTTTTTTTGGTGTTAATTGTTTCGGGAGAGAAGAGAATTTGATCATTTTCTGCTGTTGGTAAGAAATTTTCTTAATTGTTACTTCGATACTAGATGCAATTTTTTCTATAAGTTGGTATATTTTCCTGTTTTTTAAACTGTCGTATATCTATACATATATGTATATATATATATATATATATATATATATATATATATATATATATATATATATATATATATATATATATATATATATAAAGGGTGATTCATTTAGAGGTACTTTTTTTTAAATAAAAAAAAAATGAATAAAAACAATTTTATTTTATAATCTTTATTATCATATAAAAGAACCATTCTTCACAATTATTTCTTAAAGATAATTTCTTTCAAATGTTGTCCGCGACTACGGTTAACAACGTCCATTCTGAAGTTCCAATTTTCAATGACGCGTTTTTTTTTTTTTTTTTTTTTTATTGGTCTAGCACACGGCTGCAGGGAAGTCCCTAAAGCGCTCCAGGAGCGGCACGAGTGCGGTGTGAGTATTTCGAGTGGTATTCGGCCAATGACTCGAGTAATATTGGCCTCCAATGCCTCAATTGTAGCTGGCTTATCCATGTAAACTTTGGACTTTACATAGCCCCAAAGGAAAAAGTCAAGAGGTGTGATGTCACATGATCTAGCCGGCCAATTCACTGGTCCAAAGCGTGAAATGATCTGTTCGCAGAATTGCTCTCGCAGTAAAGCCATGGTTTCACGGGCTGTATGGCAAGTGGCGCCATCTTGTTGGAACCAAATTTCGTCGAGACCACGGGCTTCAATTTCTGGCATCAAATAGCCTGTTATCACGGCGCGATAACGGTCACCATTCACAGTAACATTCCGGCCGGCCTCTGTTTTGAAGAAATATGGACCGATTATTCCACCGGCCCATAAACCACACCAAACAGTTTTTTTTTTCTGGATTTAATGGCAGCTCTTGAACCTCTTCAGGTTGTTCATCACCCCAAATACGGGCATTTTGTTTATTCACGAACCCATTAAGCCAAAAATGGGCCTCATCGGTGAACAAAATTTTTCTCGAAAACAGTGGATCTTCTGCAAGCTTGTCAAGAGCCCAACGACTAAAACGGAAACGATTCGGAAGGTCGGTCGGCTTCAGTTGTTGCACTAGTTGAATTTTGTATGCTTTTAAAGAAAGATCCTTACGTAAAATACGCCAAGTTGTTGAATATGACAGGCCAAGCTGTTGAGAACGGCGACGAATCGACACTTCACGGTCTTCGCGTACACTCTCCGCTACCGCCCCTATATTTTCTTCACTACGTGCTGGATGTGGTCTATTCGGTCGAGCATTATCCAATAATGAAAATTGGGTTTCAAACTTATTGATGGTAGAGCGAATTGTGCGTTCGGTAGGCCGATTATGTGGACCATAAGTTGCTCTAAGCGCCAGATACACATTCCTCGTAGAACGCCCATTTTCGTAATAAAGTTGAACAATTTGTAGACGCTGTGCCGGGCTAAGTCTTTCCATTATGAATTGTCAAACACTACTGAACAGGAATGCCACTTCAGTTGACACGACGCATGCGCAATCTGCAATTAAATCCCCATCACAAAAAGTACCTCTAAATGAATCACCCTTTATATATATATATATATATATATATATATATATATATATATATATATATATATATATATATATATATATGTATAAGTGCCTTTCTCAAAGGGAATACTAAAGAGGAAGCTGCTTATTATTTACGAAGGGCATCCTTAGAGCAAGCAGGTTTGCAATCTAATGTCAAGTAACTTTTATTTATTTACCACTTGAAAACGTATGTTTATAAATATTCGTTTCAACTGTTAACGACGCACTACAAATACAGAGTGTAATTAATATACGTATATTCTTTTCATTTTGCTCTCTTTCATGCTAAAAATATATTTGTTGTCTGATATTGAAATTTTTCCATAAATTTTTTTAACTTTGGAGGTATTCTACCAAGGTAAAGGCATTTAATATAATATTAATAATTGTTTAAAACAAGAACAGCAAAAACTGTTGTTAATCGATTGTATTTATTTATGAATATTTTTAATAAAGATTTTGCAACTTAGAGTAAAACCCAATTAATGTTATGTTTGCAGGTTTGTGGGCGTACCAATAAAAGAGTATTATTATGACTGCCAGTTACGAAAATTATGCTAATTTGTTTACTGAATTTTAGGATTATTATTACAAATGAATTTTACAATAATTAACATACATATTATATTATTAATTACGTTTGATTTGTGCTTTTAAAATTCCAAACATGATTGTACACCATGTTTTCTTTTATTTTTGGTCACTTATTATCTTGTTGTTAAAAAACAAATGAGTTTACTGAGAAATAAATATCATTTTTTGATTAAAATAATTATTAAATTATGTTGCAACATTTTAATATAGCCTAACGACAAAAATTGTTTTGATATGACGGTTACAAAATTTAGAAAATGAGACACTCTAGTCTTTTTGGGGAGCCCAAAACTTGCCTAGTACTGTTTTTAAAGTGCTCATACACGGGCCATACTGTCGTGCCACTAAATTGCTATCGCTGGCAGTCATCATCCTTTTTATAACCAACCTTTTAAGTAAATGCTTACTTTTAAGTAAATGCTTACATAAATAAATATATATAAATATTAATAAATATAATATAATATATAATAAATATAAATAAATATTTTTTTTTAACCTCCTATCGTGCCTGTAAGCAGCCAATCGAGTGCTAGAAGGCAGGGATGTTCGGAGGGCGACTGCGCATCTCCCCCACTATAACCCTTGCCAGTTTCAATGTTATTACGCCATTTTGAGCTGAGTTGCAGGCACGTAAATATGGATGCTACGATTGATTCTCCTTCCAAGTGCGAGTTGCGTAGTGTGGAGTTCTTTTCATTCAAAACGGCGAAGTTCATCGAAAGAATGAGCCGAGTATATGAAGAGGGGTGAAAACTTCTCGGAGTTCTTTTCATTCATGACAACGCCTGCTCTCACAGTGCTGCTGTAACCCAACAGCTCCTTGAACAAGTTAGCTTCGATGGTAAGTTTTTGAATCTCTGGAAGACGCAAATTCCCATTATTATGTATTGGTAAGTCAGCGAATCCACGAACCTTTAAGAATATTCGTCGCAATGTTTTTCCTGTTTTGTATAATAATCAAAACAATGCCTGGATAAACGCGGCTCTATTTAAAGACTGGAAATTTTGTTCCCAAAGTGAAACTTTTTTAAAAGAACATGGATATCCTAGAAAATGTATTCTGTTACTAGATAACGCCCCAACTCACCCAAGTGCGGAGAAACTTGAAAGTGGGGAAATAAAAGCAATGTTTTTGCCTCCTGCTGTAACTTCTCTCATTCAGCCTATGGATCACGGTGTACTGGAAAATTTAAAACGTAATTACAGGCGTTTGTTATTGGAGCATATTTTAGAAGAAGTAGATGAAGGTGGCAATCTTACTGATTGTCTAAAAAAGATAAATTTGAAAAATGTTATATATTGGATAGCTTCAGACTGGAATCAAGTAAAGAGTAGTACTCTGGAAAAATTTTGGTCAAACCTGATTCCACAAGAGGAGAGACATTACTCAGAGGCAGAAACAGAAAATAATGAAAGTTTACATCAAATTATTACAAGAATATCAGGATGTGAAAGTCTTACCGAAACCGATGTTTGTGAATGGTTAAACAGTGATAATGTGGAAGATGAAATGACTGACCAAGAATTAATTAAAAGTGTATCAAAAATGCTAATAAAATAGACAGCGATGACGATGATGATAACGAAGTAAAAGCCACTGACAATATTCCAGTAAAAATGTCACATTCAGAAGGACTAGAGGCACTAGAAAAAGCGTTAACTTATGTAGAACAACAAGAAAATGCAACCGCCGCGGACGTTTTACTTATCAAATGTTGGAGAGACATTGCAGCCAAAAACAGAATTAACGCAAAACGAGTGCAGTTAAAATTACCTCATTTTTAAGACATTAAAGTTAAGAATGAAACTGTTTTATTTTCGATTTTCCGTACATATACATAAAATAAGTAAACTAATTGTTTTACTCTTTGTTTTAATAAATACCTATGTACGTATAAATGCTTTTAAGTCAATCTGCAATGTTGTATTCATTCTAAACTTCTATTTTATAAAAAAAATTCGGATTAACCGAAATTTCGATTATCTGAAATCACTTTGGCCCATATTATTTCGGATAATCAAGATATATATATATATATATATATATATATATATATATATATATATATATATTTATATATTTTATATATATATATATATATATATATATATATATATATATATATATATATTATATATTTATATTTATATATATATATATATATATATATATATATATATATATATATATATATATTTATATACATACCCACCTTATAAAAGAGGTGTTAGTCAACTCATGGGGAAGGTCGTTTCGAGGTCTTTATTGTTACTCAGGTTTAGTACCATTTTCACACATTCTGGAGTTTCACGGTAAGGATTTTTGTACCTCTATCAGACGACGTGTTTGGGTTTAATTTACATTGAAGATGATAGGTTTCACTATGTTTAATAATATTTAGGGTTTCCAAACTTTTTTTCGGGATATACCTTATAATAAGGAGTAGTAAAACCGAATTAAAATTCGGCTAAAAATTTTCACGTACGTGTGTAGGAGACGAATTAGGGAAAGAGTAAAAAGTTGGGATAAGAAAGGTGTTGGACAAATAATGTAAATAAAGATATGGATAACAATGAGAGTAAGCGTACTCAGAAGTAATGGGAAGACAGGTAAAAGTAGGGGAGTATTACTATAAGAGGAATGAAAATATAAACTTTTTACTATATTGTGGAACCTAACTAAATGTGATCAACTAATAATAAGATTTTGTTACCTATTTAGTCTGCCTTCAGACCTTAGTGCCAGTTCAAAAGCATTTTCTGCTTTTCAATAGTTTACGTAAGGTTTCAACAAAAACAGCCAAAAAATAAAACCGACCAAGTGTAAGTCGGACTTGTGCAATTAGCGTTCCGCACAGTGATTTCTTTTAAAATAAAAAATTTTGTTACGGAGGTATAAAACGATCAGTGACTTTACAAAACACACCCCAAATGCGTTTTCAACAAAGTTTGTTTCCGATCTTTGTTTTTTATATGCCAGATAAATTATTAAAGGTAATGAACTAATTTTCATCCATTCTCATTCTTCGTCTTATAAAGAATATTCCCGAATTTTTTTGAAATTTTTTGATTATTACTCTTAGAGATAGGGTGGGGGGACTGCGATATTTGGCAATTTTTTTAAAAATGATATAAATAAAAGTTTGCGCGAGTACTATATATATATATATATATATATATATATATATATATATATATATATATATATATATATATATATATAAAATTTTGTCATCTCCCAATGAGTTTTTATTTTTTAATAGTGATCATTCAATTGATTATTAGTGACTTTCAATAACGTTTAAATTTAAATTGATTAGGTGTTTCTAGACATCACTATACCTATCCTAAATTATCTTCAAATTTTCCTTCAAATTTTTTTAAATTTTAACTAGTGGCTGATGATTAAAACTGCGACCTAAGTTTTATTTTAGACAAATAAACGATAAGGTCAAAATCACAAAATTAAACCACTTCTTTTTTGACTTTAAAAACATCAACAATAAACACAAGAATTAAAATTATCAAACATTATAATTATGTAAAAATAGCTACACCATTCTAAACATGAATGAACACAATAATCTAGTAAATATACATTAGGATTAACTAGATATAAACAAGTTTTACAAATTAGTAAAATTGAATAGTAAATATCAAATTATTATACAGTAAAAATATGGGTGATCTGAATATGTAACAACCAAAAACGTTTTAGATAGACACTAAAACACACACTGAGAAGATAAACCCCAAAACAATGTTGTTTCGACAATATATCTGTAAGGATTTCATCAAATACTCTGCTCCCAGTGTATGTATATAAGAACTCAATAAAATTAGTTTTTGGCGAATTAAAAAACAAGACGCCTTGACCAATTTTTAGTGTTCCGTACGGAACACTTATAAGATGACTTCGTCTGTCTGTCACACCCGATTTTCTCCGAAACTATTTTTCATAGAAAGTTGAAATTTGGTAATAATATAGGAATTGATGGCCTCATCACAGCCATGTAGTTTTGAAAGTTAAATTTTGACTTAATGGGTTAGTTTTGGGGGGTGAAATCGGAAGTGAAAAATTTTTTTTTTTTTATTAGACATCGAGTGTGGTGTCAAACGAAAGCTTGTGAAAATACGAGTAAATGTATATACAGTAATACCCCGCTTTACGCGAGGGATACGTTCCGAAAAAAAAAATCGCGTTAACTGAAATTCGCGTATATCGAGGTTTATGATTAAACATAGTCAAAATTTAATACAAAAAAATACAAATCATTTTAATCAATCACTTTAATTCTAAGAACACTTTATGCAATACATACTCTTATTTTTTACGGAAAAATACATCTATTGTCTTTTGGGTAACGTTTTGTTTACGTTCTTGTAAAATACGTTCATAACACCCAACACTGTTTTTAATTGTTTGACACACGGTCAAGACACGGTCATCATTATTGTCTATACTCTGCAATATGTCGAAACCTGAATAAATTTTTGAAAGTGCATTTTGTATTTCCCCTGAAGATAAAACTTTCTCTTCTACTTGTTTTTCCTCATCGTAGATAGGATTATTCTGTAACTCGATCAGATCTTCATTGCTAATAGGATCGTCGTGCGTTGCTACAAGTTCTACGAGATCTTCTACCGTGACATCTTCAAGTTCAGACCCCTCAATCATTGCAGCAATGTCTTCAAGCACTTGTCTCTGCATCTGGACAATTCTTCTAGGTGCTTCCACTACATCTGGCCAAAGATTACGCCACACCCCATTCATACAACTCATTTTAACTTCCTTCCAAGCCTCTTCTATGTTGTGAATAGACTTCATAATGTTGTATGACTTCCACCACTCTCGCATAGACTGTCTTCCTTCCCCGTCAGTTTCATGAATTAGTTGGCTAAAAGTGCGGCGATGGTAATAAGCTTTGAAGTTTGCTATTGCTCCCTGGTCCATAGGTTGTAATATTGACGTAGTGTTTGGTGGAAGGAACTTTACGTACACTTTTAAGTCTCTGGGCGTATCAAGTGAGGTTGGATGTCCTGGGGCATTGTCTAAGAGTAATATAACTTTAGGTTCAAGCCCATTTCTGTCACAGTATGATTTGACTGATGGGCAAAAACTATTAGAATACCATTCTTGAAAAATTTCCCGTGTAACCCACGCCTTTCTGTTTGATCGCCACACAACTGGTAGACTTGTCTTGTCTGTGCCTCGCATTGCACGGGGTGTTTCTGAATGGTACACTAGTAAAGGTTTCAGTTTGAAATCACCAGTGGCATTACCACCCAGCAGAAGTGTTAGTCGATCTTTCGCAGCTTTGAAACCACTGGCTTGACGTTCTTCCTTAGAAATGAATGTTCGAGATGGCATTTTTTTCCAGTAAAGTGCGGTCTCATCAACATTGAAGATGAGACAAGCAGGAATTTTCTCTCGTCTAACGAAGTCTTGAAACTTGTCTGGAAACTCAGCTGCAGCTTGAATGTCCGCGCTGGCCGCCTCGCCTGTTATGTGGATATTGTGAAGATTAGAACGCTGCTTGAACCGATGGAACCAGCCTCTGCTGGCAGCAAAAGTCGGAGTGGCACTCCCTTCTCCTTCTTTTGTTTTCAGCATCTCATACAAAGATTTTGCTTTTGTGCATATGAGATCTTGACTTAGTGGTGTGTTCTTCTTATTCAAATCTTCGATCCAGACTGACAGTAATTTCTCCATTCTTTCTAAGATAGATGATCTCGAACGAGAAAGTTTTGTTGCACTTATAGGTGTTGAACCTTCGCTGGAGATTTTAATTTTTTCCCGATTTTTATAAATCGTTCTCACAGTCGATTCTGAGAGTCCAAAATCTCTCCCAACAATTGTTGCTTTGCCTCCATTTTCCATTCTTCTTAACACTTTCATCTTCAATTCCAAAGTGACGCTTTTACGCTCTTTTTTCTTTACAGGCGGCATTTTTAACGTAGGGTTAAATTATGTATGTATGTATCTCCAATAAATATTAAAACAAAACTGCCAGCCGACCGAACTAACATTACGGAACAAATGAACACACGAAACGAACGAGGAAATCCCCATAGAACAAAGTCGAAGGACAGGGAATTCCCAATTCTTCAAAGAGAATATTCAGAGAAAGCGGGGATCCCCCCGCGACCATAGAGAAGTTAATGACTACATGAGCGCGAAATTTGAAATTCGCGTTATAGTGAAACCGCGCGTAACGGGGTCGCGCTAAGCGGGGTATTACTGTATATATATATATATATATATATATATATATATATATATATATATATATATATATATATATATATATATATATATATATAATGTAATACTTGCGCGCACTTTTCTTTGTATAATTTTTAAAAAGTCGCAAAAAATCGCTGTCCACCTGCCTTATCTCGAAAAGTACTTATCAAAAAATTTTGAAAAAATCCTGGAATATTCTCCAGCGAAAATTATCACGAGTGTATTACCTTTAATAATTTATCTAGTATATCTAGTAAAAAAAACAATAATTTCAAGGTCATCAGTTTTCAGTGAAGATTGGAAACAAACTTTGTTGAAAACTCATTTGGGGTGTGTTTTGTGAAGTCACTGATCATTTTATACCTCCGTAACAAAATTTTTTATTTTAAAAGCAATCAACGTACGGAACACTAATTGCGCAAGTTCAACTTGCACTTGACCGGTTATTTATGTATATACAGCAGTGCTGTATCAATGGATGCGTCCTACTGAGCTGATTTAAAAAATATGTAGAGTCTCTTTTTAGTGTGAAATTCCTTGATATCTCTGACTTCGATCATTCTGGTCAAAAAGTATCACTTTCTTTTCAGCTAGGTGTTGATATTTTTGAGTAGAGCAGTTTTGTTCCCAAATGCACTGTTGAGAAGTTGTTGACTGTCAAATTGTCAAAAAGTCACTTCTCAGATCAAAAAATTTCGGAAATTATTAAATTCAGATATGGGGTATGATATAAACATATTTTTAGAATTCTACGTTGGGAACTAGTGAGACAGGTTTTCTTAAAAAGATGACTCCCCCTTCTTTTCGTCCCTCTGCCTGTCTGTCTGTCTGTAACACCCGATTTTCTCAGAAACTATTTGACATAGAAAGTTGAAATTTGTCACAAATATAGGAATTGATGGCCCAAACAGAACCGCGTAGTTTTGAAAGTTAAATTTTGACTTAAGGGATTAGTTTTGGGGGTGAAATCGGAAGTGAAAAAAAAAACAATTTTTCCGCAGGGTTCGTGTGGGATGTCAAATAAAAGCTTGTGAAAACATGAATTCAAAAATGATGTAATTAGAGTTTCCAACCATACTTTATAATAAAGTATAATGCTTAATTTTTGCTCGATATACTTTATACTTTTGTATAACTATAAAGTCTGCGAAAATACTTTTCTTTCGAGTTTTTCGAAACGGAACGCTCTGATACGTAATTTTCGAACGATTTATTAGTGCCTAAGATAAAACAGAACGGAACGCACGGGCTTAAACTGATTATTACTGAATAAAACAGAAGATGCCAGGACCGTCAAATGTCAAAGACAAACAGAATTTGTTAGCGGTTTCTTAATGTATGTATTATTTTTCTTTTTATTGTCTAAAATGACCAGTAATTCCGATTCTGATAGTGAAACACCAATAACGCCAACAAAGCAAAATTAATGAAACCTAAACAGTTACAAAAATATAAAACCAAGTGGGAAAAACATTATGAATGGATTAGAGGTGATCCTCAAAGTAACTATTCTGCGAAATACAATATCTGCACTGTGAACTTTACCATTGCGTCAGCTGGCTTTGGACAGGTAAGTAAATCAGTTACTTAATATCCCTTCAGACCCGTGGTATGACTTATTTATTTTACTGGTAGTACCACGGGGCCACTATCCATTTTCAATTATTTGGGGTTCCCGGACGCTTAAATTCATAAGATCTGGCTACCCTCATTATTTAACAGTTATGGTCCAATCATTCCTCTCTCAAAGGACCTTCCAAGTCCGTTTCTGAGGTTAAGAGAATAAGAGCCGAAGTTCCTTAGCTCTATCGCTCTATCTTCATACCTATTTAACATCTATGTATCCGATATTCCAAAGGATCGATTCACTACCCTTTAACTTTACGCTGATAACACGGCCATCTCCACTACCCCTAACCGACCATATCACAACCCGACTTCAACATCACCTAGCGAGCCTTTCAGACTGGTTTGATCGATGAAGGATTAAGGTCAATCCAGGAAAGATCCAGGCCATCTTCTTCGAAAAAAACACTCGTACCAAAGATACTTCTCAACTCTCACTCAGTGGAACTAGGCTCAGATCAGCATTAGGTAGCTGAGCCTTTTTTACGACAAACGGCTCGTATGGAAGGACTAAGTGACAGAGATCATGCGTAAGGCAAATCAGCTGCTAGGGAAGCTGTACCATCAAGGTAAATTATCAACTCATAACAAGTTGCTAATTTACAAAACGATTATCATGGCCAGACTTATGTTCGGCTGCCAGACATGGTGCCAGATGTCTGGAAAACATCGAGCCAAAGTCTAGACAGTTCAAAACAAAACCCTACGTATCATAACAGGAGCTACCTGGTTTGTCCTCCACAATTAGTTGTACAAGGAGTTTTAAATGCCAACAATAAAAGAATTCACCCGAAATACCCAGCTTCACTTTTTTGAGAAAGCTACAGCTCACCCTAACCCTGAGATAGCTAACGCCTTCGGGCATAACGCAAACGTCGATAATCGCTACTTACGACCCTCAGACGTACTACAAATAGACTAACAATAGACATTAACCTGAACCTGAACTAAAACTCGACTACCAAGACGGACTATATTATGTACTTAGTATATAGAGGTAACGTCGTAGTGTGGTTGAGCTATTCCTCTCCAAAAAATATGCTAAATATGTAGACATTACATATCACTAATACTATTGTAACACTTCTTCTTCAGCCTTTAACTCATCCACTCCTGGACATAGACCTTTCCTAATATTTTCCATTTTTCCTGTCTTGTGCTTCTTGGTGCCAGTCTCTACCAGCTATCCTCCTGATATCATCTATCCATCTCAATTGGGGTCTACCTCTACTTCGTTTTGTCTGCCTAGGGTCGCCACATTCAGTGGCCATCTTTCTTCTTGTTGTCTTGCGATATGTCCAGCCCATTGCCACTTCAGTTCGGCAATCTTCTCCATAACATCCGTAGCCTTTGTTCTTCGACGGATCTCTTCATTTCGGATTCTGTCACAGAGACAACCCCAACATTGACCTTTTCATTGTCCTCTGCATTACTCTCAGTCTATTGGCGTTCTTCTGGGTTAGACACATTGTTTGCATTCCGTATGTTGTTACCGATAGAATACAGGCATCGAAAAATATCCTTTTTAAATTAATCAGGATACTACTATCTTTCAGCACAAAGGAGAGTCTCCCAAATGTTACCCAGGAGAGCTGTATTCGCTTGGTAACCTCCCTATACTGATTCTCTTTCCCGAGAGTTATTAAATGACCCAAATAGTTGTATTCACTAATATTCTCTATGTTCTGGTTTTCAATCGAAATGTGTGTCTTCTAGGTTCATTATTTTTGTTTTCCAGTAATTCATTTTGAGGCCAACTTGTTTCAACTCATAACTCATTGATCTCAATCGTTCAAGTCACCTCATATCAATACAATGTCATCTGCAAATCGGAGACGGTTCAGGTATACTCCGTCAATTCTGATTCCTTTATCTTCCCATGGTAGTTTCTTAAAGACTTCCTCGAGTACAAGTGTAAATAATTTTGGTGATAGAGTCTGACGAACGCCTCTTTCGGCTTTAATGCTATTAGTTTTCGTTTCTTCATCTATCTTTATATTAAGAGAAGTCTTTTTGTAGATATTTTCGGTCAGTGTAGTATATCGAATGGGAATTCGTGCTCGGTCCATGGCCACCAATTTGTATTCAATTTCGACAGTGTTAAAAGTTTTCGGGAAGTCGATAAAGGCTAGATGTATTTGTACATTATATTCAGTTGTTTTCTCTATAAGGGTTCCTATGGTTTGCTGAAGCCCTTTCGGAAACCAGCCTCTTCCACAGGTTAGTATGTGTCAAATTTTAATGTTAGTCGATTGGTAATAATTTTTGTAAATAGATTATGCAAGTGGGGCAATAAACTTATCGGTCTGTAGTTTTCTATGTTTGCTGAGTCTCCTTTCTTAAACAACAAGATGATTTCTGCATCTAACCAGCTTTCCGGAACTTTTCCTTCCTGTAGGCATTGATTAAAGAGCATACAGATACATTTTTCTAGCGTTGGTCCTCCAAACTTCAATATTTCAGCTGTAATTTTATCTTCGCCAGGGCTTTTGCCGTTTTTTATGTGTTTTAGGGCTTCTGTAATTCTCCTGATGTCTGGGATATCTTCTGATCCAGAATTCATTACCTTAGTTCTTACTACGGGTTCGGCGTTGTTGATAAGTAAGATAGAATTTCTCTATTACTTTAGTGATTTCTTTTTTATTGGTTATCATTATGCCAGTTACGTCCTTTATTTTACGCAGTTGTGTTTTTCCCCTTGATAATTTAGATTTCAATACCAAGCCCATATTGCTGTTCTCGTCGATAGTGTCTTGTATCAGTTTTGTATTGTATGCTCTCATGTCTTTTCCGTATTTCCTTCTTGACAGTTTTATTTAGATTTTTATATTTCTCTGTATATCTTTTGGTATCTCTCCTTTGTTCTACAAGTTTCAGCTTTCTCGGAGTCAATTTATTGTTTCTTGAGATTCTCCTTGTGGCACATAATTTTTTGAGGCTTGTCTAAACATTTGTTGTTATGTGTTGAGTCAGTTTATCAATGTTCAATCCGTTCAATTTATCTTTCTAGTTTTTTGCCCAGTTCTCTCTGGTATTTGTCTATGTTTGTCTTGAGTTCTTGTGCACTCGGGTATTTGTTCATGAGTTTATTTCGTTCTCTTTGTATGTTGAATTGTAACACAACACTCGCGAAAAAACCGGGAACATAGCTTTTAGTTTTTAATTAGATTTAGTTAGATTAAGGTAGCATAGATCTATACGTTAAAAACTAACCCACAAGTTTTTAAAACTCACACCCCCTATATAAACAATAATCGTCACAATATAAGAGGAGTAAAGGGTGGCAGACTCACCTCACAAGGAGGCTTAGTGTGAAGGCCAGCTACTCCGGCTGCAGAACCACCATAGAACTGGACCATTCGGGGGCACCCTTAAGATGACGCAGACTGCTTCATTATCCATAAGGCGGATGCTTCCCTGTAAAAAAAAGTGCCCGGACGGATAGTGTTTGTGTGGTTTACTGGTCTAATCTAAAGTTTGATGTATTCTAATCTGTGTTATGCTTTGTTGTGTGGGGTATTGTTTGGTTATTTAAAATGGTGGTGGTTTAATCTGGTGGTGTCAAAGTCGCACAAATCAAAAGCTGAAATAAAGAGAACATCCGGCGTGCTGCAAAATTTTCTTACTTCAGCAGCCCAGCTGGCATTAACTTTTCACACTGTCAAGCATAATCTTTCATACAACAGTATGGATTGCACAAATAAACTAAGCAAAGTAATTTTTGTAAATTCCAAGATGGTCACTAAGATTCGCTTATCGAAAATAAATATGGATGCTTTAGTGACAGGAGTATGAAGACCAGATGCTGCAAAAGGTGATGATTTAAATCAGTGATTCCCAAAGTGGTTCAGGTGGACCCCAGGGGTCCACGGGAGACTCGACGGGGGTCTACGTTGGCGTGAACAAAAAATGGGGGTCCACGAAAATTTATCTGGTTTCGATAGTAAAGAACAAAAATGTTGGCTTGGCTTTACCTATCAATGTAGGCAGATAATATACTACTCAAAAAAATTAAGGGAGCAAAAAAAAAATTCCAAATTTTTCGGTGTTTTTTGACAGGCTGTATTTCGGTGAAAAAATGGTCGTATTGAGACTTTAAAAAAAAGAATTTTGAAGCTTTAAGATTCTAATTTTCAGATTTTTTGGCTAAAATTTTTTAAGAGCTACGGTTCTCATGCAATCCTAACAGATAGCGCGAAAAAAATAATATTGCAAATATTTTGCTTTTTTTTTGGTCCGCAGGCTTGAAAAAAATTTTTTCAGTTAGGCCGGCGCGTCGAGACTTGCAAAGCCCCGCCCTGCCCGCAACGCAACCCGTTCAGACGTGCAAAGGGACGAAACACGACTTGTGCTGTGCTTGCAATCTTGCATGAACTTGTTTGATTCTTCACCAATATAAATACGAATGCCAAGGACAAACGTTACTCATTTGTTTCCGGAATTTTGAAAAGAAAAGTGTGAGTGAATCGATGCCAGTGTTTGCCAGTGCCGGAAAAAGTAAGTACCTGCCTATTTGTTATTCATACTTTTATTTTATATTGTAATAATATTATATTTGTTATGTTTGCCTGTAGTAGGTACGTAATAAAAATTAAATACTGAACAGGGCCATTATTCGATACTTCTATAAAAGAACAGAAAGCCAGAAAGATTGAACTTTTAGTACTTTTTATTATAAAATTATTTATTTACCCAACTGTGGTGATTCACTAAAGGAGAGATATATGATTGACCTGCATGTTTGTACATATTTCAGTGCCCTCGTAGTTGCTAATGCTAAATGACTAAAAATATTTTCATAAACTGTACGTTACCACTCGTAACGTACATCAAAGTAATAAATAAATCATTAAAATCGCGGAGTTTTGATGTCAAAATATTCTTTAAAAGTATTTTCTCTCGAATTTACAGAAATGTATCAAAAT
This sequence comes from Pachyrhynchus sulphureomaculatus, assembly GCA_019049505.1. NCBI lineage: Eukaryota > Metazoa > Arthropoda > Insecta > Coleoptera > Curculionidae > Pachyrhynchus > Pachyrhynchus sulphureomaculatus. Next base: position 129,988,597 of record CM032449.1, on the reverse strand, counting down.
ATAATTAATCAAAAAATATTTTATATTACATTAAAACAGGTTCAGCCGTTTTGTGAAAACCTCTATATGGGTCTTAGCAGTTTATCGCTTTTAATAATTAAAATCAGTTTTGCCGTCGGCATTTTGGTTTTCTCATTGCAATAATTAATTAATCCTATTTTATTCTATTAAAATAGCCATATCCTGTTAAAGTCGCCTTATGGTTACTAAAATAAACATTTTTTTCTTTACATGTAGGTAACTGATACGAAATATGGCTGAATCTAAGAAGAAATGTCGACAGTACAGTGTTGATTATTTGAAATTTGGTTTTCTTCCATCAAAGGCAGACAAACGATTGCCCATATGCCTTTTATGCTACAAAGTTTTGGGCAATGACTCTATGAAACCATCGAAGCTCGAAGATCATCTAAGAAGGTGTCATCCTGATAAAATAGGTAAAGAGTTAAAATATTTTCAAACATTGAAGGAAAAATATGAAAAGAGACCCATCGTGCACAGTATGTTCGCTTCAACGTCTCAAAGAAACGATGATGGCTTGCGGGCATCTTACAATATCTCATTGCTTATAGCGAAATCTGCAAAACGGCACACCATCGGAGAACAGTTAATTTTACCCGCTGTTGGAGAGGTTTTAAAAACTGTTCTGCACAAACCTCCATTTGACGTACTCAAAAGAATTCCTTTGAGTAACAACACTGTACAAAGACGTATTGATGAACTGAGCTCTGATATTGAAAGCTTCTTGTGTAATTATCTGCAAACAACTCATTTTTCTATTCAACTGGACGAGTCAACTTTACCTGTCAAGTACATCCTTCCCATTAAAATTATGACTATTTTTTTTTAATTGTTGATTTGTATTGTTGAAGTTACGGTACGTTATTAATGTTTAATTTTAATTCTATTAAGTCTGTAATCATATTATTTAATAAAAGAAAATAGAAAATAGATTATTTTTCTTTTTATTTTTACCACTCCGAATTTAGGGTTGGAACTCAGCCACGGCGCAAATTTCCATCGTTAGATCTAATCTTCACATTTTTTGACGAGTTTTGGGAATATGGTAGAAATGTAGCAGGTGGTCCACCGAAACCAGTAAAATTTTGAAAGTGGTCTACGAGAAAAAAAAGTTTGGGAACCTCTGATTTAAATAATAAAGTGGTATTTTACTGTGTACAGACAATTGCTTCAAATAAAAAATAATCGGTCAAGTGCCAGTTGGACTTGCGCAATTAGTGTTCCGTACGTTGATTGTTTTTAAAATAAAAAATTTTGTTACGGAGGTATAAAATGATCAATGACTTCACAAAACACACCCCAAATGAGTTTTTAACAAAGTTTTTTCCGATCTTTACTGAAAACTGATGACCTTCAAATTTTTTTTTTATATACCAGATAAATTATTAAAGGTAATGCACTCGTGATAATTTTCGTTCAAACTACACCCTGTGAAGAATATTCCAAAATTTTTTTAAAATTTTTTGTTTAGTACTTTTCGAGATAAGGGGGACAGCGATTTTTCGCGATTTATTAAAAATAATACAAAGAAACGTGTGCGCAGGAATTATATTATATATATTTTTAAATTCGTGTTTTTACAAACTTTCCTTTGACACCCCACCTGGTAATTTTTTTTTCACTTTCGATTTCACCTCCCAAAACTAACCCCTTAAGTCAAAATTTAACTTTCAAAACTACACGACTCTAATGAGGCCATCAATTCCTGTATTAGTACCAAATTTCAACTTTCTATGTCAAATAGTTTCGGAGAAAATCGGCTGTGAGAGACAGGCGGACAGACGGACAGACAGACAGACAACGAAGTGATCTTATAAGGTTGGTAGTGCAAATTTTTTCAGTCAATAATGGGATCCACCATAACTTATTAAATTCTTATGAAATTCCAAACGAATCTGCTGATGGCATGTTTTCATCAATTAAGAACCTCATAGATTCCTCTAAACTTTCATTTAACCAAGTATCTGGGCTCAGCGCGGACAATACCGATGCTAATTATGGTATTCACCATTCGTTATACACAAATATCCAAAAAAAATGCCAGACCTAATAAAAGGTAATTGTCATGTTCATATTATCCATAATACTGTGAAACAGGGCACGAATTATCTGACTTATGACATAGTAAATGTTATTTTAAAAATTTACAATTATTTTTCTGTATCAGCTTGTAGGAGGGAAAAGTTAAAAAAAAAATATCTCTATGGCTGATGGTGAATTTCATGAAACCAAACACCTATATTGGCACTCGTTGGTTATCATTATTTCCAGTCGTTGATACGCTTTTACTTAATTGGATAGCAAAATGTAATTAAATGAAAAATTTGGGTGATGATTGTCCAATGATTATACAAAATGTATTAATGTTAAATAGAGAACAAGATCATAAAGTCATTGAAATTTATTTACACTTTGCAAACCATATGCTGAATATATAAAATAAAAGAATAAAACGTCTGGAAGAAAATTATGTAACCATATTGGATGTATATATATTATGGATAATTTAAAAAAAAGAGTTAGTACAAAGAAAAACTGATAATTATTATCAAACTTTCAAAGAAAACGAAAAATTGACAGTTTGTGCCAAAAGTACAAAAAAGTATGTATTTAAGTCAAAAAAAAATTTTAAAAATACTTTTTTTTCAAATACTCTTTATTTTCCTCTTTCAAAGACGAGTTTACGTTATTTTTCTCACAAAAGGTTGGCAACCCTAGATGAAATACTTGTGCTACCTTTCCTTATATTATTTTTAAAAAATGATAAAAATATTTCGAAAAAATTCTAAAATATTCTCTATAAAGCGTAGATTAGGCGAAAGCTATCACGAGTGCATTACGTTTGATAATTTATCTGATATAAAAAAGCTATTTACCTTGACCGTATGGAGATTTTTGAATGGTGGAGTGTTGTGAATTTAACCGGGACTAAGAGCTACGAAATATGAATAAGTAATTCGGTGCAATCAGTAATATACTCATACTTTTTCGTACATTACTGCTTCAAACATTTGGCCAAACACAGATAAAATAAATTTCCATGATGACTGGTGACCAATGGATGGGTATCGAGACAGAATAATATTATTTTATTTGTTTATAATTAAACAAATATTTAGGTAGCAAATATTTGTTTCAAACTTTTACTACAAAGATGTCTCGCTTTTTATATATTCTTGGTAATTCTTATATTGAAGATGTATGACTGAATTTCATCGAATACTTCAGCAATCACGGTACATCTGTGCAAGTCTAACTTGCACTTGGCCGGTTTTTATTTTTAATCAGGAATTTACACACCTTATTTAACATCTCTTAAAATTCATCAGGTATGGATGTTATATAAAAATAAAAGGACTCTCCTGTGGATACCCCATTTCTTATAATAGGGAGTTACATAATGAATTTTACATCTCTAATACTAAGAACATAAGAATGTTTTTGAAGAAATAGTTAGCAAAAAAAAATTGAAAAATGCTAGGACAAGCATCTACTTATTATTAATAAAGATGATTTTAACACACGAGTCTGACATTTTTAACTTTAAAAACTTGTCAGATATGAACATTATTAGAAAACAAAATTACGCCCTTCAGGGATAAAATTTAAGAAAACCTAGACGTACGAATCTGATCATTTTTAATAGAGTTTTTGCATATCGAATAAAACATTACCTCTTTTAAGAATTTGTAAGATATTCGAAAAATCAAAAGCCTACCTTTTTCCACTTAGAATTTTAAAAAATTCACCCCTACTGAAGGTTTAAAGTGTATTTGTTTGGAGTTGATAGCAGAATTCTCTTATTGTAGATGCAAATACATGTTGGGGTCCGCCCAAAAAAAGGAGATTTCTTATGCATTTTACTGGATTTTGCTACCTATTATTTTTAAGGGTTTACCCTATTTTAGGCAGAGAACTTCTGCTATACAATAGAGTCATGAAATGTAAATGAGGGTTCATCGGTAGCATAGCCGTCCGAGCATAACCGGCTTTTAGTGTTTATTAAATAAAATTATCTTAAAAATAAAGTTATAGAAATATAAGATTTATTACCAAAATTTTTTTAATCTATAGATCTATGTATATATATACAAATTCACCGTTCACGATGTATAAGTACTTTAATTACAATCAAAAACAATAATCATCTTCAAAATCTGAAGACTCGACTTCTCTTAAATTGATAATTAAGGGTTCTATTTCCATAGTTTCTTCGATGTATTCGTCAAGTTTCCACATTTTATTTTCTTCTATAACATGCCGAATGGCATTTTTCCAATTATCCTCTTTGATTCTTTTTATTCCGGCAAGTAATAATTGCCTTACGTCTTGAAGTTTGAACGTGGTGTTTTCCCTTGCAACGAAACCTTTCATTTGTGCCCAAAGCTCTATGGGATTCAATTCGCAATGCTAGTGAGGTAATCTAAGCACTATGATATTCCGTTCCTTTGCCATCTCATCGACTGCGTATTTCTTGAACTGTGCAATTTTGAGAAATTCCGCTTTTAACATAACATCTTTATGTTTGAGATTTTTATCTCTTGTCCATTGAAGGATATCCGCTTTCTTCCATGGATTTGTCGGGAGTTGTTCTAATAATCGAGAATGGTATAGGGCATTGTCTAATACTATAGCAGATTCTGCGGCTATAGATTCAATCATTTGTTGGAAGTACTCCTCAAAAACATCGGCCGTCATCTCCTCATGGTAATCTTTAGTTGACTTTGATTCGAATTCTTAAAAGCCGCCGTCGAGAAATCCATTTTCACTACTAATATGTGCTATAATTAGCCTGCGCCCTTTTCCTGAAGAGGGTTGTAATCCAGTTGACCAACCTCCCTTAAAAGCTTGTTTGGCACTCTTAATGTTTTTGTCAATCCAGAATTTTTTCACTGTGTGTCCCTCATTAACCCAAGTCTCATCTAAATAAAAAATATTTCTTTCTTCGGCTCGAAATTTTCTGATTGCTCGTAGATATTCTCTTCTCCAACAAATTATTTCTGTTTTATCGATAAGACCAGATTTTCTATTGTGTTTTTCCTAACGAAAATTAAGGATATGAAGGATTTTCCATGATTTCCATTTTTTAAAATCTGGTAAGTTATGGTCTTCTCTGATTTCTTGCAAAACTTTATGTAGTGCAGGTATTTCTTTCTTAACAAAAAAATGATGTACTTTTTTTCTTATTGCGTTTTTAAAGTCTTCATCGACGTCTAAGAGCTCCTTTCCTTTGTGATTCTGAGGTTCTTTGCAAGGACCGCGTTTTCTTTCTTTTAGAAATCTATAAATAGTTGCTGATCCAACTCCCGTCATGTTGGCACAGGTTTCCACAATTTCACGGACTTGAGTTGTAGGTTGTTGATGCAGTAGGGCATCGTGGACGTTAAGTATCATTGTTTTTTCTCGCAGGGAAAATGCAACTGAAAGTTGAAGCCATCGTTGTTCTAATTTGAACTAAGCATATTATAGGTTTGTGCTTTATTTTTATAGTTACACAGAATATTTTTATTGCATACTTAGGTACTTAGGCACTTACATACCGATAAGTACCTAGTATCATTAAGCTTTGTAACACTGTAGATTTCCAGTTCTTGAGAATTGTTAATTGTACTCGTGTAGGCCTTTATCATACAAATAAGATTTTTAGTTTCATCATTTACTCATTAAAATAAACTTTGAAATGCGTTGATTTATATAGATTATTGTAAAGTTTAGAAGGCATGTAATATAATAATTTTTTAAAAAGGTCACACGGTTGTATAGAGATAGAAAATAAAGGTGATTAAAACTAAAAATGCAAATAATTGGTAGAGAAATTTCGGACGCTTATGGTATATGACATTTTAATGTTTATAACACGTGTTGTGTGCTATCAACTCCAAACAAACGGACTTTACACTATGTGAAACTTCCACATATCAATCTTCAGGACCCTACCGCCAACCATCAGCGATTCGGACTACATTATCAGAATGTACAGTTTCATTAGCTATAATTTTATTACATAGTATGTAGAGATATTAAATGTGTGTATGTAACTTCAACAGTCTTTTAATAAGGGTCGACGACAAATACTAATAAGGGATCCTGCGCCATAAAAAGTTTAACTTTAAAATATTATTAGTAAAAAAAAACAAATTTACAAATGAAAATAATAACCGGTCAAGTGCAAGTTGAACTTGCACAATTAGTGTTCCGGACGTTGATTGCTTTTAAAATAAAAAATGTTGTTACGGTGATATAAAATAATCACTGACTTCACAAAACACACCCCAAATGAGTTTTCAACAACGTTTGTTCCCAATCTTTACTGAAAACTGATGACCTTGAAATTTTTGTTATTTTATATACCGGATAAATTATTAAAGGTAATGCACTCGTGATAATTTTCGTTCAATCTACACCCCCTGGAGAATATTCCAGAATTTTTTCAAAATTTTTTGATCAGTACTTTTCGAGATAAGGTTAGTTCAGGTTCAGGGACAGCGATTTTTGGCGATTTTTTAAAAATAATACAAAGAAAAGTGTGCGCAACTATTACATTACATATATATTTTTTACTCGGGTTTTCACAAGCTTTCATTTGACACTACACTCGATGACCTAAAAAATTTTTTTTTTCACTTTCGATTTCACCCCCCAAAATTAACCCCTTAAGTCAAAATTTGACTTTCAAAACTACATGGCTCTAATGAGGCTATCAATTCCTATATTATTACCAAATTTCAACTTTCTATGACAAATAGTTCCGGAGAAAATCGGGTGTGACAGACAGACAGACAGACAGACACCGAAGTCATCTTATAAGTGTTCCGTACGGAACACTAAAAAAAACTCGCGCGAAACTCCTTAGCACGCCGTTATCGCGATGGCTGTTATTTTTTGTCAGGTGTTTTCTTTTAGTTGTCCCAAAGAGGAAGAATTGTTACTATAAACCTTAATTTTGAGACATCCCAACCATTAAATTAGGGTATGTTCTTCAATCAGTTCATTCGGAAACAATTCTCGAATGACTGACAAGAAATCGTTTAAAGTGTGTAATGTGTCGGCTCATTTTTCTGAAACCAGGTTACGAGAGGTGCTGACATTGCTGTACAAACTGTCATGTCAGGAGAATGTAACGTATTATGATGCTTTTGTTTTGATTGGGACGTAGACAGAAACGAGAGTGGGTGGATGATATAAGAGTACTACCGGCAAACAATGGTTAAAGGTTTTAAAGGTGGCACAAAAAGATAGGAAAGCATGGAAGAGATTAGGAGAGGCATACATCCAGGAGTGGATAAACTTGGGTTGAGAAGAAGAAGAAGACGTGGCCGTTAAGGCGAGAAGGTACCCCATCCGAGAATAACATATATATTATAAAGATTTTGTAAGCGTTCCAACATTAACAAGGTTATACTTATTCGCAGTAATTATAAGATTCTGTCCAGAAGGTAGTTTGGATTATCAAATCTCGAAAATAAATTTAAACTGGCACCCAATATTATTAACATATTTTTTCAATAACATAAATGTAATAATCTAGCCTCCAACATTGACTTTTAACTTCCCGATATGAATTAGTGGGCCAAAATAAAATAACTGTAAGATAAGATACGCAAGTGCACGATGTACTATTGTGGGCATATTGTTTACAAGACTGATACTGAAATATTAAATATTATGTGACATAAGTATCGTAGGTCGAAAATGATTCTGATACCTTGAAATGTTTTTGTAAAACTGATATTATGCATGTGACATTTTATGATCTCTCTTGGCTGTTCGCATACTGGGATATTCTATCAACAGACTAACATTAAATCGATGCTAAAACCGCTGAAAATAAGCTGAAAATTGTTTGATCTGACACATAGATGTCGCCTTTTTCAAAAAATCCATATGATTTTTTGGAAGTACCAACCTTCAAACGATATGTGTCAAAATTTCAAGACATTTCGACGATTAGTTTACAAGTTACAGTGGTTTTAGTGACGCTACTTTTGATTTCAAAACAATGGAAAAGTCTAATTTCGTGTGTTGATTAAACACTGCTTTTTGATGGAAAAAAATACCGTTCAAGCAAAGCAATAGCTTGATAAGTGTTACGGGGACTCACTAATCATTTACTGGTATGCTGAATCTAAAAACGCATACTGAACGCTTGGACGCCCAAATGAGGTGGTTATACCGGAAAACATAAAAAAAATCCACAAAATTGTTTTTGACAACCGTAAAGTGAAATTGCGTGAGATAGCTGACACCTTAAAGATATCAACAGAACGTGTTGGTCATATTTGGCATGAACATTTGGGCATGAGAAAGCTCTGTTCGAAATGGGTACCGCGTTTGCTCACAGTAGACCAAAAACAACAACGTGTTGATGATTTTGAGCGCTGTTTGGAACTGTTTAACCGCAATAAAAAGAATTTTTTTATGCGATATGTGACAATGGATGAGACATGGATCCACCATTACACACCGGAATCAAATCGGCAGTCAACTGAGTGGACAGCAGCCGGTGAAAGTCGCCCGAAGCGACCAAAGACACGACAGTCGGCTGGGAAGGTTTTGGCCTCTGTATTTTGGGATGCGTATGGAATAATTTCCATTAACTATGCTGAGAAGGGAAAAACCACCAATAGCGAATATTATATAAAGTTATAGGTGCGTTTGAAGACAGAAATCGCAAAGAAACGGCCCCAAATGAACAAGAAAAAAGTGCTCTTTCATCGAGATAATGCACCGTGTCACAAGTCAATGGTTACGATGGCAAAATTGCATGAATTGAAGTTCAAGTTGCTTTCTCATTCGCCATATTCTCCAGATTTGCCCCCCAACGACTATTATCTATTTGCAGACCTTAAAAAATGCTCACGGGAAAGAGATTTGGGTCCAATGAAGAAATTATCTCCAAAACTGAGGCCTATTTTGAAGGCAAAGACAAATCCTTCTACAAGAAAGGTACAGAAATGTTAGAAAAGCGTTGGACTGATTGTACAGCTCTTGAAGGAGACTTTTTCAAAAAAAATGTGTTTTAAGTAGCTAGATCAAAAATTTTTCAACCTACGTGTTAGTAACAAAAATAATTACGTTAGAATTTTGGACTTTTTGGCACAGTTGTCATCACTATACCAAACACTTTTTTTGCAGTTGACACATGTTCCACTAACCATGTAAGTCATTGCTTCTGATGATGCTACATCGTTTTTTAAACGTGCACTGCCTGCTAAAATAAAGTGATTAGTGTAGTGGTGATAACTGTTGTGTAAAATAATCATAATCTTAATGGACATTTGTGTAATTTGTAGGAAATGTAAAACGTCATCCAAGGCCCGGTAACATGGAAAAGGCCCCGTTAGAACTTCTACACATGTCCGGGAGAAGTCAATCTCCCCCATAGAAAGAGTGCGAAAACCGTTTATCTAGATAATAATAATAATAATAATAATAATGGAACCACATTGACCAAATCTAAGAAACAATAATAATGAAGAATTGCAATTCAAAACCATCAAAGATACAGTAGCTGCTGAACTGAACACAGACCAACCAAACGATAAAAACAATAGAGCAGATACCGTACCAACGTCACACACACAACTACCCAGCCGAACACAAAAATAAACACATGACCCACTACCCCATCACCCCGAATCACTTCTCATACAAACACTCAAAGCAGAAATGGAGTCACATCTAGCTCGATGATCAGACATCGACCCCACAACAAGAAATCCCATCCCTCGTTTAAGCTTCAAACAGAGCACGTAACCAATCCTCAACAATATAAACAAGCATATAATACCCCACGATGATCAGACATCGACCCCACAACAAGAAATACATAGACAGACTTAAAAAATAATCAAAAACTCCCGCAACGATAAAGAAACCGCAACAGCACAAAAATCGAAAGAGATCTAGGACACCTTACCAAGTTTATAAACGGGAACGCGTCTCAACGTGTCACAAAGGGTGTAGACAAGATCAAATCCAAATCTCCCAATCGAACACTGCCAGAAATCCTTGATATTTTGAAACAAAAACTATTCGTATATGCCGCAAGATTCCGAAGATACAAAGAATCAAACGAGGGGAAAGACACCTTTTCCGAAAAAGCAAAAAACAGTTCTACCAAAAAACTATGTATAACGAACAGACAGCAGTGACTGAACCACCAAACAAACAAGAACTCACAAATTATTGGAAAAGCATTTGGTCAGAACCCAAACTATACAATAATAACACACCCTGAATTAAAGCCCAAAAAGACAAACATAAACATGTGACAGAACAAGAAAATTCCACATTTACTACACAAGAAATTACAGAAACAAACAAACACACACAAAAATCTCAAATTTTGGCATAAATGGCACATCCTGAATATTACTATTTTTTCTGATAGATTTTACAAAACCCTCCAACTTTTATGTCATATACTTATTTCTAAAAGTTTTTGATTCATTTTGAATTTTTCAATTTTTACCTTTGTTTTTAATACACTTACGCTATAACATCATAGTAGCCAAGACAAAACAAAAATGTAGGGACTGTCAAATTTTGACATGTCTATTAAGCAAGTAAAAATAGTTTAATTGGTTGTAGTAAGTGACGTATAAAAGTAATAGTTATGGATTTTCCTAAAAATGAATTAATTGATATGGTTTATATACTGGGCGAGGCGGGAAAAAAATTGTCTTTTGGCAGTAAGGCTTCACGGGGCGAAGTACCCTAATAGATGTATACCACCTAGAAAATCTTTTCAGTGCTTAATGGAACGGTTTGATGGTAGTGGTAGCGTTGAGTATACGAAACGGAAAGTAGTAAACCAGAATGCTACCAATGAGGAAAAATAAATGGAGATTTTACTTCATGTTGAAGATAATCCCCAGGTCAGCAGCCGTCGACTAGCTGACTTATCTGACACATCCCAATCTACGGCTAATCGCACCACGAGAAAATACAAGTATCATAACTTTCATATGGAACTACACCAAGAACTTCAAGACCCTGATTTTGAATGACGAATAAACTTTTGTACCACCATGAATGGAGCAATAAAGGCCGATTGAAATTTTTTATCCAAAATAATGTTTTCTGATGAAGCTACTTTTCGCAGGAATGGAGGAGTTAACAGCCATAATATGCATTATTATTCAACAATTAATCAATTTTGGGTCCGGGAAGTTCAAAACCAAAACCATTGGTCGCTTAATGTATAGTGTGGAAACTGTGCACCTTAATGTTCCTTAAAACTACTGTATTTAACATTTTTTCGTCATTCCCGAAACAAATAAGATAATGAACTTTACTCTATCGTTGACTCACCCTGTACATTTATCTACCATTGCAAAATGTACTATTGTAAATTTCTTATTATATTTGACTTGGGTGAGTTCCAGGCTATCGAGCATAGCTTTTCTTGCATTAAAGTATGGCGATATCCATGATGGAAAGATTGTGATGGGCATTTCGTTCTCTTTAGAGGGAGGAATATCTATATTCTGGCGTACTCTGACTCAGGCAAAGAGGTTGGAAGATTAAGAAAAAGAACCAACAGATGCTGATAACTCACTGCAGAACGAAAGGCACAAGTATGTATCTCATGCTTTTTCCTATTCAAATAAATACTATGCGACTGAAGTGTATATACAGGATGTTATGAAAATAGTTTAATATATTGAAACGGGTGACCTAATACTTATTTTTATTTAATTTGAATATTGTTTAAAATATTCTACATTACTGGACTACATAATTTTAATTAGTAATGCATCGCTTATGGCACAGTTGAGATGAACATTGGAATGTCTGAATAAGCGATAGTTTTACGTGGGTTAGGGGCGCTATTTATCAATATCTCTCTTCGATGGCTTCTGCTACAAAGACGTGCCAGTTTTAATATATTAAGCAATGTTCGTAACACACTGATAGTTCTATATTATATATATATATATATATTATATATATATATATATATATATATATATATATATATATATATATATATATATATATATATATATATATATATATATATATATATATAAAAGTGAGAAGATAAACACAAACAACACTTTGGCACCGTTGTTAGGGTATAAACGTGTTCAGTTATGACGAGATATTCGTTCTTTCCAGGATAGCCCGGTTTTTTCCAGTAGACCTCGTATTTGTTTTTTTTCCTCCTTGGTCTGTTCCTTTTTTGGTTGTAGTGAGGGAATTAAATTTGGAACGTTTTAAGGTAAAAGAGGATTTTTATGCAACTCGCTCCTTCCTCGGTCATCGTTTTTTTTTTTTGGAGTGTGCTGGATAGAGTTTAAGGTCTCAAAACAGAATGGTAAAAGAGGCCTTTCCCCGGTCCTCGACTTTGAAGCTTTATTATAATAGAGACTTATTTTCCTTTGGAAATATTCACTCCATCCCTCCCATTCAATCATCCATTTATGAAGGTGGTAGGATTTTATCACAAGAGAGAGTTCTTGTTTTCCTTTGGAATAACCCATCCCTAGTCCATTGATTTTTTAATATTTTATTTAAAGAGAGTTCTTTGCGCTTGGAAATCTCGTCGATCTTTGAAAATGTTTTTAGAAAGCTTTTTCTTCTCATTATCCGGTTTTTTCTTTGAAAAGTTCTGCCATAACCAGCGGGGTTAGGAAGTTTTTTTTATAGCAAGGATGTTTTCTATTGGTGCCCGAAAACTGAAATTCGCGGGATGGAGTTTTCTCCATTAACCTGCCTTACCAAATTTATTATTTGAAATCGAAATTTACCTTAATCACACATTAAGAAATAATTTTAAAAATGGTAGCTTTATTTTAAGCAATTTCTTAAGTTCCACAAAAATATGGAAAATCATACATCTAGAAATCTCCCTGCAAGAATAAATATATCTTCTCCGCATGCTTGAATGAGAGTTGCATGCCTCATGTATAGAAGAATACTATGATGATTAGGCCGGTTTCTATTTTTTTCTGTCAACCTTAGAAAATCAACATCAAAATATTATACTTTGGGTATATAAAAAATCGCTAAAATTATCAAATAAAATAAAACATGGTTCTGTACTCGGATCTACTTTCCAAACGCATTTAAAGCATATTCGTACCTTTTACCCATACATTGGTCCGCTGCCCACTACCAAAATAATCTAAAATCTCGACTAGAGTGCATCACTCTAGTCTTCAAATAAAGTAGTACTTTCTGACATATTCAGAAATCATTTAAGATCTCACTCGTAGTTTTTTAAAAAATATATTTACCATAAAACAGTAAAATACTCGACTTTGCTAAACATTTTGGTACAGACGATATAACTACAAAATTATTTATAAATATTCTGACTATGTTTAAAAAGTTTACCAAATATACTACGGGTAAAATTCGTAACCTTTAGTATTTTCCAACCTATTACTAGAAAACTAAGAATCAAATATTTGTCTTATTAAGAATACGTTCTATAAATACACAAAAAATAATTACTGCGAAATCAATATCAAAATCACATGGTAACGGGATGGTAAATATAAAATAGTGTCGTTTGAAATATTATGGAAACATCCACATAGCCTAAATTTACAACATATAATATTACAAGCTGCGTAAAAATAATTCGATATCATTTAAAAGGATTGGTAATGTAACAACTCTGATTAATAAAGAAGACACATGAAATCAGAATGACCTCCCAAGTTCTAAGAGTGCGTAGATAAAAGGTCTTAATATTTTTTTATTCTTGCTTTAGTATACGTACTGCAAAACGTATTGTAATTCTTATTTTATACAAATTAGTTAATTTAGTATAGTGTATTTGTTTGGAGTTGATAGCAGAATTCTCTCCTTGCAGATGTAATTACAATGCAAAAGAGATTTCTTCTGTATTTTACTGTTTTGATACCTGTTTTGAATTATTTTTAATGGTTCACCCTATTTTAGGCAGAAAACCTCTGCTATACCATAGAGTCATAAAATGTAAATGAGGGTTCATCGGTAGCATAGCCGTCCGAGCGTAACCTGCTTTTAGTGTTTATTAAATAAAATTATCTTAAAAATAAAGTTATAGAAATATAAGATTTATTATCAAAAAATTTTTAATCTATAGATCTATGAATATATACACATTCACAATTCACGATATATAAGTACTTTAATTACAATCAAAAACAATCATCATCTTCAAAATCTGAAGACTCGACTTCTCTTAAATTGATAATTAAGGGTTCTATTTCCCCAGTTTTTTCTATGTATTCGTCAAGTTTCCACATTTTATTTTCTTCTTCTATAACATGTCGAATAGCAATTTTCCAATTATCCTCTTTGATTACATCTTGAAGTTTGAACGTGGTGTTTTCCCTTGCAACGAAACCTTTCATTTGTGCCCAAATTAGCTCTGTGGGATTCAATTCGCAATAATATGGAGGTAATCTAAGTACTGTGATATTCCGTTCCTTTGCCATTTCATGGACCGCATATGTCTTGAACTGTGCCTTATTTTGTTTCGTAATTTTTAAGTTCCGCTTTTAACATACCACCTTTATGTTTGAGATTTTTGTCTTTTATCCACTGAAGAATATTAGCTTTCTTCCATGAATTTATCGGGAGTCGTTCTAATAATCGAGAATGGTATGGGGCATTGTCTAATACTATAACTGAGTCTGCTGGTATACATTCAGTCATTTGTTGGAAGTACTCATCAAAAACATCGGCCGTCATCTCCTCATGGTAATATTTAATTGACTTTGATTCGAATTCCAACAAGCCACAGTCGAGGAATCTGTTTTCACTACAGATATGTGCTATAATTAGCCTAGCTTGTTTGGCACTCTTAATGTTTTGTCAATTCAGAATTTTTTTACTGCGTGTCCCTCATTAACCCAAGTCTCATCTAAATGAAAAAATATTTCCTTCTGCGGTTCGAAATTTTCTGATTGCTCGTAAATATTCTCTTCTCCAACAAATTATTTCTGTTTTAACGATAAGAACAGATTTTCTATTGTGTTTTTCCCAACGAAAATTCAGTTTATGAAAGATTTTCCATAATTTCCATTTCTTTAAATCTGGCAAGTCCTGGTCGTCTCTGATTTCTTGCAAAACGTTATGTAGTGTAGGTATTTCTTTCTTAATAAAAAAAAATGGTGTACTTTTCTTCTTATTGCGTTTTTAAAGTCTTCATCAACCTCTAAGGGCCCTTTCCATTGTGATTCTGAGGTTCGCTGCAATTACCGCGTTTTCTTTCTTTTAGAAATCTATAAATAGTTGCCGATCCAACGCCCGTCATGTTGGCAGAGGTTTCCACAATTTCACGGACTTGGCTTGTTGGCTGTTGATGCACTAGGGCATCGTGAACCTTAAGTATCATTGTTTTTTCTTACAGAGAAAATGCAGATTTACAGACTCTGCGAAATTTGACCGGGGCAAAACTGAAAGTTGAAGCCATCGCTGTTCAGATTTGAACTAAGCATATTATAGGTTATTATTTTTATACTTAAACAGACCAAAAGAACAACGCAATTGAACACTTTGGAGAATCTCGAACGGTTGCTCTTGACATATCCAAGGCATTCGACCGTGTTTGGCACGATGGGCTGTTGGCTAAGCTACGTTCTTGTGGTATGTCTGAAAAGTTCTGTTTGTGACTCTCATGTTTCCTCAGTAAGCGTTCTTTACGAGTATCAGTCGACGGGTTTCTTTCAACGCCGGTGTGCCTCAAGGCTCCATACTATCTCCTACTCTCTTTCTCATTTACATTAACGATCTGCTGGAAAAGACCGGAAATCCAATCTACAGCTTTACAGATGACAGTACGCTTATCTCTTCATTCACTTTGAACGCTCGGGCATCGGCTGCTCAGGCGAGTGTCCGCAAACAGCGGGAAGTTGTTCAACTTAACAAAGACGTAAAAGAAATTCTATCTTGGGGTGACAGAAACCAAGTGGAATTTACGCTATAAAAACCCAGCAGCAGTTTTTTCTAAAAAAGTTAACGTTGCTGAACCCGACATAGTTATGGCGGGGCACTCCATTCCTCTAATATCGTCACTCAATTTGTTGGGCGTTAATTTGGGAGCAAATATGTCCTGGCATGAGCATGTTGCAGTCATAGCAAAGAGAGCTTCTCAAAAGTTGGGAATATTATTTCGAACCAGAAAGCTTTACACTCCACAACAACTGTTAATTCTTTACAAAGCTCAAATTCGATCAACTATGGAATACTGCTCCCATGTTTGGGGGTCCGCTCCCAAACATAAACTGCATTTGTTGGATTCTATTTAGAGAAAAGCTGTTCGTCTGATTGGAGACCCGGAACTGACCAGCGGCCTGGAACATCGAAGAACGATTGGCGACTTGAGCCTATTCTACAAGTATTTTCATGGAAAGTGTTCGGAGGATGTGGCCCGTTTAATTCCTCCCAGAGCGGTGCATGTTAGAAATACACGTCGCGCTGATACTTCACATCCGTATGAGGTTCAGCTTGTTACTCCTCGTACGACGCTTTTGAAGCTGTCTTTTATATGGAAAACATCATCCCTTTGGAATAATTTGCCCAGGACTGTGTTTCCCACCGAGTACAATTTACAGCGATTCAAGAACAACGTGAATCGCTTTTTTCCGCACACATGTCGCTCCTGTAGCGCTTTAGAGACCTCCCTGCAGCACGTGTGCTTGACCCATAAAAAAAAAGACCGATAAGTACTTTGGTTAATTATATTCGAATAACTGCTATTATCACTAAGCTTTATAACACTGTAGTTTTCTAGTTCTTAAGAATTGTTAATTGTACTCGTTTAGGCCTTTATCATACAAATAAGATTTTTATTTTCATCATTTACTTATTAAAATAAACTTTGAAACGCGTTGATTTATATAGCTTATTGTAAAGTGTGGAAGGCATGTAATAAAATATTTTTTAGAGAAAGGTCGCACTGTTGTATAGAGATAGAAAATAAAGGTGACTAAAACTCAAAATGCAAATAATTGGTAGAGAAATTTCGGACGCTTATGGTTTATGACATTTTAATGTTTATAACCCATGTTGTGTGCTATCAACTCTAAACAAACAGACTTTAGTTATATATTTCGCGCGCCTCACTTCCTTTAATTGAAGACCTAAAAAGAAATATTGTGGACGCATCCTTTAAGTTAAACTTAAAATTATAGATTTTTGTAATAAGTATTTAATTTTGCCACTAGTAAAGGTAATATTCTCATTTTAAGTTTTTTCGGCTCTCTATTAAAGCTATTTTTAGACAGTACTAAACCAGTAAAAGACCTTTAAAGCACGGAATTACCGACCGAGCGTCTAATATCATTTATTACCGTCAACGTAGACCCCAATATATGAAATACTATTAGTCTGCCTGCTTCTCTTATTGGTCTAATGTAACCGACGGCGCCAGAGGGGTCATGTCGACCCTTTCACCGGAAATGAGCCTCAATAGCGAAAGCCTGGCTTCTTTATTTTATGACCATATTATAGTGAGTTTTTATTCTAGAAAGTTTAAATAATCGATACATTCAATTTATAAATACAGTCACAAACACGGGAACAGGAAACTTAGATGTAACCCTTCTTAGTGTTCCGTACGGAAGACTTACAAGATCACTTCGGTGTCCGCCCGTCTGTCTGTCTGTCACACCCGATTTTCTCCGAAACTATTTGACATAGAAAGTTGAAATTTGGCACTAATATCGGAATTGATGGCCTCATCAGAGCCGTGTAGTTTTGAAAATTAAATTTTGATTTATGGGATTAGTTTTGGGGGTGAAATCGGATATGAAAAAAAAAAATTACCAGGTCATCGAATGAGGTGTCAACTGAAAGTTTATAAAAACAAGAGTTCAAATATATATATATATATATATATATATATATATATATATATATATACATATATATATATATATATATATATATATATATATATATATATACATATATATATATATATATATATATATATATATATATATATATATATATATATATATATATATATATATATATATATATATATATATATATGAGAGGTTAGCCAGAATATATGAACGAGCAACACTCAAAGTTATGGTAAACCAAGAACTGACAAACAAGGTCCCAGTGAACAGAGGAGTAAGGCAGGGCGATGTAATATCGCCTAAGTTATTTACAATGATCTTAGAAGATGTATTCAAAGAACTGAATTGGGACGAAAATGGCCTTCTGATAGCTGGTGATCGGCTAAACAACCTGAGATTCGCAGATGACATTGTAATTATAGCAAACAATAAGAATGAAATGATCCAGATGATCACTGATCTCCACCACCAAGCAAGAAAAGTGGGACTTGACATAAATTTCTCCAAGACAAAGTACATGAGTAACGAATACACCAATGATGAAAATATAGTGATTGAACATTCAACAATAGAAAAAGTAAACACATACATCTATCTGGGCCAAATAATAACGATAGGAAAGGAAAACCAGCAACTTGAAATAGAAAGAAGGATACGTATGGGATGGGCAGCATATGGAAAATTGAAATATGTACTGAATATGAACATTCCTCAAAGATCAAAAACCCAAATTTATAATCAATGTATCTTGCCAGCTACAACGTATGGAGCCGAGACATGGGTTTTTAACTAAAAGAACAATAGAAAAACTACAAGTCCACCAACGAGCAATGGAAAGGAAGATGTTGAGTGTTACTTTGAAGGACAAGAAAACTAATAAATGGATTAGACAACAAACAAAGGTCGATGATATCACCAAACGGATAACATCTCTGAAATGGAGCTGGGCCGGCCATGTAGCTAGAGCGACGTATAAGTGGAGTGGCAAGATCACTAGGTGGAGACCATGGGGTGAAAAGCGAAGCATAGGAAGGCCCCAACAGAGATGGAGCGACGATCTGAAGAGAGTCGGAGGACTTAACTGGTATCAACAAGCACAACATAGAGAAAAATGGAAAGATTTGAGAGAGGCCTATACCCGACAGTGGGTAGAGAACGGCTGAAGGAAGAAGAAAAAGAAGAAGATATATATATATATATATATATATATATATATATATATATATATATATAAAGGGTGATTCATTTAGAGGTACTTTTTTTAAATAGAAAAAAATTAATAAAAACAATTTTATTTTATAATCTTTATTATCATATGAAAGAACCATTCTTTACAATTATTTCTTAAAGATAATTTCTTTCAAATGTTGTCCGCGACTACGGTTCACAACGTCCATTCTGAAGTTCCAATTTTCAATGACGCGTGTGAGTATTTCGAGTGGTATTTGGTCAATGACTCGAGTAATATTGGCCTCCAATGCCTCAATTGTAGCTGGCTTATCCATGTAGACTTTGGACTTTACATAGCCCCAAAGGAAAAAGTCAAGAGGTGTGATGTCACATGATCTAGCCGGCCAATTCACTGGTCCAAAGCGTGAAATGATCTGTACGCCGAATTGCTCTCGCAGTAAAGCCATGGTTTCACGGGCTGTATGGTAAGTGGCGCCATC
This sequence comes from Pachyrhynchus sulphureomaculatus, assembly GCA_019049505.1. Lineage (NCBI taxonomy): Eukaryota > Metazoa > Arthropoda > Insecta > Coleoptera > Curculionidae > Pachyrhynchus > Pachyrhynchus sulphureomaculatus. The sequence continues at coordinate 129,969,087 of CM032449.1, read as the reverse complement.
TTGTTGGAACCAAATTTCATCGAGACCACGGGCTTCAATTTCTGGCATCAAATAGTCTGTTATCATGGCGCGATAACGGTCACCATTCACAGTAACATTCCGGCCGGCCTCTGTTTTGAAGAAATATGGACCGATTATTCCACCGGCCCATAAACCACACCAAACAGTTGTTTTTTCTGGATTTAATGGCAGCTCTTGAACCTCTTCAGGTTGTTCATCACCCCAAATACGGGCATTTTGTTTATTCACGAACCCATTAAGCCAAAAAATGGGCCTCATCGGTGAACAAAATTTTTCTCGAAAACAGTGGATCTTCTGCAAGCTTGTCAAGAGCCCAACGACTAAAACGGAAACGATTCGGAAGGTCGGTCGGCTTCAGTTGTTGCACTAGTTGAATTTTGTATGCTTTTAAAGAAAGATCCTTACGTAAAATACGCCAAGTTGTTGAATATGACAGGCCAAGCTGTTGAGAACGGCGACGAATCGACACTTCACGGTCTTCGCGTACACTCTCCGCTACCGCCCCTATATTTTCTTCACTACGTGCTGGATGTGATCTATTCGGTCGAGCATTATCCAATAATGAAAATTGGGTCTCAAACTTATTGATGGTAGAGCGAATTGTGCGTTCGGTAGGCCGATTATGTGGACCATAAGTTGCTCTAAGCGCCCGATACACATTCCTCGTAGAACGCCCATTTTCGTAATAAAGTTGAACAATTTGTAGACGCTGTGCCGGGCTAAGTCTTTCCATTATGAATTGTCAAACACTACTGAACAGGAATGCCACTTCAGTTGACACGACGCATGCGCAATCTGCAATTAAATCCCCATCACAAAAAGTACCTCTAAATGAATCACCCTTTATATATATATATATATATATATATATATATATATATATATATATATATATATATATATATATATATATATATATATATATATAATGTAATACGTGCGCACACTTTTCTTTGTAATATTTTTTAAAAAGTTGCAAAAAAAAATCGCTGCTCCCTCCTTATCTCGAAAATTACTGATCAAAAAATTTTGAAAAAATTCTGGAATATTCTTCACAGGGTGTAGATTGAACGAAAATTATCACACCTTTAATAATTTATCTGGTATATATTTAAAAAAAAAACATTTCAAGGTCATCAGTTTTTAGTAAAGTATCGGAAGAAAACTTTATTGAAAACTCATTTAGGGTGTGTTTTGTGAAATCACTGATCATTTTATACCTTCGTAACAAAAATTTTTATTTTGAAAGCAATCAACGTACGGAGCACTAATTGAACAAGTCCGACTTGCACTTGGCTGGTTATTTTTTGACGTTGCCGTAGTCGAGTAAACATATTAAGTATTGAATATATCGTTTTTCTAAAAACGACTTACAATTATGACTGAGTTTTTAAGTGTTGTAATTTTAGTCACGTCGTGAATGAACTCAAATGACACAAATTATTGAACTATAAAAAATGATTTTCCTAATGTCTAATGTAATTTATTGGCTATTAGGTGGCTTACAACTCTCATTGTTAAAAAATGATTGATCAAAAATTGTTTTTACATATTGGATGTTAAGATATGTACATGTTAGGGACCTAATTAACTTAGCCTAGGTAATGTATTGAGAGAAGTTAAGATATTTGAACTTAAGATATTTCATGAACTGAAATTAAACTTAAAATTAATTAAGGTTTACTTAAGCTAATTCTGGGGTAGGGGGTCCGAGGATCTTGAAGTTAGCGTCCGGCGTGGTGTAGGGGGGGGGGGGGGGGGGGGGGGGGGAAGCGTTCCCGACTGTGAGATTGGAGTGGTGTGTGGCTTTGTCCAGGAATCTGAGCTGGGCGTTGCTCATGAATTCCAGGATTGTCAGCATCTGGAGCTCTCTGTGAAGCTGTGTGTTCCGTACGAACCATGGGACTTTGGCGATAATGCGAAGGGTCTTGTTCTGGACGGTCGGGAGGGTGGGATCTATGTGTACATGACATTTGGCACCAAGCTGACCTGGAATAGGTTAATCCACCGCCACAAGTCTCATCAGTCACTAAAATCGAATCGGTTTTCGCATCCAGTGAGATGCCTCCCCACACCATGACAGAATCTCCCCCGTAGGCAACGGTTTTAGTAATGCAAGCCTTTTATAGACTCGTCTTCTTCCATCATTGCCATGTAGGCACATTAGGTACTTGTCGGAGAATAAAACGGAGCGCCATTGCTCTTAGTTCCAGTCGACATGTTCTCGGGTAAATCTGAGTCGCGCTTGTCGATAGGCTGCTGTCAATTTGGGTCCGTTAGCTGGTCTCTTCGAAGTTAGGTTAGCTTCTTTAAGGCTTCTTCTGACTGTTCAATGACTAACGGCCCGACCACGAACTTGTCGGAGCTCCTACTGGACCTCAACGCCGGTCAAGTGACGATTCCTTAGAGTTGTGTTGACAATGAAGCTCGTCTCGCTTTGAGGTACACTTTCTTCCTGATTCTAGTCTCCGTGTAAAGGCGCTAGTCTCTTGGTAACGTCTGTGGGCTCTCGAGACAGCTGACTGGCTCAGGTGCAGTGGCGCAGCGACTACACTTTGGCTATGCCCTTCTTGCAATAGGGGTTTCTTCCGGGGTGGTATCCATTTTCGGATGACGTAATAAGTGAGCAAGTATAGCAGAGATGTTGGCGGTTCAAGTTCCGATAAAGGAATGAAGGGAAAATGCAGTTGAATGAGTACGTGGCTGAGCGAGCAAAAACGGTTCTATTAAATAAACCCGTTTTAACCAGTAAAATTTTTTTGAAATCCAAATGTTTTTGGTATTATTGGACAGAGTAGAAAATCAGTATTCTAATGATACCAAAAATAATACCACGGTTTGAAAATTAAATTCAAGGATCGGTGTTAAATGAAGCAAAATCGTTTGAGTCGATTTTTTTGCTCGCCAGTCTATTAAAAATGATTGAAATTGTTTTTCTTAGATGAGATGATTTTTATCTACTTTATTATTTTTTAGATTATTCAATCAATTATTATTCTATTATTGGTACAAATATAATTTTTGTCCTTTATTTAATTTTCTCCCTTTTCTTAAGATCAAAAGATATGATCGCATTGGCACATTTAACACCGTGTAGTGCTACAAAATTCACATGGAAATATCTGATTTTCCTTATTTTTTCAACAATGAAGGTGAGGTAAGGTGCTAAATTGTTATGTAAAAGCAGCGCCCGCTCTAGCGCTTACGTCGCCCCGGGCAAAAAGACAAATTGCCGCCCCTTAGAATACAAATGTGTTGCAAGCGTTCATAGGCTGCGGTGACTTTTTTCCAAAAAAAAATATTATTTTTTTATTAAATAAAAAAAAATAAAAAAATGAAGGTACAGCTAAGAGCACATCAGGTTTGACACTTTGACGTTTGTACGGTTCTTATGCTGCACGCAATAAGAGCTAAATTCGAACTGCAGTGTCAAGCTTGATGTGCTCTTAGCTGTACATATTTCTTACTTTCAATAAATTTCAAATCGTTTTATTTAAATTTTAATGTAACATAATCTTGTAAGATAATATTGACAATCAAATAATACAAAATCAGTATCTAGCCAAAAATTGTAAGCGATAAATTTTTTACATTCATAAATGCTATTAAAAAAGTGCATTTTTGCACAATCAATACTATTATTTTGAAAATAAAACAAGGTAACATCAACTACGCTAAATTCACAAAAAACTTTTTTTTCTCACTTTCAGTTCTGCAAACCTTTTTATTACTGCTTTTAAATTTATTTGATCAGCAATTTCATGATCAATTGCCAAAATGGCCAAACCGTTAAGACGACTTTGTGTGAACGTAAAAAGTTCTAATTAATTTTAACTTTGAAAAACTCCTTTCACCACTTGCTACAGATATCGGTATCGTTAGCAATATTCTTAACGCAATAGCAAGGTTTGGGGCAAAATTTAACTTCGTAATTAAGCTCAGTACATTGCGTACGCTTTCTTTTTTGTCCAAAAACGCAGATACTGCAGAAATTTTCTCTGCTAATTCTAACCCATTTATGTCAACAAAATCACCATCAGTTAAAATATATTCTAAATTTTTACAGTGTTTTAGTAGCATTTCTTTGGACATGGTATTTAAATCGTATATATTATATAAGAATTGAAAATAGTTACTATGATTACTAAGTTGTTTCTAGCATCTAGTGCATTTAGTGCTCGATCGATTGTAAAATAATAAAAATCTATTTTATATTTTTCTTTTGGAATCCAAATTGGATCTTCGATCGGTCCATCTCGTGCTTCGTATGAGAGCAGTAGAAGCACTTGAGTCAAATCAAACTGATTTAATACCAGGAAACTTTTTTTATAGTATACACTTACAACCAAAATGCCGCCCCTAAATTTTGGCGCCCCGGAAAAATGTCCGGATTGCCCGCCCCTATAGCGGGCCCTGTGTAAAAGAGTAATTAAAATGCATGTCGGATTTCTATAGAAAAACGCCACCAAGTGTTGCGGCTATTAGGATCGAGTTTCTTACGAATAAAAATTTGTATATTTGACTATTTCTGTAATAAAAACGGATCCACAATGAAAAATAACGAATTATTGATTTGATCCCGTTCGCATTTCACTCCTGTCTCAAAACATTGAAGACAAAAAAAAAATAATCCTTTGCCCTTTTATGTTCTTCTTCCCACTAAACATTTGGGTAAGCCCATAAATTTTAGGTTCGATCTGACCTTTACAACGCAACGTTCAACGAAAAACATTTTCCTAGTTAGGTTCCCAAACTTAACAACATAATAAGCTGCTGCTGTTCTTTGCCGCAACCAAAAAAAAAACAAATTTTCATCAGTCATTAGTAACAGACCTCTTCAATCAAAAATCGTTATAATAGATCAAAAACTGACCAGATCACAAGACTAGTAGATTTTTATTGACTAATTGTCTGTAAAGAATCAATTCGGAATTTAATTTGCAATAATAAACAGTAAGGTTTCTAATTTATTTTATCAACATTTGGAATGTAAATGTCTAATTTGCCTTTCTTAATGACGATAATGATCGTTTTGTTGTAAGAGTCGTAAATTTTTCATTTGACTTTTATTGTACCCAATTAATGTTAATTACTTTAGAAATAAAATACCTAAGCTAGAGGAATAACTGAAACACCAAGATCAAATGGGATATAGCATATTTCTCTAAATAATTCCATTATCATTTTACAGTCGAATTTATCTTTCAGTCAGTGGCGGACTTAGGTTTTAGTTTCACGAACGGTCTTGTGCTACTTTAAAAATAATGCTACGTATATATATATATATATATATATATATATATATATATATATATATATATATATATATATATATATATATATATATATATATATATATATATATATATATATATATATATATATATATATATATATATATATATATATATATATATATATATATATATATATACATATACAATTCTTTTTATTTCAAATCTTATCATATTCTTGACTTAATCTGTTTTAATGAAAGTCTAAAAAATTTTATTGCATTATTACTTTTGAGAGATTTCAAGAAGAGAATTCTGTAAGGATAGATCAATTTTGTAACTTTTTACTGTTCCGTACGAAACATTTATGGGGTCACTTCGGTGTCCATCCTTCGGTCAGGCTGCCTGTCTGTCCGTCATAGAATTTTAAATTTGTCACAAATATAGGAATTGATTGCCAAATCAGTGCTGTATAGTTTTAAAAGCTAAAATTTAACTTAAGGGGTTAATTTTGGGGGATGAAACCGGAAGTGAGACATTTTTTTTGAAGGTCATCGAGTGTGATGTCAAATGAAAGACGGAGAAAACACATGTTCAAAATTATGTATGATGTAATACTTGTACAAACTTCTTTATATTATTAAAAAAAAATTTGTGTCCCTCCACCCTCCTCTCTAACCTGAGCTAATCAGGAAATTTCGAAAAAATTCTGAAATATTCTGCATAAAGTGCAGATTGAATGAAAATTATCACGAGTGCAGTACCTTTGATAATTTATTTGGTATATAAAAAAACACAATTTTTTCAAGATCATCGAGTGGGGCGTCCAATGAAAGCTAAAAATTGCCAAAACTCGCGATCCCCCAACCCAATCTCTAAAAGCAGTAATCCAAAATTTTCAAAAAACACCTCTGTAACCAAAATTTTTATTTCAAAAGCAATCACCATACGGAACACTAATTGCGCAAGTTTGACTTGCACTTGGCAGCTTTTTAGTGTTCCGTACGGAACACTTATAAGATCACTTCGGTGTCTGTCCGTCTGTCACACCCGATTGTCTCCGAAACTATTTGTCATAGAAAGTTGAAATTTGGTAATAATATAGGAATTGATGGCCTCATCAGAGCCATGTAGTTTTGAAAGTTAAATTTTGACTTAAGGGGTTAGTTTTGGGGGGTGAAATCGGAAGTGAAAAAAAAAAATTTTTTTACTAAGCAATCGAGTGTGGTGTCAAATGAAAGCTTGTGAAAACACGAGTAAAAAATATATATAATGTAATACTTGCGCGCACTTTTCTTTGTATTATTTTTAAAAAATCGCGAAAAATCGCTGTCCACCCGCCTTATCTCGAAAAGTATTTATCAAAAAATTTTGAAAAAATTCTGGAATATTCTCCACGGGGTGTAGATTGAACGAAAATTATCACGAGTGCATTACCTTTGATAATTTATCTGGTACATAAAAAAAACAAAAATTTCAAGGTCATCAGATTTCAATAAAGATTGGAAACAAACTTTGTTGAAAACTTATTTGGGGTGTGTTTTGTGAAGTCACTGATCATTTTATACCTCTGTAACAAAATTTTTTATTTAATAAGCAATCAACGTACGGAACACTAATTGCGCAAGTTCAACTTGCACTTGACCGGTTATTTTTATTCACATAACTGAACATTTTGTAAGTAAAAATACACTCACAAAATAGCGGAAATATCTAATTGTATAAATAAAAAAAGTTATTGATCTGTAATACATATTTTTCGATAAAAAAATAAATATTTTGTAAATAATGTCTAGACACCAGCAAGTTTCAAGATATACCAGAGTCGGACCGTAGCATTAGTAATTTCAAACATGCACCCTGTCCTAAAAAGTTTTTATCAGTTATGCATATATATATATATATATATATATATATATATATATATATATATATATATATATATATATATATATATATATATATATATATATATGTAGTATATATGAATATATGGTACAACTGTGCAAATGGCGTATCTTTAAGACAAAAAAGAGAATACTAAAATCCAAGACACTATATAGATGACGGTCACCAACTGACATTTTTTAAGAAAATGAACCTCCTGCGCTGAAACTCTAAAGAAAAGGTCCGAGAACCTTTCTTAAAATAATAAACTTAAAATCGATTAGCAGGAGCGGATGATTTTTCATAAAAAATAACCGGTCAAGTGCAAGTTGAACTTGCGCAATTACTGTTCCGTACGTTGATTGCTTTTCAAATAAAAAATTTTGTTACAGAGGTATAAAATGATCAGTGACTTCACAAAACACACCCCAAATGAGTTTTCAACAAAGTTTGTTTCCAATCTTTACTAAAATCTGATGACCTTGATTTTTTTTATATACCAGATAAATTATTAAAGGTAATGCATTCGTGATAATTTTCGTTCAATCTACACCCCGTGGAGAATATTCCAGAATTTTTTCAAAATTTTTTGATAAGTACTTTTCGAGATAAGGCGGGTGGACAGCGATTTTTTTTTTAAAAATAATATAAAGAAAAGTGCGCGCAAGTATTACATTATTTATATATATATATATATATATATATATATATATATATATATATATATATATATATATATATATATATATATATATATATATATATATATTTTACTCGTGTTTTCATAAGCTTTCATTTGATACCACACTCGATTACCTAGTAAAAAAATTTTTTTTTCACTTCCGATTTCACCCCCAAAACTAACCCCTTAAGTCAAAATTTAAGTTTCAAAACTACATGGCTCTGATGAGGCCATCAATTCCTATATTATTACCAAATTTCAACTTTCTATGACAAATAGTTTCGGAGAAAATCGGGTGTGACAGACGGACAGACAGACGGTCAGACACCGAAGTGATCTTATAAGTGTTCCGGACGGAACACTAATAACCTTTCAATATAATGGAATTTCAAAAAGTTTAAAAATCGTACACACATGGTAAAAATAGAATAAAAATTTTTGTAGTGATTTAAAAAACCTAAAAAAAAATTGTTTATTTCAATCCACGTAGAATAATTTTGAATTTTGTGATCGTCGATTTCGTATAATTCAGGAGTAAAATGTTTAAAAAGCATTATAAAAATATGTTTTAACTGACTTCCACATATAATATTCTAATTTACACAAAAATTTAACAGTTCGGCTAATCATCGTATAGAATATCTCATAATGTTGTAAAAAGTGTTTATTTTGATTTTTTCACCCAGAATTTCGTAAAAATGTATTTTTCAACTTCTGTTCACATAGAATATTCTAGAATCAGTGAAAATTTGTTGACTTTGTCTTATTTGTAAAGAACTTTAAAAAAATGATATATATCGAGTTAGTTCAGGTTCACCTAGAGCGTTATAAACTTAAGTAGAATCTTCGAAAACTTTGTAAAAAAATTGTGTTACGACTATACAGTGTGTCCCAAAAAGTTTTATACAAATGGAGAAAAAGTTTATCTTAAATATTACAAAAAAAATATTCTTGATAAAAAGTTCTGCACCACGTGAAAATCCATAATTAAGCATCAAGTTTAAAATATTTGATGGTATACAAGGAAAATAAAAAATAATGATTTATAATAAAGAGTAAAGGGTGTTTAAATTTAAATACAGAGCAAAATATTAATTGATAATGTTAATAGGAAGTAAGTTTATTGACGGTTGTTACGCATGTTCATTTATTTTCAGCTTAAAATTTGTAGTGATTTCGTATTATTTATTCAATAAATAATTCAACAATTACTGACGTGTTTACTGGAGTTTTTTTGAATTTTTAACAAGAAAGGCCACAAATCTAAACGTGAGCATCATTTTTTAGTTCCTATTAACATTTTCAATTAATATTTTGCCCTATATTTAAATTTAAACACACTTTACTCTTCATTATAAATCGTTATTTTTTATTCTTCCTGTATACCATCACTTTTGATACTTGATTATGGATAGCCATGTGATGCAGAACAAGATCAAGAATAATTTTTTTGTAATATGTAAGATTAACTTTTTCTGCATTTGTGTAAAAAATACAGTGTATATTAATTTCGTATGAGTTATGAGTAAAATTAGGACACGCTATATTTAAATCAACCCCTCTAACCTCCTTCCCCACCCTTTAACTCCTTATAAATAATATTGCTTACTAAAACTACTCAGAAAATGATTAAGCGACACCGCTCAAAAGTATATGTGTTAATCTTCTATAATATAAATAAAATGCAACGTCTCTCTGTCTGTCTATCCGTTAGTGCGCTTATCAATGGAGAACCACTTATCCGATTTACGTACGTTTTTTTTAAAACATACATATGTTCTCTGGCCAGGTTATAGGCTATATTTTATTACAATAGGTAGCATAAGGAATGAGCAGTGACATAAAATAGTGAAAATGAAGTAGGAAAAAAGTTTGCTGCTAGCGCATTCCCTTGCAATACACAGCCTAAACCATTAAATATGGAACAATATTATGAACCAGAGAATATCTATAATCTATAATCCATAATATATATAAAATGGAATGTCTCTCTCTGTCTGTCTGTCCATTAGTACGTTGATCACTCGAGAACCATTATTTTATTTTACGTGTATTTTTTTTAAATTCATACATATATTCTTTGGCCAGGTTATATAATAATAATAATAATAGTCTATAATACATATAAAATGCAACGTCTCTCTGTCTGTCCGTCTGTCCGTTAGTGCGCTTATCTCTCGAGAACCACTTATCCGAATTACGTGATTTTTTAAATTTATACTATGTTCTCTGACCAGGTTATAGATATATATTTTATTACATCTATAATATATATAAAAAGCAACGTATCTCTGTCTGTCTGTCTCTCTGTCTGTCTGTCCGTTAGTGCGCTTATCACTGGAAAACCACTTATCCGATTTACCTGTTTTTTTTTTAAATATGCTAAACCATTAAATATGGAACAATATCATGTAGCAAAGAATATCTATAATATATATAAAATGCAGCGTCTCTCTGTCTGTCCGTTAGTGCGCTTATCACTGGAGAACCACTTACCCGATTTACGTGCTTTTTTTTTTAAAACATACATTTCTTCTCTAGCCAGGTTATAGGCTATATTTTATAACGTTAGGTAACATGAGGAATAAGCACTGACGATAATAGTGAATCAAATCGGAAAAAAGTTTGCCGCTAGCGCGTTCTCTTGGAATACACTGCCTAAACCACTAAATATGGAACAATATTATGTAGCAAAGGATATCTATAATATATATAAAATGCAACGTCTCTATCTGTTTGTCCGTTTGTGCGCTTATCACTGAAGAACCACTTATCCGATTTACGTGCTTTCTTTTTAAACATGCTAAACCATTAAATATGGAACAATATGATGTAGCAAAGAATATCTATAATATATATAAAATGCAACGTCTCTCTGTCTGTCTATCTGTCTGTTAGTGAGCTTCATCACTTATCCAATTTACGTGCTTTTTTTTAAACATACCTATGTTCTCTGGCCAGGTTATAGGATATATTTTATTACGTTAGGTGACATAAGGAATAAGCAGTGACGATTATAGTGAATCAAGTCGGAGAAAAGTTTGCTGCTAGCGCGTTCTCTTGCAATACACTGTCTAAAGCATTAAATATGGAACAACATCGTGTAGCAAAGAATATAATATATATAAAATGCAACGTCTCTCCGTTTGTCTGTCTGTCCGTTAGTGCGCTTATCACTCGAGAACCACTTATACGATTTACGTGTTTTTTTTTTAATTCATGCATTTGTTCTCTGGTCCGGTTATCTATAATCTTCTATCTAGAATATATATAAAATGCAGCGTCTCTCTGTCTGTCTGTCTGCCTGTCTCTCTGCCTGTCTGTCTGTCTGTCCGTTACTGCGCTTATCACTTGAGAACCACTTATCTGATTTACGTGTTTTTATAAATTTATACATAGGTTCTATATAATTCAATATAAGCCTAGATAATGGGAGATAATGAGATATAAGGAGAAATAATGGGAGATAAGTCGAGATAAGCCTCGATAATGAGAGATAAGGTGAGATAATGGAAGATAAGCATAAATAATGGGAGATAAGGAGAAATAATGGGAGATAAGCAGAGATAAGTCTAGATAATGGGAGTTATGGCGAGATAATAGGAGATAAGGAGAAATAATGGGAGATAAGGAGAAATAATGGGAGATAAGGGGAGATAAGGAGAAATAATGGGAGATGAGCAGAGATAAGCCTAGATAATGGAAATTATGTAGAGATAATGGGAGATAAGGAGAAATATTGGGAGATAAGGGGAAATAATGGGAGATATTTTATTACGTTGGGTAACATAAGGAATAAGCAGTGACGATAGTAGTGAATCAAGTCCATGCGAGCGGAGCGCGGGCCCGGCTAGTTATATACGTAATTATATGTGTGCGAAATTTGATATCGTTATTTCATTTCGTTCGAGAGTTATTGTGCTGAAAGGCAGACACACAGACAGACCGATGGAAATTGGAGACTATATTTTTTACGGTCTAGAAACCTTAAAACATAAAGAAATGCAAAATATCGGAAAGTATTTAACAAAAACAAATTTTACAAATAAAATACCTTCCTTAAAAAGGGAAGCAAAAAAAAGGATGTGACTGACTAACGCGAACAGACTCGTGTATATGCGCGTGTGTGTGTGTCTTGCATAAGTCTGTGTTTTCCACCAAGTACAATTAGCAGCAATTCAAGATTAACGGGAATCGCTACTGCTATAGTGAGTAGCGGATTTTCCCGTAGCGCGTGTGTTCTGGTCCTAAAAAACTCTCTAAAATAAATCATTTCACTAAATATTTTTTATCTTCATCTCTTCTCAATGTGCCTCATCCGTTCCGGACCTTGGCGATTATCATGACGATTCTCATTTTGTTTGCTGCTATGCAGAAGAGTTCAGTTAACTGAGTCCGAACCAGTCACGTAAATTCTTCATCCAAGAATGACATGGTCTACCTGGACCCCTCTTCGCCTCAAGTTTGCCCTGGAGCTGCAATAGTCGATATTTTTCATGCCTCATGACATGACCCAGGTATTCTAGTTTGAGGTTTTTCAAGATACAGACCAAACCCATACCTTTACGCATTCTCCCGAGGACATCTTCATTTGTTATATGTTGTTTCCAGGGAATTTTCAGTATCCGATGGTACAGTCACATTTCAAAAGCGTTAATTCTTTTTAGTATAGTTTCATTGACTGTCCACGCTTCAGTTCCATACAGTAAAACAGAGAACACATAACACTCCAACATTCGGATTTTTAGTGGTAGACTAAGATTTTTGGCAATGAAAAATTCTGTCATCTGAAGAAATGCGACTCTGGCCTTTTCAATTCGGCATTTAATTCCCCCCCTCCCTTAATCTCATGTATTGTAGATGGTCGTACTCAAATAATTAAACATCGATACCCTCTCAACTCTCTTGCGTTCCACTGTCAGGGGTCTTGGTTCGGTGTGTGGTTTCTTGGATACTATCATGTATTTGGTTTTGGAAACATTTAGGTTAAGGCTATATTGTTGTGAATATTGATGGATTCTTGCTACTAAGTTTTGTAAGTCTTTGAAAGTACCAGCCACAATAGCAGTGTCTGCATATCTGATATTGATATATTCGCCATTGACTTTTATTCCACTCTGTCCAGTTAACGCCTCTTAAATTATTTGTTCAGAGTATATATTAAATAACGTTGGAGAGAGAACGCATCCCTGATGTACTCCCCGACAAATCTCGATCACATTGGGTGTACTACCGTCCACTTTTATCACAGCTCGTTGTTTCTAGTAAAAGTTACTAATTATTCTTATGTCTTTCTCATATATTTTAGTCGATCCGAGTATTTCAATGAGCTTACCGTGATCAACGTTATCAAAGGCTTTGGAGAAGTCGATAAAACAGATGAAAACGTCATTGCTCATATATCTACATCTCTGAACGAGTAATGTAGAGAAAATAGTGTTTCTCTAGTGCCGAGGGAAGTCACGGAAACCAAACTGATTTCAGATATGTCAGATTCGCATTTACGATATATTCGTAAATAGATTAGTTTTTAAGAAAATCTTAGTGATGTTATTTATTAAACTAATTAACCGATAGTCGTCGCATTTCCTGGATGATGCCTTCTTCGGTATAGGCATGAAAGTAGAGGTTAGCCATTTCTGAGGTATTTTACCAGAGTCATAGATTATATTAAAAATCCTCACCATACCGTACATCCTTAAAAAGTTACTTTATGTAGTTTTTCTATATTTTTAGCTTGTTATGCTTTTCTATCAGTATGTTGCCATCATTATCCGTTAGGGTTGCTATCTTGCGTTTTCTGCTTCCTGTCATTTATTTTACATTCCTATGCATGTTTGAATAATCATATTTTTTTTCGAGACATTCTATTTCTTGGCACTCCTTATCCATTCCTTATTTGCCAAACGTATATTTTTTATACAAAAGTTAAATAACAAAGAAAGTATGGCCGTTAGTTAAATATAAAATTTAACTAATTTAAACAATTTCAATAACAGGTCCGGAGCCGGTTAATCCAGTCGCTCGTACCTTAGTCCGCCCCTGCTTCAAATAATTACTGGCGCCATTAAGTAAGATAAAACTGAAGTAGCGTGACAATTTTACAAGAGATCGGGTGAGTCCGTAGAACGCGGATAACCCGTGTACTTAACCCTATATAAACAATACTTATCACCGGCTTGTCTCAGTATCAAACACACTAAATTGCAAAAAATATAATATATATGTATATATTCAACAAGTAACTCTAAAATCATGTGGGCACAATATCTAACAATACAAGAGGTGAATAGTTTAGAAAGTGACCGATTTATAAAAATTTTTGGAAATATAGTGGAACATTGTTTGGCGGCCGGTATTGGAATTTTGAAAAACAGGCCTTTTGGATCTATTGACGATGTTGTTAAGGCTATTGAAAATTATTTGGATACCTTAAAATCCCCAGGTAAACATACCTTGTTGTATTTTTTTATAGATGTAGTATTTTTTGTGTACAGGGCCCAATCGAAGTCCGTCGCTTAAGTCTAAAAACTATAACATTTCGTATGTATGTACATATATACATATTTCTGGTATGTGTGTCTAGAATCGAGAAGCGAATTCAAATGTTAGTAAGTGTATAGGATGTGCAATTAAAAAATATATATTTATCTTATTGTGTGGCGATACAATGGTGTGTACAATAAATAAAGCAAAGCTCAAAACGCCACGGGTGTTTTAATTTTTTCCTAGGTGAATAAAAATGTATTGTTCCTGAGAAATATTCTAAGCATATTTTATATTGAACAGTTTAGGCCTTTATAATTAAGAGTAAACAAAATATAAAGTTATGAATAAAAAAATACCAAGTTCATGTATGAAATAATAATTCTTTTTAGTTTGCTATGAAAGACGAATATTTGATTTCCACTCAACAATAGCTTTTGCACACAAACACTTTTTCTAGCTTTATTGTAAAGATTGTGTGCAATGGGCGTTTGTAATTAAGAGAGACACCATTTTGCAACACTGCAAACAAAAGAGCGTCAGGAAGATGTTTATAGTAACCAGAATTTAGCAGGATTAACATACCAATCAAAACAGACTATTTATTCCCCCTAAATTCTGGTTGCTATAAACATCTTCCCTGCGCTCTCTTATTTATAGGGTTGTAAGATGGTGATCTCCCTTAATTTCAAGTGACCATAGGATTCATAGATCACATTTAATACTTGATAATATATTCACAAAACCCTTAAACAATTTGCATGATATGAAGTTACCGACAAACAGGTAGATATACATTAAAACATATGTGTCAAAAATATAATAATCTTCTTTTTATATCGATGGAACAGTAACTTCTAACTCTTAAAAAACTTGTAATAGTTTCATGCACTTGATTTTAGAGAAGAGAATAGAAATGTCTATAATATAAAGAAATACAAAGAAATTCATTATTTTACTGGCAATGTTTAAAACTTACTACACTACTGTTTCACTAAACTTTATTGATTTGATTTAAGAATATGTGCTTTTTGTGCTGGTTTCCGTCCTGACCCTACTTTCTACCTATTACAAACTTTCTATTATATTTCAGTCTGGTGACAGAGCAAATCAATCTAAAATTTTCATATTGTTTTTTTTTAAACCATTTTTTGCATAATGACAAAACTTTGGACATTATCTTGCCAGAATATGAATTCTGATTTATACCTAGCAATTATACCTGTGCGCTAATCCGTCCATCATTTTATTAATAATATCTACATTATTGATAGAAAAGCATTTCCACAAAAAAAGTATTTGATGAAGGGATCATGATATAACATGATATAATTAATCAACGTTAAAATCTCCACTGTAAAACGCGCTTAGGGGAAGTTTTTTGTAGAGACGTTGTTCTATCATTGGTGTGAGTCATATCCAACGGAAAAATTGACCAAACAGTAAACAGAAATAAATTGCTACATATTGGAATGCCATCTGTTTACAAGAGATTGTCATTAAAATTTAGATTCTAATAAGAATATGAGCCCAAACTTGTTTCTATCGTCTCAAAATATGGTTTGAAGAAAACAATATCAAAGTATTGCACCAGATCCAAACCAGATATAAAATTTGTGGGATTGGATAGAAAGGAGAATTAGGACAGAGCAGCCAAGTTGTTATTCACCCTTCTCGCAAATACAAGTTATAAAGTAAATATATTTTTAAAGTGACTCTATAATCACATCTCCTCACATATCAATTTTGTTAAGATTGGAAAAAATGAAAAAATAACGATAATTTTCAGATTCCTCGACTCTAAGACCACTAAAACACTTCTAACCCGCTCCTCGATTCCTTTAACCCGTGGTATGCTTGATTAAAAATAATATTGTTTACAGTCTCTCCATTTTCACAACCAAAAACCAGAAAAATTCTCAGAATACTACAATAATAATACAAATTTTATTGAGCTCCACCCGTTTTCACCTTCTTCCCCTGAAGAGATACGGTTAAATAATGAGTTTCGTTTCTATTTTAAGTATGGTATTACACTTGTACCAAAGTCAAAACCGATATGTACTCGTAATTTCCTCAATAGAATCTTTGATTGTGTTAGCCGATACTTGTTGGAAATTCATAATAAAATTATATAAAAACAACACTATGTTTTAAATTTCCAATATATTTAAAATGACTTGACAATTGTTTCACCATACAATGGCTGCTTCAGAAGTAAATTAGAAAGAAAAATGTTTGGTAATAATACTGGTTATATAGTGCTTAAAACTATCCTAATTACATAAGATTATGTTAATCATTTTATTATATTATTTATTGACAAAGTTATTTTAAAGATGCAAATCTGTGGTACTGTTTCAGAGAACTAATAAAGATTAAATAAGGGTGAATGGTTTAAGTCTACCTGTTCGTTTAATAATAGATTGGAGTTTTTCCGTTTGTTAATTTCAAGACATTCAAGCATATTTAATTTTTTTAGATTTATTTCCTACATGTAGGATTTTGAATTCATCATTAAAATTATGGGATTCGCTTATTATATGGGTTGCGTAATGCGTGAATTGTTCTTGTTTTTTAAATAACTATGTTTATGTTCTTTAATCCGAGTTTCAAAAGATCTACCAGTTTGTCCCACGTAGGTTTTAGTACACGATCCACAATTTAATAAATAAACTCCTGATTTTAGGGATTTATTAGATTTGGTTTTGTTATTCAAAATTATATTTCCTAAGGTATTATTGGTTTTAAATGGTATTTTATTGTTCTTTTTTGCTAAATGTTTTGAAATTGTTCTAGTTATTTTCCCTGTGTACGTGACTGTGCTAAATTTTCCTTTTTTGTCATTAATGGTGGGAAAAATTAGAGAGATTGCCTGTTTAAAAAAAAAAAAAAAAAAAAAAAAAAAACGATTTTTTATTCAAGATAATATCTATATGCCAGGGTTATATCCATTATTAAATGCTATTTGTTTGATTATGTTTAATTCTTTGTTAAAATTAGTTTTAGTCTTAGGAATACGAGGCTGGTTTGAAAAGTCCGTGCAAAGTCCGAGAGATGGCACCACCGGCGCGTATCGAGGTCATGTTTAGTTAGTAGCATCTCTTGAATCAACGCACACCAAGTTTCAGCCATATTGGTCTATTTCTTTGTGTTTGGCATTCGTGTGAATCAAGGAAGTCGAGTGATTTTCAAGAAATGGACGAAAAAGAATTTCGTGCGGTGATTAAACATTACTTTATGAAAGGCAAAACGCCTAGGAGACTAAAGAGAAGCTTGATAAACATTATGGTGACTCTGCACCTTCGATTAGAACAGTTTATAAGTGGTTTCAAAATTTTCGGACTGGCCATATCGGCACAAGTGACGCTGAACGTTCTGGACGGCCTGTGGAGGTTACGACTCCAGAAATCATTGATCAAATCCATGATATGGTGATGGATGACAGAAGAGTTAAGGTGCGTGAGATTGCTAGTGCTGTGGGCATCTCGACTGAACGGGTACATAATATTTTGCATAAACATTTGGACATGAGAAAGCTATCCGCAAGATGGGTGCCGCGATTGCTCACGCTTGACCAAAAACGGAATCGTGTGAAGTGTTGCAAGGATGGTTTGCAGCTGTTCCAGAAGAATCCGGAGGACTTTAAGCGTCGTTTCGTCACTGTGGATGAAACATGGATACATTACTATACTCCTGAGACCAAACAACAATCTAAACAATGGGTTACCAAGGGGGAATCTGCACCAAAAAAGGCGAAGACCGTTCCTTCGGCCGGAAAGGTTATGGCGACTGTCTTTTGGGATTCGCAAGGGATAATCCTCATCGACTATCTGGAAAAGGGTAAAACTATTACAGGTGAATATTATTCATCGTTATTGGACCGTTTGAAAACCGAGCTGCAAGAAAAACGCCCGCGATTGGCCCACAAGAAAGTCCTTTTCCATCACGACAACGCACCAGCACACACCTCAGCAGTTGTGGTCGCAAAATTAATGGAAATAGGATTCCAACTCGTTTCACATCCCCCTATTCTCCAGACTTGGCTCCCTCGGACTACTATTTGTTCCCCAATTTGAAGAAATGGCTGGCGGGACAAAGATTTGATTCAAACGAGGAGGTGATTGCAGACACTAATGGATATTTTGCAGACTTGGACAAATCCTATTATTCGGAAGGGATCAACAAACTAGAACATCGTTGGACGAAGTGTATAAGCCTAAAAGGAGACTATGTCGAAAAATAAAAAAGGTTTACCCCAAACACATAAGTAGTTTTTATTTTTGCACGGACTTTTCAAACCAGCCTCGTATGTAACAGTCTACGTATGAAAGAGTTAAAAGCTGCTATTTTGTGAGTATAAAGGTGGTATGAACTATTGTGTATTACTGTGTCAGTATGTGAAGGCTCGTGGAAAATCGAGAAATCGTGTTTATTGTTCACTTTTGATATAGATATGTCTAAAAAATTTATAGAGTTTTAATAATTTCGTTTACTTTATTCTTGATTAAGAGTCTATTATATGACTTCATATGGTGGTATACTAGGAAATAAGTTTTGTACATCAAACCATATAATTCTAGAAGTTTCTGGTAAGTTAATATTTTTAATTTCCTTAAAACAGGCAATCTCTCTAAGTTTTCTCACCATTAATGACAAAAAGGGAAAATTTAGCACACTCACATACACAGGGAAAATAACTAGAACAATTTTAAAACATTTAGCAAAAAAGAACAATAAAATAGCAATAATACCTTAGGATAGGGATGTCAAAGATACGGCCCGCGGGCCGCATCCAGCCCCCGGGACGTATCAATAGCGCGTGATCGCAAGAAGTCAGGTATCTGGATCCTAGAGTTCAAAATAATTACCCTCTTTTATAATAATTCAGTACATTTTTTTATTTGAATCTGGCCCGCCTACACATTCTAAATTTAATATATGCAAAATTGAGTTTGACACCTCTGCCTTAGGGAATATAATTTTGAATAACAAAACCAAATCTAATAAATCCCTAAAATCAGGAGTTTATTTATCAAATTGTGGATCGTGTACTAAAACCTACATAGGACAAACTGGTAGATCTTTTGAAACTCGGATTAAAGAACATAAACATAGTTATTTAAAAAACAAGAACAATTCACATTACGCAACCCATATAATACGCGAATCCCATAATTTTAATGATGCATTCAAAATCCTACATGTAGAAAATAAATCTAAAAAAATTAAATATGCTTGAATGTCTTGAAATTAACAAACGGAAAAACTCCAATCTATCGAATCTAAACGAACAGGTAGACTTAAACCATTCCCCTTACTTAATCTTTATTAGTTCTCTAAAATAGTACCACAGATTTGCATCTTTAAAATAACTTTGTCAGTAAATAATATAATAAAATGATTAACATAATCTTATGTAATTAGGATAGTTTTAAGTACTATATAACCAGTATTATTACCAAACATTTTTCTTTCTAATTCACTTCTGACGAAGCCATTGTATGGTGAAACAATTGTCAAGTCATTTTAAATATATTGGAAATTTAAAACATAGTGTAGTTTTTATATAATTTCCTCACAGAATAGAATATTTTATTTTCGTATGGACCGATAAAACTTTATAGTTCACCTTTTTTGTATTCCGTGACATAATTAAAAGGGTCTTCACATTTTTGATTTTGGTGAAATGCATTTAAATATAACAGTTAATTAAGGAATTGTGTCAGATAAAAAAAATTAAAGTAAGCAACAATCAGTAAGCAGGGCATTAAAAAGGTGGAAGTAATAATATGTTTTATTTCTGTTCTCGTTGGAAAGCAGTGTTCTTATCAACTCTAACAGATAGGCTCACTAAAGAATCTAAATGTTAGACCTGGTCTCTCTCTCTCTATCGCATCCTTGCTCGGTTCCGAGCGTCGTGACCTCTACTGCATTGTTAGACAGAATTTATAATAGCCCTCCAGGCTTCTCTATCTTCGACACTTCTCATCATCTCCGGTAACTCCAAGTGCATTGTAGACATGATCTGATCGATGTATATGTTGGGAGTTTTACCTCTTTTTCTTCTACCGTTGATTTTCCCTCAGATCAGCAACTTTTCCGTGCCACCTCTCCTTACCCGGTCTAGTTGTCATGAAATATAAAACTTCTAGCTGTTCAATTGACTTCTTTTTACAATTTAATATTTTGTCTTGTATCACCACGTAAACGTTTTTATAGGAACATTTAATATAGAAATCGGAAGTAAAGGCCTTGGAACAGGTAGGAAATATAACAGTTTTTGGAATCTTAACACAATATTTCATTTGTATCATTTTAATCATAACTGAAAACGAACTTTTTCATCTGATATTGTACAGCATCGTAACTTTAGTTGACTTAATGGTGCTTTTGTCAGTTTAAACAGCGAATTGTCAAATTATACCAGTCATAAAGTGAGACTTTCTAAGAAGTCAAGCAGACATAGCCAAATTGACTGAAATGGTCTAAAAGTTAGACTCGGTCTATTTTGCACGGAATCTAAAACCTGTAGCTGTCCAAATTTTTGTGTTTGACTATGTAATATTTTGTAATGTCTGTACCACCAAACAAACGTCTTTATAAGAAAATTTGATACACAAATCGAGAGTAAGGGCATTAGGACAGGTAGGAAATATAAAGGTTTTTAAAATTTTAACATGTTTATGTTTTACCAGTTTAAACATAAATAAAAACGAATCTTCTGGTCTTATACTGCCCAATTTCATAACCTAAATTGGTTTACTCATGTTCTTGTCAATGTAAATCTTGAAATTCGACCACTTTTAAAGTTAGACCTCTACAGTGAATCTGAAAGCCAGTCAAATTCACTAAAAGGGCGTAAGAGTTAGACCAGATATGATAACCATGGGGTCTAAAATCTCATCATCATGTTCAGTTTATTTTTCTCTTTGACCATGTAATACTTTGTATTGTAAAAACCATCAAATAAAAGCTTAATAAGAAAATCTATTATAAGATTTAAGGTCTTAAAACATGTAGGAAGTATATTAATATTTACTATTTTAACAGAATATTTGATTTTTAACTGTTAAAAAAAAAAAAAAACAAATTTTTTGGTTTGCTCAGCGTCATAACTTAAGCTGCTTTTGTGCTGGTGTTCTTGTCAATTCAAATCTCTAATTGTCAAATTAGACTTTCATCAGACAAAAAGTGTTTACTCACGGAAAATGTTCAGTTTGCATTAATGATACATTTGCGTTTCAAATGGTTTTTGAAAACATTATCTATGTTATGTTTTTGGTTTATGTGTACCAAACACTTATCTTGGTAATACGTACCAGTATTTGTCAACGCCGTTTTTTGATACGATAATAGTTTTCACATAATCACATTTTCTGACAAAATCAAATTTTAATATTTCTCAATATCAAACACTAAAAGGTTCGAAATCTATCCCCTCTCTCCAAATTTGACATTGTCTTCGAACATTAAAAAAACAGACTTTATTATTGATTTTTCTAATCCTCAATGCCTACAAAATTACACAACTTTTGGATAATATTGATAACTTTAATCTTTGTTAGCAAGAATATTTAAAAAAATATATAAAAAGTAATTAGACTATTAGATAGGGTCAATAACACATTTGTTTTGTTAATGAGATTACACAACTTTTGTGTTTATATACACGTGTGGACGTTTAATATTTTAAAAAGCATAATTAACAAGGAGATAATAAAGCATCATTAAACAAAACTTTAATCATTTTAAAGAGAGTATTTTCACAGTAAACATAAAACACAGTGGCGACAGTCCGAGTCAGCACCTTTGATCTCAAGGGGTTCGAGTTTGTAATGATCACATGACCTGTCGCCATATTACTGGTATGACGCCCGCGAGTTTTTGAAATATTCAAACTCCCTTCTTTTAGGAAAAATCCTATTCTGTAAAACAAAAATGAATTTTGCAGATTGAAAGGAAGAAAAAAACGAGAAAAGTTTTTTTTTAGAAATATTTTTTTATTAAGTGTTTATTGTTGAATTTATATTTCTCAATTATTAGAGATATTGTTCGGAAGGGGGGGATTTTCATTGCACACATCCCAGTAATTTGGAGAGGCTGAAAATAGTTATAATTATCGTTTTAAGATTAGATCGTCTTTCTTCTGAACTTAAAAATGAAGTGAACACACTTTTTGCTCCATTTTATCATTAGTTAACTCTAATATAATTTTCATACAATTAATGACTTTTCGTATCCATATACTACTTATATAAAAAAATGAATTGATTTATTCGAGCTCATTCATGCTGGAGAATTACTACTATTGCGTGCCCAGATTGAGTTTTGAAAGTTTGGTTAGAGAATTTTAGCAGATAATATAACTTAACTCTAGCAAACAATTTTAATATGAAAGATAATCTTTATATAATATATTGCATGATAAAAATAAAGAATTATGAATAAATTACCTTTTAGGATCTTTGGGAAAACTAACTCCTTTGGAGATTCCACTTGTATTTTTACAAGCACTAACCGCGAAACAAAAACTTCCTCTTGACATCTTTTTTATAATTATTTTCAATTATAACGTCAAACGAGTCATTTACTTATCAGAAAATTATTAGTAATGAATTTCGGAGCAAGTTATAAAATGATTCTCCTTGAAATCCCAACACAACCCGCGACCGTGTTGGCAGCCATGTTGTTAGTATGATAGGGGATGCATGCGTAATAAACAACAGGACCAACAAATTTTCTTCAGTGTCGCTACAGTGTTTTATGTTTACTGGGGTATTGTTCTAAAGACAACTGCGAAGATTTCAAGATATTATTAAGTTTTACAGTATGAATTACATTCCTTGAGATTGCTTTGTGGCTGTTCCAATGTAAAAATGATACCTCCCATTCCCTCTTTAAATAAAACAACATTTTAATATGATTTTTTTTACTTCTTTAACTAAATGAAGTATTATATTCGTAGAAAAAGCATTCTAAGGGATTTTTGGGTTTCTTTACATTTTAGGGTCCCTTGATCACAAAAAATACCATTCCAATTTCCGTCCGTATCGATATGCATGTAATATTTAAAGTGGAAAAGGGATCTTTAATGTGGGGTGGGGTGAGGGTAGATAATTTTGTATATACCAATAGTATTGGACAATTTTTTTCGATTTTAAGCATAATTTATTTATAGTCAAACATATAAAGATTTAAAAAAGTGGGATAAAGGGTAAGTGGGGAGACTGTTTTGAATATCAAGTTGTAGATCTCCCTTTCAGGGTTCTTGGTGTCGAGGAATCTACAAATTATGTTAATCATTTTCAATTTTAACTGAAGCCCTCATGGCTTAACTTTTGTAATTAATAATATCACCATAAAATACCTATCATTTAAAGTATCTGGTTGTAATACTTGGACCAATTATTCTTTAATCTGAGAAATCTAAATTCAGTATTTATCTTAGATCTGGGCGTGTTTGCTAGGAAACTCCTGTTTAAATCACTATCTGTTTAGTGTTACATACCAAAATTGAAAAACAGAACACTTATGTAATTACTTCGGTCCCTGTCTGTATGTTTGTCACAGCCGATTTTTTCTGAAACTATTTGACACAGAATCACAGCTGTGTAGCTTTGAAAGTTAACTTTTGACTTAAGGGGTTAGTTTTGGGGGTAAAATCGAAAGTGAAAAAAAAATCAAGGTTATCGAGTGTGGTGTCAAATGAAAGCTTGTGCAAGTTTAAAAATATATATGATGTAATACTTGCGTAAACTTTTGTTTATAGTATTTTTAAAAAATTGTCAAAAATCGCTGTCACTATCTCAAAGAGTACTAAAATTTCGAAAAAATTCTGGAATATTCTCCATAAGGTGTAAATTGAATGAAAATTTCACGAGTGCATTACTTCTTACTTAATTTATCTGGTATATAAAACAAATTTGGGAAGGTGTTATTAATACGGAAATGGTGAGAAAAAAAATCCACTCACTAATTCCGTCATCCGAAAATGGATACCACCCCGAAAGAAACGGCACAAGTTATTGCCCTATTGCAAGAAGGGCATAAACAACGTGTAGTCGCTGCGCAACTGCGGCCGAGCCAGTCAGCTGTCTTCAAACTCTACAGACGTTACCAAGAGATTGGCGCCTTTACACGGAGACTAGGATCAGGAAGAAGAAGATATACTCGTACCTCGGAGCGAGACGACCGCTTCACTGTTAACACAACTCTAAGAAATCGTCACTTGACCAGCGTTGAGGTCCAGCAGGAGCTTCGACAAGTTCGTGGTCGGGTTGTCAGTCATTGGACAGTCAGAAGAAGGCTTAAAGAAGCTAACCTAACACCGAAGAAACCAGCTAATGGACCCAAATTAACAGCAGCTCATCGATAAGCGCGACTCAAATTTGCCTGAGAACATGTCGACGGGATCTTAGAGTAGTGACGCTCCGAAGAAGACGAGTCTATAGGAGGTCTGGGTAGCGCTATGCGCAGTGCTGCATTACTAAAACGATCGCCTATGGAGGAGGTTCTGTCATAGTGTGGGGAGGCATCTTACTGGATGCGAAAACTGATTTGGTTTTCGTGACTGATGAGACTCGTAGCAGTGGATTAATTTCTCATCGGTACATCAAGGAGATCCTGTAGGAACACGTCGTTCCTTATGCTGGGTTTGTTAGCAAAGCTTCGTGATAATGCACGACAATGCGAGGCGACATGCTGCAGCATCGTTATGGCAATGTGGAAATACCAACATTAGACGGGCCTGCGCGGAGCTCTGACTTTAATCCAATCGAGCACAT
The DNA here is from genome assembly GCA_019049505.1 of Pachyrhynchus sulphureomaculatus. Taxonomy (NCBI): domain Eukaryota; kingdom Metazoa; phylum Arthropoda; class Insecta; order Coleoptera; family Curculionidae; genus Pachyrhynchus; species Pachyrhynchus sulphureomaculatus. The sequence goes on along the minus strand of CM032449.1, from coordinate 129,943,990 downwards.
GTGGGATGAGCTCAAAAGAAAGGTTTGAGCCCCTGAAGAATCGCACAGAGAGTGGTGAAAAAGCTCACCCACCCCATGAAAAACCGGCTGGACACAAAATATTGATTTCTTCTTTATCAATAAATTTAATTGTTAAACTTAAAATTTGTTTAATTTTTCCTTTCTCTTACCCCTATTTTCAATCATTATTCTCCTTGTTTCCCCTTTCAATCATTTTAATCGGTAAAAAGCATAAGGTATGCTCTGGAATTTGGTATCATTAAAAATATAGTAGAATGGGCTAAAATCCGTAAAAATATATGAACACTAGGATCCGTTTTAAATGAAACCAAAGAGTTTGAGTCAATTTTTTTGCTCACCAGTGTATTCGGAAAATATAATTATATATATATATATATATATATATATATATATATATATATATATATATATATATATAATTTGCGAACTTTTTGTTACTCAGTCGTCTGCCTTTTCCGGCATCATATTTGAACGGCGCTACGAATTTTCATAAAATTTAGCATGAATATTCGATAGATTCGTAGTTTTATTGCAATAAAACCTGAAAACTACATACTAATTACCAGGATACAAGTAGAAAAAAAAATGAAATTTTTAAAATTATTTTTAACTGATTTCTCCATGTGAGTATGGGGTAGAAATAGGTTATCAATTATTATTGCGTAAAAGTTAGTAAAATTTCTTACTTCATAACTTACTAATTTTTACAATCTTTATGAATAGGATATCGCACTTCAATAGTGCACCAATATCGTATAAATGAATAACATTACTTACTGTATATATTTTATTTTCAGAAAGAGAAAAAATTCTTCAACTATATCCCGACAGCGTAAGTAAACTAGCAGGCTTCAGCAACTCTATGCTCGAATTTAACACTCACCAGAAAATCGTGAACAATTCTTCAACGAGTCTACGATTTGAAGATAAGAAAAGATTAAAGCAATTGAGCAAAAGTTATAGAGAACAACATGGCTTTCCTTTCATTTTCTGTTCAAAAGAAGAAGATGTAGACACTATCTGTGTAGAAATTGAGTCAAGAGTGAAAAATAGCAAAGATGATGAAATCGAAGTTACACTAAAGGAAGTTAAAAAGATATGCAAACTCAGAATTTATGAAATTATTAAATAAGATTATTTAGTGCCTGAAATCAAATTTTCATTGCAGAGTAAGCCAGTAAGAGATTATCATATAAAAAAGTGTCTTATTAAGTATGTGTTGTACATATGTGAATTGCTAATTTTGTTCTTATTGTTTTGATTGGATAAAAATAAAATTCGCATTTCATAATACGTGTACACGCGCCTCTTTAAAATAAGTGCTAAACAATTACTGAGCTTATTTTAAATAACTCAGGCTACAGAGCATAGTTCCCTAATCATGGAAACAAAGGTTTTCGCGTAGATTTTGCGGTTTGATTTCGATAGAAACATTTACATATAATAAATTAAAGTTACTCAAATATTAGCAATAGTATTCCAAAATAAACTTTTTTTTTTACTAGCACTCTTTGCAAAATGTTTTGCAATGTACAGTTTGATTTGCTTGTAATTTATTTTTAAGACTTTAATGCAATGACGCATTTCGTGATTAATTTTGCGGTTATTACAAATAGTTCCTAAAATCCAAGCAAATACCCTGTGAGACTTATTTTTTTAAAGAAAGTTGTCAAATTATTAAAGCTAACAAACGTCCTGAATCCTATTATTGGTAAGCTTTAATAATTTAACACTAATCTTTCATTCTCTTTAAAAAAAAACAAGTTTTTGAATACTGCGGATACTCAATTGCTTAGATTTTTGAAAATACTGGTAATAACCCCAAAATTATTCTGAAAATAAAATAGTTAATGCGTTTCTGCATCAGATCCTTAAGTTTGAATGTTTATAAACCTTTTGGTTGCTTATATTTTGTATTTTATGATAGCATTAGTTTTGGTCTCAATTATTTTAAGCTATTACTAGTCTTAATCAATGTTCCTCTTTTATTTTTAAGACTGTTTTTTTATACTTATTTTTAGCGATTACGTCTCGATTTTTACAATTATAATTCTCTAAAATAATACACAATTTTAACAAATAAAATGTATATATGTATATTATATTAATAGCTCTATATTGCTAATTATGTACATAATAATATTGGTAATATTAAAAACATTTTTTATATGTAATAAATAAAAATAGTAGTGTTTTATTACCTATTCCTCCCGAGTTAATAACATATTTGGATAAAACCTTAAACCCTCAATTGAATCATCCCTACAGGTTTTTCCATATTTTTCAGCAGTTAGAAGCCGTTCTTTGGCTAGTGTTACCGAAATTCCTAACTTTTGAGATAGCTCTTCTGAAGTAAGGGAACCATTGTCTTCAATCTAAATAAGAAATTCAGTTATTAAGAGATGTTTTCTCAAAAAAAAAAATAAATGTTTGTTTCTGTACTACACCTTTTCCAGGTGTATTTAAGAAATGATCAGTTTAACTTTAAAAAGCGTCAGTTGCATTTTGATTTAGTAAATTTTACTTCAGAAAGTCTTATTTGGATTTATATTATCATATTTTTAGAATGTCTCAGTTAGGATATCCAAAAATACGACAAAAATTCATTTAAACAGCTAAAAATGACTTTCTAAAGGGGATGGGATCACCCAAAAGGAAAAGTTGAAAATAGGTTTTTCTGTATCTGCTAAATCATTTAGAATAAAGATATTAAATTTTGTATCCTTAAAACTTGAAAATTATCACTCATTTGTTTGCTGCTACCGTTTTCACAGAGTAAGTCAATGCAAATAGCCATTTTTCTGTTTATAGAGAATATATTGAGAGATCTTATACATGGTGTGATACTTCTTGAGCTGTTTCTTGACATGTTAAATGCTTATGACATTCATATATGTTTATTTGACTTTAAAAATGTCAACCATTATATATAAGAGGCAGTTTTATGTTCCACTGCTTTTTGGACAATGTAAGATGGAAGTTTTGGGACAGATATGAAATAATTTTTAATCCAGCAAAACTGAAATAAAATTAGATATACCTTAGGGAAGCACTGATGTTGTTTGTTATCTATATTAATTACATAAGCTAACTATATATGTGGTCAGTGCAAATTGTATTATTACACCAAATTTGCCTGTTCTTATTGAAAAATTTCAAATGAATATGGTGGAAGCATCTAATTGATTTATTTAGGGTAGTTGATTTTGAATGGCAGTCTAATAAATCGTATCTTATTTAAAATTAAAAAAAAAATCAAGATCTCATGAACTAAAGAATATTAGCACTAACGATAACATAGTAGTAGAAATACAGCAATCTACAAATTCTTGGAGATGATATTAGATTCCAATCAGAGTACAGTGTAAATAAGTAAAATAATATTCATGTTCTGTGTAAATATCTTGATGTAGGGACAAAAGGAATGACATATGGTGTAAATTTTGAGTCTTTTATAAAATATGGTATTATTATTTAGGGGAATTGTAGTGAAGCTAGGAGATTAATTCTTCATTAGAAACAAGCTGTGAGAACAATTAGTTTTAGTTGAAGAGAAACTTGCAGGAGAAAATTCAAAGCAAATAAGACTCTCACCATCACCACATTTAGGTGCAAGTTTTTTTTTTTCTAAGAATCAAATATATTTCAAAAATAACAAATTCTAGAGTTTTTATTCTACAAGAATAATAAATTATACTGATCTAAGATATAGGATAACTTGTAAGCAAAAAGGGCCTACTATGATTACATAAAAAATATTTTATATTTTGCTTTTAGATACTTAGACTTATTTTTAGTTTCAGCTGCCTTATAATACAGAAAACACATATCAGAAATCACCTTTGTACATTAAAAAATCACTTTCAATCTGAAATACAACTGACTAAACAAAATACTATTTATATTGTCTAATTCTGATTTACCTATTCTGAAATAAAAACTACTCTAATATTACAAGAAAAGACAATTTTACTGTTTTCTTAATAATATCAAACAAAATATCTCAACATCCAAGAATAAATTATTAAATAAGAATATATAAAGAAATTAAATAAACCACAGTACCAAAATATTGTTCTGACTTTGTGTGTTTTAGTTTTAGTACAAAAAGTTAAATCATTTTACTTGTGATCTTATGACTCAGAAAATCACTTTACATAATCATAAAAAACTTTTAAAACTACTGAACATGGTATTTATTACAATTAGTTTATAAAATTGATTCCTAAGGTAAATACATACAGTTTTTATATTGTATTTATCAGTTCTAAGTAACAAGAGGTAAAATAAATTACATACCAAAAGACTTGTTGCTTCAGCAATGCTTTCACTATCTAAGCTACTAAGCTGTAGCACCATAACACCAGAACCAAATTCAAACAGCTTTAAAGGTAATTCTAATTGTTCCATTAATTTGCAAGCATTTAAAATATCTTCTGGAGACAACAGTTCCAAACCTTGATAATAAAATAGAACATTTTTATTTCCCAAAATTACTCAGTCTTATATCAATAATATAATGTTGCCAGAACATTAAAATAATTGAAGAACCAAGCAAAGTAAATAGAATTTAACAAACATAATGTATGTATGTACCTCTTGCTCGGTTAATCCTACAATACACATCTGTCAAAGCCATCATTCCACCCATATCCTCAATATGTTTTAGTAAAGAGTCTGATATTTCTCTTCCTAAACTTCTATAATACTGATTGTCAGATTTATAGGAATCTCTCGTTACTGGATCATCTATACCCAGACTAAGGAGATAAGATTTAAATCTGACAGTTTCATCTTCTGTAATTTCCCCTTGTCTTTCCTACAAACAAAAAGAGAAACTTTTCTAATAGTAGAATCAGCTAGGTTAATCGGAAATAATTTACTAACTTTCTATTATTATTTTTCTTCTGTAAAAACAGAAAACTAAACATAGAGAACACAATTTCAACAAATATTTATTAGTGGTATGTTGCATTTATTGTTTGTAATTAAGGGAAACACTATTTTACAAGAGTTTTCAATGTTGAAAAATGGTGGTCCCACTTAAATACAAAAGCGAATAGTGTATAATTTAGTCATAATTCTTATTTTTTAATAAATAAATAAATGCTTACAATTACTGCTTTTCAGTAATTGAAAATAGTAATGCGTAAATGTAAACCCCTTACTTAACGTAACTTATATTGATAAAATTACATTTATAAGCTTCATATATAGTAACGGTAACTGTACACCAAAGTTACTTTTTATTACTTAACTGTTTATCACTTAAGAAGTCATTTTAATCATATTTTTATTTACCTCAAAAAAAATTACAATACACACAAAAAATAGTAGTTTTTACTTCTGTATCATTAAATTATTACTAAATTTATTTTTTATGTCGCTATACCCTTATTGTCAATATATTCTAATTGTTTTATTTATTCTGTATTTGGAATCTGACCACTTTTTTATATGTAAGTCATTATATGACAGCACATAAACCACAAAGAATCTATGCTTGTCCCTTACTTAAAAAACCATCAATGAAAGTAGTCCCAATATCTAGCAACTAATATTGTTTCAACTAAATTATGAGCCTATTCTAATTTGTCCAACTAATCCCAACATATTAATTAAACCTACCTTAATTTTTGTAGAAATATTTTGAGATAACCTAACCATATCCTTTGCCATGCTCATAAGTTTGTTTAAATCCTGAAAAGCTATAGTCATACTCTCATCTGTAGCCTTTTGTTTTGCTTGTAAACTTCTTTCAATACCAACGATTCCTGTTCTTAATTTAATTTGTGATTGTTGTGGTTTATCTTGAACTTGAGGTGGAACATGTGTTTCCCAATATTTCATTTGCAAACATCGATTAAGAGTACCCAGAACATCATTACTATAACCTTCTCTAAATGATAGTTTAACAAAATTATACATACTATATGTTACAGGTCTGTTTGCATCATTTTCATTATTTTCCGCTAAATGCAATAATACTTTGCGTGATCGTTTAAAGTTAAAAACACTTGGTGATTCTTCCTCTATGTAAACTACTAATTCATGGTGGAGGGCTAAGCAAGTTTGTCCTTTTGCTATGTCACCTGGACGGCCCCATAAAACTCTGTGCGTTGTAATAATGAGTTCACCTCCTTCAAAATGTGTTTTTTACATCGCCGTCATACAATCTCACGTTGTTCTCACATATTAAGGTATTTTCGTTATCGGACAGTAGTGGACTCACATATTTAAAACGATTCATATTTACTAACTAATACAGTTAAACACCTAATTTAGGAAATGAACACTTGAGATCTTGATGTTTGTGTTTTCATTTGGTACTAATATAACCTTAAAAATGACAATTAATTTTCTTCTCTTTATTTTAATATACCCGGCTCTAGTTACAGAATTTGTTCGCAATAATAAAAGTTCCAACCTGTCTAATTGTAGTTATCAGCTGATTTTTAAATTTCGAGGGATCGATCTGTATCAAAACAAAAAATTATAAGGGATTTTTTATATTATTTAAAATACTATAAAATTACAAAATGAGCGAGTTAGAAAGTTCTGTAGAAAATTTGGAAATATGTAGACTCTGTTTAAATCTTACTGTCGTAAAAATTAGTATTTTTACGGAAGATTTTGCGAAAATGATTGAAATACTAACATCTTTGAAGGTGAGTACTTAAGTAAATCTTATGTTTATAGTTTAAATAATAAAAATTCTTTCCTAAAAATTCTAATAGCCAATTAACAATAACTTTTCTTCATTATTAGTAAGACCTTCAATAAGATCTGACATAACAGATCATTAATTAAATTATTCAAGATGGGTATGCCCAATTTTCCCCTCCAGCTAATAATATCCTTTTTAGAAAATTGAAAATTTGTAGTTTCAGTTGATAACACAAATTCAAGTAATAGAGGAATCACAAGGTTTCTGCTGTTGCACCTTATTTGATCTCTTTACAACAGACAAATTTTCACCAAAATAACCTAGGTCAAAACTGTATTTTTTTACTGATAATACAGCTATTACAGTTGCATCAAAATAGTCAAGAACTGTAGTAAGGAAATTACAACAAAATATCAATGAATCTAAGATATGGATGAGGAATTGGAATATTAAATTCACCTTTGGTAAAACTAAGGCAATATATTTCAGCAAAAATATCCTTGGATTCCCATAATCAAAAATCAATGGATGGAGAAATAAATTAGTCACCAGAAATCAAATATTCAAGACTTTATTTTGATAAAAGATTAAATTGAAAATAACACAAACAAATTGATCAATAAAACTCTCGGCCAACCTCACAATATATACCCTTTGATAACTAAAAAAATGCAAATGAAATACCAAATTAAAGTTAATTGATTTAAAATTTTTTATAAGATCAAGTTTAACTTTTGGTGCCCCTACAGGTAGACCATCAGTGAAAGCAAATTTACAAGATTCCAAATATTACAGGATAGAGCCACACACTCATATCAATTCAAATGATAACAGTAAATATAAATTACCTAAAGATTATTTGTTTAAACAAATTATACAGTACATTTGTCTGCATTTTCTATTGACTTTTATCCTTCTCCGTTTTATTTTTTACCAAAACAAGTTAAAAAGAGCTCTATTAAAAAAAAATGATGCTTATTCAAGTTCCCAGTGAATTTTGTTGATATACTGAAATCTTATGGACTAGTGCAACACATTGCCATTCTTAGTAAATATAGTGTTTAGAAGCACCAAATCAGAATTGAAATAAAATTTTCACCTCTCTGTCCTCTAGGACTTGAGATCCAGAGTTCACGCTCACTGTAGAGGGACATTAGGGAATTGAATAGATAGAGTTGTTGAAGATATCTCAAATTTAGCATATGTAGTCTTGGGATCATAAGAAGAAAAAATTTAGTGCCCTTTCAGCCTGAGGTCAGAAATTTGTACTTTAATAAATTATATATAACCACATATAATTGGCTATTAAAATTAAGAGTATAAGTTGCATCCTAGGCAGGTTTTACTACACCACCGGTGACCCTTCAGTTTTCTTAGTGGTGTTGCACAGAAGCAGACTAAGATAACTTTTTGTATAGGACAGGATTGTAATTTTCTCCACTGTTTTCTACTTGACCTTGTCACAGTTGAAATTTTAAAAGGTTAATTAATTTGGAGGGAAACAATTTCATGAATGACATACTTAGTTTCTTACTTAAAAATTTGACCAGTTGCCTTGAAGACTGTATTTTACAATTACATTCTTCTATTGATTTATTATAGTTTCAGGACTATACCAGATGGTTTTTTGCATTCCATAAGCTGATATGGCTAAAATAAGTCTCTTTTTTTTTCCAATTATCATCTATATGAAAGTAAAAAAAAAAATAAGGGAGGTATTATAGCTTTTTAAAGTCATTTGGATTCAGAGAGAGAATAGACTATATTTGGTGCAATAAATTAAGTTAGTACTAAGAGTATAAACATATAAAGATAATGTCTCAACTTAAAAATACTCTTTATATGCTAAATCCGAGATTATTTAGGCTCTCTACTCCATTACCTAGTACTCCCATTATGGTTGTAGAGTTTGCATCTTCACTCGTACACTTTTCAAGGTTATAGAGTGCTGCACCAAAGACTGGGGTTTCTAATAGTTTGTTGTAGCTTCCAGACTGTATATGCTAAATTTGAAATTTTAAACACCTTTGTTATCCCCAACAGCCCTATACTTACGTCTTTACCTTACACTTAAATCCATATTTGCCATTATTTTCATTTTTCCAATATTTTTAAATAATTCGCAAAATAAGCCAAAATAAATAATTTTGTACGATAATTTTTATTAAATCTGATAAATCATTTATTGTATATAAGCACTACGTGGAATAAAACATCGCCGTAAAACGAAGCCTGCTGGCTACCATCAGTATGATAAAATATACCTCGAGTTTCTCAGAGATGTCGCGTAAGTAGAAGTTGTATTATATGTAACAAAAATAGGGGAACATATGCGAGGTATCTATGAGAAACTCAAAGAGGCACATTTCAACATGCTGGCGGTAGCCAGTCGGCTTCGTTTGGCGGTAACATTTTGTTCCACCTGTTTGTCTCTTTGTAGCGATAACTATAGATAGATTTATTTATTTATTCGTTCCCAACAACATACGGTTGCAATAAGTGCTTAGCACTATGGAACATTGGTAAGATTGAATAAAGTACAATATAAAGTTAAACAAACAGATGAGTATTATAAATATATGAATTAAAGAAAACCAAAATTTCAACAAAACTAAAACTACAACCGAGCATCCAATGACATCCTCCCCAATATCACAATAAAAACAACAATAAATATGTCGTATCCCATCTCATTCCTATCAGAAGCTTTGAAGAACTCATCCAGTGTGTAAAATATTTTCTATGATATGACTAAATTAAATATAGAAGTTTTCCACAACTTTCGTTTGCTTTTTGCATAATTCCCAGTTTTATTTCTTACTTTAAAGAATCTAATATTTTTAAGTTGAATATCACAAGCTAAAATTTATATTTTTGACCATGAAGTCTGTTTTTACAAATTTATTCCAGCTTGTAGCTGCTTACCATTTTTTCTATACGTGTGTTCAGTAAGCTTTATTATACGCGGGCGAACCAAATGAAAACCTCAAAAGTGCAATAAAATTCCGAAAAGTTGTATGAGTGATTCGGTAGATGGCAGTAGTGTTCCTTGAGTTTCATCGACAGATGGCAGACTGCTGTTGTAACAAAGAAGAAAGCAGCAGCATCAGTAACAAGATGGCTGCCCCACAGTCAACATGCACCGCGTTAGAGCAGCGATCTGTGATGTGTTTTTGAGTAGTAGCGCAGTACGGTAATTCATGTTTGCCCCTCCAACAAGTGTAGGAGTGATGTAGAAAGTTTAAAAGCAGCGTAACTTCTGTGATGTCCGACGACCGGGGCAGGCTCACCGTGTAATGGACGAAAATATCGTGTTAATAAAACAGCTTATAAACTAAAAACAATTTCGCCCTGAAATCAGGAGTAAACGACGAAGCCTTTTGACTTCAGGTGACTTGTTACAGCGTGACACGCCCGACCGCATGTGTTTGACAGTTCAGACTATCGAGGATATCAAATTTAAAATATCAGTGAAATATAATATCTGCATTTGTTGGATTCTGCTGCATTTGTTGGATTCTGTTCAGAGAAGGGCTGTTCTTCTGATTGGAGACCCGGAACTGACCGGCGGCCTTGATTCGCTGGAACATCGAAGAAGGGTTGGCGACTGGAGTTTGTTTTACAAGTTTTTTCATGGAAAGTGTTCGAAGGATGTAGCCCGCTTAATTCCTCCCAAAGCGGTGCATGTTAGAAATACACGTCACGCTAAAGCTTCACATCCGTATGAGGTTCAGCTTGTACAACGCTTTCCAAGTACTCTTTTATATGGAGAACATCATCCCTTTGGAATAATTTGCCCAGGGCTGTGTCTACCACCGAGTACTATTTACAGCGATTCAAGAACAACGTGGATCGCTTTTTCCGCACACATGTCGCTCCTGGAGTACTTTAGGGACTTCCCTGTAGCACGTGTGCTAGACCCTTAAAAAAAAACCGGTCAAGTGCAAGTTGAACTTCGCATTTAGTGTTCCGTACGTTGATTGCTTTTAAAATAAAAAAATTTTGTTACAGAGGTATAAAATGATCAGTGACTTCACAAAACACACTCCAAATGAGTTTTCAACAAAATTTGTTTTCAGTCTTTACTGAAAACTGATGACCTTGAAATTTTTGTTTTTTATATACCAGATAAATTATTAAAGATAATGCACTCGTGATAATTTTCGTTCAATCTACACCCCGTGGAGAATATTCCAGAATTTTTTCAAAATTTTTTGATAAGTACTTTTTGAGATAAGGCGGGTGGACAGCGATTTTTCGAGATTTTTAAAAAATAATACAAAGAGAAGTGCGCGCAAGTATTACATTTTATATATATTTTTACTCGTGTTTTCACAAGCTTTCGTTTGACACCACACTCGGTTACCTAGTAAATTTTTTTTTTCACTTCCGATTTCACCCGCCAAAACTAACCCCTTAAGTCAAAATTTAACTTTTAAAACTACATCGCTCTGATGAGGCCATCAATTCCTATATTATTACCAAATTTCACCGAACCGACACCGAAGTCATCTTATAAGTGTTCCGTACGGAACACTAAAAATATGTAAGTAGGTAATTTTATTATCAGTAATATTTTTGTCATAAATTCTTTAGCGCATCGACATGGATTTGTCTTCTTTAGCATTCTATAGCCTCAGAAGTTTAAGAGTCACCACTTTTAGCAGTAAATATCTAAAAGTTTGGTTCAAAACCGCAAAAGGAATAAATTAATACAAAGTTCTGAAAGTTCTCAAGAGATAGCAATTTTTTCGCTCCACTCGCTTATTTAAAGAGTTAGGCGGAAACTTTAAATTTAAGCACTTTTCAGGGATTTGAGACAGAAAGGTTGACGCATCGCGTTTTTGACATATGACACAAACTATATTTTTGTCATGGAACACCTTGAATATTATTTTTTAGTTTTATAGAACTCGTTAATTCTAGAAACGCCAATATATACCAGGTGTACAAGTATGAAATGCGGATTTCAGACAACAGATGGTGCACCAATGCAGTTTGTGCTATAAAGATTTGACACTGCGCCATTTTGTTGTGTCATCGACAAGTGTCAGACGCGCATGAGTGATAAATTGGAAAATTGTGTGCATAGTGTTGTGTTCAATATGTCGAAATTTATACCGAACAAAGAGCATTCGCGGACAGCATTAATTTTTTGTTTTCATTTGAAGAAAACTGCTGTTGAATCATGCCTATTACTTCGAGAAGCTTATGGTGAACATGCTCCATCGCAAGATTCGCATGAACGATGGTTTCGGCGTTTCAAAAGTGGTGACTTCGATGTTGCAGACAAGGAACGTGGAAAACCGCCAAAAAATAGATGTGGAATTCCAAGCATTGTTGGACGAAGATGATTCGCAGACACAAAAAACAACTCGCCGAGCAATAGGGCGTTAGTCAATAAGCTGTTTCCAATCGGCTACGAGAGATGGGACAGATTCAGAAGACCGGTAGATGGGTACCACATAAGATGAACGACAGGCAAATGGAAAAGCGCAAAAACATGTGTGACATTTTGCTCGCTCGGTACAAAAGGAAGTCGTTTTGTATCGTATAGTTACAGGGGGATGAAAAGTGGATTTATTTTGAGAATCCCAAGCGCAAAAAATCACGGGTAGATCCAGGCGCACCATCCACATCGACCGCAAGATCGAATCGCTTTGACAGAAATACGATGCTCTGTGTTTGGTGGGACTAGAGGGGCGTGGTCTATTATGAGCTGTTAAAACCTGGAGAAACGGTTAATACCAAACGTTACCAACAACAATTGACCGATTTGAACCGTTCGCTGCTTGAAAAAAGGCCAGAATACCGAAAGAGGCAACACAAAGTCATTGTTCTTCATGACAATGCTCCATCACATACGGCAAAACCAGTTCGCGACACGTTGGAAGCACTTAGCTGGTAAGTTCTACCCCATGCGGCTTACTCACCAGACTTGGCTCCTTCCGATTACCACTTGTTTGCGTCGATGGGTCACGCACTTGCTGAGCAGCACTTTGATTCGTACGAAGATGTAAAAAAATGGCTCGATGAATGGTTCACAGCAAAAGGGGAAGATTTTTACTGGCCTGGAATTCACAAATTGCCCGAAAGATGGGAAAAATGTATAACAAGCGATGGATCATACTTTGAATAAAGCACTTTTTATCATTCTTCCGAATTTAACATGTTTTTTTAGAAAAAAAATCAGCATTTCATACTTGTATACCTGGTATGTTTATGATGCCGTGTTGCAAAATAAGAAAGAAAAAACGTTTATGTTCTTGAAATGTATTTAAGCTAGGGTTTCCTTCTCTACCTTCCATAATACATGTGTATTTCTGTTGTGCTTGCCTTTTATTATAACCATTCCTAATACATGTTGTATATTTCCGGTTTTTCCCGCTTCGAAAAAAATATTTTTATAGTAATATTTACTATCAAAATCATTATCCCAAACAAATGTCAATTTGCGTTATTGTCAAACCTGCGTAGTTAACTTCGCCAAAGTTAGAAAAAGCGTTTTACACAACAACACTACAAGAATATATTTTTGCGTTTCTAGAATTGAGAGTTGTATAAAAAAGTATATACAAAGTGTTCAGTTAAAAATATCATGTTTGTGTCATATACTAAAAACATGATGATGCGCGATGGCTTCTGTCCGTAAAATATCTTTAAAAACAAAATACCGCTTCTATATTTAACATTTTTATCTAACTTTTCCAATAAATGAGTTAGAGGGGTGGGCCATTTATGATCATTAACTCTGTACAGTGTGATCATTTTTAGACGCCCGCCCCCTATTTATGGAAATTGTTGGATATATTTTTTAAAAATGCAGAATGACATAGTGGATGTCAAGGAGTATACTGACGTATTTGACATTTGGTAGTGAAAAGGACGCTGATGCCAAACAACTTTTTTTCCATCGACATACCTTTTGTAAAACGGCATTGGAAAGCCATAATTTTTTTCAACATATTTTCCTTAAACTGTTTTTTTTCTAATTTATTTTGCAAAAAAATTATGTACCAAAAACCCTCTAAAATATTATTTTTTAGGCATCGCGGTTGCCATGGATCGAAGTCACGTTTGGTGGTTTTTAAAAAATTTATCTAGTAGGCGGCTGTCATACTTTAATCTGACAGATCTTGTTTGCACACCTAAACTAAGTAAATAGTGTGTTAATAGCTTCTCATTGAAGTGGTTTCACACGCTGAAAAAGTAGATATGATTCCTATTTATGGAGAAGCAAGAAGAAATTCCCGGGAAGCCGTTAGAGTATATGGAGAACGTTACCCCGACAGGTATATCTTAGATTACACTATGTTTTGTCGATTAGAACTTGAGGAGCAGTATGGATGCATTTTTTGGGCAGAAAGGTATTTCTAAACGAAAAACTGTTTTAACAGATGAAAAAGTAGCCGAAATTATGCAATATTTTCAAAACCATCCATATAATTCAATCAGATAAGCAAGCAGGCAATTGAATATATCTTATGGGGCTATTCAGTTATTAACACAATTTAATTCGAAATGACGAGTTTTGTAGCAGAAATGATGATTAAATATGACGAAGAACAATATTTTCTGAATCATATATTATGGACAGATAAAACTCAAAAGAGACATTTGGTTGGACCATACTTTGTTGAGGGAACACTAACTGGAAATAAATACCTTAATTTCTTGGTTAATACTCTACTAGTTTTATTAGAAAATGTTCCCCTTATTTTAAGAAGGCATATGTGGTATCAACACGACGGAGCACTACCTCATACAACTGGATGGATAGGGGTTCGCAGCCCAATTATTCAATGGACACCTGTGTCGTCAGACCTCACGCCGTTAGATTTTTTCTCGAAGGGGACTTTTAAATATATTGTATACAAAACTGTGACAAATGATATTGAGCACTTAAAAGCAAAAATATCAGATGCGTACAATAGTATATCTGGAGAAATTATTTACGAAGCCACTCATGAAGCGTTAATGAAAAGAATGGAAAAATACATGATAGAAAAACATAAAAAAATTCTTTTTATTTTATTTTTTAAGTTTTAAACATCTAATTTTATAAATATGTTATGTTAAAAGTTATATAGTTTTTTTTGTGGTTTTAGTAAAAATAATGTATTCTTGTTTTTTATTGTTGAAAGGTATTTTATTAAAGGAAAAACCTCAACAGCATAGTAACTAATATTATTATATAAAGTATGACAGCCCCCTACTAGATAAATTGTTTGAAAAACGCCAAACGTAGCATACGATCCACGGCCACCGCGATGACCAAAAAGTAATGTTTTAGAAGGTTTTTGCTGCATAACTTTTTGCAAAACAAGTTAGAAAAAAAAAAAACAGTTTAACGAAAAAAATGTTGAAAAAAATTAGGGTTTTCCAATGCCGTTTTACAAAAGGAATATTGATAGAAAAAAAAAGTTGCTTGGCGTCGAGGCATGCAGCGTAGTTTTCACTGCCAATACGTCAGTATACTCCTTGACATGCACTATACCAGGGGTCGGCAACCTATGGCACGCGTTCCATCTCTGGCACGCCAAGCAATTTTGAATGGCACGCGTACCTATTCAAAGTTTACACATTAATTCTGTAATCTGTGACATGTTTCGAAATTAAGTAAATAATCGAAGACAGTATTACTTTAACGATACGAAACAAAAACGATATTTTATATAGGTCACTAGGTATTATTACCAAAAACTACAAAATATATATTTTGTAATTTATAATTTTACTGAATGCATTGGTTTGGCTTTAATTTCGGCAAGTATTAAAGACGGCAAGCCTCAAAATATAAGCCTAGGCAAAAACACAAATAAACGTCCTCAATTTAGATCAAAAGAGCCGCTATAAGGCGGTTTTTGTTTGACTTGACTTCAATCGTTCCGACGCGCGCCGCAACTCTTTTTATATTGCCGAACTTTAGTTTTTGTTAGATTTAACTTCTAGGCGGCCCTTTGATTGCAATGGGCGCGTTGTAGATAATAATTTTTGTTCTAAGAAATTTAATAAACGTGATTTATTGGAATTTTCTGGAAACATTATTTTTCTATATATAGCAAGCGGCTACACGTTTGGATCATTTAGTATAGAAGTAACATCCGTTCCAGTCAATAGTCGCCGAAAAGTTTAAAAATTAAAATTACGTTGCGTTATGGCCGCGAAGAAACAAAGGTTCGATCATTTCAAACTTCATGGACGACAGATTACGGTTTTGTACAGCAAAACGATCGGGCCGTTTGTGTCCTATGTCGGGAAAGCGTAGTTTTCCGGACATCTAGTGTTCAACGACATTTCCAGATAAAACATGAATCGTCATTTAAAGATAACGCTGATAAAAGGGAGGCAATACAAAGAGCAAATAAACAATACGAGAAACAGTCAACATTCTTTAGCAAAGTTTTCCAAGGAAAAAATCAGGTAACTGAATGCAGTTTCAAAATTGCACAATCGTTGGCACAAAAGGGTAGGCCGTTCACTGACGGTGAATTTATGAAGCAAAAGTTTTTGAGTACTGGCGAGATTTTATTCGACAACTTGCCCAATAAGGATACAATATTGGCCAGGATTAGGGATATATCGGCATCAGCGCGGACCATCGAGAAACGAATTACCGAAATGACACAAAATGTCCAAAAACAGCAGAGAGACGCTATCAAACGGAGTTTTGTATTTAGTGTAGCATTGGATGAAAGTGTCGATATTAATGACATTGCCCGTCTGGCAATCGTTGCGCGATACTTCGATGATGGCAGTGTGTATGAAGAGCTGATTTGTCTGCTCCCATTGCAGGGAACTACAAGAGGAGAAGATATATTTTCAGAATTTGTTAAACATTTTTGAAAAGCGGAACATTGATTTAAATAAAAAATTTTACGTAACGACAGATGGCGCTCCTGCTTTGATTGGGAGACATAAAAGGATTTGTTTCCCTTCTTATTGAACGCATGGGTCGATCAGTTTTGAATTTTCATTGCATAATTCACCAAGAGAGTTTGTGCGCTAAAAATCTCCGCTGGAAGTTTAAAATTCATGATGGATAGGGTGGTTAAAATAGTTAACTACATTGTCGGTCGTTCTTCACTGATCCATAGACAATTTAAGGCGTTTCTGCAGGAATTAGAAAGTGCATATTCAGATATACCATTGCACAATAATGTGCGCTGCCTTAGCCGTGGTAAAGTGCTCTCTAGATTTGTGCAATATCTAGGCGAAATTAAAATAAAGTGGATGCTTATCCTGAACTAGAAGATAAGAAACTGGATCTGTATGTTAATGTTTCTTACTGATATTACAAACCATCTCAGTGAACTCAACTTAAAGTTACAAGGTTCAGGCAAAACAGTTCTGGATTTATACGAATCCTGGAAATCATTCAAATTAAAAATAGATTTATTTATCAGCGATATTACTACAAACACATATAAATATTTTCCAAATTTAAAAACTTATATATCTAGCGTCGACGATGGTGCACTAATAGACGAAAATCTTAAATATATGACTAAATTAAAAGAGGAGTTTATCGAGAGGGTCAGGATTTTGATAAACATGGTCCTATGTTCGCTTTTTTAATCAAACCAGATTTGATGGATTTTTACAGCAGTTGTTTGGACATATCTCTTTTCTCATGGATGGACATTAATGATTTTGATCTTCAATACATTGAATTTAAAAGCTCCGAGTTATGGAACACGAAATTTATAGAATTAAGAAGGGTATTAGAAGGTGACTGCGAGAACCATTCAAACGAGATACTCAGTTGTTGGATGAGTTTACCAGAGACATTTTTTTGTCTTAAGAAAGTAGCGTTTGCCATGCTTACAGCTTTCGGATCATCCTATATCTGTGAACTTTTTTCCCATATGACAGTGATTTTAAACCCGTACCGAAGCAGGCTGACAACTCGGAAGCATGTGTAACACTGAAAATAACCAGACATGAACCGGATAGAAGAAAACTCTCTAAAGAACTTCAAGCACAGGGTTCACACTAGGTCCTAGGACTAGTATAATAAAATTATTTGTTAAATGTTAAAAATTTTTTGTAATTAAACCTTCTAAAAGCAATATTTTAAGTTAATTTAAGTTAATTTTTGTTAATTTTAGTTGTAGTAAGTACCTATGTCGGCACGCAAAATGTTGTATGGATGAAAACTGGCACCCCTTAGTTAAAAGGTTGCCGACCCCTGCACTGTACCATTCTACATTTAAAGAAAAAATAAATATCCAACAATTTTCCATAAATCGGGGCCGGGCATCTAAAAATGATCACCCTGTACAGTATTACTGAACACAAATACTATCCAATTATTAATAAGTAATAAACGTGGAATAAAAGTTAATTATAATCTGTGATCTGTTATTCATTACTTTACCTTGTCAAGGGGTTTAACGTTCCGACAAAGTAGTAGATTTTATATAAAATAATTTAGAAGATAGATATCCATATTTTTTCTTTTAGATTAGACCTGATGATAATCTTCCAAAGAGCTCGTGTCTAAAATGTGCTAGAGAAGTAAAATCAGCATTTTTAGTTAGAAGACGTATAATTCAATCATACAGGGCGTTTAATAAGAAGATAAATAGATTGGGAACAAATTTTAACAGATCGAATACAACTAATTCTGTTGTTAGACCAGGCACAAGTAATTCTCATAGTAGACCTAGTACAAGTACATATAATAGCTTCTCAAGCGCTAAAAGACCAACAGAAATATTAAGACGTATTCTTAATGAAGGAAACTCCTTGAACTGTATAGAATCTGATGCACCAGATTCAGAGAATGAGTTAAATCAAGCAGGACATAATGATAGCGATGATAATTTTTCGGAATCCGAAGTTAATAGCAAAACTGGTCATATTGAAGAAATATTAGTCTCACCTA
Source organism: Pachyrhynchus sulphureomaculatus (assembly GCA_019049505.1). NCBI lineage: Eukaryota > Metazoa > Arthropoda > Insecta > Coleoptera > Curculionidae > Pachyrhynchus > Pachyrhynchus sulphureomaculatus. Next base: position 129,925,412 of record CM032449.1, on the reverse strand, counting down.
ATAGAGATGTGAAAAGTGAAATAGATAGTAGTAATATAACAGTACCAAATGAAACGCAGTTTTTACATAAATTAGATCCTCACGTTGAAATTCGAACAGAAAGTCCCTTTTCAGCTAAGCAAAGTGAAAAAATTCAAGATCTCAAGCTAAACATAAATATGAAATATATGGAAAAACTGAAATCGTTGGAGACTACACAAAAAATAAATGCCTGGAAATTGATGAACAAAACAGATCAAGTAAACATTCTTAAATGGATGGAAAGAAAACAGATCAGCACAAAAACTTTAACAAGTAGATTGGCCTCCACTACACAACACAAAAAGCGGGAAACTTTGAAAATGTACTGCAATTATTGTCAAATTAAATTCAACAATAAAATAACGTTTAAAAATCATATGACAAGACACAAGCATAAAACATGTCCGGTATGTGATAAGCAAATTAGAAGTGCCTATCTTAAAAAACATATGACATTGCATGAAGATGCCCCTGTGATATGTGAAATTTGTGGACAAACGTGCAAAAATCCTTGTAGTTTAAGGATGCATTTCTTTTATTACCACAAAAATCCAAACTTTTGCGTTTGTGAGGATTGTGGGAGATCATTTAGAACCAAAACTAAGCTTTTATATCATCAAAGGAAAGATCATACTAAGGAAAGGAATTTCAAGTGTGAAACCTGTGGAAAATCTTTCTTTTTAAAGAGTAAGTAGTATCCTTTCTTACTAATAAAGATAAATCAACGATTTCCGTCTATTTTTTCTACTTTCTTTTAACTCTTCTCTACCTTTAGGATATAGGCCTCTTCTCTTAAGATCATCACTCCAACGCATCTGGGGTCTACTAACGCTTCGTCTTCCCCTCCAAGGTCTCCATCTGATGATTTTACCGCTCCATTTGTTCTCGGATCTGGCGACATGGCCTGCCCACGGCCATTTCAGTGAGGCTATTCTTCTACTGATGTCGCATACTTGGGTTTGTAGTCGTATCCATGCATTTGTTTTCTGTTCTGTTGCCCTTTGTGTGATTTTTAGTTTTTCAGTATTGATCTCGTAAATACTGCTAGTTTCTACATACTTCCGTATGTAGAAATTGGCAATATGCAATGGTTGAACAGTTCTGCCTTAAGCTTTAGAGATATATCCATTTCCATAACGTCCCAAATCCTTAGCCGTAGTAGTTCTCCAGAGATATTAATACCTTCTTTTTCCCATTTTACTTGTTTAAACACGTCTTCCATTTCTAATGTAAAAAGTTTAGGGAACATGTTATCGCCTTGGTGAACACCGTGGTAAATATTGTTCTTCTTGGTGTATTGATGCAACTTTATTTGAAATGAGGCGTTTCTAACGAATCGCATACTTTTTTGTAATCGAAGGCCATCCTGAGTGGGATATTATATTCAGTGGCTTTTTCAACTAGAACTTCCATCGTTTGTAGATGCTCTAAGGTGCTAAATCATTTCCTAAAGCCGGCCTACTCTTTAGGTTGAAAGTAGTCTAATTTTGAAGATAGACGATTTATAGTGTTTTTCGAGAACAGCCTATATATCTGGAACAGCAAACCTATAGGCCTATAATTTTCCAGATCTTCTACATCACCGTTTTTATGCGAGAGTATCACATTTGTCCAGTCCTTGGGAACATCTGCTTCTTTCACACATTTAATAAATAGGACTAGCCGTTCTTTGTTTAAAGCTGGCCCACCTTCTTTGCGCATTTCTATTTGAACACCGTCGTCACCTGCCGCTATTCTTAGTTTCATTTGTCTTAAGGCTATTTCTATTTCTTCACTGGTAATTGGTGGTAAATCTTCCAAGTTGACGTTTTGTGTTTTTCTGTTATGTTAATTTACATCTTTTATGTTTTGGGTCTTTGATTTGTATAGTTGTTTATAGAAATATTCTGCTACTCTCAGGATGTCGTTTCTATTGGTTATTGTGGTGCCCTTTTTGTCTTTTAATTTGATTATTTCGTTTTTTAATTTAGTTTTTATTTCTGAACACCTTCATTTCCTTGTTTTCGTTCAATATTTGTTGTGCCAAACTTGTTTTAAACTTTGTAATATCCTCTTTAGCCATCTTTCTTGCCGTTTTATTTACATCTTTGTATTCCTGTGAGTCTCTTCTGTTTCCTGCAATAATTGTTCGATGTCGTTCAAGCATTTTCTTTGTTTCTGGGGATAATTTATCTTTTTTATTATTTTCCGGTAGGTGTATGCTTCTGCCGTCTTTTTTAGGGTTTTTATTGTTTTCGTGTTCTATAAATCCAAAAATGTTCCAGAGTCCTTAAGTTATTCCCATTTATCTGGTAGTGCTTTTTGAAATTCTCTTTTGTTGTCTGAGCAAGTCCGTATTAATCTTGTTTGTGGTGATAAGATTTAATTTTTCTTCTTCTATCAAATGTTGTATTAATGTACAGTAGAGCCCTGGTTATAAGAGGTAACGTGGGGGGCACCCTCCTCGGATAACTGAAAACTCGGATAATCCGGATTTGTTTTTTATTCATTCAAAAAATAAACACCAATACTTTAAACCGATGTATTAACGTTTTTAAAATATAAATAAATACATACATTATAAACCAGTGAAATAGGTATCTATGCGCTTCTGTTTCATATTGCATTTTCTTTTTCTCGCTGCAATGTTTCTCCATCTATTAAGAAGAAGCAAATCCGGTGGGGTTGCCGCTGGTTGTTCGATATACCTCAAAGCTTTTTCCAAAGAAGCAAAACCTTGATGAGAGATCTTAGTGGGAGACTGTTCATCCACCGCCGCTTCGTCATCGTCATCGTCATCTGATTTTTCGGTTTCCTGAAAGGCATTCGTTATTTCTTCAATACTCATTTCTTCTTCTAAATCATCTGCTGTAATCCATTCAACAACATCTTCTCTTGTCACATTTTCGCAACCTTTTAATTTTTGCATTAATTCAAATAAACTTTTTTCTCTTTCTTCTATCTCGCTGTCAAAATTTGAACAGGACATTTCTCCATTGCTTCTCAATTTCAAAACTAATTTATTTAATGGAGTATCATCTTCACTGTCATTATAGTCCTCAAAATCAATAACTTTTGACCAAGATTTTTGAATAGTGGTAGTACGCACAGAATCCCAAGCTTGATTTACCCAGTAAATAACATTTTTCAGTGTAACCTTTCTCATCCCATTGATAATATCCTCCTTTTCTGTGTATTCTAACAGATGTTCAAGATGTGTATTCTAACAGATGTTCAAGATTTAAAGGCTTTTATTTTTTTTAATGTGTTCGAGGATGCCTTGATCCATTGGTTGCATTATGCTGGTTACATTTGGAGGAAAAAATTTTACAACAATTTCGCCCACATGAAGTCCTTCTCCAGGGTGAGAGGGGGCATTATCCATTAACAAAATTGCTTTAATAGGAAGACGGTTTCTGTTCAAAAATTTAGTCACAAATGACGCGAACTCTTCTTCAAACCAGTTAGTAAATAAGGTCGCATCCATCCTGCGCTCTTCTGACTTTTGTAATAGACTGATAGGGTTTTGGGTGAGATGTCTTTTAAAGCTCTTGGACGTGCAGACTTGCCAATCACCATCAGTGGGATTTTGTGCTTGTCAGATGCATTGGAACATACCATTATAGTTAATCTTTCCTTACTTCGTTTGTGCCCAGGAGCTGATTTTTCCTGTCGCGATGCCAATGTTTTTGATGGAAGCATTTTATGATTCAGACCAGTTTCGTCACAGTCATAAATTTGATCATATGTGTATCCACAATCTTCGATTTGCTTTTTAAAGTTCTGCTTAAACTTTTCAATTGATGACACATCAGCAGAAAGTTTTTCACCACATACAGTCAGTTGTCGTACACCGTACCGTTTTTTCTAGCGGTCAAGCCATCCAGAACCGGCGGTAAACTGATCTCTCTCTTTGGATAGCCTACTAATCATTATTGCTTTCTGTTGTAAAATTGGACCTGACAGAGGCACACCTTTTGATCTCTGTTGGTTAAACCACATAAATAAAGCTTCGTTAACCTTTTCATAGTCGCCGGTTTTCATTGATTTTCTTCCTGAGGACGAGGAGGCTTGATTTATATACCACTCTTCTATTTTTGTGCGGTTTCTTTTCCAATCTCCAACTGTTACCTCACCTACTCCATAATCTCGTGCAACAACTTTAATTGTCTCTCCTGCTTCAATTCTTCCGATGGCTTTTAATTTTTCTTCAATAGGAACGACGATTCTTTTACGCTTGTTTTGCTCCATTATAATACGACAAACAAAAATTCAAACAAATCAGTTCGTATTAATTACACTTAACTACCAGAACTCCAATCAAATAAATTATGTGAGTATACTCGTACTTCTTCGTAGTAAACGCTACAACGCACTGCATTCACGCAAATTTACATTTCGAAAGAGTCCAAAAACATAAATAGGGGAACCCCTCACACGGGCCAGGGGATTCCCCGAAGGCTCCGACGATTTTAAATGGAAATATGTACATACATATTTTAGAGCTCGGTAATACCCAGCATAGACGCGCGTACCTCGGATAATCAGGTTCTTAGATTAGCTCGGTTAATCCGGAGATCGGATAATCGCGACTCGGTTAATCGAGGTTCTACTGTACTTTGTAGTCTTTAAAAATTGTACTTTTAGGTGAAACAATATAGAGCGAGTAAACTAGTATGCATTTAACTTAATTTTTTATATCGGGGAAACTATAGAAAATTATTTAAAAAATATTATTTAATGAGATCACTATTTCAAATTATGGAATGACTTTATTAACTTGAGAACAATGTACAGGATGATATTTTTTTCGGAGTTATACCTTCATCTGAGCATATTTCAATGCAGTTTTCTCATTTTAATCATATGTAAATCATCATATTGCCTAATATAAGAGATGTAGCTTTGTTTTCTGTTGGTTTGAATAAAAAACAATATCCCCTCAACTGTTGATATTCTCTTGCAAATTCAAACATCAGCAATTACATGGCAATCCTTGTTGCGATCTGTACCCTATCAGGCTGACAAGTTGTTGCTTTATATCTTTAGATATATCGCCAATTCGACCAGCAACAGTATCACTAATAGAGTACTGTCTACTATTTAAACTGCCATTGAAAGATTAAGTTTTCTTTATTACAGTGCTGCTTATATTGCTATCTTTTTATGTAGCTTCGAAACGTCTCTCCTCTGTATACTTGTTGATACTTTGCATTCGTCTGATTCGTTTAAGCCCATTTCAAACTGTATCTATGGCGCTGTGCTCGGACATTGTTAGCTATTCAAGTTGCTATGCTATCGAGTGATCGAGTCAAAAGGGTGTGATATCAGACTGAAAATACAGAGGCAGCAAAACCCAGCTTACTTTTATAGTTACAGATACATCTCTAGTAGATTCAAGAGCGAAATATCAGAAGCGACTGAAGAAATAGATTAAAATATATTTTATTACGCCTCTAAAAACCCCGTTGAAAGCAGTCACAACTAAAACAAACATAGAAAGTTGGGTTACAAATACTTAAAGAGTGAAAAAAGTTGCACTAAAGCATTTTTGAATTTGAATACTCATTTTTTCTCAATCGTTCCAGGATCTCTAATTACTTTTATTGATATTTTAGTGTATCTCACAAAACATATCAATATGAAGCACATGAAATTGAGGCCTCACATATGTGAATATTGTGGCAAAGGATTTTCCGGCAAACACGCTCTTCGCACTCACGTACGGCAACATACCAATGAGGCCCCATATCAGTGCAATTTTTGTGGCGATAGATTTAGGCAACGGGTATCACTAAGGTAATTATGAGGTTTTAATATTTAAGTTTATCTTAATTTTAGATATATTTTATCCTTATTACCTTATGCTTTTAATGTACATTATTTGTCCAAAACCTAACGTATACGAGGCTGGTTTGAAAAGTCCGTGCAAAGTCCGAGAGATGGCACCACCGGCGCGTATCGAGGTCATGTTTAGTTAGTAGCATCTCTTGAATGAACGCACACCAAGTTTCAGCCATATTGGTCTATTTCTTTGTGTTTGGCATTCGTGTGAATCAAGGAAGTCGAGTGATTTTCAAGAAATGGACGAAAAAGAATTTCGTGTGGTGATTAAATATTACTTTATGAAAGGCAAAACGCCTCAGGAGACTAAAGAGAAGCTTGATAAACATTATGGTGACTCTGCACCTTCGATTAGAACAGTTTATAAGTGGTTTCAAAATTTTCGGACTGGCCATATGGGCACAAGTGACGCTGAACGTTCTGGACGGCCCACAGTGTGCTAGGTGGACAAAATTCATGTTATGATTTCCAGGAAATCTTATTTGCAAAACGTAAACAACACCACCAAACCCCGAATTCCGAGAAAAGGTTGTTTATCAAATTTGCAAGTGGCGAGTCATAAGCGTCAGAAGTCAGGTAATGAGTTTAATGCAGCTCTTTCAATCAATCAGTTGCAATTTAGCGACACTTTCGTGCACATCTTATAGTGACATATTGTAATATTGTGAAAGTTTTTGTAATGAATATTAATACTGAGGGTAAGTACTATTTTTTAATGTATTTTTTTAATCAGAATCTATTAATTTGAATTTTTAGTATTTTTTTTTTAAATAGCCTATATATTTTAGCGTGTTTTTTTTACAAAAAAAAACTTTGAAAGTTCAGAATATACAGACATTCACCTCTATCCGGGCTAGTTTTTAGATATTACACAGAAAATAACTTTATTCTTCGTAAAAATACACATATTGTTTAGCACACTTCAGTACAACATGTTTTTTTTTCTTTTTTTCCAGAACACGTTTACTCTATTTCAAGGGTAGCCTTTTTTGAGGAGTGGTTGAAACAGACGAAGAATGAAAAAAACTCGCTTGTATATGACTTTCTTTCTTCAAAATTTCACTTTGGTGACATTACTGAAAGCAGCCGAAAAGAAATAAAGTTGAAGATATCCAACTTGTCTAATAAGTTTGGTGCCAAATGGTTGGCTTCAGGAAAGTCGAAGGAGCGTTTTTTAATTAAAAATAAGAATTGGTTGGATGAAGCAGACATGCAGTTTACTGCGAGTTCTTTTTGCGCCACAACCTTCAACATCAAGTGAGAATGTGACTCCTGCAGGAAGACCTCGCAAAGATTTCGAGGAATCGTCGTTTAAGACGAAGAAACGTCGCGTCGTGGATCTCGTAGAATCCCGAAGTGTCAGTGAATTGGTGACTGCTGCCGAAATTGCTGTGCGTTCAGCAGGGCAAAGGAAAATTGCCAATGTGATTAGAGACATTAGTGAGAGCCCAGATAATATTATTAAGTCTAAAAATACCAGTTCCGTTAATCCTAGGCAATTAAGTAGTGACGAAGCCTTAGCTTACTATATAGATTCTAAGTCAACAACGCATTCTTACAAACAAACTAGGAAGTGGTCCATGAAGGCGGGGCATAATGTGTTTCCGTCATATTTTAGTTTAAAAAAGTCCAAACAGGCCTGTTACCCTGCAGAGGAGCATATTGCTATAACAGAAACTCGTGCTGAAATAAATTTGCAAGCCTTATTAAATAAAACATAAACATAAAACATAAACAAAAACAAAAATAATATTTTGTTTTTCTTTTGTTATTGCGCTTTTTTACCGAAAAAAAATAATGAATTTTACACGAAAAAAATTTTTTTTCTCTCCATTAATTTCTAAATAACTCCAAAACGATAAAAGATAGAATAAAATAATATTCAATCAACTTTAATAAAATTTTGTTACGCATTTTTTAATGTTTTATTTATAAAAATCTGACAAGTTGTTCCTGAGTTATCGTTAAATATGTCTGCGTAGCTGACTAATTTAGGGGAAAAAATTAGCCACGCCCATAAAAAAAACCAACGCGATGAATTTTTTCTTAAAATAACTTAATATGCTTAGAATATACATAAACAATTGAAATAAGTGAAAAAAATAATTTTGTCCAGCTAACTTGTACTAGTCGACACACTGTGCGGCCTGTGGAGGTTACGACTCCAGAAATCATTGATCAAATCCATGATATGGTGATGGATGACAGAAGAGTTAAGGTGCGTGAGATTGCTAGTGCTGTGGGCATCTCGACTGAACGGGTACATCATATTTTGCATAAATATTTGGAAATGAGAAAGCTATCCGCAAGATGGATGCCGCGATTGCTCACGCTTGACCAAAAACGGAATCGTGTGAAGTGTTGCGAGGATGGTTTGCAGCTGTTCCAGAAGAATCCGGAGGACTTTAAGCGTCGTTTCGTCACTGTGGATGAAACATGGATACATTACTATACTCCTGAGACCAAACAACAATCTAAACAATGGGTTACCAAGGGGGAATCTGCACCAAAAAAGGCGAAGACCGTTCCTTCGGCCGGAAAGGTTATGGCGACTGTCTTTTGGGATTCGCAAGGGATAATCCTCATCGACTATCTGGAAAAGGGTAAAACTATTACAGGTGAATATTATTCATCGTTATTGGACCGTTTGAAAACCGAGCTGCAAGAAAAACGCCCGCGATTGGCCCACAAGAAAGTCCTTTTCCATCACGACAACGCACCAGCACACACCTCAGCAGTTGTGGTCGCAAAATTAATGGAAATAGGATTCCAACTCGTTTCACATCCCCCCTATTCTCCAGACTTGGCTCCCTCGGACTACTATTTGTTCCCCAATTTGAAGAAATGGCTGGCGGGACAAAGATTTGATTCAAACGAGGAGGTGATTGCAGACACTAATGGATATTTTGCAGACTTGGACAAATCCTATTATTCGGAAGGGATCAACAAACTAGAACATCGTTGGACGAAGTGTATAAGCCTAAAAGGAGACTATGTCGAAAAATAAAAACGGTTTACCCCAAACACATAAGTAGTTTTTATTTTTGCACGGACTTTTCAAACCAGCCTCGTATAAGATCGGAAAGTAATAAGCAAAATTCTGATCTCTCCTGCGAACGAAAATTTAAACTTTATAGCACTAAGAAATGTTTTTTTTTTTTTTAATTCAGAGCCAGTATTAAAACAATAATATTGAAATGAGTTTATATAATGGCTTTATATTTGTTTGTCTCTCTCTCTCTCTTCTTGAGAAAATTTGCACCAGGAGCACTTACCTTGTTTTACATCAAAATACAAATAACTTGAATTTTAACAATATGTATTTCTTATTAAATTGGCCACAGAATTTAGAGTTTTATAGACAAATATTTAATAGACTAAGAGGGCGACCCGAAATTTTGACCTGTCGACTAACCATCTGTCTAGTTGTTCATTCTATCGGGTCGAATAAAAGCCTTTAACGTTGATTTTGTGGCCCCCGTGCCCTGTAATGCCCAGGTAAGGCCCAAAATGCTCATTTAACCACTTGAATCAAGTACCATAACATTTATTGTCACTAAAAAAGTCGAGCGCCCCAAAGGGAAACGCCGCCGAGACTGGACCCAGCTTTAGGACCCAAAAAAGGTCATTTAACCATATAGTTTGTATTGTATTTAGTTTTTTCTGGATAAAATAAGAGAAAACCTGCAAAAGATAGACGCACATAATATTCGTACCGGATAACTGTAATTATTTTTTTATACTTTTCGATCCGTAGAATCCGAATTTGCCATTCTTGAGGCCCCATAGTGTTTCTGGGGCAGCCTATCTATTGAGAGAGTAAATTTGATCATTTTCATATGGGTGAAAGTTTCTGAACTGGACCTCGAACTTCGGTCAAGTCGAATTTTACACAAAAATTCATAAATAGTTAGTACTTTATGTAGTAAAACTATTCTATAATTTTTTTTTGAATAATTTTAATTTTTCAATTTTTTATAACTTAAAAAAAAAGCATGTTTTTTTTCAAAATTTTATTTCTCTGAAAGCGCTTTACGAAATCCGATGAATTTTTTTTTTGTGAATGCTCAAGTACTTAAACTATACAAAGAATATTTTTTCCTTATTGTACCTCATCATATTTTATTAAAAAAATTGATTTTTTGTAAACAATTTGAAATTTAAACATGTTCTCAATGACCTTCAGAAATTAGTATCACATATAAGCAAAAAAATTGTTTTACATCTTTTTAGTTTATAGCAACATTTGCCCGAGCGCGCATTCTTGACAAAGCGCGTGCGCTCTCAGCGTCGGTGCATTGCAACGTGTTTATGCGTGTCTCAAGTTGTCGCGCTCGCAAAGTCGATTTTGCTGGTTTTATGTCGATTTTGTTAGTCATTTCTTAGAGCAACGCGAGACAGCAGGTTAACAATTGCATGAAATCGCTTTGTATTTTGTGTGTTAAATGTACATATTGAGCATTTATAAATAAAACTTGTCGTCTCAATGCCGAGAGCACATAGCTGTTGCAATCCTTTTGAAAAAGAAGGACATAAATGCGTTACTAAAAATATTACTGATAAGTGGGAATTTTCGTCCACCACAATGTATTTCGGTTGGCCCTAATGGTACCCACAATGTGTGTGTATGTGTAACGCATTAGAATTTGCGCCCGAAATTCGCTGGTTTGAGGAAAGAATTAAAAGATCCTGAAATTTCATTTGAGTATCAAACTTGCTTCAAAAGTATTCGAATTCTACTCCTGACTGCTTTTTTGTTGAGATGTTTGAAATGCCCTGGAACGGTGGAGCTTTTGAAAAATTACGAATCCATACTAAATAACCGGTCAAGTGCAAGTTGAACTTGCGCAATTAGTGTTCCGTATGTTGATTGCTTTTAAAATAAAAAAATTTGTTACAGAGGTATAAAATGATCAGTGACTTCACAAAAGACACCCCAAATGAGTTTTCAACAAAGTTTGTTTCCAATCTTTACTGAAATCTGATGACCTTGAATTTTTTTTTTTTTTATGTACTAGATAACTTATTAAAGGTAATGCACTCGTGATAATTTTCATTCAATCTACACCCCGTGGAGAATATTCCAGAGTTTTTTTTCCAAATTTTTTGATAAGTACTTTTCGAGATAAGGCGGGGGAACAGCGATTTTTCGCGATTTTTTTAAAAATAATACAAAGAAAAGTGCGCGCAAGTATTTCACCCTACCAAAGCTAACTTCTTAAGTCAAAATTTAACTCTCAAAACTACATGGCTCTGATGAGGCCATCAATTCCTATATTAATAGTTTCGGAGAAAATCGGGGTGTGACAGACAGACAGACACCGAAGTGATCTTATAAGTGTTCCGTACGGAACACTAAAAACAGAAGGTTTCTGCGATAACTTTCGAACAGTGGATAAGCCCCGACAGGTAAACGAATATATGCAAAGTTCAAAGTAGCAAATTGTTATAAATTTGAATTCAGAATTTTTTTTATTAATTTTGTTACAAAAACTTTTATGTTTCAAAGCCAGAGAAATCTTTATATACATGGAAAAATAATACAGGTGCACATTACAAGTACTGAAAGAATCATGCAAGATCTTCCTGGAAAATTTAATGATTGATTTACCTCTTGCATTAAAGCATGATTTTCTTGCAAAATCCCAAAGTCAATTTCTCACCAACACTAAAAATGATGTAGTGAGTCAGGAATATGTTGCTTGCTTGGACTCTCAGCAAATTATACGTGTCGTGTGCAAAATTCTGTTCAGTTGGAATATTGGAATACAACTCGGGCGACAATTCATCCGTACGTGATTTATCATAAACAAAATGACGTCGTGGAACACACGAATTTCGTGATTATTTCTGAAGAATTAAAACACAGTAGTTGTGCGGTTAATTTGTTTAATACCAAATTGATTTTTTTTGTGAAAAATCATTTTGGCCGAGGAAACATTAAAAAAATTCATTATTTTTCGGATGGAGCAGGTTCCCAGTACAAAAATAAATTGAATTTTGCCAACTTACTCAATCATAAAAAGGATTTCAATATTGACGCCGAATGGAACTTTTTTGCTTTAGTGCACGGTAAAGGTGCATGTGATGGGATTTGGGGGGGGGGGGGGGGGTTAAGAGAATGCTTATCGTTCTAGTTTACAAAAGCGTGACCTAAAAAAAATAACAGGCGCGAAAGCCCTATTTGAGTAGGCGAAAACCTACTTCGAATCAATTCACTTGGAATTTTGTACAAAGAAGGAGCACAAAATTCATTCTCAAAAGTAAAAAAAGGGTTATGCAATGGCAAAAAGTATAAAAAATACCCGTCAATTCCATCGTTTTGTACCAAGTGGTAAACAAAAAATGAAGTGCAAAAGTTTTCCAGCTGATGATAAATTTATACTTGTGAAATTTGATATGTAAAAAAATATGGATGTTATCTTAAAAATATGCGATGCTAGATAACCAATATAATGGTATAAACCAGAGGTTTCCAAACTTTTTTTTCTCGTAGACCACTTTCAAAATTTTACTGGTTTCGGTGGACCCCCTGCTGCTACATTTCTACCATATTCCCAAAACTCGTCAAAAAATGTGAAGATTAGATCTAACGATGGAAATTTGCGTCGTGGCTGAGTTCCAACCCTAAATTCGGAGTGGTAAAAATAAAAAGAAAAATAATATATTTTCTTGTGTTCTATTTATTAAAATAATATGATTACAGACTTAATAGAATTAAAATTAAACATTAATAACGTACCGTAACTTCAACAATGCAAATCAACAATTAAAAAAAAAGTCATAATTTTAATGGGAGGGATGTACTTGATGGATTGACAGCAAATTATCAATATTTGGCTTCAGTTTTGTAAGGAATAACCGCAAATCTCCCCGTTCTGTGATGTTCAATCTGCTCCTTTTTTTTGTTAATAGGTTTGTAACGACACTAAAACTTTTTTCGACAAGGTATGACGAGGGAAACGCTATCAAAAGTTTTCTCGCAATTTCCCACAGCCCAGGATATTTTTCGGGTATTTCTGCCTGCTGCCAAAATGTTTGATACCCTTTTTTAAATTTCACCTTCAGCTCCTCATTGGTGCTAAGCTCGAGTAGCTCCTCTTGTAATACCACATTCGCCACTTCCGTTTCATCAAATGGATTTATGATCCATGGTGGTATTTCCATCATCAGAATATCTTCAAATCTATTTTTGAAGTCATCATGCAGGCCATTTAAATGTTGAACGTATGTCTGAATATCCTCATCAAGACATTCTGCCTGTTTGGAAACTGGGAGAATTCGCGACGACTAATATTTTTCTTCATAAATTTCAATTTTCCAAGAAAAGCCGAAATTACACCCTTTGTTTTTATTAAATTTAGGCTGTCCCCTTGTAATTGCAAGTTAATGTCATTAAATTTTTTGAACAAATCTGTCAAATACTTTCAATTTGATCAGGTTTTCTTTTAAATCTGGATCTTTACTTTCCAGAAACTCTAAAACTGATTCAAAAAGTAAGTAAAATCTTGTTAAACATGCACCTTTCGACAACCAGCGTACTTCAGTATGTAAGAGCAATCGTTGGAAGTCTTCATCATTTTCGTCGCACAATTGTGCAAATAAACGGGCATTCAACGCATTGCTGCTTATTTTGTTAATGTTGTTATGTGTGCGATTGGTGCAATCTATCAGTCAAATTTTTCGCTACCAGGTGTTGTCGGTGGATGACACAGTGAATTGCAGTTACTCCTGGTATAATTTTTTTAAGATGGCTTATAAACCCACGATATCGCCCGAAGATGGCAGGAGCTCCATCTGCTGCCATCGAAATAATGTTTGTAAATGGAATCGATTTTTCCTTAAAAAAAAATCACTCAGGACGTTAAATACTGATTCGCCTTTAGTGTCCGTCTCCAAAGTTTTCGCGAGTAGCAGCTCTTCATGGATTTCTTCGTCCATAACAAATCGAACATATGCCAATAATAATGCTTCATTACCAGGTAAAGTTGACTCGTCCAGTTGAATAGAAAAATGTGTTGTTTGCAGATAATTACACAAGAAGCTTTCAATATCAGAGCTCATTTCTTCAATACGTCTTTGTACAGTGTTGTTACTCAAAGGAATTCTTTTGAGTACGTCAAATGGAGGTTTGTGCAGAACAGTTTTTAAAACCTCTTCAACAGCGGGTAAAATTAACTGTTCTCCAATGGTGTGCGGTTTTCCAGATTTCGCTATAAGCAATGAGATATTGTAAGATGTCCGCAAGCCATCATCGTTACTTTGAGACGTTGAAGTGAACATACTGTGCACGATGGGTCTCTTTTCATATTTTTCCTTCAATGTTTGAAAATATTTTAAATCTTTACCTATTTTATCAGGATGACACCTTCTTAGATGATCTTCGAGCTTCGATGGTTTTATAGAGTCATTGCTCAAAACTTTTTTGCATAAAAGGCATATGAGCAATCGTTTGTCTGCCTTTGATGGAAGAAAACCAAATTTCAAATAATCAACACTGTACTGTCGACATGTTTCGTATCAGTTACCTACCTGTAAAGAAAAAAATGTTTGTTTTAGTAATCATAAGGCGACTTTAACAGGATATGGCTATTTTAACAGAATAAAAGAGGATTAATTAATTATTGCAATGAAAAAACCAAAATGCCGGCGGCAAAACTGATTTTAATTATTAAAAGCAATAAACTGCTAAGACCCATATAGAGGTTTTCACAAAACGGCTGAACCTATTTTAATGTAATATAAAATATTTTTTGATTAATTATATTTTGATACATTTCTGTAAGTTCGAGAGAAAATACTTTTAAAGAATATTTTGACATTAACACTCCGCGATTTTAATGATTTATTTATTACTTTGATGTCCGTTACGAGTGGTACATAAAACATGTACAATTTATGAAAATATTTTTAGTCATTTAGCATTAGCAACTACGAGGGCACTGAAATATGTACAAACATGCGGGTCAATCATATATCTCTCCTTTAGTGAATCACCACAGTCGGGTAAATAAATAATTTTATAATAAAAAGTACTAAAAGTTCAATCTTTCTCGGCTTTCTATTCTTTTATAGAAGTATCGAATAATGGCCCTGTTCAGTATTTAATTTTTATTACGTACCTACTACACGCAAACATAACAAATATAATATTATTACAATATAAAATAAAAGTATGAATAACAAATAGGCAGGTACTTACTTTTTCCGGCACTGGCAAACACTGACATCGATTCACTCACACTTTTCTTTTCAAAATTCCTGAAACAAATGAGTAACATTTGTCCTTGGCATTCGTATTTATATTGGTGAAGAATCAAACAAGTTCATGCAAGATTACAAGCACAGCACAAGTCGTATTTCGTCCCTTTGCACGTCTGAACGAGTTGCGTTGCGGGCGGCGCTTTGCAAGTCTCGACGCGCGTTATACTGAATATCGAATATGCAAGTTTTTACAAGTAACAGTCGCTGACCTTCTTAAAATACACTACTCAAAAAATTAAGGGAGGTTTTAAAAACAAGGAAATTAATGCTAAATAAACAGGCTATCTGATCCATATGCCGGCCTAACTGAAAAAATTTTTTTTCAAGCCCGTGGACCAAAAAAAAAGCAACATATTTGCAATATTATTTTTTCGCGCTATCTGTTAGGATTGCATGAGAACCGTAGCTCCTAAAAAATTTTAGCCAAAAAATCTGAAAATTACAATCTTAAAGCTTCAAAATGCTTTTTTTTTAAAGTCTCAATACGACCATTTTTCACCGAAATACAGCCTGTCAAAAATCACCGAAAAATTCGGAATTTTTTTTTGCTCCCTTAATTTTTTTGAGTAGTGTATTATCGGCCTACATTGATAGGTAAAGCCAAGCCAACATTTTTGTTCTTTACTATCGAAACCAGATAAATTTTCGTGGACCCCCACTTACAACTTGTGAACCCCCATTTTTTTTTCACGCCAACGTAGACCCCCGTCGAGTCTCCCATGGACCCCTGGGGGTCCACCTGAACCACTTTGGGAATCACTGGTATAAACGATAGTATTTTCATTATTCGCACTGGGAAGCGTTTCATGGTACACGTATCGCTTCGAGTAAGCGTGCGCTCTCGGACAAATGTTGCTAGTATTTATAAACTAAAGAGATCTAAAAAATTTTTATTGCATAAATATTTTCTTAGATAAATGTAGTTAACTTACATATATATGATGGTAATTTTTGAAAGTCATTGAGAACATGTTTAAATTTCAAATCGTTTACAGAAAATTTTTTTTAATAAAAAATGTTGAGGTATAATAAGGAAAAAACATTTTTTGTATAATTCAAACACTTGAGCATTCACAAAAAAAATTCATCAGGTTTCGTAAAGCGCTCTCAGAGAAATAAAATTTTGAAAAAAAAAACATGCCTAAAAATGTTATTGTTCGTAAAAAATTTAAAATTGAAATTTTTTAAAAAAATTTATAGGATAGTTTTATTACATAAAGCAGTAACTATTTATGAATTTTTGTGTAAAATTTCCGACTTGACCGAAATTCGAGATCTAGTTCAGAAACTTTCACCCATATGTAATAGAATTCGTGGAATTCCGAACAACTAGTCCCAATGAACAAAATCGTTTGGATCTATTGATAAACTTTAGATGAATTTTAAAGTATTTACTTAAAATTAAGTATGTGCTAGATTTTTGAAGCGTTTACTAGAAATTTCAAATAAAATGCTTTTAAAGTCTAGTATAAATTCAAAAAAATCAAGGAAGTTAATGCTTGAAAAATCAAGGAAGTGTTTCAAATTTCGATTAAACGCTTGAAAAAATTAGAAAATACTTAATTTTAAGTAAATACTTTAAAATTCATGTATAGTTTTTTTCTCGTCTTCTTCTTCAGCCTTTAACTCGTCCACTCCTGGATATAGGCCTTTCTTAATATTGCCAGTCTCTACCAGCTATCCTCTTGATATTA
Organism: Pachyrhynchus sulphureomaculatus; assembly: GCA_019049505.1. Taxonomy (NCBI): domain Eukaryota; kingdom Metazoa; phylum Arthropoda; class Insecta; order Coleoptera; family Curculionidae; genus Pachyrhynchus; species Pachyrhynchus sulphureomaculatus. Next base: position 129,908,610 of record CM032449.1, on the reverse strand, counting down.
TCTATCTATCTTAAAAAAACTTTGTTTTGTCTCCCTAGGTTGCCATTGTATGATTTTCAGTGGCCATTTTTCATCCTGCTGTCTTGCGTCATGTCCAGTCCATTGCCACTTCAGTTCGGCAATCGTCTCTATAACATCCGTAGCCCTTGTTCTTCGACGGATCTCTTCATTTTGGACTCTTGTCACTCAAAAACAACCCCAACATTGACCTTTCCATTGCCCTCTGCTTTACTCTCCGTCTATTGGCGTTCTTCTGCTTATACCCATTGTTTGCACTCCGTATGTTGTTACCAGTAGACTACAGGCATCGAAAACTTTTCTTTTTAAATTAATCGGGATACTGCTATCTCTCAGCACAAAGGAGAGCCTCCCAAATGCTACCCAGGAGAGCTGTATTCGCTTGGTAACCTCCCTGTACTGATTCTCTTTCCCTAGAGTGATCGAATGATTCAAATAGTTGTATTCACTAATATTTTCTATATCTTGGTTCTCAATCGATATAGGCTCATTATTTTTGTTTTCGAGTAATTCATTTTGAGGCGAACCCGTTTCGACTCATAACTCTACTGTTGAAGTATTGATTCCAATTCATTCAAATCACTTATTACCTTAGTTCTTACTCCCGGGTTCGGCGTTGTTAATCAGTAAAGAGTAGTATAGAATTTCTCTATTACTTTAGCGATTTCTTTTTTGTTTGTTATATTTACGCCGTTTACGTCCTTTATATTACTCAGTTGTATTTTTTTCCCTTTGATAATTTAGATTTCAATACTCCTATATTGCTGTTCTGGTTAATAGTGTTTTGTATTGTGTGCTCTTACGTCTTTCCGTATTTCCTCTTTCCTTTTATTTAGGTTTGGTGTCTCTCCTTGGTTCTACAAGTTTCAGCGTACTCGGAGTCAATTTATTGTTTCTTGAGATTTTCCTTGTGGGACATACTTTTTTGACGCTTGTCTGAACACTTGTTATGTGTTGGGTCAGTTTATCGATGTTCAATCCGTTCAATTTATTTATACTTTCTAGTCTTTTGCTCAGCTCTCCCTGGTATTTGTCTATGTTTGTTTCGTTCTTTTTGTATATTGAATGTAGAGTGCGCTCTTACAAGTCTGTGGTATGAACTTTGTTCATTACAGATACATCTCTGCACAAAAATTTGAAGCTTGAGATGATATAGTCTATTTCGTTCTTTGTGCGACCCTCCGGACTTCTCCAGGTCCATTTCCGTTGTGTTGGTTTTTGGTAAAGGGTATTTAAACAAAACAATTTTTCCTTTTCCAAAAAGTTTATTAGCATTTCACCTCTGTTGTTTCTGTTTCCTAATTCAAACTGGCCGATATTTTTCTGGGTTTCCTTGTCCAACCTTCGCGTTAAAATCGCCGATAATTATAACATATTTCGTTTTTTGCCCTTGATATGTCGTCATACATTTGTTCTGCTTCTTCGTCTTCTGCTTGGCTGGTTGGTGCATATATTTGTATTATTTGTAGAGTATCTTCTGTTAAATTCCATTATAGTTTTTTTACAGTGTATTAAAAAAAGAAATATTTTCCAGCATATTTTCTGTAATAAAAATGTACAAAACATTTTTTTAAACGTATTTACCGTGTGCATTTGCAACTATGGGCATAATATTTCATAGAAAATAGGAAATTAACCCTTTTCGAACGTAATTATACTTGAAGAATCTTCATTTTGGTGCCAAAAGCTGGTGTTGCGAACAAATACCGATTTGGGCCTAATTTAAAAATATTGTTAGGACTATTTAAATTATCGGGTTCCATTAGACGTTTGTTTAGAGTAAATATTAAGATTATTTAATTTATTCCAAAATTGTTTAGAATTGTTTCTGTTAATATTTATAGTGTGTTAAAGATTTTTTTTTTTTTTTCTTGATGTATTGCAGTATTTGTTTGATTTTTTAATTGTTTATAAAAATTCCAATTCCTATCGCTTGTATTTTTTTAATATTTTTTATAAGCATTATTTTTGAATCTTCTAAATATTTTCTATAATAAAAGTAAGCCATGGGTGGTGGTGGTTCTTTAACTTAACTTCGACGATAGGTGTAAGTACATCAAATATATTTATTAAGAAATTGTTTAGAACAGCAACCTTATTATTAATAGTTTTAAGGTAAATAATATTTTCAAAGGGAATAACTGCTAAAATATTGTCGTTAAAAAAACCGGCCAAGTATAAGTCGGAGTTCCGCAATTGATTGCTTTTAAGGCATTATTTCTTACGAGTATCTGTTAAAAATAGTTTTGCTTGGAATTTGTAGAAATAATAGATTTTAGCATCATGCATTCACTGCTTCAATATAAAGATGGTTTAACACGCCGTATTGCCATAATTAATTCTAAAATTTTCAGATATTTAACACGTAATCTATACTTTTTCTTTGATCAAAAGCATGCATTTTTACAGTTTTTGTTGTCGTATGTGCATTAAAAAGGAAAAAGTCACAAAAAAAAATATACCAGGTGTACAAGTATGAAATGCGGATTTCAGACAACAGATGGTGCACCAATGCAGTTTGTGCTATAAAGATTTGACACTGCGCCATTTTGTTGTGTCATCAACAAGTGTCAGACGCGCACGAGTGATAAATTGGAAAAGTGTGTGCATAGTGTTGTGTTGTTGTGTTCAATATGTCGAAATTTATACCGAACAAAGAGCATTCGCGGACAGCATTAATTTTTTGTTTTCATTTGAAGAAAACTGCTGTTGAATCATACCGATTACTTCGAGAAGCTTATGGTGAACATGCTCCATCGCAAGGTACGTGTGAACGATCGTTTCGGCGTTTCAAAAGTGGTGACTTCGATGTTGCAGACAAGGAACGTGGAAAACCGCCAAAAAATAGATGTGGAATTGCAAGCATTGTTGGACGAAGATGATTCGCAAACACAAAATAACTCGTCGAGTAATTGGGCGTTAGTCAACAAGCTGTTTCCAATCGGCTACGAGAGATGGGAAAGATTCAGAAGACCGGTAGATGAATACCACATGAGTTGAACGACAGGCAAATGGAAAAGGGCAAAAACATGTGTGACATTTTGCTCGCTCGGTACAAAAAGAAGTCGTTTTTGCATCGTATAGTTACAGGGGACGAAAAGTGGATTTATTTTGAGAATCCCAAGCGCAAAAAATTATGGGTAGAGCCAGGCGCACCATCCACATCGACCGCAAGACCGAATCGCTTTGGCAGAAAGACGATGCTTTGTGTTTGGTGGGACCAGAGGAGCGTGGTCTATTATGAGCTGTTAAAACCTGGGGAAACGGTTAATACTAAACGTTACCAACAACAATTGACCGATTTGAACCGTTCGCTGCTTAAAAAAAGGTCAGAATACTGAAAGAGGCAACACAAAGTCATTTTTCTCCATGACAATGCTCCATCACATACGGCAAAACCAGTTCGCGACACGTTGGAAGCACTCAGCTGGGAAGTTCTACCCCATGCGGCTTACTCACCAGACTTGGCTCCTTCCGATTACCACTTGTTTGCATCGATGCTTGCCAAAGCGCTGCTCGCACTTGCTGAGCAGCGCTTTGGTTCGTACAAAGATGTGAAAAAATGGCTCGATGAACGGTTCGCAGCAAAAGGGGAAGATTTTTACTGGCGTGGTATTCACAAATTGCCCGAAAGATGGGAAAAATGTATAACAAGCGATGGAGCATACTTTGTATAAAGCACTTTTTATCATTTTTCCGAATTTAACATGTTTTTTTTAGAAAAAAAATCCGCATTTCATACTTGTACACCTGGTATACATAAAAAAAATTACTTTGCTTTCATTTGTTAAAATATAAAGGCAGTTTACCTCCTAGTTGTTGCAAAAATATTAGATAAATATTACCTTTTGATATATTTTATGAAGTGAATTTTCACTGTGACAACGTAGCTTGAAGAAGACTGCGCGCGCAGACCCGGGTGTTCTTTCAAATTGTGAATCACATATATACATTGCATTGATCAGACTTTCAAGGTTATTATAAATAACACGTGATTGCGAACGGTGGGAAGCAAGCGAGAAGCTACGTTACCACATTCATTATACCCTGAAAACCAAATTATTTCGCGTCTTTCTCTAACATAATGCTCTCCCGGTCTTTTTGTTACGGAGGTATAATATGATCAATGACTTCACAAAACGCACCCCAAATGAGTTTTCAACAAAGTTTTTTTCCGATCTTTACTGAAAACTGATGATTTTGAAATTTTTTTTTTATATATACCAGATAAATTATTAAAGGTAATGAACTCGTTTAATCTATACCTTGTGGAGAATATTCCAGAATTTTTTCAAATTTTTTTTATCTGTACTTTTTGAGATAAGGCAGCGATTATTTGCAATTTTTTAAATATAACACGAAGGAAAATGTGCGCAAGTATTACATTATATATATTTTTGAAGTGTGTGTGTTTTTACAAGCTTTAAGTTGACACCCCACTCAATGATCTGGTAAATTTTTTTTTCATTACCCGAATTCCTTAAGCCAAAATTTAACTTTGAAAATTACACGGCTTTGATGAGGCCATCAATTTCTATATAAGTACCAAATATCAACTTTATATGTCAAATAGTTTCGGAGAAAATCGGGGTGTGACAGACAGACGCACAGATGGACAAATAATACCGTTATCTTATAAGTGCGGAACACTAATGATCTAGGTTATTATTTTAAACAGGCTTGATTTTTACTACAACATAAGTATCTGTTATTATCTTTTTGAAAATAGAATATTTCAGTACAGGCCATTTTGTTTTTAAAACAAAAACTTTTGTTTCTTTCTAGAGGGCACCTTAAGAGTCGACACAAAATTGAAGAGGAAAACAAATATTTCTGTGATAAATGCGGTAAAGGTTTTGCTTCTATTGTCGCATTAGACGTTCACTCTCGTCTTCACTCCGAGATAAAATGCCCGTGGTGTTCGGACACTTTTGCTGAAAAAAAATATTTGGAACAACATATTACTACAGTGCATCCCGATGCAAGTGCAGAGCAAGTTGTAGAAGACGAAGAGTTTAAATGGATGAATTTGTAAGTTATATATAAGTGTTATCAAAGAAATTTAAAATACTGGAGTGATTTTCTCACGATAGACTGAATAATTTTATAATTTATTGTGTTATAAAAAATATTGGCCAATCTTATTCGAACAATTGTTAAATTAGAGGAATCTTTGAAACTCTAATTAAGGCATCTTTAGTACCAAAATACATGCTGAGTATTTTCCTGAGACGATATCGTCAGGATATTTAAAGTAACACACCTTTTATTATATCTGTTTACTGGGACTGGCTAAATATTATTTAACTATATTTACATGTATTTTAAGATATTCAATTTTTCAAAAAAATACTATTGAGTCAAATTATTTTAAAGTTACATTGAGGAAGCTTTTAAATAAACAAATACTTGCGTCATAGAAAATATAGCTATTACTACAGAACGACTAACAACATGGAATAAAATATCTCCGTAAAACGTAGCCCGCTGACTGCTCGCTAAAATGTGCCTCGTCAAGTTTCTCAGAGTTGCTGCGCATATTTTTCCCTATTATTCTTACATATAATACAACTTTTACTTGTTCCAGATCTCTGAGAAACTCGGTAAGGAACATTTTAACGATTCGACGGTACCCAGCTGGCTTCGTTTTGCAGCTACGTTTTGTTCCACGTGTTTATCTTTCTGTAGAGATGGAGATATCTTCTGTGCTGGCATTTATGGATTTTTTGTCGACTACTAAAAATATTTCTTACAATTTTGAAGAAAGTGGACATAAGACAAAACTTTCAGTATAAACTTTCCAATGCCCTTTAACGATACTAATTAAGGTGTGTTTTTTTTTTTCTAAAATGTGACTGACTTATGATCTCTATTTTTTGATGACAGAACCTTCGAACAAATCTAATAGTTACTGTATATTTTAGTGTATTTATTAATATCGGACAAGTTAGCTCAATCGAATTTGATAATTTGGTTTCTAAAATTAAGATTTTAGAAATTAATTTTTTAAAATTAATATATCAATTGTAATAATAATTTCTTGTAGAATTGTATGGTTTTTGTTAAGTTTTTAATTTTTATGTCGAATAATTATATATTTTATGAAATAACACTTATATTACTAATAATGAAGATATTTGAATAGCTATAGGCACACGATTATGTTTTCAAGCACAATACAGGCTCTGTCTGGAAAATAATGTCACCGATTTTATTGTGAAGCGCCTGTACGTCGCAACGCACTCTACCCGCCGAAGATCGGTGGTGGGGGAAGTCAACTACCGAGCGAGGGCTTGCTCCGTTGTTTCCAAGCCCTTGGAGGGTAAGAACGGGCGATAACCTCTGTTTTGTCTCTTGTACAAGTCGTGATGCATCGCTCACTGGAACAAAGATACGCGATAAAGTTTTGTGTGAAACTCGGCAAGTTCGCAGTGGAAACTTTTTCAGTGGTTCAGCAGGCATTCAGGGATGAGCCTTTATCACAGGGGCAAGTCTACAGATGGTGTCCCCTCGCCTCAAGAAGGCTCGAATGATCAAATCAAAGATCGAGACCATGCTCATTGTGTTTTTTGATATCAGGGGGATCGTCCACCATGAGTTTGTACCTCCCGGGACAACTATCAACTCTAAATTTTACGTAAAAGTGTTAGGCAAGACATCAGCAGCGATTGGAAACTTCACCATGACAACACACCAACCCACACCGCCTTCTTTGTGACCAGTTACCTGGCCAGATCTAACGTGCAACGCTGCCCCGGCCACCCTATAGTCCTGACATGCGATTAGAATACTAAAAGAAAATTGAAATAATCTTTTCCGTACTATGTATTAGTACTCTTTCTTTTTACGTATCAAATAGTATATATTCTGTTTCGCGATTATATTAATAAAAAATGCCGTTGTATTTCCACGTTATACGTTTTGAGTTGTTACTAGGTTAAGAGACAGACGACAGACATTTATAAACGATTAACAATTCTTTAAATCCTTAAACTATTTATTATAAAAAGGACGAAAATATCCTAAAATCAACAACAATATGAACTATTATTTTATGACAATAGTGCATACGCACAATCTACGTTACAGTTTTCGGGTAATGGTGTCGCCTAAATAACAATTTAAAATTTCGAGGATTGGTGAAAAAACCTGTTACATTGATCAATTAACGAACGGGCGGGACGGTCGACAAATTCCTAAAATGTTCTTTACTTTGGATAGCAACATTAGCATTGTTTGTGAAAAATGCAAATAAAAATACCCGACCACAAGAGAATTAAAAGAGCTTCTCGGTGTCGGTGGGGATTGAACCCATAATCTCAGGGTATACGCCCTAAGACACAGCACCACTGTGCTGCTACCTGCTAGACAGACAGACAAACATATGAAAGTGTAATATTATGAAGGTATGAGAGTATCATTATTTAAAACAGAATTATAAGAGTTTTACGAAGTCAGAGACAGTAAGCGCTGATTTTTTTATAGTCTGAATCCCACTAACAATTCTCTCTAATATACTAAAACTCGACCGACTAATTTTTTACTGCGTAAAGTACAATTTGATTTCTACTGTAACGTTTGATTGGCTACAGCGGTTCCAAGCCGTTTGATTAATGTACTCAGGTGCTTACAATTCCTTTTAATTCAGTTTTTGTGTATATACATAGTACTCCCATAAATACTGTTACAATGAAAATATTGCCTAAACATTTAATATCTATGAAAATTAAAACAAATTATTAGCGAATTAATTCATATATTCATAATGACAAAATTAATTTAATATTTACTCAAAATGTCCTCCTCTTGCTTTTACACAAGCCCCCAAACGATTAGGCTATTCGTCTATGGCAGCACGCACTTGATCCAACGGAAAATTGTCCACTGCTTTTGTTAAAGCTCGTTTTAATCAGTTAAGATTGGCATGTCTTTTAGAGCAAACCATACCCTCTAAGAGGGACATAGTTTATGATCTAAACAATTTAGATCAAGACTTACAGAAACCATGCTTGTGTTGTTTTAGCTTTGTGTCCTGGTGCAGAATCTTGCTAGAAGACGCAGTGCTTATTTTTAAATGGTTTAGGGGTTTCACTGCATTCTCTAAAATAGTGTCTTGAAAGATTTTAGTCGAAGTTTTCACACCTTTTTCATAAAAATGAATACTGGTAACCCCCTCAAAGCTGACTCCCCACCAAACCAAAACTGATACTGGATGATGACCCCTCTGAACTTTTGAAACAAGTTCATTTTGCTTATTGAAAGATTGTTCCACAGTGAAAATTTTTTCGTCGGTAAACAAAATTTTTCTATGATTGTCATTAGCGTATTCCATCAACAAACTTTTACATTTTTGCCACCATTTTCGTTTTAAATCTTCTGTTAGCAAATGACCACTGTGTCTCTTATAAGCGCCAACTCCTAAGTCTAATACACAAAATATTTTGAAATTTTCATCTCACGAGATAAAAATTTTTGCTTGCGGTGAGAATTTCGTTCAATTCGCGCTTTTACAACTTTAACAGCTTGTGGCGTTTGAACTGTCCTTGATCTTCCTGTTGCCTGTCTTTTATATCACCCGTCTCAGTAAATAATTTTATCGCCTGGTAAACAAACATACGACTTATTTTAAGCGGTTTTAAGGCTTTAAAAAAAATGTCGCTTTTTTCCATATCGCACTTAAATAAAGCTATAACAGCAGTCCTGTATTTTCTCGATCACGTCCGCTGCATTGTTTAAAGAATTCAAATTGTATAGCCTGTCCCAAAATATAAGATCCTGATTTTTGCCGTTTTAAGTGGGCAATATAAAAATTCTGACCTTTTGTTTATGATAGGTTGCAGAGATGGACTTAAGAATTTTATTCATTAATGCAAATAAATAAAATTATAAGTATTTTTGGAGATGTTTATTTATACAGGTATGTAAAAACAAATGGATAGGAAGTATAAATATACCGTTTGAATGAATGGGGTTTACAAGAGGGGACATATTGTATAACTAAAAATATATTTTAACTTAAGCCTAATTCGGATTCACTATCACTGTCATCAGCTGAGGTAATTATCAGTGGTTTTATATTATTTACATAAATATATGAATCTTCAACTTTAACAGTGTGTCCCATTTTCTCAGCCATACTATCACAAACATTTCTTTTTCAATTTATAGTCTTTCAAAACTTCCAAAAGATCACTTTTTTTATAACTAAAGTCAAAATAAATGTCATTTTCTAACATATATTCCTATATTTCCGATTTGGTGTTGGCTGCATAGGAACCTTATTTAGTAGGGGACTATGGTAACTTGCATTGTCCATAACTATAACACTCTGTTCGGGAACATTTGGCAAAAGGGAATTTTGAAACCAATTTTCAAACGGTTCTGCGGTCGTGTCTTCGTGATAGTCCAAACTAGAATCTTTTATGTTTTTTGCAGATAATAGTAGACAATTTGAAACCCAGCCCTTTTCAGATCCAGCATGCAAAATGGTTATTCGTTTTCCTTTATTTAAAGGTGCGTTAGTCTGACATTTTGTACTGCTGTCAACCCACTCTTTTTGCACAGTGTCATGGGTACCAAACCATGTTTCGTCAAGGTAAATAATTGGCCAATTCTCTGATCGATACTTTTTAATTTCTTGTAAATAAGTATGTCGCAAGATTCGTAATCTTTGTCACTCCATCACTACTTGCCTTTAGTTGATTTTTTGGAAAGTGAATCCCATTCTTAAGAGAATTCTGGGAAGGGTTGATCGGCCACAATGTATATTGGTCCCGTCCTGCAGTCTTAATTTTATTTTTCAATCGTCTACATGATACATTTGTAAAATCTTTCCGTTTTTTCCTGTTCCTGAGTGATGGTTTTCCTACAATACCCTTAATCGTAGAAATTGGGGTTTTTGTTAGTTCACTGGTTTCTTGGAAAGCACTTTGTTTATTCAAATTTCTTTTTACCAAACTGTCGTAAGCATTATTCACTATTTGTTTAGCGTCAAGTGATAAATGTTTTCTCTTGCGATAGCCACTATTGCAATTTTCGCCACATAATTAAAATAGAACCGTTACGTTGTAAGTTGTAAGTAAAACTAAAAATAAAAATAATAAAGAGTATCTTTCGAATCCTAATGGAGACCTTTGGTCATTAGGCCTATATTATCAAATACTTAAACGGCCCCAAACCGGGTTGCCAGGTAGTAAATATTTAGGTAAAAATAAATCCAATATGATTGCAGGTGCAAGTGAGGGCGGTATACAAAGCAGGTAAAATAAAAATACGTTTATCGTAATACCTGGCAACTATGCACAAAACATTAATAGGGTCGTTTATTACCCCATTGGAAAGAAAAAAGCAGGATCTTATATCTTGGGATTTACTTTAAATATGTTTACACATAATAACTGTATAGCAAGTGAGTAACATAACCTATAAATAATTTCACCAAAAAAGTGTTAATGTTTCTAGAGGGCGTATGTGAAAGTTTGTAACAGTGTTTATGGGGGTACTAGGTATAGTCAATGATGTACGGGTGTCTTAGTATCGTTTTATTTTTATGTAGTAATATCTTCGTTATTTGTCAGTATAGAGAGCTGCGGTTTTCACAGTATTTTGATAATTTTTTATGAAATGAATGATGCTACCAAAGAATTTCAGTAGTCATCATTAAATTACGCCTCTTGAATCTCAGTTATCTTAAAATTTTTTAAACAGTGAAGTTAAATACTTCCAGAGGTTTTTTGAATATAATTCAGAAGCGTTGACAAACTTTTTCTAACATGTTATATTTTTTTTAATAGTACTTTTCTGATTAAGAATACAGTTTTGCAAAAATATATTATAGTTGGTAGGTATTCTAGACATTAAATATATTAATTTTTTAGTGTTTCGGTATCTGTCCGTCCGTCACACCCAATTTTTTCTCCGAAACTATTTGACATAGAAAGTTGAAATTTGGCACTAACATAGGAATTGATGGCCTCATCAGAGCCATGTAGTTTTGAAAGTTAAATATTGACTTAAGTGGTTCGAGTGGGATGTTAAATGAAAGCTTGTGAAAACACGAATTCAAAAATATACGATATATAATGTAATACTTGTGCAAATTTTTTTGTATTATTTGACTGAACGAAAATCATCACGAGTGCATTACCTTTAATAATTTATCTGGTATATAAAAAGAAACAAAAATTTCAAAATCATCAGTTTTCAACAAAAATCGGAAACAAGCTTTGTTGAAAACTCATTTGGTGTGTGTTTGGTGAAGTCATTGATCATTTTATACCTTTGTAACAAAATTTTTTATCTTAAAAACACTAACACTAATTGCGCAGGTCCGACTTTCACTTGGCTGGCTATTAGATGATAACTTTAGAAGACCCTGATAATAATTTAATATTAAAAATAATCACTTATATTTTAATTTAATTGAATTTTCATATAATCAACCCTAAACGTTAATTAAAAATTGTAATGAACAATAAGTAAATCAAAACGAATTAATATTGAATAAAATTTATGCTTTTTGGCTTTTATTTCCTACAAGTTTAACCAAAATTAATAGTAGTTAATAAAGTAAGTTGGTACTTATATATTTTTGACATTTTGTCATTTATAGTGACCCTATTATCTAAAAAATTAAATTAATATATTTATTTCTTCGAATAACTATCGACTGTTATATAGCCATAAAAATAATTAATAATTACCAAAATTGAACAGAGTCCATAATTCGACGATTATTTACTGCTATCTCGTCAGCCGAGCTAGGATTGACAGAAAGGACTGATACTACGAAACGCGTGTTCCGACTTGTTTCGAAAGATAAGAGAGCAGTAAACGATTACTGAAATATGAACGTTGTTCAATTTTGGTAGTGATTGATTATTTTTATGTATTAAGATAGACCCGTCATAAATGTTGCATTGCGTAACGGTTATTTCCGGCAATTATCATTGTAATGTGTGTTTTGGCTTAAAATTTCTGTATCATTGTGTGGCTTGCATTGAATGGTAGTGGGCAGATATACTTTCAATATTACTACACTGTATCCTTATAAGGCATACTTAACAATAAATTCGAATTTATTTTTAAAAAAAGTACGACTTTGTTAGTTTTAAGATAACGAAGATTGAAAATTTTCAATTTTTTTCCTGTCACTGTAAACTGGATTAATTAAAAATCTGTTGGTGACTACTTTCATCAAGCCCAGCGTTTCGAATACCGCAGTCCTCTATTTTCAAAAGTAACAGGGATATCTTCCAAATCATTGAAAATAGAATATTCTCTATAGAATGTAAAAAATAGTTTCCTCTGATTCATAGTGCAAAAATAATATATTAGATTCTAGAAGACTTTTAATATTTATACGGAGTGTTCCAGTAATCTTAGCTAAGCTTTTAGCAACTGGCTTGTTTTAAATAAGACGTGATATTTTAATGTATATTCAACAATAACAGGAATTTCCAGCCTCCAAATAAAATGCTATTTTTACGTTTAAGTGACTATGTACACATTCTTAAGTTCTAGGCAGTGGGCGGAAATTGGTACTTTTCAGAAAAACGATTAATTTTTATGGTTTTTCATAGAAACTTTGTCAAGAGGCCTGAGTAATAATCAAATATAAAGACATACACCTGTATATGCTTGAAATCATACTTATTTCTATGTAATTATGTTTATAAGGAATATTATTTTACGTTAATTATATTTAGAAAGTTTTTTATATGTTTGTGAAACCATCCGCAAAATCACAAAAAAAAAATGTTTTTAATGTTACAACCTTATTATATTTTTCATCAATCATTAGTATCAGTGTAATATATTGTTTAATATTAATAAAATTTTGTTTTTCTGTATTCTTTTTTAATTATTTTTCATACAATAAACAGACTGCAGATATTTAAAAAAAAAACTAAAGCAAAATTAACGGAACGCGATTACTTTGAACCTTATTAGATTATCAGAAATTTAATTAAAATAAAGTGTTATTAGATTTTTAAATGTATAAACCTAAATAATTTTAATGTTGTAACGGTAAATTCTAAGTTAACATATGTGTAAATGGGGGATCTCGAATGCTATAAAGAACAGAAAAAAATGTTGATAATTTAAAAATATTTTTGTAAATATTTGGCGGCTCAAAAATTTAGTTAACTCAATGTATTTTTTAAACATTACACTATACTTATTATATAATCGTTAAATTCTATGTAATATTGAAATAAAATAATATTAGCCAGATTAACTAACAGGGTCTAAGACTTAAAGACTCTCTAGTTTAAAATGTCTCCTTAAAGTAATATGCAGTGCAGTAACTTAAAAGATTTATTGATTATAGGATAGGATTTATTGATTATAGGATCTTCATCAATCATGAAACTCCCGGTGTAATAACCCAACAAATCACGCAAACTACTATACAAGTTCATAAAAAGGTCTTGAAATTATTACTTGTTTTTTTTTTGATAATTTGGTAATTTACTTTTGTTTTTGACATTGTTATATTTTGTATTAAAAATGCCACCAACGGAACGCATTTCTAACATTATTTAAAATGAAGGTGGAGAGTTTAAGACCTTAGATTAGAGAAGAAAGTTAATAAATAGTTTTTAAAAATCTCATCACAATTTTCTTATTTTTACCAGTTTAATGATAGATAAACCAAATTTTCTAGTCTTGTTTTTTTTTTATTGGTCTAGCACACGTGCTGCAGGGAAGTCCCTAACGCGCTCCAGGAGCGGCACAAGTGCGGAAAAAAAAAACGATTTACGTTGTTCTTGAATCGCTGTAAATTGTACTCGGTGGGAAACACTCGGTGGGCAAAATTCCAAAAGGTGACGTTCTCCATATAAAAGATTGCTTGAAAAGCGTTGTACGCGGAGTAACAAGCTGAACCTCATACGGATGCGAAGCACCAACGCGACGTGTATTTCTAACATGCACCGCTTTGGGAGGAATTAAGCGGGCTACATCCTTCGAACACTTTCCATGAAAATACTAGCCTAATTTCATAATTGTAATCAACTCGCAGATAATTTTGTTAATTTAAGCTCCTAATTGTCATACTTGACCCATTTTAAAGTTGAGCCGTTTGACTAAAGGAAGCAGTACCGTTTTAATTTAATAATTTATAAAATAGTGAAACCTTTAATAAGTGTCATTTTCACACTTTATCAGCTAATAATATTTTAACAGTAAAATTTTTTAAAAAATTATTCACATTTTCTATTATGCTTTATAAGAGGAGCCAACTTTCGGTTACCTCCTAGAACTAGAAATAACATTTCCAGGTTCCCAGGTTCAATTCAAAATAAACCGTTTAGAAAAATTAGAATAATAACATCTCTTATTGGGGCAACTTTGTAAAATTATATTGTTTAAAAGGGTTCTTTTTTATGAAAAATTACTCTCTCCGGCTGTAAATTTTGAGTTTATTGTGTTGGAACCGGTTTAAGCCTTGAGAGCTGCACTCCAGTACACTGTGGTACAAGAGAGGTTTTTTTCTTCAGGGGCTTCATCAATTGCCGTCTCCCTCTTCGGCGATTGGTGGTCTCTCTCTCTATAAGTAGTTTCTCTTTTAGTGTTCTCTTTTTTTCTCTGTCCTCTGAATCCATATGCCCCCTCCCTCGTTCCTTGAACCTATGGCGTGGAGTACGAAAAAAAAAAATTAGATAAGCAAGTGCATGTTATTTGTCTCTAAATGATACCCGTGAGGGAGCTAAGCATGAAAAAAAATATTATATAAGGTCTATTATGTAAGTCTCTAAACTATACCCATGAGATGCTAATCTGCTAAAATATGAGAAATCCGGGACGTCAGCATTTCAGAAACTATTAAATATGTGTCTATGCTGCTTTATATTTATGAACAGAATTTTATATATATATATATATATATATATATATATATATATATATATATATATATATATATATATATATATATATATATATGTATATATATGGTGAAAAGGGTTTACGCCGTAGAAACATGTAAAAGTAGATTGAACAGTTAAGTTCAGGCAGTGTCACCGATCTCCATCGCTCTGGAAGACCAGTTGAATAGGAGAGCCACAAGCAGAACTTTTCAGACATATCACAAGACCGCAGCTTAGCCAACAGTCCATCGTGCCAAACACGGTCGAATACCTTGGATATGTCAAGAGCAACCGCTCGAGATTCTTTAAAGTGTTCAATTGCGTTGTTCCAAACATGTGTTACATAAGTCAGAAGATCTCCTGTTGATCTGTGTTTACGTAAGCCATATTGGTGATCGCTAATAATGTTGAATCGTTCAAGATATGTTAGAAGACGCTGATTGATAACCTTTTCCATGACTTTCGATATTATTGAAAGCAGTGCGACTGGTCGGTAGTTATTTGGCAAGGTCTTCTTGCATTTTTAGGTATCGGCTAAACTGTGGCACATTTCCAGCAGGTAGGATAGGTTGAAAAGTCTACGGAAAACTGGTGTTAGTTCCCTCGCACAGTTTTTGAGAACTATGGCAGGTATTCCGTCAGCGCCCGAAGCCTTTTTGGTGTCTAACTTCATTAAAATACGCTTTATGATACGCTGTCTGAAGACAACATCGGGCATCCTTGACTGCAATATGGGAATAGTAGGTGGTGTTTTTCCTTGGAAATCGACAGTAGAATGTGAAGCAATGAGTTCAGCCAACCAGTTCGCTTTTTCAGCAGGTGTCGTTGCAATAGAATTATCTGGCCGTGTGAGTGGGTGGTATGGTGGATTTGGTGAAATTTTGACTAACTGCTTAGCGACTGCCCAAAAGGACCCGGAATTGTGGGGACAAGCGAAAAGTTTGTTTCTAATTCGTTGATTATGTGCCTCCTCGGTTTCGTCGATAATTCCTTTGCATCTGTTCCGGGCACGAACAAAGGTGTTACGATTTATGGTGCCATTGGCGGTAGGCAAGATGTTTAGAAGCAACAGCTTCTTTGCATTTTCGGTCAAACCAAGGCTTGCCCTTGGAGGGGCATTTCTTCGAAAAAGGGATGTAAGCTTCCATACCAGCCAAAATAACATCGGAGACCTCCCTCCCCGTCAGGTGGATTGTCGGATCGAAAACAAATGTCTATCCAAGGGAAAGTTCGAAAATATTCCATGAGATTTTCTCATTTAGCAGATTTGTAGTGCAGATGTATAGTCGTGCGTGTGCGTATACGTGTGCGTGTGTGCGTGTGGGTGTGCGTGTGCGTGTGTATATATATATATATATATATATATATATATATATATATATATATATATATATATATATATATATATATATATATATATACAGTAGAACCCCGATTAATCGAGTCGCAATTATCCGAGCTCCGGATTAACCACGCCAATCTAAGAACCTGATTATCCGAGGTACGCGCGTCTATGCTGCGTATTAACCGAGCTTCTAAAATATGTATGTACATATTTTCATTTAAAATCGTCGGAGCCTTCGGGGAATCCCCCTGGCCCGTGTAAGGGGTTCCCCTATTTATGTTTTTGGACTCTTTCAGCATGTAAATTTGCGTGAATGCAGTGCGTTATAGCGTTTACTACGGAGAAGTACGAGTATACTCACATAATTTATTTGGTTGGAGTTCTGGTAGTTAAGTGTAATTAATACGAACTGCTTTGTTTGAATTTTTGTTTGTCGTATTATAATGGAGCAAAACAAGCGTAAAAGAATTGTCGTTCCTATTGAAGAAAAATTAAAAGCCATCAGAGGAATTGAAGAAGGAGAGACAATTAAAGTTGTTGCATGAGATTATGGAGTAGGTGAGGTAACAGTTGGAGATTGGAAAAGAAACCGCACAAAAATTGAGAGTGGTGTATAAATCAAGCCTCCTCGTCCTCAGGAAGAAAATCAATGAAAACCGGCGACTATGAAAAGGTTAACGAAGCTTTATTCATGTGGTTTAACCAAGAGATCAAAAGGTGTGCCTCTGTCAGGTCCAATTTTACAACAGAAAGCAATAATGATTAGTAGGCAATTCCCAGAGATAGATCAGTTTATCGCCAGTTCTGGATGGCTTGATCGCTGGAAAAAACGGTACGGTGTACGACAACTGACTGTATGTGGTGAAAAACTTTCTCCTGATGTGTCATCTATGTTGTTGAATGGATTACAGCAGATGATTTAGAAGAAAAAATGAGTATGGAAGAAATAACGAATGTCTTTCAGGAAACCGAAAAATCAGATGACGATGACGAAGCGACGGTGGATGAACAGTCTGCCACTAAGATCTCCGATCAAGAAGGTTTTGCTTCTATGGAAAAAGCTTTGAGGTATATCGAATAACAACCAGAGGCAACCCCAGAAGATTTGCTTGCAGAAACGCATAGATACCTATTTCACTGTTTTATAATGTATGTACCTATTTATATGTTAAAAACGTTAATACGTTTAAAGTATTGGTGTTTATGTTTTGAATGAATAAAAAACAAATCCAGATTATCCGAGTTTATATATATATATATATATATATATATATATATATATATATATATATATATATATATATATATATATATATATATATATATATATATATATATATATATATATATATATATATATATATATATATATATATATATATATATATATATATATATATATATATATATATATATATATATATATATATATATATATAAAGAGCGCAAGGAGGATGTTTACAGCAAATAATTTGTCAGAATAAATAATGGCCATTTATAATTAAGATAAGCATCATTTCACAATACTAAACAAAAAAGCGTAGCGAAGATGTTTACTGAAATTGGTATTTCACGGAATTACCAATACCAATCAAAACAGGCTATTAATCCCACCAAATTATGGTTGTTATAAGCGTTTATAATTAAGGAATAAATAGCAACCAGAAATTGGCGGGATTGACAATACCAATGAATACACAATTATTCTGGTAAAATTCTAGTTGTTTTCTGTGCTCTTTTGTTTACGGTGTTGTGAAATGTAGCTGCTCTTAATTCCAAATGCAAATGAACATCTCTATATTCTACCCTGATAGCCAGTGTTGCACTACAAAAACTTGATCATCTGTAGTTTGGAGTCAATTTGACGCCCGTTTACGGTAAGTTTTTGGTGAGCAATATTTGGATACAAGTTGATCGAAATCTACGGCCGGTAATTGAATACAAGTTGTAGGCAAACTTGTACTACAATATGTACTCCAACTTTTGTACAAGTTCACTCCAATAACTTGTACAGTTTTTTGTAGTCAAGTTGTACTCAAATTGCATAGGAATTTACTGCCAACTTCTCTACAACCTTGCCCTCTCCAACATTTTTCTTCAAATTGACTACGAATTCCGGTCCTAGAGTTTATAAAAGTTGGATTCAGCATGGCTATCAGGGTAGCTATATTATTTTTTATTATGTTTTTTGTGTCTCTGCGCACACAGTGTTGTCAACATAGTGATCCCTCTTTATTACAAACGCGAGTAGACTTTGGA
This sequence comes from Pachyrhynchus sulphureomaculatus, assembly GCA_019049505.1. Classification (NCBI taxonomy): domain Eukaryota; kingdom Metazoa; phylum Arthropoda; class Insecta; order Coleoptera; family Curculionidae; genus Pachyrhynchus; species Pachyrhynchus sulphureomaculatus. The sequence goes on along the minus strand of CM032449.1, from coordinate 129,890,115 downwards.
AGTAAAAAAGAAGAGCCAACAACCTGAGGTTTTAAAACCATCAATATACAGCTAATCGTTGCTAACTCTAAGTTCTTGCTGTGACAGGTAGAGGTTAAGATTATATGTTTTTTGTATTTCGATATTATATATGTTTATTTGAAAATGAGTACGATTATGCTATCAAAAAATACATACAGATGCAGACTATGCCTTAAAGTCTCTACAAATGTTATAAATATTTTCAGAGAAGATTTTCCGAAGATGATTAAACTGCTGACGGCTATACAGGTTTGTTTTACATTTTTTTTTGTTTTGTTTTGAAGAAAAATAAAAAGTTAGGGCGATTAGGGTCCTTTGGGAGGAAACCAACATAAAAATAAGTACATTAAAGCACCAATAATAAATTGTAGCTTTTGTTTCATAGGACAATTAAAGATAGCAGTGATTGACTCGAAGAATGGGTATAGTTGAATCAAAATTTGACTAAGAGATATAAAAGTAATTAAGGATACTGGAAGCTTTAAATTTTTCTCTAATTTTTTGCTTACACTATATTTTGAATTTAGTTGAAGAACACAACTCAAGTTGATATAGTTTTGAAAAAAACATTGGAGGGTTGTCCACATTAAAATAAGGTGTTGTCTTCTTATCCTTTAATTTATGTTTTTTCCAGTAATATATTGTTGAATACCTAACTTTTAACTTTAATATCACAAGCAAACTATATGTGTCTATCATATAGTATCACAACTGATGCTGCTTGGAATCAATTTGTTTTACTTGTGAAATAAAAAAATTAGGATTTCACATCCAAAGGTTGACCTTAGATAAATATAAGATACAAAAAATCTCTATTGTCGGTAAACTTAATCAAGGGTGTTGTTATATATTTAATATAATAATTAATAATTTTTTTATATAAATTAAAAGTAGGGAAATAAATATAACGGTAGAAGATTACATTACTTCAATAAGCAATAAACTATTGTTTAAATTTACAAGATAAACTAGAAAAATTCGAAATCAACTTCGTTATTTATTATGGAATATCCTGGTTCTTATATCATTTTTTAATTCTACAGAAAAAACTAACATTAAAACATCTGTCATGTCTTATACCTGGTCTGGAGTTGTTCAAAACACTGACCATTCATCTCCCAGCATAAATGAACTCATTTTTGAAATGCATGAAGGACATTTTCCATTTGAAGTGGCACAATAGTATTATTAGCTTATATTATCCTATTTCTAAGATTTTGAATATTATTTGGTGTTTCCTTGTATTTTTTGATATGGCTTCAGTAGAAGGAATTAAGTGGGGTAAAGTCTAGTGACCTTGGCAGCCATTGTATGCACCACTGATACCAATACAACGATTTCCTAAATTTAAATAGTTAACTACTATAGCATTATGGGCAGAGGTGCTATCCTGTTGATAAATAAGTTGTGCAATATCAACAACAGGCAAATTTTCAATAAATTTTGTGATTTAGTATTCTAAAAAAATTAAGTATTGTTTAGTATTTAAAGGTTCTTTGAAAAAATTGGTCCTATTATACTCCCTCCTATAATGCCAAGCCAAACGTTAAGTCCAAATCTTTCCTGGAAAGCAGCCTACTAAATGAAGGTTTTTTGTTGACAAATACCTAGTTTTATTTTTTTAAACATCCTTATGTTAGTGAAATGAATTCGTCCGAAAATAACACAAAATATTTCAACTCTGAGTATTGATGCTACTCTTGAAGGTATCAGTTTCTAAAGTCCAGTCTCATAAAGAGTCACCCTCATATAAGTGCTGGTGTACTTGGCATTTACAAGATCTGAAGTCATGTTTATACTAGCAATTTGTCATATGGAAACTGTTTGATTGATTTTGACACAAGCTAATGTATTTATTTCCGCCTCTTCACTCATAAAAATCATTTTCATTTAAGTTATTATTTTCTTGTTTCAATTGATTTTTTTAACCAAGGAAAAAATTGTCCATCACACTCTGGATACTGTTGAACATATAATGCTCTCATCACTCTTCAATTTTTTCTGGCCTCTCTGTACATTCATGATATATCAATTTGATGCTTTCGGGTAAAAACAGGCGTTTCAATTAAAATTAAAGCAGTAAAACTTGTAATTAGGATATTTTATAAGAGGATAAATTCAGCCTAAATTTATGACTCAGGATTGTGGGTCATAGATGAATGATGGCGCGATAAAACAAATAAGATCATTGAAATCCAATAACCCACCATTAAATATTTAACAAATGGTATATCATTCCTTTAACATTATTGAAGTTATTTAACCTTGCACATGGATTTCTGGTACTTTTTCAATTGAATCAGAACTAATAATTCTGTGTAAATCATTAATACTGGTAATATAGGAAGGTTTTACTGGAGAACAAGAACCATTCAATTTTCATAGCGGTATTGCACGAAAGTAAAGTAAGGTAACTTTTTGCATAATACAGGGTTGCAATTTATTCTACTGTTTTCTATTTGTCCTTGCCTCTGGTCATTTGCATAATTAACTTGTTAATATATTAAAAAGTTAGAATTACAGCGAAACTATTTAACCATTACCTGGTTAACTAATTTTAACCAAATTCGCCCAATTAAAAATTCTGAATGTTTTTAATGAAGAGGAATAAACAATCTACCTAAGATTAATAAATAATATATATATTTTTTAAAACAGTTAAACTAAAAAATATTACAATACAAGCTGCCAAAGTGTCTTTTTTATAAGTTAAGTCATTTTGGTGAAACAGATAAAATGCCATCTATCACAAAGACATTTCAGAGTAAAAAATAATAACTTACTGAAACAAACATGAAGTAACAAGTTATGTTGTTCTAGTATCTGATTTGAGTCCATTACTTTTTTTGTTGTTTAATTCTAACATATTAGCTTATTTGCAAACTATTTTGTTATCTAAGAATACAATATCACGAGATACACAAAGAGCTGGAAATAGGGGAAGACTGAGTAAAGACATGGCCAATGTCCTTAGATGCTGAAAAATGTAGTATTGTCTTGTCACCAAATGACAGTAAGCAGCTTAAAGTAGCATCACAGCAGAAATATCTTGATACGATCACTTGCGACAATTTAAAGTGAGAGAATTGTATATCAAAAATCGTCAAAGAAGGTAAAGATGGAATATCTTTCAACCTTACGTCTTTTAAACGCCACACTGCCAATTTAATACTAAAACTGTATAAACCACATATAAGACTAACTCTCAAATTTGCAGCGTGTTTATGGATTCCATACTATTCTAAAGCTATTGAACAATGGAATGAGTTCAAAAAATAAAAGTATCCCAAGCATTAAAAGATCGCAGATATGAAAAGGGTTGAGATGACAAAATCTGACAATGTTAGCAGAGAGGAAATTGAGAAGAGATTAAATACAAACTCATGAAGTTCAATTTTAAGATCTGTACTTTAAATTCAACAAACCTTAGTTGACTGAAGGTACATAAACAGAGATATGCAAAGTTGACCAGTAGAAATTTCCTCTCTGATAGAATTGTTTATACCGGGAATTTCCGTGGTAAGAAAAAAAATAACTGGCATAAACCAATACAAAAATAGAGTTGACAGAGGTTAAAAATCCCAAAAAACAGTTATTCTACTAGTACTATGGTACCTTTCATATTGAAATTTGATATTAAAATCGAAAAAAAAAAAAAAAAACGTCAAGGGGCTATGTTTTCTTTATTATTTAACCTTTGCATAGAAGATATTTATTAAAGTGATCTTAATTTGTTAAAACATAAGCCCTAGGTATTGTAGAAGTTTATTGGAACTGGAGAAAGTACCGTTTCACATTTCACAAATTTGGCTGGCTAAAAGTATCTAAAAAACAATAATATATTACGTAATATTACCCAATAGGTTGAGGTATAAGAGTTTATGAGAAAAAAATACAAAGACGATCTATATTTGAGATATTTTGTCAAAAAGATTTACCGATTTGTTTATAACTTGCTCATCATGTTATTATCAACAATTTAAGAATAAGGTAGAATAATTTGATAATAAAATTTATTGGTTATAATAGTTTTCTTGCTCTTTGAGGCGGGGGCACAGAAATTCTAATCTCAAAGAGCGAAAATCTGCGAAGTATTGTTAAATGTATTTATCAATATCTGGAACAGCGAAATTGAACATTTTGGAAATTCTCGAGCGACTGCAGTTGATATATCCAAGGCATTCAACCCTCCTTTGCATAACGGATTGTTGGCTAAGCTACGCTCTCATGGTATACGTGAAAGGTTTGATTTATGAGTTTAGAGTTTTCTCAGAGAGCGTTCTTTACGAGTGACAGTTGACGAATTTCTTTCCGATACATTCACTGTCAACGCCCATGTGTCAAGGCTCCATATGGTCTCCTACTCTCTGTCTCTTCTACATTAATGATCTGCTAGAAAGGACCAGGAATAGAATCTACAGCTTTGCCAACTAAGTACACTTGTTTGTTTTATTACTCGCGTTTTTTTCATGATTTACCTTGGGCGTTCGAACATTAGCTATCCATGCAAACATCTGAAGACAGCAGGAAGTTGATCAACTTAACAAAAACCTGGAAGAAATTCTATCTTGGGCTGATAGTAACGAACTGAAATTTAACGCTACTAAAATTCAGCCGGCAGTTTTTTCTAAAAGAAATAACGTTGCAGAACCCGACATAGTTTGTGGAGATACTCCATTCTGCTAGCATCGTTACTAAACTTGCTGAGCGTTAACTTAGGAGCAAATATGTCATGACATTATATGGAGAACCTTATTCCTTCGGAATGAATTGCCTAGGACTGCGTTTTCCATCGAGTACAATCTGCAGCGCTTCAAGACCAACGTGAATCGCAAATGCCGTTCCCGTAGCGCTTTAGGCATATTTCTCAAGCACGTGTGTTATGCGCATAAAAAAAACTGATTCTACTAAAATACGATATACATGTATCTCTAAGATTTTAAAATTATCAAATAAAATTTAACGCTGTGTATTCTGTATTTCATTAACAAGTTAAGCAATAGTTTCCTAATATGTCAATTTCATCGTATTCAAGGGTAGTTTTAAAATTTTTAATATAAACTTTAAACGTGAACTATGAAATGGACCCTAAGACATATATTAAGCTCAATAAGAAAGACGATTGAGAATTTTCATCGCAGATATTACTACTAGCCCAGTCGTCGGAGGCCAATTTTGACGAAAAGCTCTCATTAAATGTTAACAGGCTGCATTTTGCCACACAGGTAGCTTTTTTGGACGTAGAATACGATAAAAAAAGTTTGCTGCTCTAAAGTGTTTGTTAAATCTAGAAAATCGAAAATAAAATGAAAAATTCGTTTTTTCGCAGATATCTCTAAAAGATAAAAAAGATATCGAAAAACTAATGGCACCACGTGAAAGAACGGGAAATTTTCCAAAAAAAAACAGTATATAGATTATTTCTTTTAGTTTTACCATAATTATTTATAAAAAAATATATATATATTTAAATAAAATGACTGGTTTAAATTGGCTATTAAGAGATTTCTCGGCATGACAGATTTGAAAAGTTCAAAATGGCAGATCGAATACTACGGCCAGAGAGTATATAATTCATTTAATTTCCTCAAGTAATTTAGAATTTTTGTGTTTTCAGTAACTGTTTTCTTTGTGCCTGGCTGTTTAAATGAAATATAAATACTTTATATTTAAAGCTTAGACTTTTATTTTTCATTTCCCACCTTAAATTTGTTTTTATTTTAAGTTTAAGTTGTATGATTAATAATAAGCCAAAAATAGGTTTATCATGAACACTTTTTTAAGAGCAAAATTACAAAAAAAAGAGAAAGTTTTTTTAAAGTTTTTAATGATTTTCTAATATCGGGTGTACTTTTAGGTGTAACTAAAAAAACCAATTGTCCGGCTTTGTTTTACCATTTCGTACTGCTTTGAACGTAAAATTGCCGGCGGCGTACTACAACAGGCAAATTTTCATATTTTAAAACTCAATATTTAAATATAATGTAGATATTTTTAATTATTCTTATATTGAAACTTAAAGCATAATAATGATATATGCAAAAGGATTTTCTTAGTGTTCCGTACGGAACACTTATAAGATCACTTTGGTGTATGTCTGTCCGTCCGTCCGTCCGTCTGTCACACCCGATTTTCGCCGAAACTGTTTGAGATAGAAAGTTGAAATTTGGTACTAATATAGAAATTGATGCCCTCATCAGAGCCGTGTAGTTTTGGATTGGATATTTATTAATGGCGCGTCGACGTCGTAGGTCATTTGGCGTCCGTGTAGTTTTGAATGTTAAATTTTGACTTAAGAGGTTAGTTTTGGCGGGTGAAATCGGAAGTGAAAAAAAAATTCAAGGTCATTGAGTGGGGTGTCAAATGAAAACTTGTAAAAACACGAGTTCAAACATATATATAATGTAATACTTGTGCACACTTTTCTTTGTATTATTTTTAAAAAATCGCGAAAAATCGCTGTCCCTCGCCTTATCTCGAAAAGTTACGGATCAAAAAATTTTGAGAAAATTCTGGAATATTCTCCACAGGATGTAGACTGAACGAAAATTATCATGAGTGCATTACCTTTAATAATTTATCTGGTATATATAAGAAATCAATTTTTAAGGTCATCAGTATTCAATAGAGATCGGAAACAAACTTTGTTGAAAACTCATTTGGAGTGTGTTTTGTGAAGTCACTGATCATTTTATACCTCCGTAACAAAAAATTTTATTTTAAAAGCAATCGGCGTACGGAACACTAATTGCGCAAGTTCAACTTGCACTTCACCGGTTATTTTAATACTATATGTTATTAAATATTTGTACTGTATACTCGTTAAAATCATGCAAATAAAAATTTCGTTTCAAGTTTTACAAATTGTAAAGCAACAAAAATACAAATTAGTATCACCGGAAAGCTGAAAGTCTCCTCTTAAAAAAGTTATCTTTTTTTATACACGTATTCGAATTTTTAATAAATTCTCACGCTAATAAAAAAATCTAAAAAAAAACTCTATAATCTATTTTTTTGTAAAATTTCCCCCTCTTTCACGTAGTGCGATTAGTTTTTCGATATCTTTTTTATTTTTTCGAGATATTATCGAAAAAACGATTTTTTTTATCGTATTCTACGTCCCCTGGCGACTGGGCTATTCATACATCGTAATTAATTCATAATTTTGGCCAGTTATGTTTCTCTCTTAAAAAGGATTGGTCAAATGAAATATTGTAATTTTGTATATCCGTAAATAATTTGAGAGTGTCACAAGCCAACAATATCAAACTGCCTAATTGCAATTACTGACAATATAAAGTATTGCCCTTGATAGACACCTGCTGTTGAAAATTGCTAGGTATCATTGCAATATAGTACAGTTTTGCCGTCACAATTGTAGTAAGAAAGCATATTAAAAGATAAACATCTTTAGAAACTTTTTTTGTTAGAATAGTTCTTGACTGAGAATTATTAACAAAAAATTAACAGTTGTCCGGTTTTTATGTCCATAACTGTACATTCGGCCGTAACGCCATCTGTAGAGAGCTTTGCATGGTCCTATTTTGATATTTAACATCTGCTCTATTCTTACCGGACTACCCTATATTATTTGGTTTTCTCTCAAAGGGCTCGGGGATCGGACAGTATGAAACCATTTTAATTTTATACCCTTTAAGGTTCAACAAACGGATGATTTTCCAAAAGTCGCTTGCATTATTTGCGCAAAGAAAGTTAAAGCTGCTATGGTCATAAGAAAACAAATTATTACGTCTCATAGAACTTTAACAGAGGAAGCATTCGCTAAAAAATGTAATTCCAGTGTATCAGATTCTATCATTATAGATAATACTAACATAACTGAAAGCATTACCCAAAATCACATAAAAGCCGTAGCACCGGAAGTCATTTTATTAAAAGTTGATAATGATTTTAAATTGGAACCCGAGGAAGAAATTATCGCTATCGATAGCCCAGAATCTGAGTTTCACAGCCATACTGACAAACAAATAAACAATGAAGGAAGTAAAAAGAATATTAAAAATTTGCCTGAATCTTTGGATAAAAATGAAATATCCATAGTTCAAGTTACCAAAGCAAAATCTAAAAATTCGACTGCTACAACTACTTCAGCAGTAACAAATCAAAAAAACTGATGTACAACTATTAAAAAAGAAAAGGTCGCAAACTTAAACCTCTAATCATATCTTGCAATACTTCGATAAACACAAAAGCATCGTTACCACTAAGAAAAGTAATTTTTAACCCTGGCATGGCTGTAGCAGAACCTCAAAAGAGGCGAGGTCCTAAACCTAAACCAGTAACTTCGTTATATAATCCTTTAACTCCTATACCATGCAAAATATGTCAAAAATATATTCTAAGAACCAACATGAAAAAACATTTGGACACTCATGAGAAAAAAATAGTCACATGCCACCTTTGTGGGAAGATTACCCATAATACTAGTCTACGAACTCATATTTTTTATTTTCATAAATGCAAGGAAGATGAATACGTGTGTGATCAATGTGGTCGTCATTTTAGATATAGAAATAAATTTAATCTTCACATGAAAAAGCAACATGGCGGAACTAGGGACCATGAATGTACTATTTGTGGGAGGAAATTTTTTGAAAGAAGTAAGTAATATAGGTAACACTTTATAGTAGAGTTGACTTAATTTATTTAATTTTTGTAGAATATTACTATTTATGTGTCCTTCTTTTTCTTTGTTCTGATTAAAGTACGTAAGTTTTGATATATTCTAATATTTAATAAAAACTATTTAAATATAAGTATTTAATACAGTCTGTCAAGTAAGAACGTGACCGCTCGTATTCTTGAAAAAATGTGTTTCGACAACATTTTTTGCCCTTAATGTATTCTTTGGTGTGCTAACGACGGTGCCATTACCTTAGTAAGTTGTCCAATCACCTCCTGTATCAATAATCGCCTGGCATCTTCAAGGCATGCTGCCAACGAGATTTTCTGCATACTTTGCAAATTTTTCGAATCTCGCGAGACATCTGAGTCAAAGGCGTCAGAGTCTTTCCTCTAAGCTTTCTCTTTGCAAAGGACCAAACGTTTTCAATAGGGTTGACGTCCTGCGTGTCCAAGCGAGCCGCTTCGCGACGTGATTTTTGCCCAGCAAAGGTTTCTTCAACGTGCTTCGGAATTTGACATCATGCGCACGAAGATTTGTCGAATGGTCTCTAGGGCACATTCAAACCCGATTTTCTTAATTTTGCCGCTCCTTGACGTAGCGTCAATTTCGGGGTCCCGTGAAAACAAAGACACGATTCGTTTTTCGGCTTTCGGAGTGACTTTGTCTACCAAGCCACGTTTTGGCAAGTTGTCGACATTTTTCGTCTCGTTAAAACGATTTATTCATTTTTCCCAAAGGTACCAACTTTTTAATATATTTAGCGGCCCCGGAATGTGTCGTTTTAGGTCCCTTTGGATGGGAACAAAGACTGCCTCGAAGCGACGTGCAAGTGACTCATTTTGGATTATACGTGATTTCGACGGAAGTTCGGTATCGACTGATAGTTTTACTAGACAGTTCGTAGACAAAGGTTCCCTCTACCGGTTTTTTTGTTAAATCGCTAGAATCGCATCTACCAAAAATGACTTATTGTTGACACGTTCTTACTTGACAGACTGTATGTTGAGGTGACGTGAGTATTTTTTTTGTCGAAATGTTTCTGAATATGTTTCTGGGATGAAAATACTCTAGTTACGTTTGTCCTTGGACCTCCGACCATGATCTTAAAAGTACGATAATGCTAAACGAGAAGATAGTAGATGCTCAGAAATGTGTCAGTAGTTAGCGTCTGTTTTAATTTCAGCAGAACATAATATACTTTCCTCAAGTCCAATGCAGATGTGATCTATTGGTGGATCCCAATTAGTTCTTGGATTCAGATAAGTTCGTAAAACCTTCACCGCTGTTTATTGTCATCAGTATTGGCATGGGCATGCATTATCACGGTTATCTTCTGATGTAAAATGATTCTATTTAAAACACCACTGACACATACTTTCACTTGTCATAGAAACTTCATGAGCCACAACGGCTCCATCTATTGCTAGTACAGCTATAGCATATCGTTTTCCAACATAATCGTTTTTCGTAGAGGAAAATTGCCGAACAGAATATATATCAACGGTTTCATCACTGCACTGCAGCCTCATAGCTTATTGTACTCCCCTCTCTTGGTTACATGAGCATCGTCCTGTAAGAAAGTTTATTAGCTTTCTTTCAAGCCCTTCATGTGGTAATTTATCGCCACGATGTAGATCTCTGAACAGTTCATATCTGTACCGAGTTAAAGTTGTACTTTCATATAGGATGTGCATCGAAGGTTTCTCTGGAAGGGGCCGCCAATTACGTTTCTCACATGTATTTGGCCAGATGGTGCGAGTTAATGATCTAGATGTTGCTGATATGACCATCTGTTGATTGTCGTTTTTATCCCCTGTGTTGGTATACTAAACGCTGGTTCTGGACCCTTCTATGATTTTGTAGCTCTAAATCTTGCTAATTCGTCGTTTCATTGCTTTATATCCCCGAATGTCCTGAAACCCACAGCAATTGAACAGGCGACTTTTACGCTCCATTGTGATTTTTTAGGTTGGCTTGTTAGGCGCCTAAAGCCTTACGAGCAGCTTGACTATTTGAGAGAGAATATATATTAATTGTTTACGCTGGTCCCGTTTAATATTCTCGTAAATACATGCTTATATTGCGTGAATTTCTGTCTAAAATGTTGCACTGGTCCCTAGTGACATGCTAAAGATTCACTTAGGCTTTTCTGCATATATGCCAGCGCCTATTCCGCTCGAAATTTCTGCTCCGTCTGTGTAATAGACCAGACCCGTTGCCTTCGTCAGAGTCCCCACCTCCATCTATAGATTTGGATGGCACTTAATTCTATGTGGTTTTTCGAAATTATACGACGTTGTCGTATAGTCAGATTGTATATCCAAGAGTTTGCCGTTTGCCATAACTCTTTTGTACAGGTTATTGTTTCCATTCCCCACTTCCTTCTTCATTCGATAGGCGCTATTGATAGCCTTTCACTTTTTTATGTATATATCTAGGGATGTTAGTTCTAGAATTATTTCCATAGTTGTGGTGGGAGTGCTACTTACACGGCCTGTCTGGAAAGTAATGTCACCGATTTTATTATGAAGCGACTGTACGTCGCAGCGCGCGCTACCCGGCGAGGATCGTTGGTGGGGGAAGTCAGCTGCCTAGCGAATGTTTGCTCAGTTGTCTCCAAACTCTCGGAGGGTAAGGACGGGCATTTTCGTGAATCTTTGTTTCGTCTCTTGTACAAGTCGCGATGCATCGCTCACTGAAACAAAGATACGCGGTAAAGTTTTCTGTGAAACTCGGCAAGTCTGCAGTGGAAACTTTTCCAATGGTCCAGCGGGGATGAGTGTTTATCACAAAGGCAAGTCTACAGATGGCGCAGGGCATTTTTAGAAGGCGAATGAGCAAATTAAAGATTAAGACTATGTTCATTTTTTGACATCAGGGGGATCGTCCACCATGAATTTGTACCTCCCGGGACAACCAACAATTCTAAATTTTACGTGGAAGTGCTCAAGAAACTGAGAACAAGGATCCGGCGCCAGGACAGACATCAGCAGCGTTTGGAAACTTCACCATGGCAACACGCTAGCCCACACCGCCTTCGTCATAACCAGCTACCTGGCCAGATCTAACGTGGCAACGCTGCCCCAGCTACCCTATAATCCCGACGTGGCCCTTCAAGACTGCTTTTTATTTCCTCGTTTGAAATCTCTCCTGAAAGGACATAATTTCAGAACAATTGACGACGTGAAAGCAACTTGTACAACGGTTTTAAAAGCAATTCCTGAACAGGCTTTCCAGGACGCCTTCGCAGCTTGGAAATTGCGCTGGCAAAAATGTATTGGCGTAGGAAGAGACTATTTTGAAGAATTTTAATGTATTATAACGATTTGGTCAATACTTTTTTTTTAATCGGACAGACCATGTATAGCTAGAGACATAAGCAAACCAACCTCTGCAGCCGATTTAGCTCCATACTTCAACTCCGTATGTAACCATAGGTCTAATGCCCGTAATATATGGCCAAAGCACCATCTTTAGTTTAAGGCCCCAGGTTTTTCCAAATAAGCCCCTGCATCTCATGAGACACATATTTACTTTATTGCAGGTTTCGTTAAATTTGTTTATTCCACGTTAATTTCATATCTAATGTCAAGGCCAGATATTTGTACTCATTAATGGTTTTTATCCATTCTCCGAATATACTCAGATTGTTATAATTGCGTTTGAATCTCCTTTTTGTGAACGGTATTATAGTAGTTTTTGCAGGGTTGACTTTCAAGTTTACTCCCTCCCACCAGCGCCGTACATTGTTCAGTTCCGACTATATTACTATGCATTTAATGAAAACTACTTTTTTTTGTTGTAATGGACACCTATTAGTTTTGAAATGCAATCTTGTTTTGAAGTACTATAATGGATTCTTCAAATTCCATCTAAATTTTAAAAAAAGATCGTCCATTTGGCAAATATATTTGGCGAAAAAAAAAATTGTAGACCAGAAAAAAAACTGAATTATTTATTCTGAATTCTGAATTGAACACTTCTTAAAACAAAAACAACAATGCCAATTTAATTCTTTCTATCTTAAAAAACTCTAATAATAATCTGGAATGACCTTTAGATTTGGTTGGTCGATAAGTAACTACTGGGATGTCTTAATAAGACTTTAGTTTTATATAATATATGTATATGTACAGTCCCTGGCCAAATTATTAACGCACTGCAAGATTTCATGTAAAATATTAATTACCGAGCAATATTGTACCGTTTTATTATTTTAAATTGATTTGTTTTTTATTTTTATATTATCCAATCAATTACCTATTTATTTGACATAAATAAAACAGCATTAATTTAGAAAAGCATAAGTTTATTAAGTTTTAAAGAAAAGTGAAATTAATGTTAGTAAAAGTCAATATTTAGTTGAGCCACCTTTAGCCGCTATCAAAGCTTTAATTCTGCGCGGCATGCTATCAATGCAAGATTGTACTGTCTCCTGCATTTGAGGATGATGATTCCACACATGAATAATCTTTTCTAGGAGCTGGGTTTTGTTGGTAATCACATCTTTAGCCACTTCTCTTTTCATCGCTCCCACACATTTTCAATGGGGTTCATATCAGGGCCAATCCAACAGAGGGATATTTTTTTCTGCCAAAAAAGCTTTAACAGACCGAGCAGTGTGGCAGGGAGCTCCATCTTGCATGAAAGTGAATGGTTCCCCATTTGGAAACCATTCTCTGAGCTGCGGAATCAACCGATTTTGTAATACTTCTTTGTACTGATCTTGCCTCATTATTCCTTTGACGACGTACAGACGTCCAGTGCCCTTGCCGCTGATGACTGACCAAATCATCACTTTAATGGGATGTTTAACCGTCGGGACGACACAATCAGGATGAAACTTTTCTCCATGACGACGACGCACATACTGAGCTTTCGAATTTTCGTCACTGAAGCAGACCTGTCAAAAATAGGAAAAATATATAAACTTCCATGTTTATTTGCTTTATTTAACTGAAAATGATAATAATGTATCAATTATTGATTAAATTGCTGTATCTTACCGATCTCCAGAAGTCCACATCTTTGTCTTGCCATTGTTTGGCCCACTTCAGGCGCTTTGCTTTCATTGCAGCTGTTAACTTGGGCTTCCTGGCGGGGCGACAGGCCTTAAAATCTAATTCTTTCAATTTTCTTCGAACAGTGCGCTCAGAAGCATTTACACTAGCATCCTGGAGTTGTGATTTTATTACCTTTGTGGTAGCAAATCTGTTTTTTCTACACAAATTTTCTTCAAACATCTCTCTGACCGTGGAGTGAAAATTGGTTTTTCTACCGCATCTTTTCTTTCTTTTCGGGCTTAATTCCTTGCCTGACTCAATTTTCTTTTTTTATGTGTCGTACACTAGCTTCAGAAACCTCCAATCTTCGTGATATTTCTCGGTTTGTAAATGTTTTCGCAATCACAAGGGCCTTCACTTCAGCTTTTTTACGTGGTGAAAGATCGCCTTTTCTACCCATAATGAAAATAGTCCAATTACTTTTTTAAAACACTGCATACAAAATAAACTAATAACTGAGTAGTATAAAACTGTTAAACAAACAATCACAGTCCATAAAGCCACAGAAACACGTCCGTACTGACTCGATTCCGATCGCGACTGATACAGTTTTGTACTTGTTTACGTTCATGTATCACTTTGTCAACACAGTGTTGCTATATGTTAAAAATAAATACAAATATGTAGTCTACAACAATTCTTTTAAATAAAAATCAATAATATTGTAGTTTAAATATACCATTATTGCATAAAAACTCTTAAGAAACATAAAATTACTAAAAAAAATACAGTGCGTCTAATAATTTGACTGTATATATATTTTTTTAAAATTACCTTACATATTTCCGAAAGTTACCTTTTTGGAAATATGAGGTACTGACATAGAACAACAGATCTAATCTGTACCAAAGCATATTTGGCCCTGTCATTCTATTTCAATGTCTAGAATCTACGACCTATTCATACTTAAATTTCCCCCAAAGGACTTTGACATAAGACATATCAGTATGAAACAACTTTGGTTTTACACAATTTGAGGTCCGACAGACTGATAATTTGCCGAAAGAAGCTTGCATGACTTGCGTAAAAAAGTTAAAGATGCTATGATAATACGAAAATAAATTATTAGATCTCACAGAACTTTAAAAGATGAAGCCTTAGCTAAGAAAAATAATTCCGATATAACAAATTCTATTACTAGAGAAAAGGTAATAGCAACGGC
>CM032449.1:129855626-129875122 GCA_019049505.1 Pachyrhynchus sulphureomaculatus | reverse complement strand
TTGAAAGTTAAATTTTGACTTAAGGAGTGAAAAACAAAATTACCAGGTTATTAAGTTGGGTGTCAAATGAAAGCTTGTGAAAACACGAGCGCACACTTTTCTTTGTATTATTTTTTAAAAAATGGCCAAAAAACCCCCTGTCCACCCACCTTATCTCGAAAAGTACTGATCAAGAAATTTTGAAAAAATTCTGGAATAGTCTCCATAAAGTGTAGATTGAGCGAAAATTATCACGAGTTCATTACGTTTGATAATTTATCTAGTATTAAAAAAAACTATTTGCCCGTCAAAATGGTGAAGGTTTATTTCGTCGAAAGTTGTGAATTTGGGACTGTCATATTAGGTACCGAGACAAAATAATTTGATTTTATTTGTTTATAATTGAACAAATATTTATTTTAAACTTTTATCACTATTTTCTAGTTTGAGGTAGATTGATTTATTGGCTATTAGATAACTAAGATGTTATAACTAAGAACTGAGTTTATTTGTTTATAATTGAACAAATATTTATTTTTAAACTTTTATCACTATTTTCTAGTTTGAGGTAGATTGATTTATTGGCTATTAGATAACTAAGATGTTATAACTAAGTTGGGAATGTGGAATCTTTGGCACAATGACACTACTTAGTATATATCACCACTACACCAAACACTTTATTTTTGTGCTCGACGCGCGTTTCGCTAACCATGTTAGCTTCATCAGGAGCGATGATTGACTAAAGCTAAACTACAAATCTACCCTATTTATACTTAGTCTAACCCTTGAATTACTCAGGTGGAACTAATGGCATAGGCAAGGCCATCAGTTCCGGTCAAGTAACCAGTAGAGAGGACTATAAGGAATAGGTCCTCTGTCTTTATTTAAACTACTTTTACATTTTATAATTTCCATACTTTCGTATGCGTTCAACAATCTTCTATCAGATACATTTTTAATTAATCTTAGATTATCTAATGTTACAATATGATCAGCTTCAAGGGCATGTTCGGCAATGCTAGAGTTTTCTGCGCTACTGTATTTTAAGTGTGCTAAATGTTCTTTAAATCGTGTTTTAATTGACCTTTTAGTTTGCCCAACATACTTTTTGTCACAATCATTACAACTAATTTCATAAATTCCACTTTTCTCACAGTTTTTCTGTATTTTTTTTTTTACTTTATATGTATGTATATTTTATTTATGTATTTTATTGTTGATTTTCTATGTTATATTTTGTATTTTTTTTTATTTTACTAAATTTTGTTTATCTCCTTGAACGGGAGATATAAATATATTTGTCTCTCTAAAGCACATATACTATAGTTCTTGAAAACTTCAGACTTAAGTTACTTTAATTTTTTAAATAATGTTATCTACAAAAAGTGAGTCATTCTCATGTGTTAAAGCCGTCTCCAGCTATAAGATGTTATGACTAGTTCGATTATTAGATCAAATAAAATAAATAATTGCGAATATAATAGCTACACAAAATGGATTTCTGTTTATTTTCAAATCAAAATACTTGTGCTATAGTACCAGACACATTTCAGGTTACAAAGAAATCTAATTTGATAATGACTCTAATAATAATTTAATAACCTCAATGAACAATTTTTCTTTTTCAGAATATTTAACTAAACACATAGATTGTCACCACAACAAAATTCGAGAATTTATCTGCGACTATTGCGGTAAAGACTTCTCAACAAGACATGCTCTTAAAGTTCATTTTCGACAGCATACTGAAAGCGCACCTTATAAGTGTGAAACTTGCGGCCAATGCTTTAAGCAAAATGTATCATTGAGAACGCATCGCAAGCAAGCCCATGATATTTACGAAGAGGAAACGGTTGTTTGTGAAGTATGTGGAAAAGGTTTTGCGTCCACAGTGGCTTTAAACAGTCACTTTAGACTTCACGAAAGAAAGAAATGCCCACATTGTACCGAATACTTTGTAAAAGCTGATTATTTAGAAAAGCATGTAAAGGATAAACACGGAACGTTAAATTTTGAACAGGCTGAAATGGAAATGGAAAACGAAGCAAATCTAAATAAAAATGTTTTAGATAATTTTAATGATGTTTATAACGTGAGCTTTACCAGGTAAAACGTGTTCTGAATATAATTTGGTATTTCGACAAGAAAGGAAAGAGGGTGTGTTATTATCTAGGTATGTTAATTTCCTGCTTTTTATCACGATTATTACCACCGTCATACAGAAGAAAAATGTCCCGAAAAGAGGGCCATAATGTAAGAAATAAAAACTTCTATTTAGGGATTTTTACGTGTTTGAATATTTTTTGCCACTGCCTCTATGATTTACGACCACTCAGGTTCATCTTCTGCATGCACCTGTATCATAACTTTCATCTAATTTCGAAGCGTCGAGTGCCACGTAGTATCTCTCATGAAGCACGTCAGACGTCAATGTGCAAAAGTGAACGAATTTTAATTGTGTAAAATGAATTCTGTCCCCAATTTCATTTTGTTCCTGGAATTTCATATTTACTGAATGTTAAGTAAGTAAGTAACTTTTCAATTATCGAATTTTTTAAGAAAGTATTACCAAAAATCTTTGGAACAACAAACAATGAGTTAAAAACGCCATTGAACTCTAACACGAAATCAGTTGATTGCTGTTTATTCGACATTTTTTTGTCAAAATATCGCAAAAATTGAGCGGTAGATGTCGCAAGTTTGGTACCTGTGTTAGTTTTTGTGCGAAGGTGTGCGTGAACGCCGTGGACGTGGCAATCTTACTTTCATGACGCCTTTTTCTTAAAATTCTAGAAAGTGTTGCAAACTTAAAAACATTGTTAAAAAATTCGGGATAATGTTACAAAATTGTTTGAAATTTAAGGAAATTGTTGCAAAATATGAAAAATAGTTAAATTCGGGAAAATGTGCAAAATGGAAAAGATACTTTAAAAACTGTAAATTGTTTAAAAATCATAAAATTAGTTAAACAATTCGGGAAGTTGTTGCAAAAGGTGAAAAATAGTTCACAAATTCGGGTAAATGTTGCAAAATGGGAAAATTACTTGAAAAATTCTGTAAATTGTTGCAAAATGATAAAATTAGTTAAATAATTGTGGAAAATGTTTCAACATGTAGCAAATTGTTTACAACTTCGGGAAATTGTTGGTAAAATTAAAAAATACTTAAAATTTCAATAAAAAATTACTAAATTGGAAAAATGATTTTAAAATTCTAAAAATTGTTGCACAATGTAGCAAATTATTTAAAAATTCTGGGAGTTGTAAAATGGTAAAAATTGTTTAAAAATGATGTAGAAAGTTGCAAAATAGAAAAAATACTTTAAAAATTCAGTACATTGTTGCAAATTTTTCCAATTTTATTTAACTATTTACAACAATTACCCAAAATTAATGGAAAATATTGAACTAAATGTATGTATTTTTTATTTTTACAGCAAATGCGTCTGACAAAATGGAAATTTCTTTTACAAGAAAAAACAGTTTCCTACTTGTCAACAACCAATTACATGATAACATAAATGTAAGTATTGCCACTATTGAAGCGGAAGTTGAGACGATTTAAGTCAGTGATCAAAACGGGACGGCCTCTGTTCGGGAATAACTCACGTTTTTCCAAAAATAGTCCACCATTTTGGGGCCACTATTTTGTTTTTTGAAATTTAAACGTCATATTCGTAATCGGTGACCCCAAAAACTCATGGACGCAGAGTTTCATAAAAATAATTCACGTTTTTTTTTTTTTTTTTTTTTTCCAAAAAATAGGCCGCCATTTTGGAGCTGCCATTTGGTTTTGTGAAAATTTGACTTCATATTCAGGATCAGCGGTCCCGAAAATCCCGATGTACCGAGTTCTGTGGAAATCGAATAATACCTTCATATTTTGGCTTTGTTTTCGAGACATTTTTCTTCTGTGCGTCAGTTCAACAGTCTACTAACACCTGTATTGTTGAACACTACGGTCACAATTGTCTGTATCGGAGCTTAATACATGTTACAAATCGGCTTTCTTTCCTTGTCGAAGATACACTTAATCTGGTTCCGTTTTTTTCTTGTTATAAAAAGGCATATTGTGTACACGTAAAAACATGCACCTTTTAAACACTATATTATTGTCTATCGGTAAAAGAATTTGAAAGTTGATAATTTAATTGTAATGTGCTTTTTTAATTGCAAAGCACGGCCAATTTTTAGTTGGACAGATCCCTTATTTATTAAGATCCATAAAAATTTAAAATTGGTGTAAATTAAAATATGATTTTGACAGTTAATGCCATTAAGTCAAGTCAGACAATTGAAAATTAGTAGACTGGGAAAGTATTTGACGAAAGTAGAAATTTTGGCGAACGAACGAGGAACGGTACCAGTTATACAAGATCATTCGTTCGTTGCGGTAGTAAAAAGTGGAAGGTTGCGCTGACTTGGGCTCCTCGAGCGTATGTCAGACAACCGCGATGTGTGCAAAGCCTTCAGACAAAAGTGGACGCCCACGCAAAAGTCGGACGGAAGATATTGAGGAAAACCTCCGGGAACTGGGTGTTTGTAAAACGAGTCACGTGGGAAGGCATTGTGCAGGAGGCCCAGGCTCTTCAAAGGCCAAAGAGCCATTGGCTAAGATAAGGTAAGTAAATGAAATTTTGTATGAAGAAAATTATTTACATTTTCAGAGTTTAAACTGGAACAAAGAGTTTACTAGATAAAAATAAAACGGTATGTTTTATTACAAAAAAAATGACTCTATCAAAATTATTTTACATGTTTGCTATACACCCAGTAGTCCTTAATGTGAACAGTTTTCTGACTGCAAAGTTTCACTTCTCAAGTTCTACAAGAAAATTCGTAGCTCTAGAAGAAGATGAGAACACGACACCTAAAAAAGTTATTAGAATGTATAACAGACGTAGAACAAGACTACGTCATGACAAAAAAATAGCTACTGGAAATTCATCCCCATAAAATTGTTTACGTAGGCGAAATCAAAGACGGCGACCGTAACCGATGAGCCCCACCCGTTAGAGGGTGGCTAAGTAATATTTCCTGTTTTCAGCCACAGCTTTTAATCCCGCTAAACTAAATGATTTATTGCAGTTTTGCTTGCATTTGTTTTTTTTCCGTTGTAACATAGTCTTGTGCGACTATACTTTTTATACATTAATATCGTTTATATCTTTTACGTTGTATATTTCTTAATTTGTTGCCCTCTGCGCTTGTCTAATATAAATTGAGGGTATATTTTCGCGCATAAGACGCTATAAGCGTTCTAAAGTAAAATTGTGATCTTTAAATTATTGTTTACATGTTAAATCTTATATTTAAGAGTAAAAAATATAATTTTAAAATCCTATCGTTCTATTTTGTTATGTTAAAGACCCCGTATAATTTCTGTAAGTTTGACTATTCTCGTTAGTAAGTAAGCGCAACCACCATTTTAGAACACTAGGTAAAAGAGCGCAGAGAAGATGTTTATGGGCGTTTGTAATTAAAAACCGTTTTACAACACTGCAAATAAAAAAGCGGTGTTGTAAAATGGCATTTCTCCTAATTATAGTGGCTACTAGGACAATAATATGCAGTAATTTTCACCTATACCTATATATGAAGGGCTGCCGGTCAAAACTAGCTATTTTCCGAATTTTCCAGGTCGATAAAAAAAACGTTCGCATTCTTTTTTGCTGGTGAATTTTTTATAAATATTTCAGTCGATTATGAAATTGACAGAGACAAGTGGCTTTTTAGATTTTGAGACAATTTTCCCAATAAATGTGAAAACTGTGAGTTTTTAAAATTTGTCCTTCGCTATGTACAGGGGATATTACCGGTCGAATCCAGCTAAGTGCCTCGCCACGCCTACTTTCTCGCTAGATCTGAACAGCGTAAATTCATTGTAAATGTAATGAATGATAAAAAATTAATTTTATAGATTATTAATTTGAGGATAATTTTTTACTAATTAATAAATTAATGTTCATTTTGAAGTAAATGATTAAGTTTAGGCAAAGTTAGGAAAAGTTAGGCAAAATTAGATGAAGTTGGGCCAAGTTTAGGCAAAGTTGAGTCGAGTACGGCAATGTTAGGAAATTACAGGCAACGAAAACATTCTTACACGTATTATTGAGTCCAGGCAAAGAAAACATTGTTACACGTATTGTTATTGAATTGAATAGCATTTTATTATTAACTACAAAAAAGTGCTAATGAACAATAAAAAAAATATATTAAAAAAGGTGATATTGGGACTTTACTTGTGGGCGGAGCCTGCTGTGTTTATTATTAAGATGGCCGAAATATGGGTGCAGATTTAAATTTGTAACGTGTGAAGCATAGGGAGTGTGGCAATATTTGCAAATGGGCCGGTACAAATCCTGCCAAAGGAATTTCATACTCGGTGAAAAACTTTTAAATTCAAATCTTCTTTGGGTGTGGAATAATCGATGACCAAACTGTCGCGCCCAACATAACGAAAATTCAAGCAGCATGTATACGAAAAATGCAAACATATCCTCGCAACTCTTTTGTATTGTTACCGGTAAGATTCTAACCTATAAATGTCTAATATTTACATTTCATTTGTTGTATGAAAATTAATTTTTTACAATTTTTCAACCGCCTTCTTATAGATGGAGCATCTGAAACGCAAATAATATATTTAACTTGTTTCAAATCAAATGCCAATTCACTTCGGAGGTTAATACTACCTATACCTACCTTTTAAAATGTTTAGAACAAACTTTATTTAGCATCAATTGAAATTTTTCGTTCAATTTGGAGAACTTTTTTCCACACTTTCAGTCTGCCAACTTATTTCACTTGCCCAAATTCATTAGTAATATTGACATAATCCTCATTAGCTTTTGAAAATGCATGAAAAACTACATTTACATCATTGTGCAGGCGACTTTTACAATTGTAAACAGCATAAAAGTCTTTTTTTTTAATTTTTTACGAAAAGCAAAAATTTCGGTGTTCATTTTTAAGAAAATTTGAAATATTAATTTACACAGACAGGTAAGATCCCAATATAAACATAATATTCTAAAGTTTTAGAATAATCTTTACTATTGTTAGAAAAAATGCACAAATTTACACAACATAATCTACTGATATAGCATTAAAAAAAATTACGATAATATCGAATCGTGATATTCGTGGAATTGATGGAGTAAGAAATTCTTCATTTTTGAAAGATCTTTTTTTTTCTGCTGACAGGGGGGAAGCAGTCCGATTGTCTTTCTGGCTCCTTCCTGCAACAAAAAAAACAAGTCCAGTCTTATTACAAGAAGTTCTATTTCAGGCCTCACATTTCCTCATCCTGGAGGTGCTTTATACGAACCAGCGCAAAAACTTTTTCGTTTTAGAATGATAAGGCTGCTGTACTGGGTGTAATTTTTTGATATTTTGTATTAGAAATTTTTTATCACTATAACATACTCAACGTAAGCCTTACCTCAAATGTTTTGAAGATCTGACAATTTTTTCGATGGTAAAACAGAAATATCGATCGCAATCTTCTTCAACACACTTTCACTTACACTACACACCTAATAGATAGATGTCAGCTACGTGTTAAACTCTAACCTAAAACCTCGGAACTACAAATCAAAAACCTAATGTTCCCTCCCATAAGACTGCATGTGCATATAGCTCGATTTGGCAAGCAGTTATCCTGTTACATAGTAGCATGAGGATTTTTAGCTTGCTATTTTTTTTTTTAATGGGTCTAGCACACGTGCTGCAGGGAAGTCCCTAAAGCGCTACAGGAGCGACACGTGTGCGGAAAAAGCGATTCACGTTGTTCTTGAATCGCTGTGTTTGCTAACTATAAACAATTTCGAAGTTTTTTTTTAATGTGGACGTCACACAAAACAATTGGAAAAAGCAAAAAAGCGCATTTCGAAAAAAAGATGTCGCCTACCTGGTTTTGACCGGCAGCCCTTCATATATATATATATATATATATATATATATATATATATATATATATATATATATATATATATATATATATATATATATATATATTATACAATATACAGGGTTAGAGGGAAAGTCGTCCTAGATAATTAAGGACGTTATAGTTTAGGTCGTTTCTGACCGATTTGACTCTATGACATGATGTCCTAAACTTAACCGTTTTCGAGATATTGAAGTTTAAAGATTATCTAAAAAAAAAACATGTTTTTTTTTTTTGCTTTTATATCGATTTTTTTTTTATTAGAGGTTCTCGAGTACGATTTTTTGGTTATTTTTAGTTAGTCTGTATGTCAAGTATCAAAAATCATCAAAAAAATTTGAACTAGTTACTAACAGTTTCAAATGGCGGCTTGTTAATGTTTCTAAATTACGAATTTTTACCAAGTGTTTCCCTACTTTAAATCAATAAAGAAAAAAAAAATGTATGGAAGTTATTCTGCAAATTATTTTAAAAACTTTTACGTCTTTTTTGCTATCTAAAACGGTATAATATCTACTGGATCTATTGAAAATTCTAAGAAAATGAGATTTCAATAGGCCCAAATGTAGAGTAACATAATAATAGAATTTAGATACTACCAATTACCGGTTTACTACCTGCACGTTCAAACAATAAAAAGGGTTGGGTAAGCATTTTTTCCGGTCGGGGTACTCTCTGTGCGAGTGACATTTTCTGTTCACTAAACTTTATTGAATGATTTTTAGTCTGCTCATGCGATTCGTCCGTGGTAGATGTGCTATACCGTGCTTTTCAAAAATATCTGTGTTTCATCTTCTGACTGTGTGAATTGGCTCGTAACTAGATTTTGATTTCTGCTTGTGAATATGGCAACGTATACCAACGAGGAATATGCTGACATCCTAATGTGTTACGGATTTTGCGAAGGAGTGTCGTCGCGTGCACGTGATGAATACATACTGCGATATCCTACTCGTCGTGTACCTGATGTTAGCGTATTTGATGGAACTTATCGAAGACTACGTGAAACTGGTTCCGTACAAAGACGGCGGACTGACATGGGACGACCACGTATCTTTGACGAAGACGAAGAAAACGAAATACGACGTCTCTTTGAGGTGGACCCAACCACATCTACAAATATTGTCGCACAACAGCTTGGTATTTCGCAGTGGAAGGTATGGTTTGTAATGTATACTGTTGGGCAACACCCTTACCACTATACGCCCGTGCAAGTCATTGAAGAAGGGGATCCGTTGCGACGATTAGAATTCTGCAGATTTATGCTCAATACCGATGTCGAAGATGCATCTTTTTTTAAGAAAATACTATGGACTGACGAGTCGAAATTCGACAAAGACGGTCTTACAAACTACCACAATGCCCACTATTGAGCTTCTAAAGAGGAAGGCAACCCAAACAAAAAAAGAACGAAAGGATCACAAACAAGATTCAGCTTAAATGTGTGGATGGGTATAATTTCAAATTATTTGGTTGGGCCATTCTCCCTGCTAGATAATTTGAATGGCGAGGAATACGACAATTTTTTGCGGAACGATTTACCTAATTTGATGGAAGACCTACTTATTGCTTTGAGACAAAACATGTACTTTCAACACGATGGCTGCCCAGCTCACTACAGAGGAAGTGTTCGTGCATGGCTCAATGACAATTATCCCAACAAATGGATTGGAAGAGGCGGACCCATACCTTGGCCGGCGAGAAGCCCAGACCTAACACCGATGGATTTTTATGTGTGGGGTCACATGAAAAGTCTCGTATACGACCAGATGACTCCTATCGAAAACGTGGATGTCCTAAGACAAAAAATAATTGATGCGGCTGACGAGATGAGGCGGCACCTCACAACCAGCGTTGTGAAAAGTAATTTAAGAAAAAGAATGAGAATTTGTGTTAGAAATAGGGGCGACCATATAGAACATGAATTATAATTAATAAAAAATATAAAATTGCAAGGTTTTTTGTTTTATTTGTGTATTTTTCTATTTTCACCTAGAACTAAAAATTTACCTTTTGCTACCCGAGCCCGCTTTAGGTGTCATTCTGTGTACAGTTTTCCTATTAAACTCCTAGTATTATTTTTTTTGATAGCTAAAAAGACGTAAAAGTTTTTAAAATAATTTGCAGAATAACTTCCATACATTTTTTTTTTCTCTATTGATTTAAAGTAGGAAACACTTGGTAAAAATTCGTAATTTAGAAACATTAACAAGCCGCCATTTGAAACTGTTAGTAACTAGTTCAAATTTTTTTGATGATTTTTGATACTTGACATACAGACTAACTAAAAATAACCAAAAAATCGCACTCGAGAACCTCTAATAAAAAAAAATCGATATAAAAGCAAAAAAAACATGTTTTTTTTAGAAAATCTTTAAACTTCAATATCTCGAAAACGGTTAAGTTTAGGACATCATGTCATAGAGTCAAATTGGTCAGAAACGACCTAAACTATAACGTCCTTAATTATCTAGGACGACTTTCCCTGCAACCCTGTATATATAATATATATATATATATATATATATATATATATATATATATATATATATATATATATATATATATATATATATATATATATATATATATATATATATATATATATATGCGCGCTGACATTGTTGCCCATATAAATTTTTATATAGTTTATTTACGAATATTAAAATTTTCAATTATAATGTAATGAGCATATGAACTTATAGCATACACTAAATTGAGAAACTTGTAATTTTAATATTGGAATAGCTTGATAGCGCTGAATTATAAAAAAAATGTCTTATTCGAATAATCTTTTTGTTTTGTATGTTTACATGTTACTTTATGCGTAGGTTTACTTAGAACATAGCACAAAACTAGGTAGAAAGAATCAAACCGCCGAGATCAACAGACGTATCCGATTAACGTGGGCAGCAACGGGAAAATTGAAACATAATTAAAAACAACAGTATTCCAATCAATTTAAAGAGGAAAGTCTTTAATACCTGTATACTTCCGGTGATGACGTATGGAATGGAAACTACAACTCTGACGAACCTATCGGCACATAAATATATATATATATATATATATATATATATATATATATATATATATATATATATATATATATATATATATATATAATATATATAAATTTTAATATGGTGCATACTTTTGCGTGCTGACATTGTTGCCCATATAAATTTTTATATAGTTTATTTACGAATATTAAAATTTTCAATTATAATGTAATGAGCATATGAACTTATAGCATACACTAAATTGAGAAACTTGTAATTTTAATATTGGAATAGCTTGATAGCGCTGAATTATAAAAAAAATGTCTTATTCGAATAATCTTTTTGTTTTGTATGTTTACATGTTACTTTATGCGTATGTTACTTAGAACATAACAGAAAACTAGGTAGAGAGAATCAAACCGCCGAGATCAACAGACGTATCCGATTAACGTGGGCAGCAACGGGAAAATTGAAACATAATTAAAAACAGCAATATTCCAATCAATTTTAAGAGGAAAGTCTTTAATACCTGTATACTTCTGGTGATGACGTATGGAATGGAAACTACACTTCTGACGAACCAATCGGCACATAAATTTGAAGTAACTCAAAGAGCCATTGAACGGATGATGTTAGAAATAACTCTTAGAGATCACATCATAAACACAGAGATAAGACAAGGAACAAAAGTCGAAGACGTAATAACTCCTGTAGCCCAGTTAAAATAGACCTGGGTAGGACATGTTACTTGTCAAGACAGCGCTCGATAGACAAAACATATACACTATAGACCCCGCCTGTATAAATGGAAGGTTGGCAGGCCAACAAAACGTTGGCTAGACATTAAATAGAAAGTCGGAAAAATTGTCACCAAATAGCTCAGAATAAGGAACTATGGAAGGAGTTGGGAGAGGCCTATAACCAGGAATGGACTGTGAAGGGCTGCTAAAAGAGAAGAAGAAGACTTTATGTGAAATAAATTTATTTTATTTTATTTTTTTTTCTTTTTGAACATAGGCGATTTGGTACCTTAACTCTGTTAGATATAAGATGTCATCGATTTGCAATGGTTATGTGTAGACATAGAATACAGAAAAAGAATGGATTTAATGTCTGTTGTCATCATTTCTCAAATGATATGTCCGTTGGCCACTGACTCGCTTTCTAGATTTAATTTCTGATCATCAGGGGTCACATGGTTATTTGAAATTGCGATTTTATGACGTACCCAATTGATACAAATTATAGCATTTCAGATTCCTTTACGTTTTTGTGTAGACCTGAGTCTATTAAAAAAAATTAGTTATCTTATGTAAAATAATTTGAATTGTTCCATTTTTTCTCAGTCGAGTATGGCAATATTTAGTTATTACTCGAAAATTTTGTTAAAATAGTTTCAGAGATTTTAAAGAAAATTCCGGTACTTCTTCCTACCTCGATTTATAATATGAATTAAACAGGTATAAAATGCAAAAGTTGTCTTAAAAAATTCAGTAGATTTTCAAATGTTGATTACATCACAAATAATGAAAAAAACCCATCTTGCACTATCTTTTTAAAAATCAAAAGTCTTCGATAAACTATCTTTTTTAAAGTGGTTCAAAATGGATGCAAAACGTATTAATTTAGGTTAGTTCAGGTTAGTTTTTGTTATTTTCAATTTATGTTGCAATGTCCTCAGAGAAAATACCTTTACAACTGATTTAACCGGTACATTCACCGATTACATTTGAAAAATGACCTAGAGCCTCCGAGGTTTTACATATGACTCCTCTGTGCTTAAAGGAAAGTAAAATAATGTTACATAGCCTGGTGCCGATGCATTCGCCGGTCATCTTTGGAAATTGATACAAGGCTTAGTTCAGAATGGGGGCTTTTACACTATTATGCTCTAAGCTTTTATGACTTTAGATGATTTAGAAGTGAAAAAGCGCCCGTGTTCAATTTAACACCATGATAAATCAAGTTAACAAGTAAATTTGAATCTATAATAAGTATGGTTCCATTGTATAGACAATTTCGTGAAAAAGTAACATGTTTTTAGTGTTCCGTACGCACCCTTTATAAGATCACGTCGGTGTCTGTCCGTCTGTCACACCCCATTTTCTCCGAAATTATATGACAGAAAGTTGAAATTTGGCACTAATATAGGAATTGATGGCCTCATCAGAGCCGTGTAGTTTTGAAAATTAAATTTTGACTTAAGAAGTTAGTTTTGGGGGGGTGAAATCGGAAGTGAAAAAAATATTTTTTACCAGGTCATCGAGTGGGGTGTCAAATGAAAGCTTGTAAAAAGACGAGTTCAAAAATATATATAATGTAATACTTGCGCACAATTCTCTTTGAATTATTTTTAAAAAAATGCGAAAAATCGCTGTCCCCCCCTTATCTCGAAAAGTATTTATTAAAATTTGAAAAAGTTCTGGAATATTCTCTACAGGGTGTAGATTGAACGAAAATTATCACGAGTGCATTAACTTTAATAATTTACCTGGTACATAAAAAAAAAAATTCAAGGTCATCAGTTTTTACTAAAGATCGGAAAAAAAAAAACTTTGTTAAAAACTCATTTGGGATATTTTTGTGAAGTCACTGATCATTTTATACTTCCGTAACAAAAATTTTTATTGTAAGAGCAATCCACGTACGGAATACTAATTGCGCAAGATCAACTTGCACTTAACCCGGTTATTTAATACTATTGTATTAACATGTTTTATGGAAAAAAACGTAGTACATGTAATCAGTGCCTCAAAAAGACACGACAAGATATGATCACCAAAATTTATTAATTTTTTGATTCTTCTCCATCAATTGAATTTATGTTCTAGAACATGGGTGTCCAGGTCGGAGACGTTTAGGGGCCGATACAAATTACTACATGGACTGGCGGGGTCGTAAAAACTAAATATTATCGGTTTTCAATTAAAGGCAAATAAAAAAATACAGGGAATATTATTTATACAATTTTTTATTGTTTTTTCATTAATTTCTCTTTTACAATTCTGTCATTGTCAACTTCAATATTCCTCGTTGCCAAACGCAGTGCGTGAACAAGTGACTTATCCAATAGTGACGACTTGTATTTAGGTTTAATAAAATTCATTGTGGAGTAAGCACTTTCACATAGGTAAGTATTGCCCATCATTGAACCGATTTTTTAAGCCAAAATTGGTAAATTTAGGAAAACGATCACCGAGGAGCTATTAAAAGCGTAAAGACCTACGCTTTTAATAGCATTAACAATTGCTATTAAACGCGTAGGTCTTTATGCTTTTAATAGCAATTGTTAATGGATGAGTGAAAAGAGATAAGTTCTCTAATTCTTTGAAATCCACAAATCGCTGTTCAAACTCGAAAATTACCTCCTCAATGTACTTAATGTGACCAGAAAAGTTGGATCCTTCGAAATTCCCCATCTCAATGTAATCTTCGTTGCAACTTAGACAAAAAGAAAAATCTTTCTTTTCTAGTGACATTTTTAACAATTTCGGTTTCCTGTCACAGCTTTAGCTCCATCTGTCAATGCAGGAACATTTGTGAAACCTCCCGTAACCCATAACAGCTTCAAAGGTATCACTGCCTTTGGTTGATCCTTGTAATAGCACTAAATTTAACATTTTCTCCATAATAGTAAAATCTTATGAAATACAGCGAATAAAAATTAATAGTTGACTTACGTCTGTCTGGTCGATACATTAATAGTGCTATAGATTCAAATTTTTCGCACGTTTAAGCTGCATGAAGCGCGTCGAGCCATTTTAACTGTTCATTTTTTATTCAACACTCCTCGATATGTTTTTTATACTTTTCTTCGTGTAAAGTGGTATAATGTTTAACATTATATTCTTTATACACCAACAATACTTGCATACAAATCATACACTGAATTTCATTATTGTTGTTGCAGATAAAATAGTCTAATTCCCATCTCTCATTAAATGCAAAATTTTCATCACATATTTTTCTCTTTTTCGTAGACATGATATAATTTGTTATTTCTCACGAGGATTATGGATATTAATTATTAACGTAAGTAAATATGAGACACAAAGTGGCGTTAGACGTAGAAACAAACGAGTCAGGATAAAAACGCGCACCACCATGCATCTGTACTTATTCGCTTATACACACGTGCGTATTTGTAAACAAAAAATCCACTTTCGTTAATTCTAGAATTCCCCTAACAATAATATCTATGCTGTTGCCATGCCTACGAATAGATATTGCATTCATTATTTCAGTTACCAGAAAAAAGAACAAAAATATATCAAATATTTTGTGAATTTGAGTTTCTTTTTTTATTGGGACGCGAGTTTTTAATCTACAAAACTGAAGATTAAAAATCGCTTCGCGAGTCGCATGTGGCGCGCAGGTCGTGGTTTGGATAAATTATAAAAATATAGAATAAAAGTGCTACCACAAATTTGTGTTTCAATGATACATTTTTAAGTTTTGATGTCTTGGGTTTAATGATTAGGAACATAGACAAGGGATTCGGGTTAGATGTCATTGATGAGTTTTTAAAATTTGTGTTTATTTCACAGCCAGAGAAATCCAAAACGAATGGTAATTTCATCCTCGGTATTCGTTATTCTCATTTTTGAAACGTGGAATATTATCCGCTTAATAGTTTTTATTATATCTGGGCCAGCCTTTATGTCAATTGTTACGTCTTTGTCACTCTCTTGTCATCAATCAGCTGATTTGTTATTAAAAATGAGTAATTTATTTGAAATAATTTTTTTAATATTTAAGTTGTAATAAGATACTTATTTATTTAAAATGGGAACTGTTTATAAGTGTAGATTATGTTTAAATACCACGTCAAAGAAAGTAGATATATTTAAAGATGATTTTCCAAAAATGATAGAATTATTAACAGGAGTTAAGGTAAGCAAAAAACTTTATCACCCAAAATTTATTTTAATGTATTAATTCAATAATAAACATTAAGCTAAAGACACGCATTCAAATTCCAACCAATGACTGAAGGAGGGTACTTTATGAGTAATCTTCAAATAGGTCAAGATCCCATGAGAAAAATTTCTTATATTGTAATGTTATATTATTGTATATATTGCAAAGTAATACCTAAGATGTATAAAACTTATTCTGGCTCAACAATTTTTGAAAGGAGGTAATGTAGATAACCCAGTCCGTAGATGTTTAGCTTGTTTACTTACATATTCTTTGGATTGTTCAAATGCATACTTGATGGTCAAGTTTGATCCTAGTTCTGTTAGGGTAGATCATGTGCTATCTTTACGAACATTAACACATTGCCCTTTGTTTGTATGCCAAATTTGACAGTTGTTAATTATGTTTGGTTCACACAACATATAATGTATATAATGTGCCCCAAAGTTAGTGTTAAATAATTCTAGTGAGTATTCTACATTCAAAAATAACATGAGCTCATACAAACATAAAGAATTTAGAACCTCCCAAAGGAGTTGGTTAGAAACATTTTTTTTTACATTGTCCTCAAAAACAATTTAAGATGGAGACACAATTTGGTGTACTTTATAAAATTGTACTTTTTGAGTAAGGCTGATTTAAAAATAATTTCAGATTGTATCGAAGCTAAAGTTTTTTTTAGGAGTTTGCAGGGATGCATGAATTTCTATTGAAGGATTGTTACTTATGTCTAGTACTGATATTCTAAGATATTTAATTGAAAGTAATTGTTTAATTTTGATAGAATACACTTTTATCAAAATGATACAATCATTGAAAATTTCCAGTAAAAGTTGAAATACCTCTTCAAATAAAAAAGTGGACCAAAGTTTACCCTAAGGTCTCTTTCACATTGTACTCCTCAAAAAACTTTAGTGTTTGAAATACAGAATATTTTGTAGCATATCAATCCTATAAAGTACATCAAATTGTGTGTTTTTAGTTTAAAAAAAAAACACATTTTAAGATACCTGTTGCCAACTTGTACCTTGAGAAGAGTCTATCTCCAATAGGAAGCATTATTCAGGATGTGTTTGTATGAATTTTTGTCTTATTTTTGAACATAAGAATATGTCAGGTAATATTTAACACTAATTTTGAGATACTCTGTATAAATTCACAAAACAGAATCAAGTAAATCCATGATTTTATGTTAAAAGAAGTTAGTTTACTTCTCACCTAGTACAAACATTGTGACTTGGACATTTTATGATTTTTGTTTATGGACATAGCACACATGCTGCAGGAAAATCCCTAAAGCACTACAGGAGCAGTGCCTGTGCAGAAAAAGCGATTCACTTTGGTCTTGAACCCTTGTAAATTGTACTTGGTGGGAAACACAGGCCTGAGCCAATCATTTTAAAGGGATGAGGTCCTCCATTTAAAACACTGTTTGAAAAGCATTGTACGAGGAGTGATAAGCTGAATTTCATATGGATGTGAAGTGTTAGCGTAATGGGTATTTCTAGCATGGACCAGTTTAGGATGAATTAAGCTGATGACATCGAACATTTTCCATGAAAATACTTGTAGAATAGACTCAAGTGGCTCACCATTCTTCAATGCTCCAAGGAATCAAGGTTGCTGGTCAGTTTTGGGTCTCCAATTGGGCAAACAGCTCTCTTCTGAATAAAATCTAACAAATGCAGTGTATGTTTGGTAGCAGAGCCCCAAACATGAGAGCAGTACTCCATCATTGATCGAATTTGAGCTTTTATACAGAATTAACAATTGTTGTGGAGTGTAAAGCTTTCTAATTCGAAATAATATTCCTAGCTTTTGAGAAGCTCTCTTTGCTGTGCTTACAACATGTTCGTGCCGAGACATATTTGCTTTCAAATTAACGCCCAGCAGATTGAGTAAAGATGCTAGAGGAATGGGCTTGCCCCAACATAACTATGTCGGATTCAGTAATGTTAACTTTTTTAGAAAAAACTGCCATGGGGGATTTTGTAGTGTTAAGTTCTACTTGGTCACTGTCGCCCCAATATAGGATTTCTTCCAAGTTTTTTAAGTTAAATGACTTCCTGCTGTTTGCGGATATTAGCATGAGTACCCTATGTTCGAGCATTGGAGTAGACATGCAAAACTGTTGATATTTGTTTGTTCAGACTTAAAGAGCCTTGAAGATGAGTGAAATTTCTGCAAAAATTCACTATGTTTGACAATTGTATTTCGATAAAGACACAAATGCTCCGCAGGCTTATGAAGAAATTTGGGCTGTTTATGGTCAGGATATGTTATCAAAGCCGACCGCCAAAAGATGATTCAGTGACTGTCATTCTGGAAATTTCGATTGAAAAAATGTTGGCAAAAGTTGAGGGAGACCGGCATGTAAATAGCCTTGACATCACCAAGGAACTAAACACCCATCACCAAATAGTTTAAAAAAGTTTGGAGAAAGTCAGATACAAAAAGAAGCTCGAGTTTGGGTGCCACATGATTTGATGCTAAAAAATTTACTCAATCAAATTTCCATCTGTGAATCTCTACAGAAATGTAATGAAATCGAGCCATTTGTGAAGTGCTTGTTCACGGGAGAAAAAAAGTGGATCACATATGACAATAATGTGCGAAAAAGATGTGGTCGAAAAAGGATAAAGCTCCACAAACCCTGGCACGGCGGGAATCGTGAATCATGAACTACCGTAGTTTGCCCAAACGATTGATTCTGTACTTTATTGTTAGCAGTTGGCACGACTAAAGCATGTGATTGAAAAAAATCGGCCGAAACCAGTCGACAGAAAGGGTATTGTCTTCCAACATGGCAACACCAGACCACACCCATATTTGATGACTCGCCAAAAACTGAGTGAACTTGGCTGGAAGTTTTAATGCACTGCCCATGTAGCCTGGACCTTGCATCGTCAAACTACCATTTCTTTCGGCCTCTACAGAACTCCCTGAATGGTGTTAAGTTAGTTTGAAAAGAGACGTGTGAAAACCACTTGTCACAATTTTTTGCCCAGAAATCACAGAAGTTCTATAGTGACAGGATTGTGGTATTGGTAGTAACATAGCCGAAGGTCATCAAACAAAATGGCACATATGCGATTTAATAAAGTTCTTTCAAGATACTAATTAAAAAATTTCTTAATTTTGACTTTAAAAGGCTTAATACTTTTTCGACAACTTGAGATATACATACATACACATAGATATACAGTCAGTCCAAAAAGTCTCCATACACCACCTGCTTTCTATACTATTTTTCTGTTATGTTTAACTAATTAATTGGAACTTTGAAAAAACATGTTTATATTAATATTTGATACTTAACCAACGAGGATTAGTATTAAAAACAACTACGGAATATTTGATTTAGAAGTTTCATCATTGTTATCAAAATGTAAACCAAATTAATGTCAAAAAAGTCTCCATACACTTGAGCATTGAAAAAAACACGTTATAATCGGCCGCATTTTATCGAGCTATCTATTGTTCGCTAAACTGAAAACAAATGAATAATTTTCGGCCATACTTTATAATCGGTCACTTGTTGCTAGTAATTTTGCAGTGGGTTTTCAAAGTAGTAATAATAACCGGTCAAGTGCAAGTTGAACTTGCGCAATTAGTGTTCCGTACGTTGATTGCTTTTAAAAT
>CM032449.1:129733126-129848126 GCA_019049505.1 Pachyrhynchus sulphureomaculatus | reverse complement strand
ATGTTATTTTTTTATGTGATATTAATAGAATTTTAAGATGATTTGTTGTTACTGAAGGCTAAAATTACCTATTTTTTTTTTAAAATTGACATATGGCAAAATTAAGACACTGTGTTCCAACAAGGTTGTGCGGCTAGTGATAAAATGGCGTAACATCTAACTTCTGCTGTAATTGATCTAAAACAAACGAGTTTTTTTTTTAATTTATTTTTAATATTCATACAGTGTGCGTGAACCTAAAAAAAATAAAAATTGCAGTTTTTGGTCTTTAAAAAGAAAGTTTAAATTTTTCATAACATTTTTACCTAATTTACCATAAAAATAATCTTTGTAATGATTTTTAAAAAGATTTAGATTCAAATACAAGGCAATACTATTACTAAGATGTGTGCAAAATTTCAACGAAATCTCTCAAATATTTTTTGAGTTATTTAAAGTTAGTTATATTAAAATTATTTTTAAAGAACTAAATTAACATAACCTAACTTCCTTCACTAATGGCAACTTTAGAGCATAACAGGAAAATCACTGAATGTTTCGTTTTCTTTTAAAGATAATATAATTATAAGATAACTGAAAAAAAGGTAAAATATTTAATTATAAATTTAAAATGTTTCTGTTTTTTTACCACATCACATCTATTGAAAATTTTTCTTTAAGGGTAGTCTTTTCATTTACTACTAAGAAAATAAATTCTTATATTATGCCCTGGATTATTAAATAAATTTTATTAGAATCATTATATGTTCTTACCAATTTTAAGAATATTTTCTACTCAAATTTGATTGAAACTAGTGTTCAGTTTATCTTTTAATTTTGCTTCTATCAATAACCTGTTGCTTTTACTGTGAATCTCCAATGTTTGGGTTAGTTAGGTTATATTAAAAATATTTTTAAAGAACTAAATTAACATAAAATAACTTCCGTCATTACTGGCAACTTTAGAGCAGAGAGGAAAATCACTGAATGTTTCGTTTTCTTTTAAAGATAATATAATTATAAGATAACTGAAAAAAGGTAAAAATACTTAATTATAAGTTTAAAATGTTTCTATTTTTTACAACATCACATCTATTGAAAATTTTTCGTTAAGGGTAGCCGTTTTATTTACTACAAAGAAAATAAATTAAATATTTTTATATTATGCTCTCAATTATTAAATAATTATTACAATTCAGTATATAAACTCCTGGACAAAATTAACGCAACAACTGAAAATTAAATTATCTGTTTCTTATGTCAGTTTTAAAGTTTATAGAGTATTTGAATAGTAGGCTATGCATATTTTGTTTCATTGTTCATGACAGAAATCAAAACAATTCGTTTAGATTTACAGCTTTAAAGAATTTTTTAGAAGATAAACAATTTTCTGTAATAATGCGATAGATTTTCTTTAAAAGTAAGCTTATAAATTGTTCCCTTTTTCAAAGTAATACGTTTTTGTGGTAGACTGGTAGAATTTAACTGAACACGAGGTAGTGTGAGCCTCAGTTTTATTGGACGAGGGATATTGTCAGAGTTATGTTGTCAATTTGTTAGGCAAACATCGTTCCACAATAAGTCGTATGGTAAGACGCTTGAATGAAGTAGGAACTTATTCTAGAAGGCTAGGGCAAAGGGCGAAAACGATGCACTAGCGACCTAGATGAACGTTTTATAAGACAATATGCTTTAAGAAACAGGACTGTCACTAGTTCTATAATAAGAAACGAACTCGAAGCTGTTCGCAATGTCACAATTTTCTTCTAAAACAGTTAGAAGACGGTTAAATGAAGCTGGAATAAACAGTAGGAGACCAGCCACTGCACCCTTGCTTACTAGAGAGAACAGAGTTGCCAGGTTACGTTTTGCTCGAAATCACGAAAACTGGTCTGTGGATGATTGGAAACAAGTTTTCTTCACAGATGAAACTAGGGTTAGTCTAAAACATCCAGATGGTCGTGAGCGAGTATGGCGAAGAACAGGAAAGAGGTTTGCTCCTTGCAATATCTCTGCAAGGATTCCATTCGGCAGTGGCTCTGTTGTGTTTCTGGGTGGCATCTGCTTTGATGCTCGCACAGAGTTAGTTCCTGTCCGTACGAGGTTCATGAATGCTGACTACTATCTTGAGAATATTGTAATAAAACATGTGATGCCTTTCGGTCATTTTGTGGGGCCCAATTTCCTGTTTATGCAAGACAACGCTCGACCTCATGTGGCTAGGGAGGTACTCGATTATCTTAATCAAGTTGATATACCGATTATGCAATGGCCACCAAAAAGCCCGGATCTGAATCCGATAGAACATGTATGGGATCACCTTAAGAAAAATGTGAAACGTCATATACCTGCACCTAGAAAGCTGAGGGAACTTGAAAATGCAGTTATCACAGAATGGGAGCAAATTCCTCAAGATTCTATCCAAAATTTAATTAGAAGCATGCCTAGGCGCATAAACGCTGTCATCCGAAGTAGAGGAGGCAACACACGCTACTAGTGTCCCAGTTACACCTTTAATTTTGCTACTAGTGTCCCAGTTTATTTTTTTCATTATTACATAATTTCAACGATTTTGTTATTAGATCTTAAGAATAATTTTAATTCGAATCTTATAGAGAAATTTGGTAGCTAATTCACTTTTAAAGTATCCGAATAAGTTTTTTCCAACTTTTAGTGTAACCAATGTTCATAAAAAATTATTAAAATTAATTCATTATAGAGATTTGTATGATTTAATATATTGTTGCGTTAATTTTGTCCAGGAGTGTATCACCACTATACCAAACACTTTATTTTTACACTTGACGAGCCAATCATCGCTCCTGATGAAGCTAACGTGGTTATCGAAACGCGCGACGAATGCAAAAATAAAATGTTTGGTGTAGTGGTCATATATACCGAGTAGTGTCATTGTGCCAAAGATTTTACATTCCCAACTTAAATAACTATTATTATATTCATTATTTACCAATTTTAAGAAAAAAATTTTCTCAATTTTGATTTAAACTAGTGTTCAATTTATTTTATAATTTTTTCCGCTATCACTATTCTGTCGTGGGAATCTCCAATATTTGGGTTAGTTAAGTTATACTAAAATTATTTTTAAAGAACTAAATCACTGTTTCGTTTCGTTTTCTTTTAAAGGTAATATAATCATATTACAGGATAACTGAAAAAAAAGAGGTAAAAATTCTTAATTATAAGTTTAAAATGTTTCTGTTTTTTACCACATCACATCTATTGAAAATTTTTCTTTAAGGGTACCCTTTTCATTTACCACATAAGAAGATAAAGTAAAAGTTTTTATATGCTCTGGCTTATTAAATAAATATTATTATAATCATTATGTATTCCTCCCTTTACTAATTTTAAGAATATTTTCTTCTCAAATTTGATTTAAATTAATGTTCAATTTATCTTTTAATTTTACCCCTATCGAGCTGTCAAACCCATTAAAATACGTGTACTTTATATCTGTAACAAATAAAGAGGTAAAATTGTAGAGACTGTTTCTGCTCATTTTAAATGAACTACTGCTATGGGTTTTTTAACCTAAATTTTGGTATAAATTTACGATGGATTTACACATATATAGATGTACTGGCATGTGTAAACCTCCCGGTTATTTTGTTGCAGGATATGGATCTTCTACAAATCTTGGACCAGAGGCTCATATTGTCACAACAAAATAAAAAAGGCACAAATTACAATACCTAGAAAGAATTTTCTTGTGTAAATATTTTCTATATACAAATATAATTAATGAAATAGGAGAGAGATAATCAAGAGTTTAATAAAATTAGACCTATAATTTGGCTGTAGGATCCCGTTATGGATTCGTCTAATGAAAACCTATTAAACCAAAAGATAAATGCTCATCTGAGTACTTCTATTGATTCTAGGTTATTTAGATTACCGCCGCCACCACCTCCCGCACCTACTGTTTTATCATACCCAGCAACTATGGCAATGCCCCAAAATCAGTATATTTTGAATCCATATTCTGTACCTCCACCACCAATATCAGGAACAGTACTAACTGGACAATATACCTATCAGCAAGAAATTTATCATCCTTACCAATACCAAAGATCACATACATCTAAATTTTTCAATACAGGTGGACATTACAACCATAATTTTAAAAAAAGAAAAGTGTCACAAGAGGAACTCGAGAGTACAAAAAAGATACCTAGAAAAAAGAAAAAACCGCTGTCTCAAAAATATTCCCTTTAGAAGAGATTGGTCAGTTGAAGATGCAAGAAGGGCTTTGGAAGTGGAAAAAAGAGTTTAATCAGCGTCACAAAAATCTATCCGTGATCATAAAGTTTCCAGACTTAGAGTTAAATCGAGATATTGTGTCCAAATTTCATCCAAAGATTAGTAGTGTACATTTTCAACAACCTTCTACGCCACGATTTTGTTTTATAACATTAAAAGATTATGCTAATATGGAAGAGGTTATTAAAGAGTTAAATAAAATAAAATTTGGCGATGGATATTTGACCGCCGAGCCGAAAAAAGATCGAGAAAAAGATTTAAATATAGGCCCAGAAGACATCGATCCTTTAACCCTTTATGTGGGTAATCTTGCCCAAGAGGTAACCGTTGAAGACGTTGTGAAAGCTTATCCTAAACAACAAAAGGATTGATATTGGTTTTGCAAAGAAAATGAAATATACCAGATATGCATTTATAAGTTTTCGAACAGTAGATGATGCTATTAGAGCATTCCAAAATACACATTCTACTGAAATGTACAATAAGAGTCTTATTGTTCGGTTTAGGAGACTACATGGAACTGTAGGTTTGCCTGGGGAACCAAAACCTCAAAATCACCCTAGAAGTGAGGACACTGGCAATTCTGATAATCTGAAGGATAATTCGATTTCAAATTATTGCTCGCTACCAGTAAAGGAAGAACCACCTGACACTACTTACAATTATGATTCAGATGACGATGAAGACGAGGAAGAACATCAATATTCAAATGATATTAGAAATCTCGTTATGAATTCACTAGGTGATTGAAGCTGCAAGTGTAAAAATTGAACTCATGGATTTTGATAAATATAACTACTTTGGGTGTTATGAACCAGATAATTCACACCGACCAATAAATGATTCTCACGTCCCATTATTAGAACCGAAAAAAGAAGACGTCAAACCACCAATAATTATAAAAGATGAAAACGAAGATTGGGTTGAAGAAAATTTAAAACCCAAATTGGAAAAACTGTCACCTAATGCTCGTGTATGAATTGTGTCTGTTAAAAAAAAAACAATAAACTCTACAACTATTGCGCGTCTAATATAAAAAGATTGAGATGTACTTTTTAAGATGACATATTTGCAATAACTATGTTCTGAACAAAATCTTAAAAAACGTGTTGCTTCTAGTATTAACCTAATAAAACATATGTGTGTATTACTGGAATAAATATCGGTAAGTACTAAAGATTCTACTTTTTTAGTAATAAGTACAGGGTGATCATTTTTAGACGCCCGGCCCCGATTTATGGAAAATTATCGGATATTTATTTTTTTTAAATGTAGAATGGTATAGTGCATGTCAAGGAGTATACTGACGTATTTGATATTTGATAGTGAAAACGACGCTGGGCGCCGCGACGCCAAGCAACTTTTTTTTCTATCGACATACCGTTTGTAAAACGACATTGGAAAAATCTAGGTTTTTTTCAACATTTTTTCCTTAAAATGTTTTTTTTCTAATTTGTTTTGCAAAAAAGTTCTGCAGCAAAAACCCTCTAAAATATTATTTTTTCGGTCATCGCGGTTGCCATAGATCGTATGTCACGTTTAGCGGTTTTCAAACAATTTATCTAGTAGACGGCTGTGATACTTTAATCTGACAGTAATTATAATATTAGCCGCATGCTGTTGAGGTTTTCCTTTAATAAATTATCTTTGAATAATAAAAACAAGAATAAATTATTTTTATTAAAACCCCAAAAAAACTGTATAACTTTCTACATTGTATAACTTATTACCTGTTTATAAAATTAACGCTTGATTCGCTTTTTTCTTTTGGGGGACTCTTAAAGATACAAAACTGCGACAAATGATATTGAGCACTTAAATGCAAAAATATCAGATGCGTGCAATAGTATAAGAGAAGAGGAGAAATTATTTACAAAGCCACTCATCAAGCGTTAATAAAAAGAATGGAGAAATATATGATAGAATATAGAAAATTTGTTTTGAGGTTTTTTTTTTATTTTTTAAGTTTCAGATATTTAATTTTATAAATACATATGTAATAAGTTAAAAGTTATATAGTTTTTTGTGATTTTAGTAAAAATGATGTATTCTGTTTTTTTATTGTTCAAAGATATTTTATTAAAAGAAGGACCTCAACAGCATAGTAATGAATATTATTATAATTACTGTTAAAGTGTGACAGCCGCATATTAGATAAATTGTTTGAAAACCGCCAAACATGGCATAAGATCTATGACAACCGCGATGATCAAAAAATAATATTTTGCTGCATACCTTTTTTTGCAAATCAAATTAGATAAAAGCAGTTTAAGGACAAAATGTTGAAAAAAATCAGGGCTTTCCGATGCCGTTTTACAAAAGGTATGTCGATGGAAAAAAAAGTTGTTTGGCGTCGCGGCACTCAGCGTCGTTTTCACTACCAAATGTCAGATACGTCACTATACTCCTTGACATGCACTATACAATTCTACATTTAAAAAAATTAATTAACTTCCAACAATTTTCCATAAATCAGAGCCGGGCGACTAAACATGATCACACTGTACATATGTCCACAATAATTAGAATAAGGAAATTGTTATATAATGCTACAAGTAAGAGAATCAAACAGCAACTATAGGTAATTTTTTGATAACTTGTTGTTACAAAAGAAAATAACATGATCTAAATATATCAGCGGATAAAAAATAAGTCTAATTGGCATGACATTATTTTGCTAAATATTAATGCCAAAAGGCATGGCTGTAGGTGGTGCTTCTACTCTTCTTACTGACAAATTTACCATTTTTTCCCCAAAGCTATTAACAAATAATTCATTTATTTGTTTTTTTCTTCGTTTAAATTATTTAGATATCTATTTAAAGTTGTTTCTATCTTCATAAAAAAATATTGGGGTTTTCCAGCTAAAATAGAGAGAATTCTTAGTTTCCATAAAAAAGTAGAAAACGCATAAACAATTCTTGAAGGCTCACATATTTTTCCATGTTTGTTGGATGATTATTTTCTCCCTCTCTATAGTTGAGTTTATAATTTAAGGGGTAAGGCCACTTCAGGTCCAGGAAAAAAGGCTAATTCCGGGAATTTTTTTCAAGAGTATAATAAAAGCAGTCGAAAATTTATTTGAAGTACTTTATTAAACAAACATTTAAGTGTAAAAACATATTTTTTTTAATCTTTTTAATTTAAAATGGTTGCTTCAGAATCCAAGACGACAAGGCGCCCTTTATGCAAGGCCTGAAACGGACGAAACGATTGCTTTCGGAGATTTCAACCTAGAACAAAAAACCCAAAAAAAAAAAAAAAAAAAAATTTTCATTAATATATGTCAAAAACTAATGGATAACGTACGGAAATTTGAAAATATCGTTTTTCGAAAAATGGTGCACATTTGAAAAAAAACATGTTTTTTTTGAAATCTGCACCATTTTTCGAAAAAAAAAAAACGATATTTTCAAATTTTCATACGTTTTTGGTTTTTTGTTCTAGGTTGAAATCTACGGGAACAATAGTTCCGCCCGTTTCAAGACTCGCATAAAAGGTACCTTATCGTTTTGAATTCAGAAACGGCCATTTTGAATTAAAAAGATAAAAAAAAAAATTTGTACACTTAAATATTTGTTTAATAAAGTACTTCAAATAAATTTTCGACTGCTTTTGTTATACTCTTGAAAAAAATTCCCGAAATTAGCCTTTTTTCCTGTCACCTGAAGTGTCTTATCCCTTAAGGTCTTCTTGCAGTCATTCAAAAGTCTTCCCATCAAATTCTATATAACAATAAAAATACACAGGATGTTACATTAAAAGAAAATTAAGTGTGTAACTTTGGGGGAGATGAGGTAAAATTAATATAATTTAATGGTAATGTACACTGGTGAACAAAAAAATCGACTCAAACAATTTTGCTTCATTTAACACCGATCCTTGAATTTAATTTTGAAACAGTATTATTATTTTTGGTATCATAACAATGCTGATTTTCGATAATACCAAAAACATTTGGATTTCTAAAAACTTTTGCTGATTAAAACGGTTTTATTCAATAGAACCGTTTTTGCTCGCTCAGCAACGTACTTGTTGCGCGCTATTCATCCCTATAAAAACACATGAAGCTGCATTTTCCCATCATTCGTTTATCGGAACTTAAACCGTCAACATCTCTGCCATTCCTGCTCATTAATTACGTCATCGGAAAACCGATACCACCCCGGAAGAAACGACACAAGTCATTGTCCTATTGCAAGAAAGGCATAGCCAACATGTAGTCGCTGCGCAACTGCAGCCAGTCAGCTGTCTCCAGAATCTACAGACGTTACCAAGAGACTGGCACCTTTACACGGAGACCAGAATCAGGAGGAAGAAGGGGTACTTCTGAGCGAGACGATCGCTTCATTGTCAACACCTAAGAAATCGTCACTTGACCGGCGTTGAGGTCCAGCAGGAGCTGCGTGGTCGGGCTGTCAGTCATTGGGCATTCAGAGGAGACTTAAAGAAGCTAACCTAACTCCGAAGAGACCAACTAACGAACCCAAATTGACAGCAGCGCATCGACATCGCGACTCAGATTTGCCCGAGAACATGTCGACCGGACCTTAGAGCAATGGCGCTCCGTTATATTCTCCGACGAGTCTCGAATGTGCTAACATGGCAATGATGGAAGAAGACGGGTCTATAGGAGGCCCTGGGGGGCACTATGCGCAGTGCTGCATTACTGAAATGGTCGCCTACGACGGAGGTTTTGTCATGGTGTGGGGAGGCATCTTACTGGATGCGAAAACCGATTTGGTTTTTGGGATTGATGAGAGTCGTAGCGGTGGATTAACTGCTCACCGGTACATCGAGAAGATCCTACAGGAACATGTCGTTCCTTACGTTGAGTTTGTTGGTGATAGCTTCATGCTAATGCACGACAATGCGAGGCCACATGCTGCGGATCGGTGCGGTAACCTAGCGGAAATTGAAATACCTACATTAGACTGGCCTGCGCGGGGTCCAGACCCCAATCCAATCGAGCACATTTGGGATGAGCTCAAAAGAAGGAGCTCATCCGCTCCATGACAAACCGGCAGCAAGCATTAATAAGGGCTAGGGGGGGAGGGGTAATACAAAATATTGATTTTGATTTTTATCAATAAATTTAATTGTTAAACTTAAAATTTGTTTAATTTTTCCTTTCTCTTACTCCTATTTTCAATCCTTGTTCTCCTTGTTTTCCCTTTCAATCATTTTAATCAGTAAAAAGCATGAGGTATGCTATGGAGTTTGGTGACATTAGAAAGAGAATAGAATGGGCTTTCAAATGACACTAAAATCCGTAAAAATATACAAACACTAAATTCTACGATCCGTGTTAAATGAAGCCAAACAGTGAGTCGATTTTTTTGCTCACCAGTGTATGTACATTCAAGGTTTTTTTACATTTGTGAAATTTTTATGGAAACAAACTGTTTTTGAAGTAGTCACTATTAGCCACCAAACCCTGTATTAACACTATGTATATAATTTCGCAAGAATTGTTTAGCCAGATTAGCGGTTTTATACTTCCTACATGTTATTTTTCCATATTCTATTTCCATGGAATTTATTCGTTCGGCGACTTATGACTTATTATCCTTGGAGCAGATAAACTATTTTGATGTGTGCTTTCAGATTTATTCATTTTTTTTTAAAATGTTAATGCACATTTTTTTAATGCCATATTTAAA
Organism: Pachyrhynchus sulphureomaculatus; assembly: GCA_019049505.1. Lineage (NCBI taxonomy): Eukaryota > Metazoa > Arthropoda > Insecta > Coleoptera > Curculionidae > Pachyrhynchus > Pachyrhynchus sulphureomaculatus. The sequence goes on along the minus strand of CM032449.1, from coordinate 129,838,203 downwards.
GACGAAAAGTTATCGGTAAAAATTTATTAGTATTAACTAATTTTAATTTTGTCCATCTGAGATAAAACTTGGCTTGGCCCTGTGACTAAGTATCTAAAAAAGGTCACTTTTCATAGACTATTAATTGAAAGTACTTGAAATTTTCTTATATTATAAACTAAAACCGTTGATAATAAATTATTTCAGATGGGACTAGCTCTTTGCAGATGTTTTAAATTTCTAGATATTATACATATTTGTTATAATAATGTGACCTAAATGTAAACTTAACAAATTTTTATCATTTCACTTGCTTAATTTTAGGTTGAACCTACGGATGGGCTGTTAACTACATCATGTCTGGAATGTGCAAAAGACGTAAAATTTTGCATGTCTGTTAGGAAGCAGATCATTAATTCGCATAAATTTTTACTTCAAGAATTTTGGAGTACTGAAGTTAAATCTGAGGCTAAACCTTTGGATAAAAAACCTAAAACACGAAAAAAGCCCGTAAGGAAAAGAGAAAAGACCCCAGATAGCACTAGTGAGGATGAAGTCTATGATGAGTATAGTGAATATAGTGATTATAGTGATCCTGATAAGAGTTATCTGAAACCTGATGTATCAGTTCAGGTAAAACCTGAGAGTTCCACAGCCAGCGACGCTGGTGAAACAGTTGAAGAAATAACTGTTATCCACGATGTTGAATCCAAGAATGAATCAGAAATAGCTAACAGTAATAGTATTAAATTAGAATCTGAAAATGCTGAAGTAAGTTTAAAAACCGAAGAAGATTATGATATAAAAGATCCACCATCAGTTTCAGCACCTTCATCTAAAAGATTACTTCAAAAAAGAAATATGATAGCTGCAAGCAACAGAATTTTAAAGAAATCAAATTCTATTAAAGACCGAAGATATTCAAATGTTATTTTTGTAAGGAAAGGGAGACGTGAAAAAATTGAAAAGAAAAATCAGGAAAAAGCAATTGCACCGAAAAAAGAGAAAAAAGAAGAGTCAAATGTTATTATCAGAAATGGAAAGAAATATGCCTCATGTGAAGTTTGCAACAGAGAAGTGAAAAAACATTACATGAAGTACCACATGACCACTCATTTTCCTAAACATTTTAGTTGCGATGTTTGTGGAGCCACTACCAGAAACTTGAGAGGATTGAGATATCACAAGTTGTACTGGCACTCTTCCAAATTGGATTATATCTGTGATAAATGTGGTAAGAAATATAGATCAAAACATGCACTTGATCTTCATAACAAAAAGGAACACGGTGGTATTAGAGATCTAGAGTGCAATATTTGTGGAAAGAAATTCTTTCAAAAAAGTAAGTACTGTATAGTGATTTTTAATTATACCTTAATAAAATAATGATTTTTTAAAATTATTTTCATAGTTTTCTATAAGTTACTCTGATTATTATTATTTGGATTAAAAGTTTCATTTCATATTATATATATATATATATATATATATATATATATATATATATATATATATATATATATATTATATATATACTTATATATATATATATATATATATATATATATATATATATATATATATATATATATATATATATATATATATATATATATATATATATATATGTTTATATATATATATATATATATATATATATATATATATATATATATATATAAATAACGCAGGCTGAAACGTTTTTGGTCTGATATATAGATGGCGCCCTTTTCAAAAAATCCATATGATTTTTAGGAAGGACCAACCTTCAAACGATACGTGTTAAAATTTCATGACATTTCGATGATTAGTTTACAAGTTACAGTGGTTTTAGTGACGCTACTTTTGATATTTTCAAAACAATGAAAAAAATCGAATTTCGTGTGTTGATTAAACACTTTTTGATGGGAAAAAATACCGTTCAAGCAAAGCAATGGCTTGATAAGTGTTGCGGGGACCTGGAAAAATCACTTATCATTTACTGGTATGCTGAATTTAAACGCAGCCATACAGATACAAATGATGCTGAACGCTCTGGACGCCCAAATAAGGTGGTTACACCGGAAAACATCAAAAAAATCCACAACATTTTTTTGGATGACCGTAAAGTGAAATTGCGTGAGATAGCCGACACCCTAAAGATATCAAAAAATCATATCATATTTTGCATGAATATTTGGGCATCGGAAAGCTCTGTTCGAAATGGGTACCGCATTTGCTCACAGTGGACCAAAAACATGTTGATACTGAGTGCTACTTAGACCTGTTTAAGCGCAAAGGATTTTTTCATGCGATATGTGACATGGATCCACTACTACAGACCGGAATCAAATCGGCAGTCAGCTGAGTGGACAGCAGCCGGTGAAAGCCGCCTAAAGCGACTAAAGTCACAACAGTCGGCTGGGAAGGTTTTCGTCTCTGTATTTTGCGATGCGCATAGTCGCTCAGAAGGCAAAAAATCCTCAATAGCTAATATTATATCAAATTATTGGTGCGTTTAAAGGCAGAAATGGCAAAAAAACGGCCCCAAGGGAACAAGAAAAAAGTGCTCTTTCATCAAGACAGTGCACCGTGTCACAAGTCAATGGTTACGATGGCAAAATTGCATGAATTGAAGTTTGGCTCCAATGAAGAAGTTATTGTCAAAACTGAAGCCTGTTTTGAAGGCAAAGAGAAATCATTCTACAAGAAAGGTATATAAATGTTAGAAAAGCGTTGGACTGATTGTATCGCTCTTGAAGGAGACTATATTAATGAATAAAGTCGAATATTACAGAAAAAACATGTTTTAAGGCCAAAAACTTTTCAGCCTACGAGTTTATATATAGTATATATATATATATATATATATATATATATATATATAATTATGATAAATATATAATTTGATAAATTTTTACGAACTGGCGGGCAATTTTGTTAAGTGCAATGACTGTTGGTAAGCATGTTTCTTGTGACAGATGTATTCCAACTTTCAAAATTAATGCAACGCGCAGTTATTTGTTGGCAGCTATTATAAGTAATTGGTGTTACGCGTTTCGTAGAAATGAATAAAGCCTAGTATCGTGGAGTGATAAAACAGTTTTATATAAAAGAAAATGGATTGCGCCCAGATAGGTACCAACCCCCCCAAAACTGAACAGAAGGAAGTTCATGAGGACTCTGCACCAGCACCAAAGACATTTATTACTGGATAAATGAAATTAAACGTGGCCGTACGAGCACTGCAGATTGCTGCACGTTCAGGACGCCCGATTGAGGTTTCTTTTAAAGAAATGGTCGATAAAATTCATTGCATCGTGATGGAAGTGCGTCGCATTAAACTTCGTGAGATTGCTAGGATAGTAGGCATCTCATATGAACGGATACATAATATCCTGCGTGAAAAATGAAAAAGGGGAATGCGCGATGGTTGCCTTGTCTGTTGACTTCAGAGTAAAAATGCACGAGAAAGGACATTTCAAAATCGTGTTTGAAAAAGTTGCCGCAAAGTCCGAAGGACTTCTGGCGTCGTTTTGTAACTGTAGTCGAAAGATGGACTCACTATTATATCCTTGAGATAAAACGGCAGTCAAAACAGTGGGTTGGCGAAGATGAAAAAGCACGGAAAAAAACGAAACCAGTTTTATTGGCGGGAAAAGTGATGACGACTGTTTGTTGGTACTTACAGGGTGCTATTATGATCGACTATTTATTTTCATTTAATCATATATATTAAGAAGCGGTTTTACCTAATTACTCCATGTAAAAAACCTTTTAGCAAACTTAATGACTAAATTAATTTGCTCTGGCGCACTGACTGATGGTTATGTTATTATCAGAGATATTATTACGTTTCAACTAATTGTTAGAAATGTGTGCAAAACAACATAATGGTAAAATTTTAACAAAAACAATAAAACATTTTCAAAGTTACGAGGGTTGTATGATAAGTACCTGGCCCCGGCTAGACATGGCCCTACTACTATTTAAAAAATTAAAATTTTCGTAAGCATAATCTTTCACAAGAATCCTGTCAAGTTTTCAAGTCGCTGCGTGATTTAGTTTGTGAGTGGCAGCCATTTAAATAGAACAACTTTTATGATTTTACAACAATGGATTAATATTTGTTTTTGAAAAAGAAAACGAATACGGATAAAAGCTAAGTTTATGGGGACTCTGCTCCTTCGTTATCGACGATACATTATTGGACAGCTCAACTCAAACGCGGCCGTACGAGCATTTTTCATGAACAACGTCCAGGTCGTCCAACTGAGGTCACCACATCAGAAATGGTTGAAAAAAATCCACGATATAGTGATAAATGATCGGAGAGTGAAAATACGTGAGATTGCTGAGACTGTGGGCATCTCAATTGAACGGGTGCAGAACATTTTAACAACTTTTCTATTTTTATTATTATTACTATAATTTTCTTTTTTCTCTTTCCCTCATTCATATTCTAAAATTTTTTTGTCGTCTTAAGATATTTAATTGTATTATTTTAAAATTGGGCATTGCCCGTTAATTAATTAAATAAATAAATCTCATTTGGATATAAGAAAGCTTTCCGCAAGAAGGATGCCGCGATTGTTCACAATTGACAGTAAACACGCACGTGTGTCAACTTGAAAAGGACGAATGGCGGCCCGTGGCTCCGTAGCGTAGTTGCTTGCGGTGCAGAAGGTTTAGAGTTCCAATCCCGGCAGATTGGTATTATTATTTTTAATTTATTTAAGTATATTTGGCCTGGCCACGCACATAAGTAATAGTTGTTTGCAGAAATACAATAACGTCTTTGGCAGCACTACCGCGTTGTCTAAAAGGTGCTGTGAAATACAAAAGTGTTTATTTCGGCACTTGGACAACATTGACGGGTATTACGATATCCTCGCCGATATCCGTAAGATATAAAAAATGTTAAAATCCCTACTCAGGCGGCGATCTGAACGACAAAAAAAAAGGTGGTTAAAGCGCAAGCGGAATGATTTGTGACGTCGATTCACAACTGTGGGCGAAACATGGATTCATCACAGCACATCAGAGACCGAAGACCATTCAAAACAGGGAGTTTTCCGTGGCGAACCGGCGGCAAAGAAGGCCAAAGCTATTTTATCGCCCAACAAAGTCATGGCCACAGTGTTTTGGAATTTACGCGGCATAATCCACGTCGATTACGTTGAAAAGGGCAAATTGATTTTATGGAGAGTATTATGTCAACTTATTAGATCGTTTCAACCATGCTGTGAAAGAAAAACGTCCGTATTTGGCGAAGAAAAAAATTCTCTTTCATCAAGACAATGCATACGTGCACACTTGTGTCATTGCTTTGGGAAAATTCCATGAGTTAGAATACGCATTGCTTTCGCATCCACCATATTCGCCAGATTTATCCCCCAGCGATTATTTCCTATTTGCGAATAGGAAAAATAGCTCCGCGAAAAAAAATTGACTCAAGCGATGAGGTGGTTGCTGAAACCAACTATTTTGAAGGGTTGGAGAAATCGTATTTTTTATTAGATGGGATACAAAAAATAGAAAAACGTTAGGCTAATATGTATGTATCAAGGTAAAAGGAGATTTATATTGAGAAATAAAATAAATTTTACACGCTGCTTTACTTTTTAATGACGTCATCTGCTAAATTTTGTTTTTAGTAGCTGTAAGGCAGAATTTACAGCTTAAATTCGTCCTGATAAATATTAGTAAGCTTTTTGTGTAGGTATACTCCTCATAGCCCAGTTAAAATAGACACAAAAATATCCAAATTCCGATAGAGTTAAAAATCTACACAGGCCTTCAAGTCATCATTTTAAATGAAATTTCAAAAGTCCCATAAATCTGGCCTGTGCTAAAAATTTTATTCAAGGTCAAAGTTGAAAAAAACGGTATTTTAAGAAAATCTCTTAAACGGTGAGTTTTTTTCGTAAAAATAATTATAATATTTGTAGATCATGGCGATTCTCTACAAAAAAGATTTCTATACATTTTTCCCTACCAATGACAGTTTGTGAGTTATCGTAATTTCAAAAATTGTAAAATTCATATTTTTCGTCATATGCACTCTTTTCCACATCACCTTCGAAGTAGAGTACCTGGCACATTTTTTTTTTAATTTTTTTTTTTACGTAGTATCCCCTGTAGGTATAATCGACAAGCTAATCTGATGTAACAGTAATAGATTTCGATTAATTACAAAAAAAGAATGATGTTATAATTAATTAACAAACAGGAAGGGTTTTTGTTTGTTTTCGAATTCTATTTCAGTTGTATTCTTCTTCTCTTTCACCTGCTTCTTCTTCCTCTGACTGCTGGTTTTCCGTGGATTGATTTCAGACACAACATGGATCTACTATCTCTTCATTGATATCACAAAAGCATCATCATCTGTTGTATTTGATGCAGACTGCCCTCGGCAATTCCCACATACTATAGAACAAACCTTTCTTACACCCACAATTATAATTACAACCCTTGTTGCAATTACAAAAAATTGTATTTCAGCAGTTTTTCTGGAGCAGGCGGGAGCAGAGTTTGAATTGGCTCCAAACAGTTTGTCAATTAACGTCATCTCCAATTTTCAGAGTTCAGTTCGTTACCAAGCCATGCTTGAACTTGATAATAAAGCCGATACAGATGTTGCAGGAAGATACGATAATTATACAACTGTATTATGCCGTATACTCTTTACAAAAAATTAGTAGTCTATAGGCTCAATTTTTTTGGAATCTGACAAGAAAATGAATTCCATTAGCGAAAATAATGCCTGGAGAAGAGTCCATCTTCGTAAAACCTTAGCATAATCAATTAATTAAATCCTTACATTTTTCCTTTAATTTAAATATTTTTGTACCTCACTTGATCGCGTTCTAACGCGAGGTGGACTAATCGTAGATGTACCTTACTTCTAAATCTCATTGTCTTTTAGCTGCAGCAATACTACTCTTTTGAGAGTATGCTTTGCGACACTCAACATGGATTGTTATAGATTGTATGTTTCTTAAGTATTCAATATTCCCATCGTTTCTTTCAATGTTAGAGTCAATCAGTCTTTATCCCGCGTTTAACGATAACACTTTCTGCCAAAGGTTGACTACCAATGAAGCAAACTTTTGACATTTTTAAAAATTTATTTCACAGCGTTAACTCAAATCAAAAAATGTTTTCAATGAATACGTTCGGTTACTGCGTAGAATCGTTCAAAATTAAATATTTATTTTACTGTTAGGTCGTTCACGTCCACGCAGGTATGCGAAAAACTATGCTCCAATATCAATAGAATAACCAGCAGATGTTCCTCAACGTTATATGGGTTAACGAAGTTAGGTCCTAACTGCTGAGGACAGACGTTTATACTACGTTAAGTAGTGAATAATTTGTATGTATTGTATAGTCTGAACATAGATACCCAAATCAATAGATCGATACTTTCACTTATATTCAACGTCCAGTGACATATACGAGGGTTACCTTTTAAATTTTTACAAAAACAATAAAAGAAAAAAAAATAAACTCATCGTTTAATAGATTTTTCTTGAAATACTGTTTTTTTTTCATTTAAAATGATGATTTGAAGGCTTGTGCCAATTTGCAACTCCATCGGAATTTTTCCAAAGTTGAAAACTTAAAGGTTTTAATTACTAGCTGGCGCCTCCAAGTGAACAAGCTATGCTTGCATTACTTTTTTTTATTGGCAAATTCCACTACCGATGAGAGTGCTGATAATTGTAAACAAAAAGGAAAGCTAGTACATGTTAATAGATGTGATTAAATTGCAATAAAAATAATAACTTCTCCATAGTTTTAACTGTTTAACCGTTTTTTGTTATTATATCGTAAGACGTTTAAATTTTTTATTATGCTCCGTCATCAAAATAAACTGTAAAATTGCAATAACTACAGGCACAATGTTAGTCGTAAGAGTGTGCATTTGGTAATGATTTATTTAAATTTTTGAGGTTAGTTAAATTTTTATGTATTACAACTGTAAGAAAACTAATAAAAATACCACTCTAATTAAAATATAATAAAAACTACCTTCGGTCATTACTAGTTTTGAGTTCCCACTGCCAGAGGCGCCTGCCTATTTAGATTATAGGCTAAATGAGCAGACAGTGTCGCTTTAATTAACAACTGATTTCTCTTTACAGTGCATTTGAAACGACATGTGGATGGAATACACAAAAAACTAAGACCTCACAAGTGCGAATACTGTGGAAAAGATTTTACCAAAAGGACTCATTTAGTAACACATTGGCGCACACACACCAATGAGACGCCTTACGGTTGTGACATGTGTGGTGAAAGATTTAAGTTAAAACTATCACTTAAAAATCACCTGAAACGTGTACATAACTTCGAGGAAGAAGAAAAAGTGTTCTGCAATGTGTGCAATAGAGGTTTTGCTACAGACCAAGGACTAAGAGCTCATATTAACTCTAGAGTACATGAAGGACAAAAGTGTCAATACTGTTCAGAAATATTTACTCCAGAATATTTAAAGACTCATTTGAGAGATGTGCATTTTCATGTAGATTATTTTTAAGATTTATTATATTGTTAGTGATCTAGTTTCTTAACTAACTGTGGTTTTTGAGTTTGGTTGGATACAGGTTCAAATAAGTAAACTGACACATATATTACATCCTCAAAATACTAAAATTACATAACTGAAAGTTTTATTTACAACTGTACAATGTCCTTCACACTGTTATAAGAGTGCAGTGGCTAATTTAGAGTGGAGGAGGGCATCATCCTTCCACCTCTTGTTATTTTTATTTACTAGTATTTTAAAATATTTAGTTACGTGTTTCAATGTAACAAATTTCTGAATACATAATCTTATTCCTCTATTTGTTTTACATAAAATCCCGATTTAATTTTTTTAATAATATTATTATTAAATAATTATACTTATATTTCTCCTTGGCAAGCCAGATAACTTATTAATATGTACATATATTGCTTAGTATTCTCACGTATCAAAAGGTAATAACACATCTCAAGTTATTAATGAAAAATGAAATGGGCCCAGATTTAAAAAATTAAAGTCTCGGCTCTAATTCACATAGATGGTATTTAATTGATGTTTAATTTGTAAAAATCAATTGTGAAAAATTAAGATTTTAAATTTTTTTACTCGGACGAGAACGAGTGCAATGGATTGGTCAAAAATAAAATGACTATACCCTAATTTTAGTTTTCAATACTTCAACCTTCTGTCAGTTAAACGAGTCAAAAAAAGAAAAAGTTTAATAAATTTCGAAAAATTATTGTACAGTATGAAATTGTATATAATTCAATGCTATGTTTTTAATATCAGTTACAATACTTAAAAAAATAACCAGCAATATAAAAACAGTGAACAACGTATGAGAAAAGTCTGGAAAACCAATAAAATTCATAAAAATTAAATTATAAAATCAGAGAGAGCATTTTTGTTTGGATAAATGTAGAAGAGTTTTATACATTACCGTTTCGTGTTGTTATAACTTTCATGTTTCTCGTTGGTGTTTTCTGATATAACAGTGATAGTTATTTTTATTTTTAGTGTTACGTACACTTATAAGATCACCTCAGTGTCTATTTAACATATAAAGTTGAAATGTAAGAATAATTTAGGAATTGATGGTGCCCCATCAGAGCCGTGTAGTTTTGAAAGTTAAATTTTGACTTAAAGATAATCAGAAGTGAAAAAAAAAAATTACCAGGTCATCGAGTGGGATGTCAAATGAAAGCTTGTGGAAACACGAGTTAAAAAAATATATGTAATGTTATACTTTTTTTGTATTATTTTTAAAAAATTGCCAAAAATCGCTCTCCCCCCTTATTTCGAAAAGTACTCATCAAAACATTTCGAAAAAATTCTGGAATATTCTCCACAGGATGTAGATTGAACGAAAATTATCACGAGTGCATTACCTTTCATAGTTTATTTGGTAATATAAAAAACAAAAACTTCAAGGTCATCAATTTTCAACAAAGACATAAACAAACTTTGTTGAAAACTCATATGGGGTGTGTTTTGTGAAGTCATTGATCATTTTATACCTCCGTAACAAACATTTGTATTTTAAAAGCAATTAACATACGGAGCACTAATTGCGCAAGTCTTGCACTTGGCCGGTTATTGTTATGTTGTATATTGGCTACATTTTAGATGTTTTTCTTAACACTAATTGTGCAAGTCCGACTTGCACTTGGCCGGTTATTATTATGTTGTATATTGGCTACATTTTAGATGTTTTTCTTTTGTCTAGTAAAAAACAACTTCTAGTACTCTACAAGTGGAGTAAACAAATACTCACTGGCAGAGGAAAACCCCTATGTTATTCACCGACCACATTTCGACAAAGATTTATCAATAAAGTTCTGGACTGGTAATATTAACGGGACAATTATTGGTCCATGTGTGTCGCCCGGTGAAATAACTGACTTAGATTATCTATACATTTCTTCCAAAATGATTTGCCTGGGTATTGAAAAACACACCTGTAAATGTATCATGTATCATGATTAAGTTAAGTGAATATTTAAAATTTCGAGCTCCCTGAAGATTGGTAGGCCAAAACCACCTGCAATCCCTTTTATTTTTACCCCTGGGATTTCCTGGAAAGTTTTTCACCAAAATTAATAGAATGGCAGAACTCGAAATGTCGCATTGATAATTGCATTCGTAATCGTACAAACTCGATCTTAGGTTAGATACGGTGAGAGGTTATATTTGTGATACACGTTGTCAATTTTAAACATTTACTCTAGGAGCGGATTAAATACATTTCTAAAGGAGGTTTTTAATAAAGCATTTCTTTACTAGGATTGAATTACGGGCTTACAAAAACCAGATTTAAAAACCATATTAACAGATTGTTAGTTTTATCTTTGAATATTTTTTTATAGTACTGAAATAAGACTTTAAGTTGTAAATAGTATCTTCAGTAGGCCCAGGTAACTATCAAAATTCAGTCATAGTAAACTCAATACAGTAGCGAAACTCTGGTCCGTTTTCAAAAGGTCATGTGGCAGTCCGCCTTGTTAAAAAGAGGATCAGCGGGAAATTTTAAATAGAAATAATGTTACTCTGTAAAGTTTTATCATTCAAAATCATATATATTAAACAAATGTTTGAAAAATTTGATTTAATAAAATGCCAAGTTAATTCAGCATGATTAATATAAAAAAAAAAAAAAATGGAGCGCTTTGTTAGAAAAGATATGAATATAAGTGAAAAACTTGACAGGAAGGCATTTTCAAAAAAAATGTTGCAGACAAAAGTTTTAGCATTTTCTCCAGGGAATTGTATAGGTACATATATTACATTTTGGGCCCAACACTTTGTTGGGACTCTATAAGGCCTAAAAGTGAAAACTGAAACTGGAACCCAAATTTTTTAAATACATATTTGAATTCAGCGAGAAGTTTTACGTACGAATACAAATTGAATGTTTCTGGGCCTGATTGGGCCTCATTGTAACTACAATAAAATCCGACACAAGGATCTTTACAAGTGTTATTAGCCTTTGACACACGGAGTATTCTTTATCTTATCCTATCTTAACGTCTGGATATGCATGATCTAATAAACGATTTTTTTAAATCATTTTTAAACATTTTCTGAGAAAAATGTGAAGCGCCTATTTTATAATTTTTGTACAAATTTTCAGTTAAACAATTGATGACCCGTTTGATTTCTGCAAGCCGAATCTTTGCTCTATAGCATCTCAGAATTATTCAATTTATCCGCGTACGATTTCTTACGCACTTAAATTCTTTAATTAAATCACATACCTTTCAACATCTTTAGGGAAGAAGAAGCTCGCTCCGTACTTTTTGAATTATTTTTATAGTTGTCAATGGCCCAACAATAACCTCCTTTCCCCATTATTATATATGATTAACCTTTTCGATTCTATTCACTTACAAAAGTTTTTAATTATCTTTTTATACAAACTCTCTCTCTTCCTTCTGTCTTTAAATCCATACAAACTGCAGTCACATCAACAAACGATCGACAATACGTTTCAAAAGACACATTCCGAGATCAGATGTAAACATTGAGCGGTCATTTTGAAAGAGAGACCCGTCGACGCACGCGCTGTCAAAAATCCGCGCCAACTTTCAGCTCATTTTTCGCTACAATAGTGGGTTTACTGTGATTCAGTGTTACACAGTAAAAAATTGATGTTAATTTTGTTAGAATTAAACTTATAGAAGAATTTTTCAGTTTCTGTTGACTTTATTTTTGTGTTTTAAAGCTGCCATATGTGCAACTTGAAAATTTGTATAATAAATACAAAAAGGCAATGAAAAATTCTCCTGTAAAGTTTACCATCCGCTTTAAATGGAAAAATTATATTTAAATTGGTGCATGTTTATTCACAATCGAAGAAACACTTATTTTTTTTTACCATGTATCTCATCATCATTTTACCAATAAAAAGTAATTTGTACTTATTGTATGTAATCTTATGAGCAAATAAAAATATAGAACCCATTTCTAAAGTTTGTATGTTTATTATTAAAGATAATTTAAAATCGATGCTATCTGTGTATGGATGATAATCCATTTTGAATTTATTTATTCTTTGCTCCAATAAAATTATTTATATACTCTTTTATTTTCCAAAGATCTTATGCGTAGGTTTTTTTAGTTTGTCTAGAATGCTTTTAAATGAGTATTCCACAAAATTGGCAAGACCTGAAAGTTTATACTAAAAAAAATTAGTGTTCACTTTTCAACCAGTAATAGTAAACTCATTGATATTGACATGCTGTAACTTGTAAAGGGTTACTTCCATGTAATATATAATTTTCTGCATTTTTGTCGAAGCATTAATGGTTCGCAAAAATTTTGCTCTAAACTATTCACAAAGGTGACGGCAAATATACTGTGTCAATTTAGTGGAATACTCGAGAGACGCACCTCGAAAACTTTCACATTCAAAAGAATGGTAGGGTAAAGGTAAAACCTTAAACACAAATATAACTTTAAGAATGAAAAAGTACTTCTATGAAGCAATACAACTCTGAAAAAGTCCAGTGATTTCCGACTAAGTAGTCAGAGATTTAGATGATCAAACTCGGCTCTGCCAATGAACTCGCACATCTCCTATACCAGTACTAGGTACTACGTTTTTTTTTTGCCAGGGTTGCATGCCACTGATTATTTCCACTAACGAATGACGTTCCGGTCATATTACACTTTAAGTAAAGCTCATTTTTATTTGTACAGTCTGTCGAGTAAGGTGACCAGTTCTATTCTTGAAAAAAATGTGTTTCGAGAACAAGAACGGCGCAATTGTCCAATCGCCTTCCGCATCAATAATCGCCTGGCATCTTCGAGGCGTGATGTCGATGAGTTTTTCTGCATAATCGAATCTCGCGAAACAACTGAATCAAGGTCCTCAGAATTTTTCCTCTGAGCTTCCTCTTTACAAAGGACCAAACGTTTTCAATAGGGTTAATGTCCCGGCGACGAGATTTTTTGCCCAGCAAAGATTTCTTCAACGTGCTTAGAAATTTGACATCATGAGTACGAAGATGTTGTCGAATGGTCTCATGGGACACATTCAAACCCGGTTTTCTTAATTTTGCCGCTCCTTGACGCAACGACAATTTCGGGTCCCGTGAAAACAAAGATACGATTCGTTTTCGACTTTCGGAAGTGACTTTCCCTACCGAGCCACGTTTTGGCAAGTGGTCGACATATTTCGTCTCGTTAAAATGATTTACCTACTACTTCAAAAACGATACAGACTTTTTTAATATATGTAGCAGCTGCGGAATGCGGCTCTTTGGATGGGAATAAAAAAAAGACTGCCCCGAGCCAACGCACAAACAAGTGACTCATTTTGGATTTTGCGCGATTTCAACGAAAGTTTGGAATCGACTGACAATTTTACTAAAATGGGTCATATACACTACCGTCAGAAAGTATTTGCCCACATAGAAATTTCAAGGTAACTGTCAAAATTTAATACCTAATTAAACCCTTTTATTATATTAGGTAAATTTAATTGTTCTTAACAAGTGTCCATCATAAAATTGTTTAGATAAGCCTTTTTGGTGAAATCACAAATTAAAAACCAATTAGAACAAATTTCCAAGTTTTGCATGAAAATCGTTTTGAGGCCATTTCTGAGAATTTCAGTTGAAGTAAGAACTTATTTCAAGTTTCTAAGGATCATAGAAATTCCTAGTGACATTTTATGATAAAAACTATGCTATAAATACCATTGCCCTTTTGGAAATTAATCATTCGCAAACAGTACTTTGTTACTGATACAGGCTCAATTGTTTTATGAAAATGCCAAAAACGAAAGGAGTTTCCGTTGAAAATCCGGCTCTGATAATTGCGAGACATCATAATGATCACTCGAGTCGACAAATCGCGAGTGATATGCGGATGCCAAGAAGAACGGCGGACTACATCGTAAAGAAATTTTCTGCGGGACATGGAATTCTTAACTAAAAACGTTCGGGGACGCCTCGAAAAACGACTCCCGCTGAAGACAGAGCTATAACAATGTCCAGCAGACGTAATCGCCGCCTAACCGCACCAGAAATCACGGCTCAAGTAAACCTGGAGCGGCCTATCCCCATCAGCGTGACAACTTTGAAGAACAGGTTAGCAGAAGGTGGACTACACGGGAGAGTTGCAGTGAGGAAACCCCTTGTTAGGCAAGTGAATAAACGTAAACGATTAGAATGGGCCCGAGAATATGAAAATTGGACATCAGATCAATGGAATTCCGTCCTTTGAACCGACGAATCTAAATTCGAAATTTTCGGTTCACATCGACGAGTTTACGTGTGACGGTCAGCTGGAAAGAAGGTGTCGGAAGCCTGTCAGTTGCCTACAGTACAACATGGTGGAGGTTCAGTAATGGTTTGGGGTTGTTTTGGTAACGGTGAAGTTGGAAAAATCTTTAGGACAGAAAGAATCATGCGAAAAGAACAGTATCAAGAAATTTTGTTAACTCAAATATTTCCTTCTGGAAGAGATATTTTTCAGGGGAAATTTATTTTTCAGGATGACGACGAACCTGAACATTCTGCTAAACAAATTAGAGAACTTATGGACCAATGGAAATTCGATGACGTCCTGGAAGTGATGACTTGGCCTCCACAATCACCTGACTTGAACCCCATCGAATTGCTGTGGGACAGGTATGTTCGAAAACTTAATCTAACATCAGAAAATCATTTGTGGGAACATTTACAAGCAGTATGGGTTAAAATAACCCAAGAAACTCTGAAGAAACTACTCGACAGAATGCCGATACTTTGTAAAGCGGTAATTAAAAACAAAGGAGGTCACATAGATGAGAAAAATCCTGGAAAATCATGAATATTTTTCTGATTTTCTGAACTGTAAATAATGTGAAAATAAATAATAATTCATTAAAATTTAAAAAAATATATTATCTTGGGACTGAAATAACTAGGTGGGCAAGTACTTTCTGACAGTAGTGTACAAAGGTTCCCTCTACCGATTTTTTGTTCTTACTTGACAGACTGTACGTGGTTTTAAAGATAAAAGTTAAGTAGAACATTCTTTTTTGTTACCTTTATATGAACTATTTAATTGTTGCATTCTCAGTTTATAAGATGTTAAAAAAAATATATACATAAAAGTTAAACTGTCGATAATCCAATTCCGCTAAAAATAAAATCTTATTTCTGTAAATAACTTTTTACGTGTGCTGGGTTAGGACGATAAGAGCAACTAGATGTACATGATTTTTGAAAATAATGTTTTTTTTGTCGGACAAGTACGCCATTTTTAAAAAGAACCTTAAATTTATATCTATTCAAAAATTCAGGTACATATACTTATAATAAGCTAAAAATTCCCCTGATCAAATTAATTTTTAACTCGTAGCTAGTATCATAAATCGGCTAAAGTTAGCGACACAAACAGGATTTTAAGGTATCTATTACACAGGGCAACAAAAAAATATTTTTGTTTTGGTGCCTGGGATTTTAGAGCTGATTTTAACTATATTTGGGACGCTAAATCTATACATGCAATCCGTTTTTCTCTATCAGCTCTACTTTTTTAGATACATCAACTTATCTACCAATGTGGTTTTTATTCAGTATATTCATTTATGAGAGTTCTAAAATTATTATGTATTCATTAATGTAGGTACAATGGTTTTATTGTCAGTCTGTAATTGAGTAAATTCCAGGTAAATCTATAAATAGTGGAACCATTGCCTATCAGGTACCTGAACTGACCCTTTTAATCACCTAACTCGGGTAAGTCTCGTCAGTTTGTGCGTTCTTACTAATGAGAGTAGATCGAATTCGGCGTGTTATTTATGTTAAGAAAAGAGTGTTTTTGTGTTATTGAACAGAATTAAAATGAGTTCAGGTTCCAGTTCAAGAAGAAGTTGTGTAAATCAACCTGATGTGTTTTGCTATATATGCGGAGAATACATGTTTCAACAAAACAGACAAACTATTACTGACTTTGTAAAGCGAGCGTATCTTGGATACTTTGGAGTTAAGCTTGGTGATCAGGACAAACCGTGGGCCCCGCATCTCGTATGTAAAACTTGTACAGAGCATTTACGGCAGTGGACTACCGGGAAAAGAAAATGTCTAAAATTCGGCGTACCAATGGTTTGGAGAGAACCAAAAAAACCACTTCAATGATTGTTATTTCTGTTTAGTAAATACTAATGGAATCAATCGAAATAACCGCAGTAAGTGGACTTATCCCAATTTAGACTCGGCAATACGCCCTATCCCGCACTCAGATGAAATACCGATTCCAACATTTCATCAGCTACCACATATCTCTGATGACGAATATTTTCCATCTGATCGCTCTTCTGATGCTAATAAAAGTTCTGATGCTAATGAAACTAACAGTGACTATGAGGGGACGTCATCAGTTCCTCAACGCTTCAATCAAAATGAATTATCTCAATTTATCGAAAAAAGCTTCTGAAGTACTGGCTTCTAGGTTGAACGACAAAAATTTACTGGAAAAGGAACCAAAATTACCTTTTAACCGTACAAGAGAAAAAGATCTGCTACCATTCTTTTCTCAAGAAGACAATCTTGTATTTTGTCACGAAATTAGGGGACTCATGAAAGAAATGGGACTTTCTGAATATATTCCAGATGATTGGCGCCTATTTATTGACAGTTCAAAGCGAAGTTTAAAATGTATCCTTCTACATAATGGGAATAAATATGGTTCAATACCACTAGCTCACTCAACGAAACTGAAAGAAGAATATAATACCATAGCTTTGGTCTTGCAGAAGATAAAGTATTACGAACATCAATGGATGATTTGTGTAGACTTAAAAATGGTAAACTTTCTTCTTGGGCAGCAAAGTGGTTACACGAAATATCCGTGTTTCTTGTGCCTCTGGGATAGTAGGGACAAAACACACCACTGGGTTAGAAAAGATTGGCCTCAAAGAGAAAACATGGGCGTTGGGGAAAAGAATGTCATTAACGACGCTTTGGTTGAAAGAGAAAAAATCATACTTCCTCCGTTACATATAAAGTTGGGCTTAATGAAGCAATTTGTAAAGGCTCTTGATAAGAATGGGTCTTGTTTTGCATATATAGGGGTAAAAATGGGTTGAGCACAGAAAAACTCAAAGCAGGGATATTTGACGGCCCACAAATAAGACAATTAATTAAGGATCCTGCCTTCATAAATTCAATGAATCAAGTTGAACGAGAAGCTTGGACATCATTTGTTGCAGTTGTAGAAAATTTTCTAGGCAAACATAAAGCTCAAAACTATGTTGAAATGGTTAACAAGATGCTTAATAGTTTCAAATCCTTAGGGGGCAATATGAGTAGTATTAAAATACACTATTTACACAGCCACTTAGACCGTTTTCCAGAAAATTTAGGAGACATGAGTGAGGAACAAGGTGAAAGATTTCACCAAGATATTAAAGTTATGGAGGACCGCTACCAAGGAAGATGGGACATGCACATGATGGCAGATTACTGCTGGAGTTTAAAAAGGGACTGTTTAAAAAAAGATTCAAGAATGTCGCGGAAAAGAAGCTTTCCAAGTGTTGAGTGACTATTTCATTTCTTCAATGTTTTTTTTTTTGTTTGTAAGTACGACATAATATTGTATTTTGTATAACTAAAATAAAAATTTCGTATCTACTTTTGTTTACTACACTTACGGATTTGAGTTACAATAATGTAACTTATATTTCTCTAAAATTGTATATCTTAAAAATTTGAGCTCCTAGGTACAAATGAATACGTTATTTGAATTCAGGACATCAAATTGATATAGAATCAGCTCAAAAAACCTCGACACCAAAACAGCTGTTCCCCTGTGTTATTGTTGGGAACCGTACAAAATTTTAGGGGATTAGTACTAGGTCAATGGGGAACATTTCAGTTTAAAAATAAATGAATTTTAAACTTGGAAAACATTTTCCAGTCACCCCAGAGCAAAAATATATTTAATTTTTTTTTAATGTAGCTAATTAACTTTCTACGTTCTTTTGTATTAATTATTCGAGATTTTGTTCACGAAATTTTAAATTATACCGAATCCGATCAATTGCCAAGTTGGACTTGCACAATTAGAGTTCCATACTGATTGCCTTTAAAATAAAAATGTTTGTTATGGAGGTATAAAATGATCAGTGACTTCACAAAACACCCACAAAATGAGTTTTCAATAAAAGAATTAAGAGCCCATATTACAAACATGTCTAATCAGATACTGACTCGGTAGGCTAAACAGACCAACCAGAATAAGACGAAAAGTTCCTGATATATCTAAGATCTCAATCTTAAAAGCCGATATGTATTCTCAAGCTTTTTCTTAGTCAATAATGTATAATAGTTCTAGCATCTTAGCTACCTAACAGCCAATAAATCAATCTAAATTTAAAATCTAGTGGAAAAAATTTAAAACAAAAATTTATTACCTAAATATTTGTTTAATTATAAACAAAAAAAAATAAAAATACTTTGTCTCGGTACCTAATGCTTAAAGTAGTAGCTATCAGTCCCGGTTCAATTCACAACTCTCGACGAAATAAACCTTCACCATTTTGGCGGACTAGTTTTTTTTTATACCAGATAAATTATCACATGTAATACACTTGTTATAATTTTTGCTTAACCTACACTTTAGGGATTATCCTAGGATTTTTTCAAAATTTATTGTCAGTCCTTTTCGAGATAGATTGGCCATTCTTTTAAAAATAATACAAAGAAACGTGTGCGCAAGTATTACATCATATATATTTTTGAATTCGTATTTTAACAAGCTTTCACCCTACTCTATGACTTAATAAAAAATTTTTTTTCACTTCACATTTCACCCCATCAAACTAACCCCTTAAGTCAAAATTTAACTTTCAAAACTACACGACTCTGATCCGGTCATCAGTTCCTATATTTGTGCCAAATTTCAACTTTTTATGTCAAATAGTTTCGGAGAAAATCCGCCGACAGACAGACGGACACCGAAGTGATGCCATAAGTGTTCCCTATAGAGCAATAAAAACACTACAGTCAAGAGTTGCAGACATTTTCATTTTTTCAAATTCAATTTTTGAAAATGGCAAAAATTGAAGATTTGCATCATAAATTGCAACAATTAAATATAAAAATATATAAAAAGTTAGTTCCTTCAAGAATAATGTTTTTATTTAAGGGAGCTCTGCAAAATGCAATATTTTTACTTCCCTTGCTAAATGAAAGTTATACTTGTAAAAAATCACCTGAAAAACACACTCCTGTTGGATGATAAAAAAAAAAAAAATGCATTTGATATAATGTTTTGTAGGGTTCTTTGAGTAGAGGATTCTAAAAAATAATGTTATTTGCTAGTCTCAATCATTATAACCAAAATATTACATACCCCAAAATCCTGGTTATGTCACTAGCCATCAATTTTTAGTAAATCATTGATGATAAAAGTAATTTAACTTATCATATGTAATTTTATGAACAAATAAAAGATTTAAAAAATTATACCTAAATTCATTGTTATTTATTAAATAAAAAGCAAAAATAGGCACCAGGAAATAGGGTTTTTGACAGAAAAAGTGGATATTGATTAATCTAAACAGCTGGATAAAAAGTGTTGAAGTCGATGATTGAAACTCCATGCATGTACTCTTGCCATAGCAGCGAAATGCTGAAAAACAATTAGAATTACCACAGAAGCCTTAAAAATGACCATGATAAGAGCCTTTCTATATATTTTTTGGATTATTTTTTTTGTGCGAAATGTGACATACACAACTAACAACTTTTGCATTGTAGCCTGTCTACTTTCAGAAAAATATTTTTATTTTGGTCATTTTGGTCCTATGTTACCTCAACAGCTATTATTTGACTTACTTTCAAAGAATTCTGATTTAATTATGCAGTCATTAAATACTTACATCCATAATTGGTAAGCACTTTAAGATAAAAATTAAAAAGGTGTGTATTTTATCTAAACTTTGCATCTCCTCTGTCCCTGTAAACCAACCAAGAAGTCTTACTAGAAAAAAAATCACTGCATTAAACAAGCATTATAACAGAATATTAAAGTCACCCAACCTGCACTTCTTTAGATCTTTTATTTTAAAAAAAAAAATCCACTGATGTTCCTGAACTCATAATCTCAATAAAGGTGGACATGTTTAATAATTTCATATTTGGAGAAGACTTAGAATTATGTTTAGTATACCTCTATGGCATCTGTAGTTTCTCCATTCTGACTACAATCTGGTAACATTTTATAGACACATTATCTTTGTAGACTCTTAGATAAATCTTAGAACAAACTATTATGTTTCTCTAGTTCCGTAACCATATCCTAATCTGTTAATTTCACAATGTCATTAGGTGTCTGTAATATAAAAACAGTTTTTTCAAGTTTTTGATATATTATTATATATTAGTATTGCTCACCCATAATCACATCTCTTAATAACATTTCTAAAGTTTTTCGTCAAATGTGGAAAATCATATAAAAATCTTTTTGTTGAAATGTTGAACATTTTTCCCATACCTATTCCATGAACCACTATCAGTTGTGACTATATCTGTTCTCTAAATGATGGTGGTAATTTTGGCTCCTTGGTATAGTTCTGGCTTACCATGCCCATACTCTCAGGTTCAATTTTTGGCAGGTCAGTACACTTGTATTTTAAAGTATATTTGGCTAGGCCAATTCCATGTCAATGACAACAAGAATTATTTTTACATTTGTGTAGATTTAAGTTACATAACTAGGATTACATTATAGTAGAGTCCTTTAACAGTAAATAAAATATGATAAAATAAGGTCTACCTAAATACCAACCCATAAAATCAATAAACATCACTTAGAAGCTCTATAGTATTTTACCTTATCAGTTAAATTTCTGCAGACTTATGGATTTCATTAAATTTTCAAGTTCACTAAAACTAGTTATTATGGTGCCTCTATCTTCAAGCTTAATTTCAGTTTTCCCACATAAAACCTTAAAATATTCATGACATGAATATAGTATGTATTCATATATACATATAATTCTGTAACAATAATAAGTTATAGAAACAAAATCCAATACCTTAAAAGACATATCTTGGCATATAACAATTTTTTGTTCAGGAGTGTAGGTATCATTCCATTCAGCAAAAACAACTTCATTTTTTCCAGGGATAAATGTACCTGACCACTGCTTATTAGGAGTACTAATATATAATAAATTAATTTTTAAATTTTCAAACATATTGAAAGTAATATCTGTCTTTACATCAACAACTAACTCAACTGCAACTTTCTCCAATTTAAGTTCAAGGGTTTCATTTTTATCAAATATAATGGTACTTGTGTCTGAATATTTTCTTCGTTTTATGCTGGAAACCTCAGTCCATTCATATTGTGGTTTTAGATCTTGACCCAAATAAAGGACGATTAGGGAATATACATGGGACCAACCCATCTTTTAATTTTGGTCTTCCTCTTTTAATTCTATTAATAGTACCATCAGTTAATTTTGTCTCATAATATTCCAAAATATCTTCTTCCAGAAAGTGCATAGCACACACTACATCATTAATACTAAGTGTTTTGTCTGACCAAGATACAGCCTCTTGCCATTTTTGTAAAATTACAGGATCCTATTAAAAAAAAAAACATACTGTTAGTTAACAAACACTTAAATGTAAAAATAATTTTTATGATTTCCACCAAATAAGTAAACTACTTTGTTTGTTTAAAAAAAAAAACTATGTTTATGTTTTGAGATAGCAGATGAGATATTGATATTAGTGACATATGACTTCCAAATTATTTATATATATATATATATATATATATATATATATATATATATATATATATATATATATATATATATATATAAACAAACCTTACTAATTACTAATGGAGAAATGCTTTTTTTTTCTTCAAGTGGCCATAACTAAAAACTGTTTATAATCCCAGTCTACTTCAAGTGTGAACACTGGCTGATTTTTTTATAAACTCTAGAGGGTAGTATGCCAATATCATCAGGCTGCATAATCTATACCAGGGTTGTCCAAACTGTAGCCTGTGACTCCTATTTGTAAGGCCCGCAAAAGAATAAGTCACTTGTTCATGCACTGCATTTGGCAAACAGTAATATTGAAGATGACATTGACAGAATTGTAAAAATTAATGAAAAACAATGCCCGCAGTCCATCTCATAATTTGTATTGGCCCCTAAACATCTCCGGCCTAGACAGCCCTGATCTATACAGTCAGCATCCTATTCTTCTAAAGTTTGAATATTCAATAAAAATATATTTACATGTAAACCAAATGTTATTCTATCTTTATGATTTATAGTTTAGAAATTAATATTTTATGCCAAATTAGACTGAAATTATTGTCTCCAATAACAAGGGAAAATTTGTTTAACTTTGTTAGTGTTGAGGCAACAGTATGAAAGAAAGTAAAATGTATCATTTAACTAGCAAGTGAAAATAGGTATTGCAAATTATTAGTGTTGTTAATTTTTAAAGGTATAAATTGACAATAGTTCCTTTCCATGAAATTTCATACTTTTCAATACTAACAAAGTAAAAACCTCTCTAAAGCAGTTTTACTTCAAAAGTAGTCACTGTTTGAATTACTAAAAAGGTCTAACTTTAAAACTGATCTAATTTGACAATTACTGGTTTAAATTAAAAAGCACCAGTAGCACCAAGTTATTATGCTTGTCAGTGCAAGCCAACAAAAATTAATCTTTATTTTTGATTGAACTGTTAGCAATAAAATAATATTTTCAAATTCTAAAAACTGACTTTCCTATGTGTTCAAGGTCCTATTTTTGATTTTTAGTAATTAATTTATTAATTACTTCATATTGTTTTTTAGTAATATCTACCATTTCAAAATAACAGTCACAACACACTAAAAGCCAACTGAACAACTAGACGTTTTAACTTCAATGGTAATTAGAACAGGTCTAGGTTTTAAAACCTTTTTAGTAAATCTGTATGTCTAGGTTATATAAAACTAATGACTCTTTGCCTTTCAATACTTTGATTTTTATGTGAGTTTTTTAAGTTATGTTGTGTGTAAACCATAAAAACTGGTATAAATTAAATAAATATATTGTTATATGCCAAAAAAAAAACTAAATTCATCTTATAAGAAATAAAGAAAGTAACTTTGTCAATTTTATTTTTTTGTAGTTCTGTTTATTTATGAATGTTGAGTCTCTTAAGACTCTGTTCCAATTTGAGTGGTATCATTTGTTGCATAAGGATATGAAATTTCCTGTTGAACTTATGAACACATTATCGACGTATTTTTAAAATTTTCAAAAGTATTTTCCAAATATTGGGAAAACAGAATAAGAAAGTTGAAAAACTACATTTTTATTTAAACAATACACCCTTATAAAGCTATCGCTCCTACTTACGTTAGGAGCTTTAAACAGGCTTGGACTGTCTTCACCTCGTTCTTTTCTAAGATTTTTATCGGAAATATAACCTGTTCTACACCCCGGCACGAAGCAATATCTACTTTTATGTTTTTTTTTCGCCACTCATTGTTAGTCATGAACGCAATAAACAATTTGTTAATGCTGTTTTCTTGAGCTCATAGAAACTAACTGAACCTCATATGCTTCAGCTAACTGTTTTTTATTCTGCGTTGTTAACGTCCGAGAATAAAAGTTAACCTTTTAATTAGGATATGGCACGAACTATCAACATCAAACTGCTGTATGGCACTGTCTATAATGGCAACTAACCTGAATCTGTCTTTTATAGGCTCTAGTCGGGGCGTTTTTATGGTTTGATTTGAGCGGCCGTAGAGTGGATTTGTAGTAATAATTATAAAAATTAAATATACAACTATTTCTTGAAATTTCTTCAGAAAGTCGTGGAATTTTGTTTGTACTTGATATATTTTGTATAAGGTATAAAACAATTTTGAATTCGAATTTTTAAATATTCCTACCATAGACACAGAGAAAGTGTTCCGTATACCACTGTGAAGTAAATATGGACGCAAAAGTGTGAGAGAGACAAAGCGAATGAATGGCCAGTAGCTGTCTCTTTTTAGAATGCCTCTTAAAAATAAAATTTCTAAGTGTTTTATTTGAACTAAAATCGGGTATGGGGCTTTTTCTCGCCTTGAATTCCGTTTCGAAGTACTACGCTTTGTTTATTACAGGCCTACAGAAAAGAGACAGGTATTGGCCGCACAATCGCTTTGTCTCTTTCTAGAGAGTGGTCAATTTTATAAAGTTAATGCTGAGTCCATCCTCTATGTCTATGATTACTACTGTTATAGAGTTACTGCTCACTCTAGATTGCCGAGATACAGGTATCAAAGATATCGAGATAATTGTTTATGGGACCGATTTGGTTAATATTAATCCAAATAACAAGCGTTAGGAGCAAATGTAAATTTAAAATTCGTGTCCCAACTATAACAGTACATTTAGTAAGAATATGTTACATATGTAGTTCACATCAAACAAGTATGAAAGACAATAGTGCTTAAAGTTTCTCCTTTTTATGACATCAATAGTACAATTATGATCAACTAGCATCTAGCATTAACCCATAATTATAAATTTGCTTAACTGCGTTAATGGATCATCCTTGTGAAATGCGGACCTACCCTACTCAACATCGGTCCTTGGACGTTCCGAAACTCGGAACTCTATCTAATCCAATAACGGTCCGATAATTCAATGTTTGTAAACTTTCTAAATTATTATATTTTCAAAATTTTGACCAGTGAGATTTTAGTTTAATATTTGCAATGAGCACTTTACACAGATGTAGATTATGTTTAAAATTATCCAGAAACAAGATTCATATATTTAAGGATGATTTTCCTAAAATGATTGAAATTTTAACTGGTCTTAAGGTTAGTTGGAAATGTTAAATTAAGAGGAATAATTTATTTATGTCTATTGTAGGTACTTATATATAATTGTTTAGCTTTTAAATTTATAAACAGTAATTAATGTTTGAAAAAATGTTTATTTGGTTGCTGTTGAAAGGCTGCTAACTAAGTTCGTATACATGTCTGCGTTAAAATAAGTCATAATAAAGCCTCAGTAAATCATTTAATTTTTTTACTTCATTATAATCCTTTTATATTCTTTAATCCTTTAGACTATACTAATTCATCCTTTTTCAATACATTTTTTAGGAGTAAATTATAATTAATGCTCTTGACAGTTATGATTATATTCATACCATGACTAAAATAGAAATAATTGAAGACTATGAGATCATTGAAAACTACTATAAGAAAAAAAATATTTTAAATTACATTATGTAGGTTTTATGTATAATTTAAAATCACTATATTCATTGAAATCAAATTTTACTATATCATTGAATATATCTAAATCTTGTTATATTCTGAAAAATATAAGTCTACATATCTGGAATCAGTATGCATTTAAGCTATAGGATTTGTCACATCTGTGGATTTAATCTAAAGTTTTCAGCTTTGGACAGAAATTTAATTTTTGTTAGATAAAGAAAACTAATAATGTTTTACAATTGTTAAAAGAAGGCAACATTTGAACATTGATTTTAATTGGAAAAGTAGGTACTTTTATCATTGTTAATCATAACCATGGTTTTGCAGAATTTCATACATACATATAACCAGTCTCATAGCGAGTGTGTACTTCCAGTAGTCAATCTCTAAGCCTTTGGATTATTCCATTCTCTCTCATTAAGGTTTCTTTCTGACATAGCTCTCTTTACTCTCATCATCCAAATATTATGGGGTTTACCTCTACGTTTTCTCTCTTCTAGTGTCCACCACATAATTTTCTTTGGTATTCTACTCTCTTCTATTCTATTAATGTGACCATACTATATTAATTATTTTTGTGGTATGTGTTCTAAAATGGTTTTATCTCTGGTCATACGTCATCTTATTTCCTCATTCTGTATTCTTTCCCATCTAGAAACTTTAGCTGCTTTTCGAAGGTAGTCCATTTCTGTAGATAAAAGTTTTCTAGCCATATTTTTGTTGATCTGCCAGGCTTTACTTCCATAAGCTAAATTACTTTTCACAATGGTATCATATATTCTTATTTTTTTTTTCTTTGAGATATTATTTTGCTATTGAATTGACTTAAGCATTCCAATTATCTTCTTTGCATTAGTTACTCTGCTTTGGATTGTTTTATCATTCCTACCATTCTGTGTTATGTTAATGCCCAAGTATATATACTCCTCGCATTGTTTTATCACACTGCCTGCCTTTATATCTAATTCTCAGCTCAGCTACACACAGATGGCCCCCGGTACCTAACTAGATATTAAAAAGTAAAGTTAAGCATCCTAGTCTTAAACCCTTTGTAATTTTAAGGGTATGACTGAGGTTTTTACCCAACTTTACTTGAGATTCTGCTCGTTTATATAACTCTTGTATGGCTTTTACTACAGTGGCATTGATGTTGTTTTGCTGCAGTACTTCAAATACTTTATTAATTGGTGCTGTATCATACGCCTTTGCCAGAACAATAAAAGCTAAGTGTGTTTCCCTATTAACTAATGTTCTTTTTTTAAGTAGTTGAGTAATACAGAAGATATTATCAATGGTGGATCTTCCCGCTCAAAAATCTGATTGCTCTTCTGATTAATAATATTCAGAATCATTTAGTACCAGCTGATTCAATATTTTTCCATACCAACAGCTAACTCAGCAGATTACAGATAAACGTCTATAGTTTGAGCATTCCCCTTTCTTATGCTACTTTCCATTCCAGTAGCACATCTTCCCCATTCAAGCATCTTACCATAAGTACTCTTCTCATTGATATTAATTTTTGTGAACCATATTTGATTAATTCAGAAGGAATTTCACCCGGACCTGTTGCTCTTTTGTTTTTTAGTCTTTAAGATGTCTTCTTCTAATCATAATGGATCCCCTGTTATTTAGAAATATTTATTTTCTTTTGTTTTGAACTCTGGTCTTATTTCTGTAAGCATATTCGCAAAGTAAGTTTTCCATCTGTTAAGATTTTATTGGCTTAATTTTAACATGACTTTTATTTCTTCTTAGTGTGCTTAAGAATTGCCAGGTTTCTGTTGTCTTTCTTCCACCTATATGTGCTTCTTATTCTTGAAATTTTTTCTCCATTGTTAATTTTTGCTATTTCTGATCATAGTCTTGGAAGCCCCCCCCCTAGCATTTCTGTAGTTATCTAAGTCTCTTTCTGATTTGGTTTGTAACCATTTGTTGTATAGATTTGGTGTATTATTTTGTTTTTTACCTACTGCTTCATCTGCAGCGTGATGTATTGCACATTTAAAATGTTCATACAGTTCATCTGCTGTTTTGATTACAGTATTCTTCTTTAAGCTTTTGATATCTGATATTTGAATACCACTCTGAAAAAATCCTTGTGCGAATCATTGGTGCTGTCACACTTTGCTTTCTGCGACACTGTGTATGGACCCTGTCTTGTGGAGCGGGATGTCAGACGTATACAGCGTATGTAGAACTGTTGTGTGCGTCTAATTGATGGCCTAAGAAAGTATGAAAGGGGACTGAGTGCTGGAATGAAAGAGATTGGGTGGCTAATTATGAGCCAAAGAAGGCATAGTTTGATTCTATTTAATAAAATAATTTTCAAAAAAATTCCCAATTATTTGTATCAGAAAATTAAATTTAGATATGATGCTCATGCCTTAGATTTGAGGCATAAATTTACCATCACTCCTCCTTATTACAGAACAGTTTTATTTGAACGATCATTTAGCTATGAGATATCAATGTCTTACAATAAATTGCCTGCAGACTTAAGACAATTAGAACCCACCGCGTTTAAATATAGGGCACGCAACATGTTAATAACATTGCCGTCCCGTGCATGATTTGCCTTCTGTTTTGATCCATTCTCTTATGTCACTGTTGCGTCAAAATGTAGAATTATTGTGTTTTTACCATGTCTCAAACAACATTTGTGTCACAGTTAATTTTTGTATTAGTTTTTAGTTCATATATATAAATTTAGTTATTATTATTGAATCAATTGTATAGGTTAAATAAGGAAGCCTGGCTTCAGTTTCGCCTTTTGTAATATTACCTTGTAAATTACAATAAAGACATTATTATTATTATTATTATTATTATTATCTAACCTCCTTTGATATAAATATTTTGTACTGTCTTCTGTGGTATCATCTTGATTATCTTTTTCGCTTATTCTTTTGTGAGTCCAAGTACCTTTAGCAATCAGTAGATAATGATCACTGCCACATTCAGCACCTTTATGGACTTTTACATTATTTACGCAGTAAGCAGTTTGTTGTTTTGTAATAAACTAATCCATTATCGATTTTTGTTGTCTAGATTTTTGCTCCTACGTGTATTTATAACTGTTCCTATGTTTAATGAAACCATTCCATATTTTTAGATTATTCTGCTCACAGAAATCGATTAATCTCTATCCATTATTATTTTTGGCTTCTTCTCTGTACTATCCTACCACATTTTTTATATCATTGTTTCCAATTCTCACATTGAGGTCACCAATAACTATTATGTCTCTGTTGTGTCTGATCCCTCGCACACTTCATATACCAAATCTCATAGACCTTTTTCGTTGCCGCTAGTCTTGTCCAATTTCCGAGACTTGTTGTCGGGTTTGTAAGCTTTTGGGAATTTTTCATTCTTCATTTCATCAGTAGTTGAATTTGAGCTTTGTATACCATTAAAAGCAATGGTGTAATTTTCAGTTTTTTACTGTGAAATAATATTCCAAGTGTTTGAGACACTTTTTCTGCTGTCTGCGCCATGATCGTACCAAAACTTACTTCCAAATTAAAGCTTAGCCAGTTGGGTAATGATGCTGGATTACACTGATATTGATAGTGCAGATGTCTGAAAAAAATCCATCAATTCGCACATCCATAGAATAGTCTCTGGAGAGACAAAATATTTTACAGACAGCAGAAGGCGAAGCTTAGCCAACAGGTTCCTAAGCGCCAAACATAACTGAATGCCGTGGAGGTATCAAGCACAACTGCTTAAGACTCATACTGCCCAATTATTCCAGTGATGTATGATATAGATTCAGAGATTTCTTGTTGATCTTTATGAAATGCATATTAATGGTTGCTAATAAGATTAAATTCTTCTGGAAACTTTAAAAGACGTTGAGACCTTTTCCATAACCTACAAAATATTGCCTTTTATACTATACAATATACAAGTTTGTAAATGGCATACAAATGAAAAAAACAACATATGATATAAGTTAATACTTAAAAACTAAACTGTCAACCTCCAAACATTAAAGAAATATTTTTTTATTGTTCCGTATGGAACACTTATAAGATCACTTCGGTGTCTGTCCGTCGCGAAAAATCGCTGTCCCCCCCTTAACTCGAAAAGTATTGATCAAAAAATTTTGAAAAAACGCTGGAATATTCTCCACAGGGTTTAGATCGAACGAAAATTATCATGACTGCATTACCTTTAATAATTTATATTATTATTATTTTCTTGAAAACTCATTTGAGGTGTGTTTTGGGAATTCATTGATCGTTTTATACCACCGTAACTAAAATTTTTAGTTTAAAGGCAGTCAACGTACGGCACACTAATTGCGCAAGTCCAACTTGCACTTTACCGGTTATTTATTTCTTTATAATTTGAATAGAAATTTAAAAGATTGCAATTAAAAGGAAGGGAGCTATCACAGAAATTAAAAAATGTTTTTTACCAGTTTCTCTTAAATTTAATATATTTATTATAACAACCAATATTTAGTACAGTTTCCTTTGATCCTTGTTACCACTTCAATTTATTTGGTAATTAACTTTTTGCATTGTTCTTGAGAAATAGCGTTCCTCTCTTTGAACAAAACGCGTTGGAGGGTATCTTGGATGTGCCGCGATTCTTCGCTTGAGGATCGACCACACATATTCGATAGGGTTGAGATCTAGTGACTGTGGGAGACAATCCAGAAGTTCCGCCCTGTTCTCCCGGAACAACTTTATTGTCGCTGCCGTTTTGTGACACCGTGCGTTATCTTACTGGAAACGCACATTTTCCAAAGTTACACGATATTAGATTAATCCTTTGCGTTGGAACTCTGTTTCTAGGCCCATGTCAAGCAGATAATTTTATTCTTCTCTGATAGGCAAGGTTTTTTTTAACTTTATAGCCTTAGAACCCAGCATTATGAAGCATTCTTGTCACTATTAGAGCAGAAAGTTTCTTTGCAATATCTTCAGAAAATCAGCACATAGCTTTGAAGACGTTTGCGACCACTCTTATTTAAGTTTTTGTGCGTTTTTGCCTTTTTGAAACTATTTATAGTATATCTCACTGTATGATATGGACATGTCATTATTTTTGCAATGTCTGATTTATTTTTTCCACTTTCAAAAAGAAACTGTATCGTCATACGTTTTTCTAAGTCGAACTCACATTTTTTGGCATTTTTATATAAAAATACACTTACTCTTTAGTGGAAACCACTAAAATTCACAAATTATTAACAACGTGTACACTATGAGATCTTGAAGTAAACTAAATAACTACAGGAATAAAGCAGGTCGGCCATTGTTTGCTTCCAAGAATTTTACTTTTGTTTTTTTCAATGGGATTCGTTGTTTTGATTACTTAATTGATGTGCCAATTCAGAGAAATAAACATAAGTGCGGTGAGAAATAAGAGACATACAGTTTCTAAGAACTGAAGGAGGTCGCAGATACTTTTGACCAAGGCTATAAAGACTATATATATATATATATATATATATATATATATATATATATATATATATATATATATATATATATATATATATATATATATATATATATATATATATATATATATATATATATATATATATATATATATATATATATATATATATATATATATATATATTACATATGTAATGAAAGACTGATTTTGTCAAATTTCCACTTTATAATAATAAATAAATTAGTTATGAATTTCCATCAAGTAACAGCCACAACAATTCAAAGTATATATATAAACACATGGGCTGAAAAGTCCCGGGCCTAACAAAGAAAAAACACGGTTTTTTTTTGGTTCAAAATTAGCTTTATTCATCAACGTAATCTCCATCAAGAGCAACGCAATCATTCCAGCGCCGCTCTAACATTTCAATACCACTTTTGTAGAACGATTTATCTTTTGCCTCAAAATAGGCCTCAGTTTCAGCGATAACCTCTTCATTCGTGCGAAATTTCTTACCGGCGAGCATTTTTTTTCAGGTCTGCGAACAGCCAGTAGTCGCTGGGAGCCAAATCTGGCGAATACGGTGGATGTGGGAGCAATTCGAAGTTCAATTCATGTAGTTTTGCCATTGTTTTGATTGACTTGTGACACGGTGCGTTGTCTTGATGAAACAAAATTTTTTTCTTTGCCATATGCGGTCGTTTCTTTGCAATTTCGGCCTTCAAACGCTCCAATAACGCTATATAATATTCACTGTTGATGGTATTTCCTTTCTCAAGATAGTCGATGAATATTACACCACGCACATCCCAAAATACCGAGGCCATAACCTTTCCAGCCGATTGTTGTGCTTTCGGGCGCTTTGGACGAGGTTCACCAGTTGCTGTCCACTCAGATGACGATCGTTTTGATTCCGGAGTGAAGTGATGGATCCATGTTTCATCCATTGTCACATATCGACGCAAAAATTCCGGTTTGTTACGTTTAAACATGGCCAAACACTGCTCAGAATCATCAACACGTTCTTGTTTTTGATCAACAGTGAGCAAACGCGGCACCCACTTTGAACAGAGCTTTCTCATAGTCAAATGCTCATGCAATATAAAGCCAACATGTTCTTTTGATATCTTTACGATGTCAGCTAACTCACGCAACTTCACTTTTCGATCATTCAAAACGATTTTATGGATTTTTTTGATGTTTTCTGGTGTTACCGCCTCATTTGGACGTCCACTGCGTTCTGCATCATCGGTGTCTCTACGATCACGTTTGAAGTCAGCAAACCAACGTTTTATTGTTGTTTCTGATGGAGCGGAGTCCCCATAACACTTTTCAAGCCATTGCTTCGCTTGAACGGTATTTTTTCCCATCAAGAAGCAGTGTAAAATTAAAACACGAAATTGTTTTTGATCCATTGTTTTGAAAATAACAAAAGTAGCGTCACTCTTAGCACAATAACTCACAAACTAATGAATAGAATATCATGAAATTTTAACAGCTGTCTTTTGAAGGTTAGTATTAACTGAAAAAAAGGTGACTGCAATAAAACTAGCGCCAGCTATTGTTATTATTTCCGATAATACTTATCACTATTAATAAGTTTTCCTGTAGGATGTCGATAAATTGTCATTTAGAACACTAACAAATGATATACATAAATAAAAATAATTTTTTAAATCACTAATAAATCACATTTTCAGCTTCATTTTTAATTTAGGCTTATGTTATTCACACCACGATCATGCGAATATCTCGGAAATTACACATCTGTACCTCCAATTCATTTATATCTAATTGAATAAAGTTGCAACTTGTATTTTAATACATAATAATTACAGCATAGTTCTATGGTAATGTTTAATTTTACTTTCCTTCCTATTGACTCTACAGATAAGTAAGAAGAATTCCTCTATGCCTATCATACTTTCCAAATTTAAGATTTAAATCTGCTGTTAGTTTTAAAAATCTTATTTCTGAAATGTCTATGGCTGTTTATTATATGGCTGTTTTGATGCGGACGGCAAAACTAGACCGACAAAATCAAAATAATACATTTATAGAATAGTAAGATTTTATGAAAGTGGGGAAGAGAATATTGGAGGAGTAGGTTTTATAATAGAAAAATAGCTCCAAACATAATATATAACGCAATATCAAATAGGGTAGCCTATGTTGTACTAAAGATAACAAAGCACTGTAAAATAAATATAATTCAGGTGTTTGCCCCAACATCACACGATGATGATTCGGTAGATATTTCTACGACGAAATAAGAAGTGCCATCGAACGGGATTGTTGTCATTATACACTGGTGATTTTAACGCCAAGATAGGCGGTCAGGTTGATGCAAGTGAAAACAAAGTAGGTAAATTCGGTTTGGGTACAAGGAACGAACGTGGTCAAATGTTAATAAACTTCTTAGAACAACAACAATTATTTGCTATGAACACTTTTTAATGCAAAAAACTACATATAAAATGGACATGGGTAAGCCCAAACAGAGTGGTAAAAAACGAGACAGACTACATATTATGATCAGAAAAAAATATAGTAAAGGATGTAACACTTATAAATAGAATATGGTAAACACGGGAAGTGGCCACAGAATTGTCCGAGGAAGAATATAAATAAACGAACGCATAGAAAGAAAAAAATTCATAACAAGAAATAAATCAAAAATTTACACACACATCTTAAGAGTAAAGAAAGCAGAATACCAAAATGAAATAAAAGAATTATTAACTAAAATCGATGACCTTCATAACAAAAATATAAACGAAATTAACGAAACTCTGACGAATATCTTGGTGAAAACAGGAGAGCAAATAGGTAGAAAGAAGAGCAATGAAACAAAAATATGGGGCATAAAAACGGAAGAACCGTTTGAAGAAAGACGTAGACTGCTAGTCCAGGGAAAGAGTAATGGTCCTCAGTTTGTAGAAAATAACAAAACCCTTAAAAAGTCCATTAAAGAAGATAAAAGACAACAGTTAGAGACAAAGATAGAAAAAATTGTAGAACATAACAAAAACATGAAAGTACTCCGACAAAGCCTAGGAAAAACTACAATACACAACTTAAAAGATGAAAATGGAGAAGACGTGAAAGATCGAGAAAAAATAACACACATCATTCAAATATTGTATGAACAACAAAACTGCCCACCAAATGATCTCAAAGAACGTCGAAATAAAAAGATAATGAATGTTAACTCAGAAGAAATACCAGAGATAACAAATGAAGAAATATTAACAACACTAAAACTATGAAAAACAATAAAACACCAGGACCTGACGGAGTATTAACGGAATTAATGAAAGAAGGAGGAGACTTGGTAGTACAGGTGCTGAAGCTCTTATTCAATAAATGTCTAGAAGAAGAGAAGATACCAGAAAATTGGAGAATTAGCGTCCAATCAGTAGAACAGGCTGGCTTCAGGAAGAGTTTTAGTACTTGTGATCATCTCTTAACTATCAGAACCTTAATAGAGAAAGCAACAGAATATAAAAGGCTTTTAATAGTATCGAGAGCTGGCCCGTCGAAACAGTCTTTTATAACAGCAGAATAGTCTATAGATATACTCGGCTCATAAGAACAATTTACAACAAGGCTCAAATGATAGTGGAGACGGATAGTAAAATAAATCCTATACCTATCAAACGCGGAGTAAGGCAGGGAGATTCCATGAACCCAAAACTATTTATAGCAGCATTAGAAGAAATTTTCAAGGAACTCGAATGGGAAAACAAGAGTATCAGTATAAATGGACAAAATTTTATATATATATATATATATATATATATATATATATATATATATATATATATATATATTATATAGCTGACGCTATCTTCCTTCTCTCAGCCTTTGATTCCATTCGTTTCTATCTTCCCAGTCTCCATCTGTTAGACTCCTTTCCTCCATAGCCTCGTCCACATCGTCTCTCCACGCGTTGCGTTCTCTTTGATGTTCATTCTGCTTCTTATTTCTTCATTTGGTATTCTCTCCATACGTGTCACTCTACAGCATCTTCTCCAATACTCCATCTCTACCGCGTTAATTTTAGATTTATTTTTTTTGTTGATCTTCCATGTTTCTGACCCTTATGTCATTATGCTTAGTATTATTGATTTGTATATGCGTGTTTTGTTTCTTTTTGTAATGTGTTTGTCCCACAGGATCGAATTTAATTGTCTTATACATGCCCGCGTTTGTCCTAATCTAGCTTTGATCTCTTCTTCTGACATTGCGGTTTTTGAAATGATGGTTCCTAAATATTTAAATCTATCGGTCCCTTTGATTGTTGTTTCGTTATCGACTTCTAGATTCTCCACATTTCCCTCCTTTGTTGTTAGATATTCCGTTTTATCAAAGTTTATCATTACATTCCAAAATATTAATTTTTAGTTTTCCATACGGAACACTTAGGGGATCACTAATTTTCTCCAAAACTGTTTGACATATAAAGGAATTGATCAGAGCCGTGTAGGTTTACAAGTTAAATTTTAACTTGAGGGGTTAGCTTGTAGGGGAAATGAAAAAAAAATTCCAAGGTCATCAAGAGGGGTGTCAAATGAAAGCTTGTGAAAACACGAGTTAAAAATATATATAATGTAATACTTGTACACACTTTCCTTTGTATTATTTTTCTTTATAAAATGTGTCTACAACTCCTAGATGTACTGGGTGGCTCAAGCATAGAATCATCTCGCTGGGGCTTTTCCTTCCAAACGTCTTCATTAGGTTTGGACCATCGCTGGTGGTAGCCACAATTTCTTTTTCCAAAATCCAATTGAAATCTTTTCAATGTATCTTCCACTATTTCTGGTCTCTTCGCCACCGCATTTTCCGGGTATATAAACCAATCCCAAATTAAAAACTTCTCCGTTCACACCATGCAGACATAAATTAAAGTACCTCCGATTTCGGACGCTGGTTCATTCATCAACTGAAAGGCTGAAATATGTACCAGAAGCAATAAAATTTTAAAAAATCAGAATCATATCTTCATTTTTCTCTTCATAATACCCCAATATGATTTTCATGACATCAGTTTTGTTCTGAGGCATTTTGTAACCTCTCTGCATAATACTCTCACGAATGCAATAGCCCTAAACATTTTTAGTGTTCCGTACGAAACACTTATAAGATCACTTCGGTGTCTGTCCGTCTGCCACACCCGATTTTTTTTCTAAATTATTTGACATAGAAAGTTGCAATTTGGTTGTGGTTCGTTTTGGGAGATGAAATTGCAAGTGAAAAAAATTTTTTTTACTATTGTCATCGAGTGGGGTGTCAAATGAAAGCTTGTAAAAACACGAGTTCAAAAATATATATAATGTAATATTTGCGCACCTCTTCATTGTATTATTTTTCAAAAATTGCGAGAAATTGCTGCCCCGCCCCTTTATCTCGAAAAGTACTGATCAAAAGATTTTGAAAAAATTCTGAAATATTCTCCACGGGGTGTAGATTGAACGAAAATTATCACGAGCGCATTATCTTTAATAATTTATATGGTATATGAAAAAAAAAACAAGTCATCAGTTTTCAGTGCGTTATAGAGATGTAGTGCATCGTATTATGGAAGAAAAGGATTTAGACAATTTAAAGGGCTAGGACTTTTACTGACGGTAACATCATGTCAATCTCTGTCATGGCTTTATTGTTTTTTTTGTTTGGGGGGAGGGTTAGTACTACCTAAAGGATGTAATAGAATTTTAATGCTTTCATTTACCTAATTCTTGTCTTCGAATTTCATTGTGTTTAACGGTTTTACTAGTATTCCTATCTCTCTAACTAGTAATGTGGGCTAATTGCCTTTTTTTTTTGTGCTCTCTTATCATATAACCATGGGCTGAAAAGTCCCGGGCCTAACACATAGATGGCGCTAGTTTTATTGCAGTCACCTTTTTTTTCAGTTAATACTAACCTTCAAAAGACAGCTGTTAAAATTTCATGATATTCTATTCATTAGTTTGTGAGTTATTGTGCTAAGAGTGACGCTACTTTTGTTATTTTCAAAACAATGGATCAAAAACAATTTCGTGTTTTAATTTTACACTGCTTCTTGATGGGAAAAAATACCGTTCAAGCGAAGCAATGGCTTGAAAAGTGTTATGGGGACTCCGCTCCATCAGAAACAACAATAAAACGTTGGTTTGCTGACTTCAAACGTGGTCGTAGAGACACCGATGATGCAGAACGCAGTGGACGTCCAAATGAGGCGGTAACACCAGAAAACATCAAAAAAATCCATAAAATCGTTTTGAATGATCGAAAAGTGAAGTTGCGTGAGTTAGCTGACATCGTAAAGATATCAAAAGAACGTGTTGGCTCTATATATTGCATGAGCATTTGACTATGAGAAAGCTCTGTTCAAAGTGGGTGCCGCGTTTGCTCACTGTTGATCAAAAACAAGAACGTGTTGATGATTCTGAGCAGTGTTTGGCCATGTTTAAACGTAACAAACCGGAATTTTTGCGTCGATATGTGACAATGGATGAAACATGGATCCATCACTTCACTCCGGAATCAAAACGATCGTCATCTGAGTGGACAGCAACTGGTGAACCTCGTCCAAAGCGCCCGAAAGCACAACAATCGGCTGGAAAGGTTATGGCCTCGGTATTTTGGGATGTGCGTGGTATAATATTCATCGACTATCTTGAGAAAGGAAATACCATCAACAGTGAATATTATATAGCGTTATTGGAGCGTTTGAAGGCCGAAATTGCAAAGAAACGACCGCATATGGCAAAGAAAAAAATTTTGTTTCATCAAGACGACGCACCGTGTCACAAGTCAATCAAAACAATGGCAAAACTACATGAATTGAACTTCGAATTGCTCCCACATCCACCGTATTCGCCAGATTTGGCTCCCAGCGACTACTGGCTGTTCGCAGACCTGAAAAAAAAAAATGCTCGCCGGTAAGAAATTTCGCACGAATGAAGAGGTTATCGCTGAAACTGAGGCCTATTTTGAGGCAAAAGATAAATCGTTCTACAAAAGTGGTATTGAAATGTTAGAGCGGCGCTGGAATGATTGCGTTGCTCTTGATGGAGATTACGTTGATGGATAAAGCTAATTTTGAACCAAAAAAACCGTGTTTTCTTTGTTAGGCCCGGGACTTTTCAGCCCATATATATATATATATATATATATATATATATATATATATATATATATATATATATATATATATATATATATATATATATATATATATGGCCCTGTTAAAACAATTTGTTGTTCAAAAATAAATTATTTTTAGACTTTCTATTTAGTTTTATACTACTTAGGTTTAAAAGTTTGTTACACTTGTGAAAATAAGCCCATAGCAACCAAATTAAGACTAGTTTGAAACAGCCGTAACTGCTAAATATTAAATCTGCGGTGTTCTTGGAGTTATAGGTTGTCAGATTCAGATCAATCTCCTGAGGAAAGAAAATGTTCTGTATCACGACGTGGGCATAATGTGATTAGATATTGTTGAGTAGAGATCTCAGTAATATAATTTTGGCGTAGTCCAATAAACATACTTTTTCATTGTTTATATATTTTAAGCAAAGATAGTTTTAAACATCTGTATACATTACTACTACTACATTAATGATCTGCTGGAAAAGACCGGGAATCCAATCTATAGCTTTGCAGAGGACAGTACGCTTATCTCTTCATTCACTTTGAACGCTCGGACATTAGCTACTCAGGCGAATATCCGCAGACAGCAGGAGGTCGTTCAACTTAACAAAGACCTGGAAAAAATTCTATCTTGGGGTGACAGTAACCAAGTGGAATTTAACGCTACAAAAACCCAGGCGGCGGTTTTTTCTAAAAAGGTTAACATAGCCATGTCAGGGCACTCCATTCCCCTAGCATCGTCACTCAATTTGTTGGGCGTTGATTTGGGAGCAAATATGTCCTGGCATGAACATGTTGCAGGCATAGCAAGGAGGGCTTCTCAAAAGTTGGGAATATTATTTCGAACCAGAAAGCTTTATACTCCACAACTGTTAATTCTTTACAAAGCTCAGATTCGACCAACTATGGAATACTGCTCCCATATATGGGGCTCTGCTCCCAAACACACACTGCATTTGTTGGATTCTGTTCAGAGAAGAGCTGTTCGTCTGATTGGAGACCCGGAACTGACCGGCGGCCTTGATTCACTGGAACATCCAAGAACGGTTGGAGACTTGAGTCTGTTCTACAAGTACAAAGTGTTCGAAGGATGTAGCCCGCACGTCGCGCTAATACTTCACATCCATATGAGGTTCAGCTTGTTACTCCGCGTACGACGCTTTTCAAGCAGTCTTTTATATGGAGAATATCATCCCTTTGGAATAATTTGCCCAGCGCTGTGTTTCCCACTAAGTATAATTCAAGAACAACGTGAATCGCTTTTTTCGCACACATACCGCTCCTGGAGCGCTTTAGGGACTTCCCTGCAGCACGTGTGCTAGACCCATAAAAAAAAACATTTTGATGTTATCGCGCTGTATTCTCAAGTTAACTGGCTTTGTGAAATTTTTCAAGGTAAAGTCTGAAAACGATTAATTGTATATTTTTGTATTTAAAAGTTTGGCATAGATAAAATTACTATGTTAATATTTTTTCATTAACCCTTAAGAAATTGTCTCTTAAACAAACACTTTTAAAAATCGATGCGCATTTTGGTAGAGATATAAATAATGTTTTCTTTCATAATTCGTACATATTCTCTTTTAAGTGAGAATCCTTCTAGGTTAACCTAGAGCGTCCTAGGTAAACCAGCTAATTTAATTTCAGCTTTATGCAAAAATAATAAAAATTTGATTTTTTAGGTAGATCCCTATGATGATTTTCCCAAAAACTCCTGTTTAGATTGTGCAAACAATGTAAAAATTGCTTTAAGAACTAAAAAACAAATTATTCGATCACACAAGACCTTATTGGAAGAGTTTTTAGCAAAATGTAAAGAAAGTGTCAATTATAATTCTACAACTACAACATCAGACATTAAAGATGTAGATGAGAGTAGCCTGCTTGAAAAAGATAGTACTTTAGTTAGCTTTAATAAAGATAACCCTAAAAATAATAACACTACAGAATTGAATGATTCAAATATTAATCTAAAAAATGGTACATTGTTGACACGAATAACAAGGAGTAAATCCAAATCTAATAACTTTCTTCGTACTACAGTGTTGACTTCCAAAACATGTCCTCCAGATTTAAAGTCAATATCTCAGGAACCAAAACAAGATAATAGAAAACGGTTCGAAGTACTAGAAGCACCTAAAAGAATAAATGATATTCAAGAAGAATTAGATACTAAAAACCAATTTTTTTCTGATGACTCCAATCAAGAGCTTCCTAGTCCTATATCTGATCCTGTATCTGATATAGGTAAGTACAGTTTTTTTTTTTTTTTTTTTATGGGTCTAGCACACGTGCTGCAGGGAAGTCCCTAAAGCGCTACAGGAGCGATATGTGTGCGGAAAAAGCGATTCACGTTGTTCTTGAATCGCTGTAAATTGTACTCGGTGGGAAACACAGTCCTGGGTAAGCCATTCCAAAGGGATGATGTTCCCCATATAAAAGACAGCTTGAAAAGCGGTGTACGAGGAGTAACAAGGTGAACCTCATACGGATGTGAAGTATCAGCGCGACGTGTACTTCTAACATGCACCGCTCTGGGAGGAATTAAGCGGGCTACATCCTTCGAACACTCTCCATGGAAATACTTGTAGAATAGACTCAAGTCGCCAACCAATCTTCGATGTTCCAGCGAATCAAGACCGCCGGTCAGTTCTGTTCCATAGTTGATCGAATTTGAGCTTTATAAAGAATTAACAGTCGTTGTGGAGTGTAAAGCTTTCTGGTTCGAAATAATATTCCCAACTTTTGAGAAGCTCTCCTTGCTATGCTTGCAACATGTTCATACCAGGACATATGACATATTTGCTCCCAAATTAACGCCCAACAAATTGAGTGACGATGCTAGGGGAATGGAGTGCCCCGACATAACTATGTCGGGTTCAGCAACGTTAACTTTTTTAGAAAAAACTGCCGCCTGGGTTTTTGTAGCGTTAAATTCCACTTGGTTACTGTCACCCCAAGATAGAATTTCTTCCAAGTCTTTGTTAAGTTGAATGACTTCCTGCTGCCTGCGAATATTCGCCTGAGCAGCCGCTGTCCGAGCGTTCAAAGTAAATGAAGAGATAAGCGTACTGTCATCTGCAAAGCTGTAGATTGGATTCCCGGTCTTTTCCAGCAGATCGTTAATGTAAATAAGAAAGAGGGTAGGAGACAGTATGGAGCCTTGGGGCACACCGGCGTTAACAGTAAAGGTGTTCCGTCGACTGCGACTCGTAAAGAACGCTCTCTGAGGAAACATGAGAGCCACAAACAGAACTTTTCAGACATACAATAAGAGCGTAGCTTAGCCAACAGTCCATTGTGCCAAACACGGTCGAATGCCTTGGATATGTCAAGAGCAACCGCTCGAGATTCTCCGAAGTGTTCAATTGCGTTGTTCCAAACATGTCTTACATAAGTCAGAAGATCTGTTGATCTATGTTTACGAAAGCCATATTGGTGATCGCCAATAATGTTGAATCCTTCAAGGTATTTTAGAAGATGCTGATTGACAGCCTTTTCCATGACTTTCGATATTATTGAAAGCAGTGCGACTGGTCGGTAGTCGTTTGGCAAGATATTCTTGCCTTTTTTAGGTATCGGCTGAACTGTGGCACATTTCCAGCAGGAAGGAAATATTACCTTTCTGTAGGATAGGTTGAAAAGTCTATAGAAAACTGATGTTAATTCCCTTGCACAGTTTTTGAGAACTATGGCAGGTATTCCGTCAGCGCCAGAAGCTTTTTTGGTGTCTAGCTTCATTAAAATACGTTTTATGATACACTGTCTGAAGACAACATCGGGCATCCTTGACTGCACTATGGGAATAGTAGGTGGTGTTTTTCCTTGGAAATCGGCAGTAGAATGTGAAGCAAACAGTTCGGCCAAGTTTGCTTTCTCAACAGGTGTCGTTGCAATAGAACTATCTAGCCGTGTGAGTGGTGGTATGGTGGATTTAGTGAAATTTTGACCAACTGCCTTAGCGACTGACCAAAAGGACCTGGAATTGTTGGGACAAGCGAGAAGTTTGTTTCTAATTCGCTGATTGTGTGCCTCCTTGGTTTCGTCGATAATTTCTTTGCATCTGTTCCGGGCACGAACAAAGGTGTTCACGCCATTGTCGGTAGGCAAGCTGTT
The DNA here is from genome assembly GCA_019049505.1 of Pachyrhynchus sulphureomaculatus. Lineage (NCBI taxonomy): Eukaryota > Metazoa > Arthropoda > Insecta > Coleoptera > Curculionidae > Pachyrhynchus > Pachyrhynchus sulphureomaculatus. Next base: position 129,795,782 of record CM032449.1, on the reverse strand, counting down.
TAGAAGCAACAGCTTCTTTGCATTTTCGGTCAAACCAAGGTTTGCCGTTAGAAGGACATTTCTTCGAAAATGGAATGTAAGCTTCCATACCAGCTAAGATAATATCGGAAACCTCCCTGGCGCAGTCAGATGGCTCGTCGGATCGAAAACAAACGTCTCACCAAGGGAAAGTTCGAAAATATTCCGTGAGATCTTCCCATTTAGCAGATTTGTAATGCGAAATCTTGCGCGGTTTAGGCACCTCTCTGTCACTGACTGGTAGGACACTCGATGTCGAAAGCAGTTTATGGTCGGAAGAACCCAACGGGGGATTTACGGTGACCTTGTAAATCTCCGGATTGGTGGTTAAAAACAGATCAAGAAGACTGGCGAACTCCCCATCTCCATCAGGGATCCGTGTTGGTTCGTCAATAACCTGAGTTGTCGTTGTTGTCGTCGTCTGTATAAAGCAAAATTTTAATGTACTTTACTTGACAACAATTCATATATTCAGTATCCAAAAAATCCTCATCATATATATATGTTTTTATTCTGGGTTTTACTTGCTGCTTAGCTTTGTCACTGACTTGTCTCAATGGACATCCACATTTACACATTTAACAAACCTTTATTAATTAATAATTTTTACATTATGAGCAATAACAACTGGTAGTAGATTTTATATACATATACTCGTATGTAACTTGCTGCGCTCTCATTGAAAACCTTATAAATCCATTAGTAATATTTGTACTTGCGTTTAGTATTTCTGTGTTGGTCCAGCTTAGCGTGTTATCTTTATTAACTTGTCGCTTCAAACCCGCCAGCTTTCATTCTGTTAAGCTTGTTTTGAAGCACATGTCGACGATATCACGTATGGGTCCTGCCTAGTCCCGCGTCATCAACATGTGCCTTTTTATTGTATGTTAGTAAATAATTAAGAAGTTGGTTCATTATTTGTTACTAAATTGAAAATAATTATACATTATAATTATTTCCAGCTAAATATTCTACCGTAATCATTGTTTTTCTGTTTGGTCATATGCTTGATTTTGTCTGTTAGTCATGTTAATTCTGATAGGTTTATTAAATTTTTTAACTCCCTAATTTACCATTTACAAACTTACTCCCCTCACTTATCTCGGTTCTCCAAATTTGGCTTTTGAGCTGTATTTTTGCTGCATTTTCACTCTTCCTTTCTTCGACCATGAGTTGGGAAGTCCAGTTGGTCAGGTCTGCTTTGAGTATGAATTTGGTACTCGTTTTTTAGTTTTCTGACTATTTTCTCTTTTTGGCAAGTTATCAAGACTTTTGATAATAAAAGCAAAGCTTTCCTCTTCTTTCATGCATTAAGCATTTATTTTTATGGGTATAGCACACGTGCTAAAGTGCTACAGGAGGGACGCGTGTGTGTAAAAAGCGATTTAAGTGGGTCTTGAATCGCGACATAACTATATCGGGATAAGCAACGTTTACTTTTTTAGAAACAACTGCCGCTTGGGTTTTTGCAGCGTTAAATTCTTCTTGGTTACTGATATCTGCGAATATTTGCATGAGTATGTTAGATAACCGTACTGACATCTGCAAAGCTGTACATTGTACATTGAATTCCTGGTCCTTTCCAGCAGATTGTTAATGTAAATGGAACTAGTAGGAGACAGTATCGAGCCTTGGGGCACACCAGCGTTGATAATGAAGGTATTAGAAATAAATACTTCGACTGCCACTTGTAAAGAACGCTCTCTGAAGAAACACGAGAGCTATAAACAAAACTTTGCAGACATACTATAAGAGCGTAGCTTAGTTAACAATTCGTCATGCCAAACGCCAGCAGTGTTCAGTTGCGTTGTTCCAAACATGTATTACATAAGTTAGAAGATCTCCTGCTGATCTTTGCTTACGAAAACCATATTAATAATCGCTAATACTATTGAATCCTTGTAGGTATTTCAGAAGATGCTGACCGATAGCCTTTTCCATAAATTTTGATATTATTGAAAGCAGTATTACTGGTCGGTAGTTCTTTGGCAAGGTGTTCTTGCGTTTTTTGGGCATTGGCTGAACTTTGGCGCATTCCCAACAGGAAGGACATATTCTGTTTCTGTAGGATAGGTTGAAGAGTCTACAGAAAATTGATGTTAGTTCGCTTGCGCATTTTTTGAGTACTATGGCAGGTATTTTATCAGCGTCAGAATCATTTTTGGTGTCGAGCTTTATTAAAATACGTTTTATGATACGCTGTCTGATGGCAATATCGGGCATCCTTGACCCCACTCTGGGACTAGTTGGTGGTATTTTTCCTTGGAAAACGACAGTAGAATGTGAAGCAAAGAGTTTAGCTAATAAATTAGCTTTTTCAACCGGTGTTTTATTATCTGGCCGTGTGGGTGATGGGTATAGTGAAGTTTTGTCTAGTGGCCTTAGCGACTGACCAAAAAGACCTGGAATTGTTGGGACAGGCAAGACGTTTGTTTTTAATTCTTGCCTCCTTGATTTCGTCAATAATTTCTTTGCATCTGTTCCAGGTATGAACAAAGATGCTTCGATTTATGACGTTAGGATATTCACGCTGTTGTCGGTAGGCAAGATGTTTACAAGCAACAGTTTCTTTGCATTTTCGGTCGAACTAAGGCCGGAAGGGCATTTTTCGAAAAAGGTATGTAAGCTTCAATACCAGTCAATGATGATATGGGAAATCTTCTTAGCACGGTCGGATCTGAAACAATCGTTTGAAAATATTTCTTCCCATTTAGCAGATTAGCAGATTTATAGTGCCAAATCTTGCTGGTTTAGGCGCCTCTTTGTTAGTGATCCGTAGGATACTCCATGTTGAAAGTACTTTATGGCTGATTTATGGTGACAGAGTAAATCTCTGGATCAATACTAAGTAAATCCATAACTGATTGAGAATGATTGAGCTTCACGACCTTGTTCGCCTGTCCTATCTGAATACTTAAGGTAGTTGATTTTGTGGACATTAAAGTCGCCCAAAGCGGCAATTTCGGCACTTGGATAATTAATCTATAAATGATCGATGATGTCTGCAAGACAAGCGAAAAGTGTTCTAAAGTTACTATCACTTGGTGATGGATAGTATTCCAGTTCTATTACAGTTTTGTAGATAAGCTTTGAATTTATGAGTCTTCATTTATTTCTAAATGTAATAGAGTACTACTATTTAGTGCTTTTTATGTGATGTTTCTCGTTTCTCACAACTTGAATTTCTTCTGATCACAATCCTGGGAAGTAATTACAATTTATAAACATTTTGTTTAGAAACAAGTCGATGTACATAGTATATACTTTAGCTTATTTGTCCTAATTGTATGTGACTGCGTAGCTTCTTTTGTGTTTTGTTTGGTTGTTTTTGCTGTACACATTGTGGTTTAAATTGGTTGATCATCATGTCTTCTTCGCTTCCATCATCACTAGCTTAACATTTAGACGGTGGTTTAAATTTGTTACTTAATTAACGAATATGAAACATAACTTAAAAAAAATTTACATTTTTTACATAAATATCACCGAAAATGGTCCTGGAATGGTTCAGGCATACTAACAAACCTTACTTTCCTAAAACATTTGAGGCAGGGCAGCAAGTTAAAAAATAAATGCAGCTGCCACTCCTTAAAATAAATGAAATTTATTCTTTTATTTTATAAACTTAAAAGACCTAGTTTGACTTGAACACCCTTCCTATATACAGCTGTGAATTTCACCATTGAAATTAAATAATTTGGAGCTACTTTTCATCAACAACAAAACAATAGCTTTTTTTACTCCCATTTACTGATGTAAGTAATTTAATTTGTATTTAGATTGGACTCCAGAAAAACAAGAAGATAAGCAAATTAAATCTGAATTTAATATACTAGAAAAAAAAACTGTGAAGGTGATTCAGAAGCCCTCTGATGGAGTGTTTTTTGTTAAAAAGCGGAATACTTTAACAATGCTAAAAAAGAAAACATCTGAAACAGTAATACGAATTAAGAAAAAGCCCAAAGGACGAACGCCGCCAACTCGGGTAACATGTGAAATATGTAAAAAAGAAGTTCAAAGTTATTGGTTGCAGAAACATATGGAAACTCATGAATATAATCCAGTTACGTGTGAGTTTTGTGGATTGGTTTCTAAGAGTGCCACAGCTTTAAGACATCATGTTTTTTACTATCATAAAAGTGCTGCTGACGAGTATATGTGTGACCAGTGTGGAAAGAGTTTTAGATCAAAATATAGATTAAATCTTCATAAAAAGAAAGAACATGGAGGCACAAAAGATTTTGAGTGTACAACGTGTGGAAAGACATTTTTTGAAAGAAGTAAGTATGTTGTGAAAATTATGGAGCAAAAGATTTTCATAAAATTTAATACTGTGCATAGCAATGGAATAAATAAAAACATTAAAAAGGAAATACTAATCGGGTAACTATAGCTTAAATATGGTCAAGTGATCAGATAGTTATTCAATTCAAACATTGCAATTTGAAAGAATCTCTGATTTTGTTGCTCTACACAGATTTAAAATTTGTTAGGGAATATATTAAAATTTTTAGAATAAAATATTTAGAATTCTAATTTAAAAGATATACAGGGTGTCCCATAAGCAATTCCAAATTCTCGAGGCTAATTATACGAAGACAACGCACAGTGATTCGGCAAGAACATGCTAGCGGGACAATATTCATGACGTAATTTCCAGGAACCACTGATAACGACTTGTAAACAACCCCCCCCCATTTAACGAATTCCAAGAATTAATTTGTTTATCACCTCATAAAGGTATCTTATCAGGGGGTCAAAGTAACCCTTATAAGAGAGGTCATTTTCATTTGCAAATCAGTTGCATTTTATGCACACTTGTGATAACATATTTTAAAATTGGTAGCAAAGTTAAACGAGTTTTTTGTGATGGAATATTCTGTTGAAGGTATGTACTCTATCATGTCTTATATTTTTTATAAAAAATATGTATACTTTTGGTGTAATATCAATTTGTAAATGTATAGATAAATCCAGCAAATTTTACATTAATTGTAAACTTTAAAAGTAGCAACTTTTTTTATCCACATATCTCCACCTAGATTTTTCTATATGTAATACCTACAACATTCAGGCACAGATTCATATATATTAAGACCCCGAAAAGGCCCGAAAATAAAATTATTTTATTTTTTTCAGAACGAGTCGTGACTATGACGAAAATGACAAAACTGAACGAAACAGTGGCATTTTTTATTATATAAGTGAAAAATTCAATATGTCTGATGTTTCTGACGATTCTCTAAAACGACTCAAAATGAAAATATCAAGCCTTTCAGCAAAATTCAATCAAAAGTGGACTTCTTTAAAGTGCAACAAAGAAATGTTTCTAATCAAACATAAAGATTGGTTAGAGGGATCCGGAATCGAAATAAAGATGTGTGTTAACCAGCCGTGCACTTCAACATCATCAGCGGCTCTTTCCGTAGGGCGACGGAATCGCGAAGTGCAAGTGAGCTTATTACAGCAGCTGAGTTAGCCACTCGAAAAGAAGGGCATTGAAGTGTTGCTAAACAGATCCATAACGTCGCGGTCAGTGAAACTAGAGAAAAGAATAAGTGTTCTGAACAAAGTCGGCAGTTAACACCAGACGAAGCTTTAGCTTATTATGTGGACTCGAAATCGACTTCTCACTCATATAAACAAACAAGAAAATGGTCAATGAAAGCGGGACATCAAGTGTATCCATCATTTTATAGTTTAGGTAAGTCCAAAGCTTCTTGTTGTCCTTCTGACGAATATATTTCTGTGACTGAATCTCGAGCTGAAATTAAACTTCACGCGATTTTGGATAAAACGGCTGAACGATTAGTTAAAGCTCAGACGGAAGTCATTAGAAGTGTGTTACCTCGTTCATATTCTACGTTGGTAAGCAAATGGGGCTGTGATGGGAGTTCGGGGCATAGCACGTATAAGCAGAAATTTGAGAACACTAACGCTACAGACGAATTTTTGTTCGTATACTCATTTGTCCCTTTGAGACTGCTTGAGGGCGAAACTGTGATCTGGCAAAATCCAAGACCTTCCTCTACTTTATATTGCCGTCCTATTAAGTTTATTTTTGCCAAGGAGACAAAAGAGTTTACGAAAGAAGAAACTTCTAAAATTTTAGATGAAGTAAGTCAGCTTCTTCCAACATTATGTAACGTTGCTGGATCTCAAATCTCTGTTAAACACGATTTGTTGTTGACAATGACTGATGGCAAAGTGTGCAATGCCTTAACAGGCACAAGTTCAACACAAAAGTGTTATATTTGCGGTGCCACCCCGTCTACTATGAACGAGGAGTCAAAGAAATATCCCAGCAACGAAGAACGCCTTGCATTTGGTTTATCTACTTTACATGCATGGATCCGCACGTTTGAATGTTTGCTTCACATCAGCTATCGTTTAGAAATAAAAAAGTAGCAAGTCAGGGGAGATAACGACAAAGCTATTGTGAAACAACGCTCACAAGAGATACAAAAAGTGTTTAAAGATCGTATGGGTCTTATTGTAGATAAACCAAAACCTGGGTATGGTAACACAAACGATGGAAACACAGCACGTAGATTTTTTTCCAAAGCTCAATTGAGCAGCGAAATTACAGGATTAGACGCAAACCTTATTCGTAGATTTCATGTAATTTTAAGAATTTTGTCATCGGGATATGACATAAATTATATAGAATTCGAAAAGTTTTGTGTTGATACTAGAAAATTATACCTTGATCTGTATTCGTGGTATTCCATGCCCGTAACTGTGCATAGAATTCTTGTACACAGCGCGGAAGTTATAAAGTCTTTTCTTCTTCCCATTGGACAACTCTCCGAAGAAGCCCAGGAGGCAAGAAATAAAGACTGTCGTAGATTCCGTGAACGGCACACCAGGAAGCGGTCACGTATTGCCACAAATATAGATCTTTTGAGAATGTTTTTAACTACGTCTGATCCTGTTATCAACTCGTATAGAGAATTACCGCGAAGAAAATTTACTTCTTTGCCATCGGAGGTTCTGCAGTTGATTATCCCACCTTCATTGCCATCCGAAACACCATCAGTAAGTCATCATCACGAATTAAATGAGGAGGATTATTTACTCTCCGAATATTCTGCTGAATGGGAGAGCGGTGATGACGACTCATCTGATGGTGATTAGTAGGTTTAAGTATTTTTTTATTGTAATTATTATTCTTATTTTATTGTGTGTTGTAGTTGCTTAAAATTCATGCCTTAGTATATAAGTTATTTAATATTATATGTCTTTTACTTATACACCTTGTTATTGTAAATAATTGATACATAGATACTGTTATTGTACTAATTTATTTTAAAAGAAATATATTTTGTAAATTAATAAATGTGGGTACTAACATTATGATTTTTATTTTTTTCCTAGAAATTTCTTTGTAAACAAACATGATTGTGCTTTTCACACATAATGAGTAGGTAGACGTATGTAGCTAATTAAAGAACAATTAGCGACAATAGTGAACAAATGAGACACATTAGTAAACCACTTCCGTCTTGCAGCTACATATTTCGCTTAATACACATACAGTACACATTTTTCAACTTTTTTTTCTTAAAATAGCTTAAGATACCTGGAATATACATAAACAATTGAAATAAGTGAAGAAATAATATTGTCCCGCTAGCTTGTACTAATCGAGACACTGTGCAACGGGCCGGAGGGGCAAGGTGGGAAAACAGTGAGTAACACCGAGTCTTGTAAATTTAGTTTCGATGGAGCGTTTCACCGGAGCGGAGCATACCTTTTATGTGCGAGAGTTTTACAAAAACTATAATTTTGGGATTATTTGGCGCTGAAAATTTTTTGTCCAATAGCATTTGCATAGCGTAAATACAATTCGATTGTTTAGCTGATTAAAAAAATGTTGTATAAGTTTGAAGAAACTTGCTCGACTTTAAGTAAACCTCAGGTAGGGCGTGGAATGCGCAAACGATCAAGCGTCGTAAATATGCTCAGGGGTTTATTACAATGTATTCTTCATAAAGATTTATTCTGCACGTGTACAAGATTCAGCTGGTGGAGAAAATAAAGTAAACTGATACTATTCAAAGGCCCAGCTTCATTATTTAAATGTTTTCACGCTTCTCAACATTTTCTTACATCTTATTCCTGGATGGCCTCGGTCGCAATGTCGGCATGTGGAATAATCGACCGCATTATAACTATTAATCTGAACAATACGTGGGAATGTTCAAGAATTTCTTCATATCCGTTTTACAAAATTATTTGTGGCGGCTACGCTCGGAAAACGTGAATTCAGCAGGATTCGGCTTCGAACACTTCTTTCTACCCTAGTCATTCAAAAAAAAGTTGATTTCTAAAAGATGTGGCATAAATTGACCTTTTTGTGACATAAATGGATTTTCTTCTCGTAGGAATATCTTAATAGTAAAGTTTACATTATATAGATATATATATATATATATATATATATATATATATATATATATATATATATATATATATATATATATATATATATATATATATATGTATATATATATCCTCCTCTGGCCTATTGCTCTTGGCAGGGCATGCTTCCAGATCTCTCGGTCTAGGGCCATTTGGCCCGCCTCATGTAGAGTTTTTTTCTAACAAGAGGCTGCAGTTGCTATATCCATCTTATAGGAGATCTGCCTCGTGATCTTCTGCCGCTGATTTTCTCTTTGACTACCATTTTTCTCTATGGTGTGTCTTTTTTTCTGGCGATGTGACCAAACTATGTGAGGTAGGCTTTGTTTACGCGTTTCAGTAACTTAGTTGTCACGTTCATCTCTTCTAACACTGACCTGTTAGTCCAGTGTTCTGTCCAGGAGAAGAGAAACTTTCGACTCTTTTTCTGTCAGTTTGCTTTAGTGTCCAGGTTTTGGCTGCGTACATTGCAATGGGAAATATAAGGGCATTAACAAGTTGTAGTTTGATTGTTGTCATTCTTATGCGATCCTTCCAAATTTTTGTCCGTTTTTTAGTCGCTGACTTGGCCATCGTTATTCTCCTCTTGATTTCATCCGAGCATCCTCCAGCGTAGTGATTAACGCGCCGAGGTATATGAAGCTCTCGATGACTTCACTCCCAGCTATCACTCGCCTCTGTGGTTGGGTATTGGTAGTACTGTTGATGATCATAACTTTGGTTTTGCTCTTGTTTATTTCAAGTCCATATTTCCTGCTAACTTGAGTTTATATATATATATATATATATATATATATATATATATATATATATATAGATATATATATATATATATATATATATATATATATATATATATATATACGAGGCTGGTTTGAAAAGTCCGTGCAAAAATAAAAACTACTTATGTGTTTGAGGTAAACCTTTTTTATTTTTCGACATAGTCTCCTTTTAGGCTTATACACTTCGTCCAACGATGTTCTAATTTGTTGATCCCTTCCGAATAATAGGATTTGTCCAAGTCTGCAAAATATCCATTAGTGTCTGCAATCACCTCCTCGTTTGAATAAAATCTTTGTCCTGCCAGCCATTTCTTCAAATTGGGGAACAAATAGTAGTCCGAGGGAGCCAAGTCTGGAGAATAGGGGGGATGTGAAACGAGTTGGAATCCTATTTCCATTAATTTTGCGACCACAACTGCTGAGGTGTGTGCTGGTGCGTTGTCGTGATGGTAAAGGACTTTCTTGTGGGCCAATCGCGGGCGTTTTTCTTGCAGCTCGGTCCAATAACGATGAATAATATTCACCTGTAATAGTTTTACCCTTTTCCAGATAGTCGATGAGGATTATCCCTTGCGAATCCCAAAAGACAGTCGCCATAACCTTTCCGGCCGAAGGAACGGTCTTCGCCTTTTTTTTGGTGCAGATTCCCCCTTGGTAACCCATTGTTTAGATTGTTGTTTGGTCTCAGGAGTATAGTAATGTATCCATGTTTCATCCACAGTGACGAAACGACGCTTAAAGTCCTCCGGATTCTTCTGGAACAGCTGCAAACCATCCTTGCAACACTTCACACGATTCCGTTTTTGGTCAAGCGTGAGCAATAGCGGCACCCATCTTGCGGATAGCTTTCTCATGTCCAAATGTTTATGCAAAATATTATGTACCCGTTCAGTCGAGATGCCCACAGCACTAGCAATCTCACGCACCTTAACTCTTCTGTCATCCATCACTATATCATGGATTTGATCAATGATTTCTGGAGTCGTAACCTCCACAGGCCGTCCAGAACGTTCAGCGTCACTTGTGCCCATATGGCCAGTCCGAAAATTTTGGAACCACTTATAAACTGTTCTAATCGAAGGTGCAGAGTCACCATAATATTTATCAAGCTTCTCTTTAATCTCCTGAGGCGTTTTGCCTTTCATAAAGTAATGTTTAATCACTACACGAAATTATTTTTCGTCCATTTCTTGAAAATCACTCGACTTCCTTGATTCACACGAATGCCAAACACAAAGAAATAGACCAATATGGCTGAAACTTGGTGTGCGTTCATTCAAGAGATGCTACTAACTAAACATGACCTCGATACGCGCCGGTGGTGCCATCTCTCGGACTTTGCACGGACTTTTCAAACCAGCCTCGTATATATATATATATATATATATATATATATATATATATATATATATATATATATATATATATATACATTACATACATATACATATACATATACATATACATATACATATACATATACATATATATATATATATATATATATATATATATATATATATATATATATATATATATATATATATATATATATATATATATATATATATGAATAGTATATTAGAGTGACAGCCAAAAAATTTTTTTTGATTTTCTTTAGTCCTACTCCCGTAAAATGTTCAATCCTGAATGAAATGAAAAAATGAAGCCCTTAAATTTTTAGAAAAAAGTATTAGTATTTATAGGTCGCGTGCAACGATTAAAAATTTATTTTTCCTTCTCAGTCGTTTTTTCCTCTTCAACAGCCCCCCGTTAAACTTCTGATTTGAATTTAAGGAATATGAAGGTGTTTCCTCGGACATTTTTTGATGCTGAATCAACTCCCAAGGACTGTTTCCCTCTAAAATCCTTTAGTTTTCGGCAATGCACATTAAGGGTGAAAAAATACGTTTTCCTTTCAAAAAAAGTTCCGCAAAATTCGCGGGAAGCATTGTAGGTCAAGTTTTATGATGCAAACTCATAAATATGACATAGGTCGTGGCGCACTAGTAATATTGGACAAAGTCAGCGAGAATGAAGCGCGTTGTTGGAAAAAAACCTAAAAAAACTCGACAGCTTAGTATTTTTTCCTGGGAATTGAATGGACCTATTAGATTTTGGGATCAACGCTCTGTTGTGTGAGTCCCAAAATTGATAATTTAAATGGAAACCCGATACTTTTAATACATATTTGAATTCAGCGAGAATTTTACGGATAAAGTCGAATAGTTTGCATCTACACTGGGCGAACGAGGTTTCCGCGGTTTCTTAATTGTTATCTTTCTCTTCTGTGATATCGCTTTCGTTGTATGAATTTGTTGACGAAATCTTCACTGATCCCACTGAGGTTTCTTCGACTTTTCCTCGCTTTCGCATAGACAGAATATTGCGCACTATTCTCATTGCACATATCTTTTCGCAATTACAAAAATAGAATGAACATTCTTCTTGAGAGATAAATATTCCGAATATATTTTTTCAATCTTCGGGATAATATTTCTTTTATCTCTGGTAGGTCGAAAATATGTCCAAATTTTTGCAGTTTACATAGATACAATGGCAGCACTTCAATGATTATGAAGAAACAATCTTAAAATATGATTATTCGACGGCAAGGTATTTGCAGAAACGTACTCGGAAAAATCTTCCAAACATAATTTCACCAACCAAAAATCGGTAATCTTTTCCTTGTTCACGTTATGGCTTTTATGATTTCTACACGCCATTTTTAATTACGGAAGCAAAGATTACTTAAACACTGATAATTATTATGTTTTCAAAATGCGTCTGCAAAGACACGAAATATTGGCTTGTCACCCGATTTTTTAATTTAGTTATTAACTTTTAACACGGATATAATTCTTTTCAAGTGCCGTATTTTATTGCAGTTCCAATGAGGGCCAATTAGGTCCAATCAAAATTCAATGTTTACTCAGATTTAAAATTCTTGCTGAATTCAAATATAGGCAAATAAAGGTATTGGGTTGACATTTAAATTTTTAATTTCGGGACTCATAGAGCCCCAACAGAGCATTGAGTCCAAAATCTAATAGGCCTATTCAATTCCTAGGAAAAAATGCTAAAACTTTTATCTGAAATATTTTTTCTGAAGTTGCCTTCTTGTCGAGTTTTTTTAGGTGTGTCGAACATTTTTCCAACAAAGCGCTTCGTTCTCGCTGTCTTTGTCTAATATTATTCATTTGCCTTGACAATTTCTCAAAGATCTGTGCAATATCTATGATTTTGCATCATAAAACTTTATCTACAATGCTTCCCGTAAATTTTTTAAAACTTTTTTAAAAGGAAAACGCATTTTTTCACCCTTAATGCACACTTAACATGAAAACTGAAGGATATTAGGGGGAAACGGCCTTTGGGAACGGATTCAGCATCAAAAAATGTACAAGGAAACACCTTCATAATCCTTAAATTCAAATCAGAAGCCTAACGGAAGGCTATTGAAGGGAAAAAAACGTTTGAGAAGAAAACATATATTTTCAAGCGATGGATGCGACCTCTAAATATTAATATTTTTTTCTAAAAATTTGGGGGCTTTATTTTTTCATAGGACTGAACATTTTGCGGGGGTAGGACCAAAAAAAATCAAAAACAAAAAATTTTGGCTTGTCACCCTAATGTGTATACATATTGTGTACAAAATATTAATTACATATTGCTTACATTTCTAGCGTTCTTTGTTTAGTGCTGCAACAATGAAAACTTCTTTCGCTAATTATATTTTCTTTTATCGGCAGGTAGGTACTACCTTTTTCAGATTACGAGAATATATTATTTTGTACTTTTTATCACTTTTCTCTTTAAATTTTGTAAGGATGCCATTTTTAATACACATGTGTGATATGTCATTAAAAGGAAACTTGGTATTAACATTTGTAATCAAGGATTCATCATATCATAACTCTACAAATACTAAACAAAAGAACACAAAGATGTATAAGGCAGCCAGAATCTGGTGAGATTAATTACCTGTAGTATTATTTTCGCCTAATTCTGGTTGCTAAAAACATCTTTTCTGCACTCTTTTGTTTTCAGTGTTGTGAAATTGTGTTTCTCTTAATTATAACAGCCCATTGGCATATTTTTGCCTCCTCACGTCTTACTTCTATATCAAATTTGATATATAAATATTACTTTAAATATCCTTTGCCTAATTTTGCTTTAAAGCGCTTATGGCGCCTTATGCATGCAACGATAGGTTCTATATAACACGTAGGCTGAAAGGTTTTTGGTTTAACACATAGATGTCGTCATAAAATCTGTATAATTTTTAAGAAGTACCAACCTTCAAACGATACGTGTCAAAATTTGATGACATTTCGGCGATTAGTTTACAAGTTACAATGGTTTTAGTGTGACGGTACTTTCGATATTTTCAAAACAATGGAAAAATCGAATTTCGTGTGTTCATTAAACACTGTTTTTTGATGGGAAAAAATACCGTTCAAGCAAAGCAATGGCTTGATAAGTGTTACGGGACTCTGCCCCTGGAAAATCACTCATCGTTTACTGGTATGTTGAATTTAAACGCGGTCGTATAGACATAAATGATGTTGAACGCTCTGGACACCCTAATAAGGTGGTTACACCGGAAAACATAAAAAAAATCCACAAAATTGTTTTGGATAACCGTAAAGTGAAATTGCATGAGACAGCTGACACCCTAAAGATATCAAAAGAACGTGTTGGTCATATTTTGCATGAATATTTGGGTATGAGAAAGCTCTGTTTGAAATGGGTACCGCTTTTGCTCACAGTGAACCAAAAACAACGACCTTGATGATTCTGAGCGCTGTTTGGATCTGATTAAGCGCAATAAAAGGAATTTTTTTATACGATATGTGACAATGGATGAAACATGGATCCACCACTACACACCGGAATCAAATCGGCAGTCAGGCAGCAGCCGGTGAAAGCCGCCCGAAGCAGCCAAAGACACAACAGTCGACTATGCTGAGAAGGGAAAAACCATCAATAGCGAATATTTTATGAAGTTATTGGTATGTTTGAAGGCAGAAATCGCAAAGAAACGGCCCTAAATGAACAGGAAATAAGTGCTTTTTCATCAAGACAATCCACCGTGTCACAAGTCAATGGTTATGATGGCAAAATGGCATGAATTAAAGTTCGAACTACTTCCTCAGCTACCGTATTCTCCAGAGTTGGCCCCCAGGGACTAGTATCTATTCGCAGACCTCCAAAAAATGCTCGCGGGAAAGAGATTTGGCTCCAATGAAGAAGTTATCGCCGAAACTGAGGCCTATTTTGCAGGCAAAGACAAATCCTTCTACAAGAAAAGTATAGAAATGTTAGAAAAGCGTCGGATTGATTGTCTCGCTCTTGAAGGAGACTATATTGATGAATAAAGTCGTATTTTGCAAAAAAAATGTGTTTTATGTAGCTAGACCAAATATTTGTCAGCCTACATGTTATTTATAATGAAAAATTTTGGTGGCACTTCTGGTTAAATCGGAGGTAATGTTAAAGATACAATTGAACTAATAAATCAAAATTTATACACTTGGTGTCTTTTGAAGTTTTAAAATCTTTGCTATAAAAAACTACGGGAAGAATTAAGGAGCGACAACTATCTGTGTGATCTGGTATATATTTTATGACTTACCTTCCATATCAAATCACTAGGTAGGTACGAAATTGTGAAAAACCACAAGCGGGGATGTTGACCGCCAGACTCCCCACTAACTATGACCAGTTTGACCGAAGCATTGCGACAGTTAAAGCCATTTCTAAAAGATGAAAACAAAACCGAATACCTTGTCTATGTCTATAGGCTAAAAAGATGCATCGCCTTTCATGAGGTATATTTGCATTAAACCTTTTACGAGGGCCGTTTTTTAAGTTTTTACAAACGACCACTAGATGACGCTATTGAGATGTTACATTACAATTGTTGTAAAATTGGACATTTGTTATTGTTAAAACAGTGGCACCTCAGAAATTGGCCGAGTAGTTTGTTTACAGTGAGCATTAAAAATACATTTTTGTGAACAGATGGAAGTTTCACGAGAAGATTTGATTTTTTACGATTTTAGTAAAGCCCTAACTCAACAACAATGCCTCGAATCGCTACATTCAACTTTTGGTAATGAATCACCATCAGAAAAGACTGTTTACTATTGGTTTGAAGAATTTCGTCATGGTCGTGCTTCCGTCAGCGATGAATTATAGAAAGGTCAACCAAAATTGGTTGTTCCGAAAAACATCGATGCTGTACGCAACATGATTGAAGAGGATCGGCTTGTAATTTACCGTGAGATAGAGGCATCCTAAGGCATGTCGAAGACTGCAGTACATTCGATTTTGCATGAACATTTAGCTGTGAAAAAGATCTGTTCCCAATGGATTCCGTATAATTGGACCGAAACTGACGGTGTAAGGCAGGGGTCGGCAAACTTTTAAGCCGGAAGAGCCAGCCACAATAAAAATATCAATTTCATGAATTTCAAAGAGCCACGAATTTTGGTTTCTGCGTTTACATTTTATTTCAAATAAATCAGATAAAGAAACGGTAATTAATTAACGATATATTATTATTTATTCGTAATTACATATGGTTTGCTAGAGAAAAGTAACAATTAAATTCTATTCAAAAATCAATGCGAACGATGACCTTGCATTTCTCTGAAAAGTTTTCGTAAGTCCAGCACACAGCGTAGTTTTAAGTTTAAGACTTGACCCTAGATTTTGATTTGTTATTTGGCTTCTTAGCTAGATCTTTATTAAATTCTTGGAAGAGAAAACTTGCTCGCATGAATATGTTGACCCAAAGATCGTCACACCAAAAGCCATTTTTTTTTATTTGGTCGTAGCATTCCAGGTATCGTTGTCTCTTCATTCACTTTGAACGCTCGGACATCGGCTGCTCAGGCGAATATCCGCAGATAGCAGGAGGTCGTTCAACTTAACAAAGACCTGGAAGAAATTCTATCTTGGGGTGACAGTAACCAAGTGGAATTTAACGCTACAAAAACCCAGGCGGCAGTTTTTTCTAAAAAAGTTAACGTTGCTGAACTCGACATAGTTATGTCGGGGCACTCCATTCCCCTAGCATCGTCGCTCAATTTGTTGGGCGTTAGTTTGGGAGCAAATATGTCCTGGCATGAACATGTTGCAGGCATAGCAAAGAGAGCTTCTCAAAAGTTGGGAATATTATTTCGAACCAGAAAGCTTTACACTCCACAACAACTGTTACTTCTTTACAACGCTCAAATTCGACCAACTATGGAATACTGCTCCCATGTTTGGGGCTGCGCTCCCAAACATACACTGCATTTGTTGGATTCTGTTCAGAGAAGAGCTGTTCGTCTGATTGGAGACCCGGAACTGACCGGCAACCTTGATTCGCTGGAACATCGAAGAACGGTTGGCGACTTGAGTCTGTTCTACAAGTATTTTCATGGAAAGTGTTCGAAGGATGTAGCCCGCTTAATTCCTCCCAAAACGGTGCATGTTAGAAATACACGTCGCGCTGGTGCTTCACATCCGCATGAGGTTCAGCTCGTTCCTCCGCGTACAACGCTTTTCAAGCAGTCTTTTATATGGAGAACATCATCTCTTTGGAATAATTTGTCCAGCGCTGTGTTTCCCACCGATTACAATTTACAGCGATTCAAGAACAACTTGAATCGCTTTTTTTGCACACGTGGCGCTCCTGGAGCGCTTTAGGGACTTCCCTGCAGCACGTGTGCTAGACCCATAAAAAAAAAATAAAAAAAAGAGAAAACTTGCTCGCATGAATATGTTGACCCAAAGATCGTCAGCACACCAAAAGCCATTTTTTTTATTTGGTCGTAGCATTCCAGGTATCGAAAATTATTGCCGCCTCAGGCTTGGACATTTCTTTTAAAACTATCCATTTATGCTGCGATACCGAACTACATTTCTACCTTTCTAGCCCTTCTAAGCTACTACTAAGATTCGTAAACTTCGAACTCCACAAATCTGTGCTTTTTAAATCTAGTAATTGGATTGGAAAATAATCAGGGTTTATGTCAAACGGGGCGAAATTTAGTTCTTTACTGTTTGCCTTCAAGAGGGTTCTCAATGAAAGCTAAGGTAGGCTTATTTATTTTGAACTGATCAAATCGTTCAGCAAAGCCATCCTTCATTGCTTTGATCGTTCTTGTGAAGTAACTGGTGTCAATAGAAGCACTGTTTCCATCCCGTAGTAGAGGGCGGAGGTGGGTGGGGAATGCCTGACATGTGCGCGTAATCGCGGCCGTACAGCGAGGTCTCTTGTTTTATGTGTATGCGTGGGCTGCGTGTCTGTCCGCTTTAGATTTTAATTTTTTTAGGCGAATTTGAAGAGCCGCAGTTATATCTTGAAACAGCTGTATGCGGCTCGCGAGCCGTGGTTTGCCTATCCTTGATGTAAGGAAATGCTTAAAAAAAATTCGTCCGAGGATATAGAAAATCCGTATATAACATCGTAACAAGAGACGAAACTTGGACACATTCGTACGAGCCAGAAACTAAGCAACAATCAACTGTGTGGGTGTTCAAGATAAACCGAATCCAACAAAAGTGGTTTGTTCACGAAGCACTTCCAAGAAAATTATCGCTCGTTTCTTTGGTTATACTGGACAAGTTGCTTTAGAAGATCGAAGAACAGTTAATGCTCAATGGTATATAACAACTTGTTTATCAGAAGTCATCGATGAAATCAGAAAAAAACAACCGAAAACGTCTCATCATTCTTCATCATGACAATACCTGCTCTCACATAGCCCGTCAAACAATTGATTATTTGACAAAAAAAAACATCGAATTGCCCGTATTCACCTGATTTATTACCTAACGACTTCTTTTTGTTCCCGTCAAAAAAAAATGCATGGATAGCGATTTTCATCACCTCAAGAAGCTGTCGAATCCTTCCAAAACCATGTCTTTGAGGTACCAACTTCAGAGTGGAAAAAAGGTTTCCGAGAATTGGTTCGAACGCATGCAAAAGTGTATAAATCTTAATCACATGCACACAATAAAACAATTTGTACCAAAATTGTTTTTATTTATTTTTGTAAAAACTTAAAAGGTAACCGTAGAACAGGTTATTTTTATATATTTTATGTTACTGAGAATATCTATCTTACAACTATGTTGCAACTTGTAATTAGCGGTCGTAGAACTTATCAAAAATAAGTTATAAATGTTAGTAGTGTTTTGAAATTAGCCTTAAATATTTCTAGTTTTCATTACTTTATTAATAATTCATATTTGTTTGTAATTTATTTACAGCCCCAGTAAACTGAACTGAACTTAAGGCAAGTCATTCTGTATATTTAATTTTGCTGCATTAAAATAATTTACACACAACCTGTTTCTAACTTGTTTGGATTTTTCAGAAATTTGATAACAGCCCAGGTGTGGAAAGTTTAAAATTATTGAATAACGCTTTCGGGTATCCCAAGCACCATTAATTTTATTTTTCTCGAAAATTGTATTATCTTTTAAACAAACATAGACACATTTATTTACATATGTTCCACGATTATGTTTAAGACCTGCAGTGTATTAATAAGTAGGGCATAATTTTGAGAAAAAAACGGTTGTTTAAACACTAATTCATTATTTTTACCTATACTAGAACCGTACTTCTGTTCTGCTATATATAAATTAACTAGCCGTACTCGCGACTCTGCTCGCGTAGACTTGATTTACTATTATTGTCATTGCTTATTTCTTATTTTACCTAACGTAATCAAATATATCCTATAACCTGATCATAGAACATATGTATGTTTTAAAGAAAAAGCACGTCAATCAGATAAGTGATTCTCGAGTGATAAATAAGCGCACTAACGGAGAAATAGAGAGACGTTGCATTTTATATACATTATAGATAACCTGTCCAGAGAACATATATATTAATTTAAAAGAAAAAAAAAAAACACATATATATATATATATATATATATATATATATATATATATATATATATATATATATATATGTATATATATGTATATATGTTATATATGTATATATGTATATATGTATATATATATATATATATATATATATATATATATATATATATATATATATATATATATATATATATATATATATATATATATATATGTATATATGTATATATGTATATATGTGTATATATATATATATATATATATATATATATATATATATATATATATATATATATATATATGTATATATGTATATATATATGTATATATGTATATATGTGTATATATATATATATATATATATATATATATATATATATATATATATATATATATATATATATATATATATATATATATATATATATATATATATATATATATATATATATATATATATATATATATATATATATATATATATATATATATATATATATATATATATATATATATATATATATATATATATATATATATATATATTATATATATATATATATATATATATATATATATATATATATATATATATATATATATATATATATATATATATATATATATATATATATATATATATATATATATATATATATATATATATATATATATATATATATATATATATATATATATATATATATAATTATAGAAGATTATAGATAACCTGGCCAGAGAACAAATGTATGAATTAAAAAAAAAAATACGTAAATGGGATAAGTGGTTCTCGAGTTATAATTGCACAAATGGACAGACAGAGACGTTGCATTTTATATATATTATATTCTTTACTACATGATATTGTTCCATATTTAATGGTTTAGACAGTGTGTTGCAAGAGAACTCGCTAGCGGCAAACTTTTTTCCGACTTGATTCACTATTATCGTCACGACTTATTTCTTAAGTTACCTAACGTAATGAAATATATCCTATAATCTGGCCAGGGAACATGTATGTTTTAAAAGAAAAGCACGTAAATCAGATAAGTGGTTCTCGAGTGATAAGCGCAGTAACGGACAAACAGACAGTCAGAAAGACAGAGAGACGTTTCATTTTATATATTATAGAAGATTATAGATAACCTGGCCAGAGAACAAATGTATGAATTTAAAAACATTTATATCGGATAGGTGGTTCTCGAGTGATAAGCATATTAACGGTCAGACAGTCAGACAGAGAGACGTTGCATTTTATATATTATATTATGTGCTACATGATATTGTTCCATATTTAATGGTTTAGGCAGTGTATTGCAAGAGAACGCGCTAGAGGCAAACTTTTTTCCGAGTTGATTCACCATTACCGTCACTGCTTATTCCTTATGTTACCTAACGTAATAAAATATATCCTATAATCAGGCCGGAGAAAATGTATTTAAAAAAAAATCATGTAAATCAGATAAATAGTTCTCAAGTGATAAGCACAGTAACGGACAGACAGACAGATAGAGAGACGTTGCATTTTATATATATTATAGATTATTAAGCAATTCTTTGTATGTTCTTTTGTCAAAATTTAATACACCATTATATTATGTTTATTAAAAATTATTCTACCACTCCTAAAAAGAAGAAAAACATGTTTACATTATAGGAAAAAAAGGGATTTTGATTCATCCTAAAAGAAAAAAAAAAGCATTTGATTTTGTAATTTATTTACAACTTACATAACATTCATAAAATACATAAAGCCTCTTTAAAATATAAATTTGTCAAAATTAAATATTAATTAAAATAACCTAAGTAAAAAATTTTATGGCCCTAATGCATGCTCCATCATTTGAATACATAAAGATTCTAGACTATTTTCAATTTCGTGATTATTTTTTATCGTTTGTGAATCAGATTTGCTTTTAAAATTTGAATTACATTTAGTCATTATATTAGTACATGTATTATGGGGTTCAATAGATTTAATATATGAAAGCTGATTTTTTAAGGTTATACTATCCACTGAATGCCTGTGTATCGTTGGGTTTGAATTTATTTGCATATTTGGATATGATGAACTCTTTTGTGTGTTAGATGAGGAATCTGCAGATAAGTCATATACATTTGGAGGCGGGTTTAGCTGGCTTCCTCTTGTATCTTTACGGCAACATACTCTCTGGGGACAAGGATTCAAGACATTTCTAACATCTAACTGTTCTTTCCACATATTTAATTTCTTTCTCTGGTCTACTGTAAAACATTCCAGTGTTTCAGCTTTTTCACATAAAGAATTAAACAGAACTAAATTTTCATCCGAGGGTTGACGTAACATTAACAGTTGGGTACAGACTTTACCCATTACCTTAACAAACTGAGAACAAAGGTCTTCTCCCAAAGATATTTGCATTGGGCTCTGTAAAAGAACCTTAAGTTCCTTAAGGGCATTGTGTAAATCACCTCCATTCATTATTGAGATTTCAAGGTCTGATAATAACTTGCTTCTATTCTTAAGCCGCTGAAGACTTAATAACAACTTTTGTCGTGCTCCTTTTGTAACACCTACTTCAGTTAAATATTCTTCAGTAAGATTTAACATTTGGCTTGCTGTGAGATTATGAAATATCCAACTATATTTATGCAATCTTAATGACTTTAACCATGATAGGATACTTTTCATTAAAGGAAAATTATTTTTTATGATGATTTCTTCAAGCTTAGTTTCTGAACTACTGGAGTGAATATTTGGAGCATCCACAATATTTTTATCACATGACAAGGAAAAACTTCTGGGCTTTTGAAATTGTTGAGCTAAGTTTTCCTGTGATGGCCAATTTTCTGTGTCGCTTGTATATACTGTGCGAGGTGTCAGGCTGTTAGATCTTTTTTTATTACTCTGGCAAAATTCAGGGTTGGAACTAACCCCATTGTCACCGACTTCATTAACAGGAGAGTGAACAAAGTTTTCTGGAGTAACTTTATTTAGAACTTGCTTTAATAAGTGTTTAAAAGCTGTTTTATCTTCCTTGTCAAAAGCTGGATGTATATAAACATAAGACATAATTTCTACACATTCATTGTAGATCTTTTTAAAAGGAGGAGTTAAAAATTCTGTTAAAATTCTTTGAATTGTGTTCAAATAACATCGTGCTGCCTCTTTATTCCCGGGTCTGAGAAGTGGAAGATGATTAAGAAGCAAACACAAAGCGGACTGGGGATTTTCACACAAAAGACTTTTGATTACTTCAGGATCATTTGCATTGTTCTCTAGCACCTGAGCATCTTGTGTATTAATAGTTGCAACTAGTTGATTTAAAGCATTCTGTAAAAATCTTGCATTTGCAAAAGGTAATCCCACCATCAGATAATAAAGGGCTACAGTTTTTTCACAGCTATCCCAATTTCGAAATTTTGTTCGTAGATCAGTAAGTTGCTCACAGAATTCAGAAAAATCTCTCTGGCGACCATATTCCATACTTTTTCCCTTTGTAAAGGTGAGTTTTAACTTTTTTTTTATGAATAATGCTCCAAAAAACTGAATCTTTCTGCAGATTTCAGTTGCCGTTTTTATACTATTTTTTTAACCATTAATTTTCTTGCGTCAACTGGAGGTGAAATAGGTTAGATTTACGAACTGTCAGTATAATTAACTCTATAAAGTTGCGTATGCCGGAACTTTAACGGCATCATTAAAAATACGAAATCATTTCTGCCGTATACAGTAATACCCCGCTTAGCGCGACCCCGTTACGCGCGGTTTCACTATAACGCGAATTTCAAATTTCGCGCTCATGTAGTCATTAACTTCTCTATGGTCGCGGGGGGATCCCCGCTTTCTCTGAATATTCTCTTTGAAGAATTGGGAATTCCCTGTCCTTCGACTTTGTTCTATGGGGATTTCCTCGTTCGTTTCGTGTGTTCATTTGTTCCGTAATGTTAGTTCGGTCGGCTGGCAGTTTTGTTTTAATATTTATTGGAGATACATACATACATAATTTAACCTTACGTTAAAAATGCCGCCTGTAAAGAAAAAAGAGCGTAAAAGCGTCACTTTGGAATTGAAGATGAAAGTGTTAAGAAGAATGGAAAATGGAGGCAAAGCAACAATTGTTGGGAGAGATTTTGGACTCTCAGAATCGACTGTGAGAACGATTTATAAAAATCGGGAAAAAATTAAAATCTCCAGCGAAGGTTCAACACCTATAAGTGCAACAAAACTTTCTCGTTCGAGATCATCTATCTTAGAAAGAATGGAGAAATTACTGTCAGTCTGGATCGAAGATTTGAATAAGAAGAACACACCACTAAGTCAAGATCTCATATGCACAAAAGCAAAATCTTTGTATGAGATGCTGAAAACAAAAGGAGGAGAAGGGAGTGCCACTCCGACTTTTGCTGCCAGCAGAGGCTGGTTCCATCGGTTCAAGCAGCGTTCTAATCTTCACAATATCCACATAACAGGCGAGGCGGCCAGCGCGGACATTCAAGCTGCAGCTGAGTTTCCAGACAAGTTTCAAGACTTCGTTAGACGAGAGAAAATTCCTGCTTGTCTCATCTTTAATGTTGATGAGACCGCACTTTACTGGAAAAAAATGCCATCTCGAACATTCATTTCTAAGGAAGAACGTCAAGCCAGTGGTTTCAAAGCTGCGAAAGATCGACTAACACTTCTGCTGGGTGGTAATGCCACTGGTGATTTCAAACTGAAACCTTTACTAGTGTACCATTCAGAAACACCCCGTGCAATGCGAGGCACAGACAAGACAAGTCTACCAGTTGTGTGGCGATCAAACAGAAAGGCGTGGGTTACACGGGAAATTTTTCAAGAATGGTATTCTAATAGTTTTTGCCCATCAGTCAAATCATACTGTGACAGAAATGGGCTTGAACCTAAAGTTATATTACTCTTAGACAATGCCCCAGGACATCCAAGCTCACTTGATACGCCCAGAGACTTAAAAGTGTACGTAAAGTTCCTTCCACCAAACACTACGTCAATATTACAACCTATGGACCAGGGAGCAATAGCAAACTTCAAAGCTTATTACCATCGCCGCACTTTTAGCCAACTAATTCATGAAACTGACGGGGAAGGAAGACAGTCTATGCGAGAGTGGTGGAAGTCATACAACATTATGAAGTCTATTCACAACATAGAAGAGGCTTGGAAGGAAGTTAAAATGAGTTGTATGAATGGGGTGTGGCGTAATCTTTGGCCAGATGTAGTGGAAGCACCTAGAAGAATTGTCCAGATGCAGAGACAAGTGCTTGAAGACATTGCTGCAATGATTGAGGGGTCTGAACTTGAAGATGTCACGGTAGAAGATCTCGTAGAACTTGTAGCAACGCACGACGATCCTATTAGCAATGAAGATCTGATCGAGTTACAGAATAATCCTATCTACGATGAGGAAGAACAAGTAGAAGAGAAAGTTTTATCTTCAGGGGAAATACAAAATGCACTTTCAAAAATTTATTCAGGTTTGGACATATTGCAGAGTATAGACAATAATGATGACCGTGTCTTGACCGTGTGTCAAACAATTAAAAACAGTGTTGGGTGTTATGAACGTATTTTACAAGAACGTAAACAAAACGTTACCCAAAAGACAATAGATGTATTTTTCCGTAAAAAATAAGAGTATGTATTGCATAAAGTGTTCTTAGAATTAAAGTGATTGATTAAAATGATTTGTATTTTTTTGTATTAAATTTTGACTATGTTTAATCATAAACCTCGATATACGCGAATTTCAGTTAACGCGATTTTTTTCGGAACGTATCCCTCGCGTAAAGCGGGGTATTACTGTATACATATGTATATATATATATATATATATATATATATATATATATATATATATATATATATATATATATATAAAAAAATTATATATATATATATATCTATTTGTGACTCTTTACTTCATATGCGACAACAAAAATTGTAAAAATGCATGCTTTTGATCGAAAAAAAAAGTGTGGATTCCTATCTTTTACGTGTTAAATATTCTGATATATAAGGTCATGCCTTAACAACTTGAACTAGCATATTATAGTACTTACTCTCAAAATATGTACGTAATTGAATTACCACTAACTACATTAAAAATTTCAATTTTTTTTTAAAAAATAGTCTTCCGGTATAGCACTTTACTACTGACGACCAGTGAGCAATGACAAAAACTAACATGGATGAAGATTTAATAATTGTTGGCTAACACTGTTAAGATAAATGGCAAATTTATTATTTACAAATTTTCGTTGTAAAACTAAACGTAAGGCAATGCCTTACAATCGGTGCTGTGGGAAATAACTAGAAGTTCACACGGAGAGTTCTTACGGAGAGGCTAGATTAGAAATTTATATTTTGAGTTATTTTTCTATGTTTAGCTTAGACTTATACTTTGTATTCAAAGCAGCTCGTCCAAGAAGTTCAAATTCGCAAAGATAAGACCTAGAAAATGGTTTATTTACTCATATTATTTAGCATTTCTAAGGTTTTTTTCGGCTTTACGTTTCTAGTTCGCAATTTTAATTTTTTTCGAACTTTACTTTGTCACTCATCTAAAAGTTTGTATTAGTTCCGTGAAGTTGGAGTTTTAAAAAAATTATTTTTTTAAATATGTCCATAACCATTAATTTCAACATAAATATATGATCTCAAAATAGGTCTACCTCTTGGCACTTTTCTTCTTCCAAGAAGATTGCGATTTCATCTCTACATTTATAAAAACACTCTAGAAATTTGCCACGTGATTACTACCGTGTTTTATAATAAAATAAAAAAAGATAGCATTGAATATTCCACTCCCATCACTTTGTAATGCGTAGACAAAAGTCTTAATTTTAAGAGCTTTATTTTTATGTAATTGGATTACGATTTATTTCATTAGCACTGTAGAGATTTTTGCCTCACAAACGTTTGTTAGCTTTGAAATCTTCTGGACAATGCTTCAACACTATCTGTGCATATTCCAACACACTTTGCCTCATTAAAAAATAATCCAATCCAATATTGAATAATTCAGTTCCTATATCTGCGTTTCCTATTCATTTACAAAACAATAGTTTCCATCGAACGGAAACGATTAAAAATCCCTATTGCTACCTGTTAACATATAAAGCTGAATTAAGAAACATCTATTCTGTTACGCAGTTTTGACAAAACGTACATATACATATCTTCAGATATGCCCCCAATTTGACGAGCAATATTATAATTTAATAGAGGGATGGAGTTCAGTTTTTTGACAAAACAATAATTTCTACCACTTGAACTGCCACTGACAGCGTGAGCTGTTCTCCAGTGATGTGCGACTTTCTGCATTTAACTATTTGATATCGGGATTTTTCAGAAGTTAGTAAACCCTTTTCACTTACGAACAAGACTTTCCATAAAACGGATTTTTCTTTTTCGTAGGACTTTAGTCTAGCAGCAGAAGCTTTTGAGGTTTATTAACGCTCTCGCCATGAACTGTTACTAAAATGTCATTTAAGTTTGGTTGGGCTTCATGCAGTCCACCGCAAAAATGTTTTAGACAAGGCGAAATCGGCGCCATCGTTGGAAAAAATTTTCTAATTGAATTTTTTTTCATAACCTTCTCCAGGAGATGCCCCTGAAAGAGGATCAACATGTTGCCGGGCGGTAACCTGGTCCGAATTTGTTTAAACAAATTTTTTTAAAACAAAGTCCAAAAATTGAAATTTTCGCCCCGGAACAAGTTTTTTTAGGTAAATTGGATCATTTTGAACAAAAAATGTCTCTTGTGAATTTTCTCTAAAATGCGCCGTTTTCGAGATATCGGCGATTTTAGGTGCGAGAAAACGCGAAAATGGCCACTTTCACCTCCCAATATTGGGGTCAAAAATTAAAATTTTCAATGTTGCCAAGTGTCCAAATTAAAGTTTGAGATCTCTTCTACAAATTACCGTAGGAAATATTGCAATATCTTTATTTTTAAACATTGTTTTTTAACAGTTAACAAATTGCGTTCGAGCGCCCGCGGCCGCATCGAAACTGTATACATAGATATATACGCAACGCCCGTACGTAGGCGCGAATATATTTATTCAAAACTGTGATACAAAAATTCCAAAAAATATTAAAACTTTAATGATGAATACAAATAATAAGTTTCAATTGGTTCAATATTTATCTAATAATGCTGTAAATTACGTTGCATTAAGTCACACTCAACAATTAATAATATCAGGTGGATTCTATAACATTGAAAAGTGCTATTGTATACAGGGAAATAATATACATGAAATTATTGAGTTAGAAAACAATCACTTAGAGGCTGATACAAGGATATTTTGTCATGCTCGATATATGTTACCTTATAATTCTGAAATAATAATTCATTCCGTTGATACCGACGTTTTTATATTAGCAATTCATTATTGGAGCTTTTTCAAATTAATTGGTTGTACAGGATTGTATTTTAAAGTAGTTGGTCAGAAGCCAAGATTATTGTCTTGTAATGTAGCTGCTGAATATTTAACTAGTCAAGTTTGTCAAGTTTTGCCTGCTTTACATGCGTTTACAGGCTGTGATACTACTAGTAAAGTAGGTACTAAAAATAAAGCTTTAGATTTAGTCTTTGATTTAGATACTCAAAATGCATTAACCCCACTTGGTACTGGCTTACAATTAAATGCCATGGAATTCAATGCATTAGAAAAATTGTATTTGAAAATTTTGAATAAAGCTGGAGAAACAGCAGATAATGCTAGATAAATAATTTTAGAACGTTCTTGTGGGATGGGTATTAATTTTGGAAAAATTCCATGTACATCCGATGCTTTAAAATTGCACATTTCACGAGCTTCACTACAAACGTACATATGGAAAATGTCATTGTATTCTCGGTATCGACATTTAGATGCAACAGAATTTGGTTACACTATAGAAACAGGTGAATTGTTACCCAAATTCATGTTAAAAAATTCGATACCAATTCAATTCAATTTTTGGACTTTGTTTAAAAAAAATTTGTTTAAACAAATTCGGACCAGGTTACCGCCCGGCAACATGTTGATCCTCTTTCAGGGGCATCTCCTGGAGAAGGTTATGAAAAAAAAATTCAATTAGAAAATTTTTTCCAACGATGGCGCCGATTTCGCCTTGTCTATTTGCACAAATTGCTGATTCGAAATGATTCTTTTCTATAAGTAAAAAATGGGTTCATAGTGGGTAAAATGTCTTGAAGTTGTTTATTTAACACCGAATTATTTTTGAACTAGAAACTGGTTAGGCAGTTAAAAAAGGAAGATCTTCTGTAAATAAACAGATTTACACGCAACTTTACAACTCGCTGACAATGAATCTGCGTTAGATGGTCTCTTTTCTTTTTCGTGAAAGTTTAAGTTACCTTTAGTGCCGTCGTATGTAACAGTCATACTTGGAAGACTCGCGATGTCACTGAAGCTGTTGGTGGGTTAACAAGTTTTGCGTTCTACCACGACATGATTATAGATTTTATGATTACAGATTTTTTGTTACTGTATACGAGATTAGCATTTAGGTAGTGAATGCTCTCCGAGCTTTTCTCGAGCAAGGAGATTTCTTATTATGATAAGGCTTTTCTCGAGCAAAGCAATTTCTTATTATTCATCTTATATGAGTACGTGTTTAAAACCACTTTCTTTACAAAGTACAATGAGTCATATTAATTTGTTACTTTATTTCTAGTGCATCTAAAACGACACGTGGACAAAACTCACAAGAACATAAGACCGTATGTATGCGATTTTTGTGGAAAGACCTTTAAATCAAGAAATCACATAAAAATTCACGAGAGAATACACTCTAAAGAAGCTCCATATACTTGTCACATGTGCGGGGAGAGTTTTAAAATGAAGTTAACGTTAAGAACCCATTTGAAAGGTGTACATAATGTGCAAGAAGTACAAAAAGTTTTTTGTGATATATGTAAAAGAGGATTCGCGTCTGATTTAGCTTTAAAAAGCTCACCTAAATTCTAGAATACATGAGACCGAGAAATGTCAATACTGTTCTGAAATGTTTACTAGAGAGTATATGGTTAATCATATACGGGATGAACATGGGATGGGAACGGCAGCGATTACTCAGTAGTTCGTACGTTGTGGATATCCAAAAAGGAATAGGTCCTAAATTTTTGATAGAGTATGCAGCTCTACTTAATTCAAACACACAGATTTTAACGGTTAAGGGTCACTTGCACTAATAATCTAAGACAATTGGTTTAAGGATTAGCTAATTTAATTGTTAAATATAACTAGTTGGTCTTAAATCTTAGTGTATGAGTCTCTAAATTTTGTATTATTGTTCTTGTGGTGTACGTTTAACACAGATTATTAGAAAGAATGTTGACATGGGGCTTAAAAAGACAAAGATATACTTAATTATGGAAATAAATAAAATAGAATTACAGACATATTAATAAGGCCTGATTTTTGGAAAACTATAAAAAAATACTCTAACAATTATAACAAAATTATGGATTTAGCAAAAAATACGTTTGAAATGAGTGAATATATGAACTTCAACTTTATGACTCTTTTAAACAAGTTTACCATTAATAAATGAAACTTAAATGAATGTAGTTTATTTTTATAATTAACCTATAATCTGTTACATTAATCAAAATTGACCAGTCCTTATTTATAGGTGTAGAGTTGACTAGATAAGACCTTGCACATTATCTTACTCGGTTTCTGTGATGGATTCACAGCATATATCAGAACTGGTTGGCATTGTTTATTAACTACACATACACATTTATTCAAAAAACTTTACCCCGTTTATAATGTTTAAAAATTACATTATAAATATAATGTAACGTTTATAATGTAAACATATAATGCCGACAGCCACAACAAGAGATTTATTACGTAAGGTTAGGGAGTCCGTCGACCGTAACATAGGGAGGGTTGGATATATCGTACCACTTTTTAATTTTAATCGGATATCATACTTTTGGTGTATCAACCACATAACAAAAAAATAATCATACATAATAAAAAAATAACAACTATTCAGTCAAATCACAAAAATCTTTGCGCTAGTGGCAAAAACGTAAGAAAAACATAATTAATTCTTTCTTATGCTTAATTACTATTATCTTTCATACATAATTTAGTATTTCTGTCTGTACTAGAATCTTTTGATCACATTTTCAGTTCAAGCTGCTGTCACAAACGTTAGGATTAAAGCACAGGTTTCGTGCACCCATCTATTACAATGTACGCACTGAATTCGGTCAACACTTGGCTCTTTTTTATCATAATAATGACCATTGCATAGGGCAGAAATATTGCTTCATTATCTAAATCATCATCAGTCTCCTCATCATCAATTACCACTTCATCTTCACAATCGTCACTACTTAAGACGATCTTGTTAGTCTTTTAGATTTGACAGCCTTTTCTCTATGTATTATTTTTGTGTTTGACATCTTTCTTTTTTTGATTCTTTCTTTTGTTTATTGATGTCTTTACCTTTTTTGGATGTATTTTGATTCTGTTTGGCTGCTGGTGATTCTTCCAACAAATTTCTGTGAGGACTTAATGTAACTTCCACAGCTTTTTGTACGGTTCGCTATTTAAATGTGGCAATCTATTCAGAGACTCTGACGGTAACTTTGGAGGAGTTTTCTTTTTTCCCATCAGGTTGCTGAGCAATTTGCTTGTTTTCATTATTGATAATAATAGAAGCGTCTTGAAAGATCGATGTGCTTTCATTGTTATTTGTTTGAGAGAGAGCTTTGATATTTTCAGTTGCTTTAAACAAGTGTTCGGAAAAGATGTTTCTGTCCACACGCTAAACTCCAGCCGCTTTAAATCTGTTCACAATGGTGCCAATCATAGCAGCTCTTTGGTAAGCTTTTGCAAATAAACTTACACCTTGATATTGCCTACTTTGTCATCAACCATTTTTCCGCTGCTTGAATATAACTGCTCATACAGGTAGGTTTAAAAGAAGAGACGTTCAGTGGCTGAAGCCGATGAGTAGTGTGGCCCCACAGTTGTAACATGATTATCCCATTAGTCTGTACTACGTTCAACGCTTCCAGGTCCTTCGAATATGTTATATGGCCATCAAGCATAAGTAACACTTTTCAGGGGTTGGCTTTACTACGCTTATAAAATGTTTCATCCATTCTACAAATAAATTTGAGTTAATATAGCCTGTCACAACACTCACAGAAAGCGCGCCATTTTCCAATTCAGGATTTTGTTTCATTCTTTTGAATATAAGCATTGATGCCACAAACTGTCTAGCTACACTGGCACCACAAACGGCTGATGTTTTAACTCCTCTTTCTCCGCTTGTAATTGCACCGATTTGTTTTTTTCCCTTTTAATCCTAAGACTTTTTGCGTTTTTACCTGAATGGTTGAAAATCCACTTTCACCATCGTTAAATATTTTATTAGGCGTTATGTATTTTTATCTACGATTTTTTCAGGCAGATCATTAAAACCGTTAACATTTTGTCTGTTAAACACACTTACTCTATTTTAGGATATGCTTTCTGGTTATCTAATGCGGAGTTCTGGTTGATGTTTTTTAAAGGAATAAAACCAAGATTTGCCGGCCAACGGCTCTATTAAATCTAGAAAGGATACTATGTTTTTCAGTAACGTCAAATGCAAGCTTTCGAACATCACTTATTGTGAGCTCAAATATAAAGTTAACCAATTCCAAAATATATTTTACTCTTATCTCTTCAAAATCCAAGTCGAATTATTAGCGTATGCCTTAGTGTTAAAAAATGCGGGAAAATAACGTTTAATAGGAAATTTTAAAGTGGTACGATTTATCCAGCGGAACAATCTATCCGACTGTCCCCTACTCCTTGGTTGTAGGGGACGTTGTCACTCTGGGTCCTTGCCAGTGTTTGATTTGACATTTAGTTAACGTCAAAACAAAAACTCGTATGCCGGGGGTAAAGTGAGATCAAGATAAGCCCCACAGATCAATGTCATTACAGGTTGTATTAAAAATATCCATAGACTGATATAGTAGTGCTATGGTTCAGAATGGTTAGAATGAGTAGGTAAGTTCTGCTAGTCTGAAGGAACATGAAAGTTTGCATTTTTAAAACCAATTTAAATGGACCGCCGTTGCAACCAGACGCACTCTTAAGAGTATACTGAGTTATCGATCTGCACTGTCTCAGGTTATCAATACATCGTTTGTTTTTATTCCCGTGTTATCCGACGTTTCTTACTATTTGTCAATAAATAAGACACTATAATGTTAAACCACTTTATAAAGCCTAATTTATTGAAAAATGGTAACAAATCAACTACGGGGAAACTCGCCAAACCAAAAAAGGTACAGGTTTAAGGTTTTTTGAATAATTGGAGGTTATGTGAAAATATAAAATTTTAGTTCATTAGATTCTCCCGTGGTGTATTTTAGACGGATTATAGTTTTATAATAATAGTTATTCTTACAATAAGAAACCATTTCGGGATAAATGGGTTAACATTTTTAGTAAGTGATCATCTTTGGATACAAATTTTTACAGTCCTCCTTCAAAGATCAGAATATTGAAATATAAATCTGTAATTAGTTTTTTTAGTCGGGAAGTAATTATTTTGAAAGGTAACAATTTTTATATAGATATTTTTTATTAAATTTGTTAGGAAAGGCCTAGTTAAATCTGACAACACTGTAGAGTTCACGCCCTTTTTAACTTTGTTGACTTGTTTGTATACCAGTGATGGAGCGGAAACAATATATCCATTTCATTCGTTTCTTTAGGGTCGATTTTTTCTTTTATTATTGAGACCTGCTATTTAAGGTGAATTTTCTGCAATCAGCCTTGCTACAAGGAGGCGCCTAGAGCCTCTTTAACACAATCAACTAAAAATTGATGCTGGGGGAGGCGGAGATTTTTCACATAAAAGACCTCTAAAAACGAGCATATTTTCTACATCCAAGGGTTGTATGGTTCCCTATCCCCGCGCCTTTGGCTACGTGACAGGTCCTTAGTACATTCGACAAGCTCAGTCTTGATGTGAATAGTTTGAGGTAAAGTATGATGTAAAATTTCTGCCGAGAAGCTTCAGGAAAGTTATTGTGAAAAAATTCACAATCTAACGTGTTCCAAAGACAACCACAAAACGAGTGGTAGAAGGTGTTCCTTAATATATCAAAAAAAATATATATTAAAGAAGAGAGTACAAAAGTTCACGAGACTACCAATCATAATAGCGGCAATATTTAATTTTTTATGAATGTTAAGGATCCCCTATTTCGCGATACACTACTAATTCACTAATAATAAATACCTATTCCGGAACTTCATTAAACTTCCACCTACAAGGTAGAAGCACTTTCAAATGCCGAAGATAATAGAACTATAAGAATGAAATTAAAGCTATGATTGATAAAAACAAATCTCTCCCAAGATATATGTTTCTACAAACGGACGGTGGAATTTCGTTATAGTCTAGATAACAAAATTCTTCGTCGCATAAGTCATTGATAATAGTCGAACCTGAAAATCGACCGCTATCAACGTCGTTTAAGTTATTAATGAGTTTGTGCGTTACGTCGTGATAGAATATTTTAAAAATGTTATGAATAATTTACTTTGTTAAC
The DNA here is from genome assembly GCA_019049505.1 of Pachyrhynchus sulphureomaculatus. Classification (NCBI taxonomy): domain Eukaryota; kingdom Metazoa; phylum Arthropoda; class Insecta; order Coleoptera; family Curculionidae; genus Pachyrhynchus; species Pachyrhynchus sulphureomaculatus. The sequence goes on along the minus strand of CM032449.1, from coordinate 129,762,058 downwards.
TTATCAGTTTATAATAAAGTGATAAGTTAACAAAGTAAATTGTTCCTATTCAGTATGTAAAATTGCGTTCATGCTATAGTAAACTACATTCTCTGTTGGTTGCCAAAGTTATAAAACAGGCCGGATAAATCGCAAACCTAGAACATAATATAAACAGATGATTAGGCCGTACAGTATATCAGCGTTTTTTTGTTTGAAAAGTTTGAGCAAGAGATGTTTTGGCGTTGGAGATGTCAAATCGTTGCGTGGTTACATTCTCACGCGTTCGGTGTAATGTTATCTGGACCTACTCTTAAAGTCCCCCTCCCCAAAATGTAGTTCATGCCAATAACATTAGGCTCTTTCGGTTCCTACCATTCTTGTCCTGTAATTCGTAGCTAGGATCATATGTATTTATAAATTTTTTCAACTTTAGGTTTTATTAATTTTTAATTATTGCTTTTTAATTTTTGTATATTTTCTTAACAAGGTTCCATAATTTTTCTAAAATATGGAAATTTACCACAAATGTAGGTTATGTTTAGAGGAATGTAGTCGAAATATTGAAATTTTTAAAGAGGATTTTCCCCAAATGATTGAATTACTAACGGGATTGAAGGTACAATTCACCAACAAAAAGTAAACTAATATTTTTAATATTCAGAATATCTATTGGTAACAGTTAAACAAATTTGTTGTGTTCAAGCTGAACCATCATTAAACCTTTTCAGTATATACTAAGCACATTAGCTTTATTATAAGAGTTTAAGACACTTGTTTTATAGTTATTAATATGAAATTTTCTTTATATGTTTGAAGTTGGTTAAGTTTATCAAAACAAAATTCTAAAAAGCTCCTACTTTATTGTACTTGATAACATAATACTACAGAAAATTATTTGAGGGAAATTACCCATTTTTATGGCCAGAAAATAGATATATAAATGTTGATTTCTGTTACTAAGCTTTTTGTTTTCACTTTTTATTTAGACAAGTAATACTATTTTTTTAAATATGAAAGAATTAGCACTGGGTTGGGTTTTTTTTTAATAATACATAATATTATGAAAGCACAGTAAAAACTGATGATTTTTTAAATAGAAAATACATAGTCTGTATACCAATAGTATAAAGACAAAATAAGCATTTTTCTAGTTACATACTGAAGCAATTTTCCATTTTGCTTTGTTTTTTTTTTGGGCAGGATATAGGCAGAGAAAAAGTGATTGATCCTGTTATTTACTTTTTTGGATTATTACAATTTCGTAATATTAAGGTATTAGATATAATTGCCTTATCTCAAAATTATTAAATATATCTTTAATTTTAACAGATTTTAGAATTCATGCTGCTACTGAGGGAAATAAATTTATGGTTTTAGTGGCTGGTTATCAGTAACAAATATCAAGGGCACATTCCCCTCTGACAATGTTCTTGATGTTCCATGTATATACTGAAGTGTGGATTACATAAAAAAATATAAGCTTTAACATTCTATTACTAAGTAAAATATAGAAACCAATGGATACTTTTTATTCTTTTAAATTTATATATTTTAAAAATGAGTTTTAACAAGTTAATTTCTTCAACTTTATTATAATAACATAATACATTTCAGAGTCTTTATATTTGCAAAAAATTAAAAGCCATATTAAAGCTAACAAAATTTAATTGCTACTGCAGATATAAATTTTAGATAAGAATGACAATACATTATTTAAAGTGACACATTTAAAATTTTATAAATTAGAACACATTATAGGTTGTAATATGACATAAAAGTTCAGTATTGAGAAGAATACCACTTTATTTTTAATTACTGGTTTGCAACACAAGAATTAATAATTAAAATTTTTAGATTAATAGTAATGATGGGCTACCTAAAACTTCATGCCAACAATGTTATAGGGAAGTTAAATCAGCTATGTTAACGAGATATCAAATTCTTAATTCACATAAAATTTTACTAGAGGAAATAAAAGCTAGTCATTTTAAATTTTCAAATGAGACCATTATTGATGCTTGTTATGATGTGAAAAAAAAAGTTTCATCAACTAATAATAATAATTTTGAGGATGGTAAAAATAAAAATAATTCATCTGAACATGATGTAATTTTAAATATTACTCTGGACAAAAGTTCTATTTTGGAAGAAATTGAGGAAAACAGTAATTCATTTTCATATTTTATTTCTGATTACAAAGGGTCTAACACTGAATCTAAACAAAACTTTGAAAAGGTAGATATTAAAAAAGACCCAGAATCAGAACATTCTAATTCTGATGAAGGCAGTGAGAGTGAAAGTTATGTTGAATATGAAAATTCTGATGATAGTTTAAGTAGTACAGAAGCAGATAATCTAATAGAGAATGCTGAAGATATTATTGCAGCTGCCAAATCAAATCCATCAAAAAAAGAGGAGCGTACATTTAAAAAACTAATTAGAAGACTTCAAAGTCATGAAGGTAGAAAGTCTAGTAGGAAAAAGAAAAAACAATCAATGACAAAAGAATACAAGAAAAAAAGAGCCCTAAGAGAAGAAGACAGTATTTATAAGGTTAAAGTTAATTATGAGCTCAAACCAGAACATCAAGCTTATCTAAGATCTGTAGGAAAGAAAGATCGTGCAACATGTCCAGTTTGTTCAAAACAAATGTTTGGGGCAAATTTAAAAAGCCATTTAATAACACATACCTATGATCCTACTCCATGTCATCTTTGTGGAAGGACATCAAAAAACGCTCAGGTAAATTTTTTCTTTAATTGGTTCTTACAAATATTTTCTATATAAAAGGGGATGTCTACAAAAACCAAAGTTGTAAAATAAATCAGTGAAAGGATAAAATTTAAAGCTGGTGTTGTTTAAATAATAAAAATCAAATTATATATCATTTTTGAGCCTTCTTTTACTAATGGTCATAGAGTATAGATCTAATCAATGACAAATTCTTGAATATGCAATTTAATTATATGACAGCATTATATAATTTTGAGAAACCATATAGAATTGGGTGGAATCCAAATCCTCTGGTGAAAGTCTGGTCTATAACACAGACAGATCAACTTTCAGCAGAGTAGGGGCGGTCATATATGCAGAAAAGGCAGAGTGTAGTTCTAGCATTCCAGTAGGGGCAAATGCAACAATATCCCAGGCAGAGATTCAAGCAATACAAGCATGGGTTAACAAGGATATTAGAAAAGACTATCTCAATCAATAAATATATATTCTTTCAGAGAGACCAGCTGCTCTAAAGGCTTTCAGTGCCTATCAAGCCAACTGAAAAATCATGACAGAATGTAAATGAGACCTATTAGAAAGGTCCTCCACGATTAATAAGGTTGAATTACTATGGGTTCCATGACATTCAGGGATAAAAGGTACTAAAAACGCAGACGACTTAGTAAGATCTGGAGCTACCAAACCATACAGAGATCCAGTACCAGCATTTGGTATACCAAAACAGGTGGTAAAAATGACAATCAACAGATGGTCATATTCGCAACACCTAGATCGTTGCCTTCCTTCATATAACCAAACACATGTGAGGGACATAATTGACGGCCCCTCAAAGAAACTAATAACTAACATTTGTTGTATAACAAGGGCCCAAACCAAACTAGTTGTTGCACTGATCACTGGCCATTGTGACCTGAGGAAACATTTACAGAAAATGGTCCGATGACATGCAGATTGTATGATGAATAGGTAAAAACCTCTATGCACATCTTATATAAACTTTTTATTTAACTCAAAACAGACATACACTGTTTGGAGATCTGGCAATAAATTACCATGTGAAGAGCTAATAAACTTTCATAAAAAGACAACGCTCATGTAATCAAGAGAGGGGAGCACAACAAGCCCAGACAATACAGTGCCCAAAACATGCATAATGGCCTACCAACTGACCAATGGTCACAATAAATACACGATAAGGTAATTAAGTTACTCTTACCTGTCATTACAGCTTTGTTAATTTGGCATATACAGAGTGTCAAAATAGTTTAATGAATCGAAATCAGAAAATCCTTGTTTCAAAAGGAACTGGAGAATATTGATAAATAGCACTTCCCACTAGTAAGTCTGACAACTTGAAGAAAGCTCAAACTTTTATACCAAAATCATTGCCACTACCGTCTGCTTTGGGCTCGAACTTGTTACTGATTTGGGCAGGCCCACGTTATGTTTTAAAATAGAAAGTAAAAAGCTATGTCTTTTTCTGTTAAAATTAAAAACTTTGTACCAGAAAATGTTAAAACATGTAAACACATACGCAGGTTAAATATTAGCATCTATTTTAGCTAGTTATTGTTTTCCAAGAATCTGGCATACACCATAAAAAATATCACCACTTTTAGTTATAGATAGATAGATATGACACTGATAAGTGAAAAAAAAAACCGGCCAAGTGCAAGTCGGACTTGCGCAATTAGTGTTCCGTACGTCGATTGCTTTTGAAATAAAAATTTTTGTTAAAAAAGCATAAAAGGATCAATCTCTTCACAAAACGCACCCCAAATGAGTTTTCAACAAAGTTTGTTTCCAATCTTTGTTAAAAACTGATGACCTGGAAATTCTGTTTTTATATACCAGATAAATTATCAAAGGTAATTTTCGTTCAATCTACACCTTATGGAGAATAATCCAGATTTTTTCAAAATTTTTTAATCAGTACTTTTCAAGACGAGGGAGGGGCAGCAATTTTTGGCAATTTTTTTAAATTAATAATAAAGTGTGCTCAAGTATTACGTCATATATGTTTTTGAACTCGTTATTTTTACAAGCTTTCATTTGACACCCTACTCGATGACTTAGTAAAACATTTTTTTTTCGATTTTACCCCCCAAAACTAACCCCTTAAGTCAAAATTTAACTTTCACAACTACAAGGCTCTGATGGGGGTCATCAATTCCTACTTTATTACAAACTTTCTGTGTCAAATAGTTTCGGAGAAAATCGGGTGTTACAGAACAGACGCCGAAATGATCTTATAAGTGTTCCGAACACTAAAAATACCTACAACTTCTTAAGAGCCTATTATGTACCTGCCTTATCTTAGGATTGTAAAAGACCAATACCTTTTGGAAACCCCCCCAGCATCTTTCCAGATTGAATTAACTTAGTCAACCATAATGAAAACTGAGTACAGCATGTTGTTGGTGGGGGATCGCTTGTACCAGAAAAGACTGATGATAAAAACAATTATCTTCCTTTTTTTCTCAAATGAAATTATGTATCTGACTGGACTGGCTGGATTCAGAGCCATCAGAAACAAAAATATACTTCGCCATAATGCCTTGGAGACGTTTATTGATACTAGGTTATCCCCTGTTAAGATCTGAAGTAAGCAGAAAGTGTAGACCATCACCGTAAAAATAGTGGACTGAGAGTACCATCTGCCGACCATGGGGTTCGGATCCCACGGTAAACTGTAGGTCCCGTCTGGCTGACATTACCCAGACGTTAAATAAGGTTGGCAAAAAGAATCTTTTTGGGCTGTTTGCTTGACTAAAAGCCTGTAGAAAACCATGCCACACATGAGGATGGCATAGACTATTTCCTGAAAAGAATTTTACTTGTTTAATTAAGCATATTAAAGTTAAAAATAATTGTCACTAGCTTTTTTGCATCATAATTAAAACATGATTTATTATATATTTCTTGTTTCAATATCAATTTTTTTATACAAATTAATGAACATAAAAACTAAAGAAGAAAACACTGGAAACTGTGGTCTAGTGTTTTAAAATTCTAATTGATTTCACCTGGGTTTTGATAATCGGCGAAAAAATTATGGAAATCCTGGAGTACTAAAATATATATTAATATAAGCTGTAGCAAAGTAATCCTCTTTATTTCCAAATCTTTAGTTAAATTTAGAATGCATCCATATACCATTTTCTTAGGCCCTTCAAGATCACATAAACTATTTCCATAAGACAACGCCAGATAGATTTATTTGTGACCAATGTGGAAAAGGCTTTAGGGTACCATGTTCATTAGAAAAACATAAACAAAGAGAGCATCAAGGAATTCGTGAAAAACCATTTGAATGTCATGTCTGTGGGAAAAGATTTTATGAAAAAAGTAAGTATAAAATATTTTACTTTGTTTTTATTATTGAAAGCATTTCAGTGCACACTATTCAAAAGCGCTAGTGTTTTAAACTACCCTCACCTATAAATACAGAAACGCATTCATGATTAAAAACTAAAAATTTTCTATGACTTTCCAATATACATAAATATGGAAATAATCAAAGACAAAGTAGATAACAAAAGGCTAACGTTTCAATAACACAGGTCCACAAAAATAACCGGTCAAGTGCAAGTTGAACTTGCGGAATTAGTGTTCCGTACGTTGATTGCTTTTAAAATAAAAAAAAATTGTTACAGAGGTATAAAATGATCAGTGACTTCACAAAATACACCCCAAATGAGTTTTCAACAAAGTTTGTTTTTTTTATATACCATATAAATTGTTAAAGGTAATGCACTCGTGATAATTTTCGTTCAATCTACACCCCGTGGAGAATATTCCAGAATTTTTTCGAAATTTTTTGATAAGTACTTTTCGAGATAAGGCCCGGAACAGCGATTTTTCGCGAATTTTTAAAAATAATACAAAGAAAAGTGCGCGCAAGTACGAGGCTGGTTTGAAAAGTCCGTGCAAAGTCCGAGAGATGGCACCACCGGCGCGTATCGAGGTCATGTTTAGTTAGTAGCATCTCTTAAATGAACGCACACCAACTTTCAGCCATATTGGTCTATTTCTTTGTGTTTGGCATTCGTGTGAATCAAGGAAGTCGAGTGATTTTCAAGAAATGGACGAAAAAGAATTTCGTGTGGTGATTAAACATTACTTTATGAAAGGCAAAACGCCTCAGGAGACTAAAGAGAAGCTTGATAAACATTATGGTGACTCTGCACCTTCGATTAGAACAGTTTATAAGTGGTTTCAAAATTTTCGGACTGGCCATATGGGCACAAGTGACGCTGAACGTTCTGGACGGCCTGTGGAGGTTACGACTCCAGAAATCATTGATCAAATCCATGATATGGTGATGGATGACAGAAGAGTTAAGGTGCGTGAGATTGCTAGTGCTGTGGACATCTCGACTGAACAGGTACATAATATTTTGCATAAACATTTGGACATGAGAAAGCTATCCGCAAGATGGATGCCGCGATTGCTTACGCTTGACCAAAAACGGAATCGTGTGAAGTGTTGCAAGGATGATTTGCAGCTGTTCCAGAAGAATCCGGAGGACTTTAAGCGTCGTTTCGTCACTGTGGATGAAACATGGATACATTACTATACTCCTGAGACCAAACAAGAATCTAAACAATGGGTTACCAAGGGGGAATCTGCACCAAAAAAGGCGAAGACCGTTCCTTCGGCCGGAAAGGTTATGGCGACTGTCTTTTGGGATTCGCAAGGGATAATCCTCATCGACTATCTGGAAAAGGGTAAAACTATTACAGGTGAATATTATTCATCGTTATTGGACCGTTTGAAAACCGAGCTGCAAGAAAAACGCCCGCGATTGGCCCACAAGAAAGTCCTTTTCCATCACGACAACGCACCAGTACACACCTCAGCAGTTGTGGTCGCAAAATTAATGGAAATAGGATTCCAACTCGTTTCACATCCCCCCTATTCTCCAGACTTGGCTCCCTCGGACTACTATTTGTTCCCCAATTTGAAGAAATGGCTGGCGGGACAAAGATTTTATTCAAACGAGGAGGTAATTGCAGACACTAATGGATATTTTGCAGACTTAGACAAATCCTATTATTCGGAAGGGATCAACAAACTAGAACATCGTTGGACGAAGTGTATAAGCCTAAAAGGAGACTATGTCGAAAAATAAAAAAGGTTTACCCCAAATACATAAGTAGTTTTTATTTTTGCACGGACTTTTCAAACCAGCCTCGTATAATATTATATATATATTTTTTACTGGTATTTTCAAAAGCTTTCATTTGACACCACACTCGATGACCTAGTAAAAATTTTTTTTTCACTTCCGACTTCACCCCCCAAAACTAACCCCTTAAGTCAAAATTTAATTCTCAAAACTACATGGCTCTGATGAGGCCATCAATTCCTATATTATTACCAAATTTCACCTTTCTATGTCAAATAGTTTCGGAGAAAATCGCCGTGTAGTTTTGAAAGTTAAATTTTGACTTAAGGGGTTAGTTTTGGGGGGTGAAATCGGAAGTGAAAATTTTTACTAGGTTATCGAGTGGGGTGTCAAATGAAAGCTTGTAAAAACATAAGTTCAAAAATTTATATAATGTTTGTATTATTTTTAAAAAATCGCGAGTAAGTTCTGATCAATAAATTTTGAAAAAAAATTCTAGAATATTCTCCACGGGGTGTAGATTGACCGAAAATTATCACGAGGTTCTTACTTTTAACCTTTTCGCTCCGGGACTGGTCCATATATGGACCAACAAGAAAAGCGAACGTAATAGATGTTCATAAGGTCAACGCGCTAAATTTAGGAAAAGTATTGAAAAAAATCCTGGTTACTTCTTTGACCTTCAAAATTAACTTTGAAGGTCAAACAATGAAAATGCGTATTTGCGATTGAAAATTGGTATACCTACGTTTTATGAGTCGCTGAATACGATAAAATTAGTAAAAAAATTCTAGTGACTTCGTTGACCTTGAACTTTGAAGGTCAAAGTATGAAAATGCGTATTTGCGCTTGAAAACTTGAAAATTGGTGTACCTAGATTGTATCTGCTATAGTAAATAAGAATATTAGTAAATAAGTCTAACTATCTCACCGACTTTGAAGTTTGAAAATCAGTTTCTGCAAAAAATTATCTTATCTGAAAATCAATAAACAAACGTTTTTGGTACGCTGAGGTGACATTAGCTCTATCAAGATCGTCTTGTCATCTTTGTTTAGTAAGTTCGGAGTATAAGTACTGAATGATAACATATGTATCTGTATGTTTTTCATTGTATAGTATCTAGAAGTAATAGCTATGTCAAGGTCAATTTTTTTACATTGGTAATTCTATAAAAACATTTCTCTGTGCACTTGTTGAAAAAACTGATTTTATAGGTAAACTCCAGGTAAAAGTAGCGGAAAATTGTAATTTTTAGTGGCATCTGACAACGAGATAGTATTTAGTTATTACACTTCCACGTATATATTCTAATTAGCATAGTAGTTGTTCGTTATTGTTATTACATTTTGCTATTCAAGAAGTGTTTCATTACTTATCTTTGAGATAATGGCTGACGACGAAGCTTGGACAAGCGGCGAATCTGAGCCAGAGGAAAGAGACCCTGGCGATGAAGAAACATATGGTATTGATTTAGAAGATTCAGAAGATGTGGAGTATGTCGAAGATCAAATTTTATGAAGACTCGTGGTTTTTTTCATCAATAAAGGATTTCAACGGTACCTCTGAAATCAATCAAAACATCGATGTAGCAGGGAATACACCTATAGACTTCTTCAATTATTTTTTCGACTCCTCACTGATTGAAATGATTATTGAAGAAACTAATCGTTATCATTTTCAAAATCCTGGAATTCAAAGTGACCATATGAAGCCTTGGACTCCCCTCACAAACGAAGAATTCGAAATTTTTCTTGGCCTTTCGATTCTCATGGGACACGTTCGGAAAGGCAATTTGCATAGTTATTGGTCGACTGATCAATTAGTACAAACTCCAATTTTTCGTCAGATGATGTCTCGCGACAGATACTTGCAGATTTTGTGTTACATTCATTTTCACGACAATGAAAATACGACATCGGATATTGCAGGCCATACTTTAGCGAAAATCAAGCCAGTAATAGATTTTCTTCAATCTAAATTTCCAGCAGCTCTCACTCCAGGAAAAAAAGTCTGTATTGATGAAAGTCTATTACTTTGGAAAGGGCGGCTTAGATTCAAACAGTATATACCTTTGAAGCGAAATCGGTTTGGCATCAAGCTGTTTGAGCTAGTTGACTGTGAAACGGGATTCATTCTAAACTTTATTGTGTATACAGGAGCAGACACTGACTATAGAAAGTTCGGATTAGGTGTTACTGGAGATATTGTCGCCCACTTCTTAGAACCGTACCATCGTCAGGGTCGCGTTGTGTATGTTGACAATTGGTACACATCTCCTGCCTTGGCAGAATTTTTGCATGACTGAGATACTGGTCTGTGTGGGACAGTAAAAGCAAATAGAAAGGGAATGCCGAAACTGGAAAATAAGTTATCACGAGGAGAAATACAAGTTGCTCACACTGATGTCTGGATGGCAATGAAATGGGAGGACAAAAGAAGTGTGCGTATGTTGTCAACTGTGCACGAGGTTGATTTTTGTCCAACTGGCAAGAAACGTTGTGGCACAGATGAGGATATCATGAAACCAACGTGTATCCATGACTATAACCAAAATATGGGAGGTGTAGACAACGTAGACAGACAACTATCCATCACTGAAACTGTACGAAAAAACAATGAAATGGTACCGCAAACTATTTTTTCACCTAGTGGATTTGTGCCTCTCAAACGCTCACGCCATGTATAAAATGAGAAATGCAGGACCTGCTCCATTTCCAGAGTTTCGATTAGAGGTTGTTAGGGCTTTGTTGAAGTGTGTTTCTGAGAGCATCCCTCGAAACGTTAGTCACCCTAATCGATTGATTGGACGTCATTTTCCGAAGGACAGTACACGACGAAGATGCCACTTATGCAGTTTGCGAAAGATAACGCAAAGAACCTCGTACATTTGTTCCACGTGTGATATTCCTCTGTGCGTTACTCCATGCTTTGAAGAGTACCACACACAACAGACACTAACATAATGTCTAATGGTGTGACGTGAGAGGCAAGGGGACTCACAATAAACAAGCACCCCGAGTGAGAGGCAAGGGGACTCACAATAAACAAGCACCCCAAAGGAATCATATTTTCGCAACGTCCACGTCGTTGATTCTGGGTAACGCAAAGAGCGAAAGCCTTTTGTAGAATTATAAAATTCCAAAGTGTATGGAGCTAGTGAAGGAACTTACATGCACTTTCACTGACTGAGGGACTGTGAAGTCCCATTGGGCGGTAGAACGCGTTCAATCCAAACTTCTGCACTATGGACTGTCTAGAATGCCTTCTTACTAACAGAAAGACTGTGAAGTGCAATTTTTTCAAGCGTTAATACCCAATTTCATGCTTTGACCTTGAAAGTTCAAGGTCAAAGAGGTGACTAGAACTTTTTTTACTATTTTTATCGTATTTAGCGGTTCATAAAACATAGGTATACCAATTTTCAAGCTCAAATACGTATTTTCATTATTTGACCTTCAAAGTTCAAGGTCAAATATGAATCTGACATTTTTTTCACTATTTTTATTGTAATCAGCACATCAAAAAACATTGAAAAGCCCTCTTAAACCTTCACTTATAATTTTTTACATTAGCCTTAACTTTCTCTCCGGGAGTGGTCCATATATGGACCAGCACTCCGAGTGGCGACTTGTCATAAGAAGTTCATTCATTTAAGTCATGAAATTCAGCTAAAATGCGAGGTCAATTTTAAAGGAAAAATTCCCGGAGCGAAAAGGATCTAGTATATAAAAAAAAAACAAAAATTTCAAATCATCAGTTTTCAGTAAAGATCGGAAATAAACTTTGTTGAAAACTCATTTGGGGTGTGTTTTGTGAAGTCACTGATCATTTTATACCTCCGTAACAAAAATTTTTATTTTAAAAGCATTGTACGAAACACTAATTGCGCAAGTTCAACTTGCACTTGACAGGTTATTATTACATGAATCAAAACCTGCATAGCTGTGTAATATAATTTTTCTCATCAAACATTCTCTTTTCTTCATTATCCAGACGATGACAACGTTGTGAAATGCTTTAAATAATAAAAAACCAGTTTAGTTAGCTAGTGGTTAAATTGTAAGCAATTATTTATTATCTTAAATTGTCGATATAAATTAGGGCTCAAAAGTTCATCATTCCTCGTCGATGTCCTAATAAAATGACTAAAATGCGAAAATTAGTTCATTTATTTAGTGAAAAAAGGTGCTCTTGGCGTAAGTAAGTGGGGAAAACCTTAGGTTAGGCGAATATAATATTTAATTGATTAAATTAACTAAATCTCTTTCTCCATTCATTTATTTCTGTATGCGTACTTACCACATAGGACACAAAATATCTTTAATTACCTAACCTAAAGCTGTCTTTTGTCTTTAAAAAGTCCACAATATATGCTTACGTTAGACAGTATTCTGTAGACCAGAAGAAAGCAAATACCAAGTATAAAGTACAAAGAATATGAAAATATTTTAAGCATTTAGGTGTTTTCATAAAGGGATCTAAAACTTTTTGAGCAAAATAAACATAATTTTGTTTCTGTCTGACTAAGAGTAGAAAAACCCAGGTAGAACGCAGTTTACCGAAATCGACGATATTGCAAGATTGTATCTAGCATATTTAATCAATTTTGGCTGTACATTGTCCAGCATCTTTATGTAGACTTGATAGTAAGGTGACCAAATGACACTAGAAACTTCTTGGATAGATCTAACAAGGGATGTGTATAAAATGATTAATTTAGTAACCAAATAAATATCAGGATCTTGAACCACAAACACTTCAGTAAAAGCTGAATTAGTCTTTTTCTGAATATAAGTCCATTTATATCAGATTAGCAAAGAGAGGTGTAAAGAAGCTAATCCTCAAAATACCAGTCCATTTATCAGACACCTTATATCAGTGGTTTCTAACCTTTTTTAATCGCGACCCTTTTTAGATTCTATTAAAAATGTTCGCGAAGTTTTAAAAAAATATATTTTAGGACTTAACAGTGATATTTTTTATAAAGTATTAATTATTAAGTATTAAGGATTAATGTGATGATTGAATTTGCATTTGCTTAACAAGTGTTATAATTCTTCTTTGAGTTTTTGTTAAGACCAATCTCATCTCATCTTGAACATCCAGCTTATTTCTGGCTTTTGTCTTGATCTGCAGAAGAGTTGAAAATCCAGTTTAACTGAGGTAACTAGAAGCAAATGGCACTAATATTTGAAAAGAAACATGGAATCACGCGCTGAGGAGTCATTTCGCAGCTCCAAAAATTCATCTTGCACTTCGTCAAGAATGTCGGTAACATCCAAAGATACATGAAATGGGTTTCATATCAGTGCAGCTTCTTGTTCAGAGAACTCCGGGAAATAAAGTTGTATTTTATATTCAAAGGCTTGAAGGTGGTTATTAATTTCCTCTCTTAGATGATCTACACTTCCTATCTCCGATTCTTCAGTCTTGCTGCAAAGGTGTTCAAACATTGTAAAGTTTCCCAGATTTACTTTATGGCGCCAGTTTTACAGCTTTAAGATGAACGCCTAGAGATTATCTCAAGTGAATAATGTGTGTTTCCTTACTCTGCAGTTTGAAATTTGGCTTGTTTAGCTGATCTAAGACATCAGATAAATAAGCTACTCTTTAGATCCAGGTCTCATCACTGAAGTGTGTCATAAACTCATGTTTTCCTTCTATTTTTAAAAACTGTTTTGTTTCATTTTTCAATTCAAAGACTCAGCCAACAACATTTCCTTTTTCCACAAACAGCAGTGTAGAAAAGAATAACTTTGTGATCGGAGTTCATGTTTTGCATAGTTCCTTGAACAGATGAGTGTTGAGAGCACTAGATTTTATATAACTGATAACTGTCACCAAGCATAAATAAATTATTAACATTGTAACACCTACCTTTAAAGTTTAAAATTTAATTTTGGTTTTTAAAATTGACAACCAGCAACCCCCAAAAAAATCAAGGGAACACCAACCCTACCGGTTGGGAACCAATGCCTTATAGTTAAAATGTTTATTTTTTTAAATTAATTGTCATACAGATATATTATTTTCATTTCAAAATTTACCATTTGTGTTATTTTTTTAAGTTTGAATAAAAAAATATATCCCTATATATATGTCCACTTAACAAGGTACTTTGTTGTCGGCCCTAGATTTGGCATTTTCATGATAATGATTCAATTTTCTTTATTACCTCTACTTAGTATTGTCAGTATATATATATATATATATATATATATATATATATATATATATATATATACATATGTACATATGTATGTATATATATATATATATATATATATATATATATATATATATATATATATATATATATATATATATATATATATATATATATATATATATATATATATATATATATATATATATATATATATATATATATATATATATATATATATATATATATATAGATATATATATATATATATATATATATATTTATATATATATATATATATATATATATATATATATATATATATTATATATATAATATATATATATATATATATATAATAATATATATATATATATATATATATATATATATATATATATATATATATATATATATATATATATATATATATATATATATATATATCTAAACTACAGCTGCTAATGAACTATTTTACTTACTTATTTAAAATGATACAGCTACAGAGACAAAGGTTATAGTAGGCAATATATCTTGTCTTTAACATGTAGCTTTGTTTTTCTTTATCTTTTATACTGATACTTAATTTTGCTTTACCCTATATCAAAAGCACAATTTATATATTTATCTAAACTATCGGATGTATATCTATTATCAGACTGATGACAGTAAGCGTTGATAACTGCCTTCAATGTTGATACACTCATTAATTAACATCAGTACACCCTCTATGTTTATTCAGTTCATCCATCTTTGGATTTTTCACAGCTCCATTAGAGCTTATTTTTGTAGAGTTCTTAATGGAAGAACATAAAATTTTCTCCTTATCTTTGTAGGATTAATAGAACATGTTAGTGCAAATATCAAAAATAAAAACTCCAGCATATCCTAAAACACAAATGCATTTAGCAATTACTTTCTCTGTATCTACACCTTTACACTTTTTTTATTTGATAAATATTGTGCAAACACCAAAGGATCAACCTATATAAAGATATAGGTTATAGTCTTTACCAAAATAATCTTGGGAACAATATACCTAAAAAGTATAAATCCACAGATGTTTTAGTAAATTTGTTTCATATTTTTGTTTATCAAATCGCTACATTTCTAATGTTCCAAAAGTTTTCTCTACACATACTGCCCCTATTAAGACATTTGGAAATATCATTTAGAGGTTCTGAAGGTCAATCTAACGTCTTTTAAACGAATCTACAAATATTTTACATTTTCTATAAAATATAAAATTTTTCCTTTTTTTCATTGACAATGGTTAAATGATTTTTTCGACTTTTAGACAATAATCTTAGATTTCTGTGCCCTTGTTAATTTAGAAATTTTTTAAAAACCTAAATATATCAGCTGATGGAGATGGATCGGAATTCTAAACTTTAAAGCTGTTTCTCATCAGTAAATTGAATAATAATTAGGGCAAAAATCTATCAGAAACTGTAACAAAATTATAACCGCAAACTGCGATAGTTTGCCAACAAAATCAGCGAATCCATTAAAAAAGTTGTGAAATAAGGCCATATAGAGAATGGACTGAGCGTTTTTGTTTAAGTACATTTAATATTAAATCCATATTTGTTAGTTGGCACCGGCTAAAAACACTCCAACTTGACTAAGAACTTTGAGCAGATTCAAATTTTTCTGGCAATATTTACATATGGAAATGAAGCTTGACTTTTTAGTTTCTTATCCAAAAACTTTCCACAAAAACTGGCTTTAATTCATTATTTTCTTAGCAAAGAAATTTATAACACAATACAGAAAATTTCGAGACTTCACATGGAAACACAACAAAGAATTATATAAGATATATCTCTTAATGCTAATAGTAATTAGGAATGCGTTATTTTTGAATCGCTGTTTCAGAATTGCCTACAATTCTAATATTAAAACATCGGATTTCAAGGTTTTTCTGTCAGCAATTTAGTGGATTTAGGAAAAAAATTAAAATTAGCTTAAATTTTGATGCAATTCCATCCCTGGCAGTAGTTCAAATGTATGTAGGACACATTTGTCGTAGATAACGTGTGCTGTAGGGTCAATGACTTTTTAAATATGTAGCTATCTTCTCGTCTATTTATTGATTTTTAACTAGTGACTGTTTTTTTGGTTTATGTTAATAAAAATAATTTAATTTTTAAAATGGATGAATATTACAAATGTAGGTTGTGTTTAGAAGAGTCCAACCGAAATATTGATATATTTAAAGAAGGAGAATTTTGTAATATGATTGAATTATTAACTGGTATAAAGGTACGTATGGATGCGCCAGTTAAAAATATAAAAATAACAGGAAGGAAAAAACCATAATATAAACTAAATAATTATAGGTAGATCCAGAGGATGGTTTACCAAAAAATTCATGTCTGCAGTGTCACCAGGAAGTTAAATCGGCAATGTTAACTCGTTATCAAATAATTAATTCATATAAAATATTAGTAAATGATCTTCAGTCTCAACTGAAAATTTCTTATGATGATATTAAGCCATCATCTCACAGTTCTCCTTTAACAGACGTTTCAAGTAATGAGTATACAGTTTTACATGATAAAGATGAAAATAATCTTAGTATTAATCATTATGATGAAATTTGTGAACTTGTAGAATCTGAAATAGATAATCTTGATAGTAGTAAAAATAGAAACACATGTCAGTTAAGCATGGAAAATACAGAGGTAGATCAACAGCAAATTAAAAATGATGATTTCACAGATAATTCTGATTCTCCCGATGATAATTTTGAAGAAAATGAGACATTTGAAAATTTTGAAGAAAATGAGACATTTGAAAATTTTGAAGAAAATGAGACATTTGAAAATTTAGTAGGTCAAAGTTCTTATAAAGTCAATGATACAATGATAAGATCAGTAGAAATTGAAAAGCAAGAATACAATAAGGATCTGATTAAACTTAGAAAAAAACGGAAGTTAGCTAACCAAGACATTAAGTTCAAGAGAAAACGGGGACATAAGCAAAAAACATTACAGAAAAAGGTCCAATTTAAAAAGAAATCTCAATCAGATCCCTATCATATAAAAGTAGACTATAATATTAAGCCAGAACATATGGAACTTGTAAAAACTATAGGTAAGAAAGACCGTGTGGCCTGTCCAATTTGTCAAAGGGAAATGTATGGCATGAATTTAAAAAACCATTTAATCACTCATAATTTTGATCCTGTCATTTGTGACACTTGTGGAAAAACATCAAAAAATGCACAGGTAATGTCATTTCCATAAAATGAAAGTTCCAAAGATAATTTTTATATTTATTGTCTTAAGTAATAAAACGTACAAAATAAAAACAAAAAGCTATTTGTCTTACAGGCTTTACAAGATCATATAAATTACTATCATAAAACTACACCTGATAGATTTATGTGTGATAAATGTGGGAAAGGTTATAGAGTAAGATTTATGCTGGAAAGGCATGAAAAAAAAGAACATGGAAATGGAGAAAAGGATTATGAATGTACTATTTGTGGCAAGAAATTCTTTGAAAAATGTAAGCAGCTAAGCTTTTCTTATAATTGTTGTAAAATGCATTTAATAATAACCTTAAAAATGTAAGTTAAAGATTAACACAAAAACTGAAACAAGCAGTAAATTTCCATATTTAATTTGGTTAGTTCATTATACTGATTTTACATATGGTCGCAATTATAAAAATTGCATCACTTAATAAAAATGATATTTTTCCAAAACTGAACATTTATTCTCGCTTCTGATGATAACAAATGATATGAGAACGAAAACTATAAATAATAACTATTGGAGGCAAAAGACCTGAAGGAAATAAACATGGAAAATCTCTAATGTATTGGTGATTAAGAAAATACTTCCATTTTTCATGGAAGTAAAAAATAACTTAGGAGAAAACACGACCTCAAAAATATGTTTTAAACACTTTTTTCCTCATCTAGTATTTCATTGAGCTACCTTTGGCCTTTATCACTTGTGCAATTCTAGTTGGCAATGAGTCAACTAAATTTTTTATAATTTCATCACTGATTTCTTGATTCCACACATTTTCAGTTGTTTGCTTTAGCTCATCTTTAGTTTTAGGCTTAACTGCATTAATTTTTTTTTTTATTATGATCATCCACAAGTTGTCTATGGGGTCTAAATCAGGGCTGTTTTCTGACTATGGCAATGAGGAGATTCCATTTTACGTTAAAAACTACCTTAGCTATCCAAAAATACAACCATACTCAAAAAGGAAAATACAAGACTTTGTGGTGGTAACATTTTTTCAATCAATAAATAAAAGTATTTACACACAGAATCATCTTGAAAAATGAAATCTTCACAATGTGAAAGATGGTTTCGCTTTGAGGTAATCAAACTCTCTTCAAAAATTTTTATATATTTTTCTGCATTAACAGTGCATAAAGTTTATTTGGCTGATCCCAAAGTAGGAAAAAGATCCCCAGATCATTACACTTGCCACATATTTCACTGTTATTAATGTGCAGGATTCGTGAAATCATCATGTCATACATGAGGAGCACCATCAGAACTAAAGATGTAAACTTTTTTTAATCTGAAAACATGACTTTTCTCCAGTCTTCTGATATCCAGTGTTCATATTGCTTTGTCCAATTCAGGAATGATTCCTTTATTTTTTTTATTGAGAAATAGTTTTTTTGCTCATAACCCTTTTTATCTTAACCATCTGCCGACAGTTTTGAAGCGATCTGAAGACAATCACATCATCAAGTGGTATAATTACTCATGTCCTTCTTATCCTCCTAGTACCTTTCTTGAACTCTATGCTGCCCTGAGAAAAATTTTTCTTACCACAGGTGGCACTTTAAACACTCTTCGCTATTTCTTGTGAAGAAATCCCTACTTCAGCAAATTTACAATTTTAAATTTTTCTGTCAAAGTTGTTTAAAATTTGACCTGATATGAAATAATAAATCATACCGGCCATTTCAGGTGTTAAAACTAAACTGAGAATCCTTATTGAGTTTGCTCTAATCCTAATAAGTAAACAAAAACAATACCGTTCAATTATTCCGAGGATTAAAACATCAAAAATAATAGGTGATACAGTTTCTATGATTGTGACTGTAGCTCCTACTAAATTCACCACAACCACTAGGTATTAGGGATGGGTTTGTTTTTTTTTCAATATATCCATAGTTATTGACATAATCGATGACAATAAGTGAATACCAAAATTTAACAACTATCAATATTTATCAATATTGATAGTTATAGATCTATTGATAATAATCGATATATTGACAGTTATCAAAAGCTGTCGTTATCTATCTGTATGTATCATTATTTCCATCCTGCAGTCATTATTTTTATAATTTTTTTTTAGATTTTCCCCCACCCTAGTTATCAATTTTCGAATAATAATTTCAATATATAATTATATATAAAATATCAGTAGGTGGATTGCTATCTACAATCAATAGGTAAAATCCATTATCGTCCATTTCTATTATCTTTGGGAGTTTGGTTAAAATGGGCTGTAGTTAAACAAAAATACTTCAAAGTTATTTGAGAAAAGGTCAGAAGACAAAGTTTCAATTTTAAAAAATCAAGTTATTAACATTATGATTTTAATTGAGTAAATTTTAAGATATGTTACAGCTAAACACTGTAATTTAGTTGATACTTGTTTACAGGACCCTTTTTTTGAAAATTGAAAATTACAGCTAAGATATGGCATTATTTCATAAACGCATATATCAAATTTAACTGTAAGTTCTCAGATAAATTCTTACAAGTAAGACCTAAATAGTCCTAATTTTAATGAATGCTCGGGACATACCTGTATGTCAACTGTTTCTTTAACACTGTGACTAAATGAAACCAAAGTCGCCCAATTATGTCTCAATTCAGTGTCCACATGTCGACTACTTCGTGGTAGTTTAAGGTGATATTTAAGTTTAAGGGGTCAGTCTACTGTTAAGAAAGTATATCGATTTTTTTTTTCTTAAATTGAAAGATATACTCTTCAAGAATATATTCCTAAAATATTAAGACCTAATTTGAATTTTCTTTCGTTCTTTTTGAATTTTTAAGCGACCACGCGAGCGCCTCGAAGTCGTTTTCTACCTGCGTAGGGACAGAATGTAGAGCATCACATCGAACTATAAACCATCTGCTTTTTGCTATGAATGTACCGTTAATCGTGTGTGTATTTTCGAAATGTTCCAAAGATCTGAAGAACTTTTTGGTGTGAAATATTGGCGACGGAGACACTAAGAATCTCTCATCAGAAAAACCGTACGGCGATGAATCCGTAATAAGAAAAAAAGAATGTATCTATCGCGTACAAGAACGTGTGTTTCACCGCGCAAATAAAGCAAAAAAAGCTGAAGAAACCAGAAGAGAAACCAAGGAAAAAAAATATCTGAAACAGATAGAAGGTCGAACACACCGAAAAAATCTACTTCTGCTCAGGGAAAACTTACAATAAAATTGATGAAAGATTTGTCCATGTACTACGGATTAGCCATTCGCCAGTACCCAAATTCTTTACAAGAAATGAAAAGAGAGGCCCTTACTGGATTTTATCGTCAGATTTCTACGGACGAAAATTCTCAACATTTATATTGCCCCGAAGGATCAGACTTTTGGTGCAAGTGGCGTAAAGCACAGGCTAACGGCGAAACTTATAAGCACCCTACCGCAATTGATGAAGACGCCCAGAAATTATTAGAACCAATTTATAAAGATCTAACAAATGATGATCTATTAAGCAGGTGCTTGGGATCAAACACACAAAATAATAATGAAAGTTTTAATAATGTCGTATGGAACGTCGCATCAAAGAATACGTATCGCGAAAAAAAAGTAACAGAAATATCAACTATGATTGCTGTTTGTATATTTAATGATTAATGCCAATTTTAAAGATTATGGAAGTGCTGGTAATCACAATTGGAAATGTAACCCTTTCATACGCTTCAACCGAAATCGCCTGTATTTCGCCGAGCACAAAAATGACGCATAGAGAAAGGAAGCAAAAACTGATCGAAAAAAGCAGAAAATCGATGATCAGGAAAAAGGAAGTTGAAATGAATAACCTATTTTACATGCCTGGATTTACTGATTAGGCAAAAGTAAGAAAATTTTGATTATAAACCTATTTTAAACTGTAAATGCATTTTTTACTGTTTACTTTACTGTTACTACTTTAAACTGTAAATGCGTTTTTCTCAAAACACATTTTTTTAGTGCGCGACGTAAAATCCTGCAAAAAGTTTTCAACCGATTTTTCGAAAATTTGGTACACAGCTTCTCTATCACAAGAACGAGTGCACGGACCAACAATATTTCTAAAATTTAAAAAATTCGATTGTTTTTATCGTTAAAAATCAGAAAAAATTTAAATGCACCGACATTTATCGAAATTTTGATGAATTGTTTAATGTTTTATGCTTCCTGAATACAACGCATTTTGATTTTTTTTGCTTTTAGATAGTTGGATCTGAAGATATTTTACTCGTCGAAATTAGAATCCTCTCTATCTTGGTCAATTTAAACCAGAGGTTCCCAAACTTTTTTTTCTCGTAGAAAACTTTTAAAATTTTACTGGTTTCGGTGGACCCCCTGCTGCTACATTTCTACCCTATTGCCAAAACTCGTCAAAAAATGTGAAGATTAGATCTAACGATGGAAATTTGCGTCGTGGCTGAGTTCCAACCCTAAATTCGGAGTGGTAAAAATAAAAAGAAAAATAATATATTTTCTTGTGTTCTATTTATGAAAATAATATGATTACAGACTTAATAGAATTAAAATTAAACATTAATAACGTACCGTAACTTCAACAATGCAAATCAACAATTAAAAAAAAATAGTCATAATTTTAATGGGAGGGATGTACTTGATGGATTGACAGCAAATTATCAATATTTGGCTTCAGTTTTGTAAGGAATAACCGCAAATCTCCCCGTTCTGTGATGTTCAATCTGCTCCTTTTTTTTGTTAATAGGTTTGTAACGACACTAAAACTTTTTTCGACAAGGTATGACGAGGGAAACGCTATCAAAAGTTTTCTCGCAATTTCCCACAGCCCAGGATATTTTTCGGGTATTTCTGCCTGCAGCCAAAATGTTTGATAGCCTTTTTTAAATTTCACCTTCAGCTCCTCATTGGTGCTAAGCTCGAGTAGCTCCTCTTGTAATACCACATTCGCCACTTCCGTTTCATCAAATGGATTTATGATCCATGGTGGTATTTCCATCGTCAGAATATCTTCAAATCTATTTTTGAAGTCATCATGCAGGGCATTTAAACGTATGTCTGAATATCCTCATCAAGACATTCTGCCTGTGACAAGTTTGGAAACTGGGAGAATTCGCGCCGACTAATATTTTGCTTCATAAATTTCAATTTTCCAAGAAAAGCCGAAATTACACTTTGTTTTTATTAAATTTAGGCTGTCCCCTTGTAACTGCAAGTTAATGTCATTAAATTTTTTTGAACAAATCTGTCAAATACGCGATGTCTGCTTTCAATTTGATCAGGTTTTCTTTTAAATCTGGATCTTTACTTTCCAGAAACTCTAAAACTGATTCAAAAAGTGAGTAAAATCTTGTTAAACAGGCACCTTTCGACAACCAGCGTACTTCAGTATGTAAGAGCAATTGTTGGAAGTCTTTATCATTTTCGTCGCACAATTGTGCAAATAAACGGGTATTCAATGCATTGCTTCTTATTTTGTTAACTGCTTTAATCACAAATTGAAGCGATTAGTGCAATCTATCACTCAAATTTTTCGCTACCAGGTGTTGTCGGTGGATGACAGCGAATTGCAGTTACTCCTGGTATAATTCTTTAAAGATGGCTTATAAACCCACGATATCGCCCGAAGATGGCAGGAGCTCCATCTGCTGCCACCGAAATAATATTTGTAAATGGAATCGATTTTTTCCTTAAAAAAATCACTCAGGACATTAAATATTGATTCGCCTTTAGTGTCCGTCTCCAAAGTTTTCGCGAATAGCAGCTCTTCATGGATTTTTTCGTCCATAAGAAATCGAACATATGCCAATAATAATGCTTCATTACCAGGTAAAGTTGACTCGTCCAGTTGAATAGAAAAATGAGTTGTTTGCAGATAATTACACAAGAAGCTTTCAATATCAGAGCTCGTTTCATCAATACGTCTTTGTACAGTGTTGTTACTCAAAGGAATTCTTTTGAGTACGTCAAATGGAGGTTTGTGCAGAACAGTTTTTAAAACCTCTTCAACAGCGGGTAACATTAACTGTTCTCCGATGGTGTGCGGTTTTCCAGATTTCGTTATAAGCAATGAGATATTGTAAGATGCCCGCAAGCCATCATCGTTACTTTGAGACGTTGAAGCGAACATACTGTGCACGGTGGGTCTCTTTTCTTATTTTTCCTTCAATGTTTGAAAATATTTTAAATCTTTACCTATTTTATCAGGATGACACCTTCTTAGATGATCTTCGAGCTTCGATGGTTTCATAGAGTCATTGCTCAAAACTTTGTTGCATAAAAGGCATATGGGCAATCGTTTGTCTGCCTTTGATGGAAGAAAACCAAATTTCAAATAATCAACACTGTACTGTCGACATTTCTTCTTAGATTCAACCATGTTTCGTATCAGTTACCTACCTGTAAAGAAAAAAATGTTTGTTTTAGTAATCATAAGGCGACTTTAACAGGATATGGCTATTTTAACAGAATAAAATAGGATTGATTAATTATTGCAATGAAAAAAACCAAAATGCCGGCGGCAAAACTGATTTTAATTATTAAAAGAAATAAACTGCTCAGACCCATATAGAGGTTTTTACAAAACGGCTGAACCTATTTTAATGTAATATAAAATATTTTTTGATTAATTATATTTTGATACATTTCTGTAAATTCGAGAGAAAATACTTTTAAAGAATATTTTGATATCAAAACTATGAAAATATTTTTAGTCATTTAGCATTAGCAACTACGAGGGCACTGAAATATGTACAAACATGCAGGTCAATCATATATCTCTTTTTTAGTGAATCACCACAGTCGGATAAAAAAATAATTTTATAATAAAAAGTACTAAAAGTTAAATCTTTCTCGGCTTTCTGTTCTTTTATAGAAGTATCGAATAATGGCCCTGTTCAGTATTTAATTTTTATTACGTACCTACTAAACGCAAACATAACAAATATAAAATTATTACAATATAAAATAAAAGTATGAATTACAATTAGGCAGGTACTTACTTTTTCTGGCACTGGCAAACACTGACATCGATTCACTTACACTTTTCTTTTCAAAATTCCGGAAACAAATGACTAACGTTTGTCCTTGGCATTCGTATTTATATTGGTGAAGAATCAAACAAGTTCATGCAAGATTGCAAGCACAGCACAAGTCGTATTTCGTCCCTTTGCACGTCTGAACGGGTTGCGTTGCGGGCGGGCGGCGCTTTGCAAGTCTCGACGCGCGTTGTACTGAATATCGAATATGCAAGTTTTTACAAGTAACAGTCGCTGATCTTCTTAAAATACACTACTCAAAGAAATTAAGGGAGGTTTTAAAACAAGGAAATTAATGCTAAATAAACAGGCTATCTGATCCATATGCCGGCCTAACTGAAAAAATTTTTTTCAAGCCCGTGAACAAAAAAAAAAGCAAAATATTTGAAATATTATTTTTTCGCGCTATCTGTTAGGATTGCATGAGAACCGTAGCTCCTAAAAAATTTTAGCCAAAAAATCTGAAAATTAGTATTTTAAAGCTTCAAAATGCTTTTTTTTAAAGTCTCAATACGACCATTTTTCACCGAAATACAGCCTGTCAAAAATCACCGAAAAATTTGGAATTTTTTTTTTGCTCCCTTAATTTTTTTGAGTAGTGTATTATCTGCCTACATTGATAGGTAAAGCCAAGCCAACATTTTTGTTCTTTACTATCGAAACTAGATAAATTTTCGTGGACCCCCACTTACAACTTGTGAACCCCCATTTTTTTTTTCACGCCAACGTAGACCACCGTCGAGTCTCCCGTGGACCCCTGGGGGTCCACCTGAACCACTTTGGGAATCACTAAATTTAAACTAATATTTAAAAAAAAAAACAAAATTTTATACTTTAAGAGTCAATAAATATTGTTTAATTTTTTTCTTTAACTGTTATTTAACTGCCTTAAAAAATTCACAAAAAAATCCTTTTTTTATTGGCGTTAACAGTAGACTGGCCCCTTAATATTCAGATGTCAAACGAAAGTGTTGTCAAATAGTATTACTAGGTCATAACTTCGTCACTGTATCAAAATCGACTTTATGGGAGGAAGTTATGTACAAGTCCAATATAGCTGAATTTAAGCTGCTCTTATACAACTGAGCCTAAATCTCCCTTTGTTATATTTATGTATTATGTTAGGTATCACAGCTTAAAATAACTTATATTTTCATTATATTTTCAGTGCAGTTGAAAAACCATATCAATATAACTCATAATAAAATAAAACCATTTAAATGTGAACACTGTGGGAAAGATTTTGGAAGAAGAACCCAGTTTGTGACGCACCAGCTAGTCCATACAAAAGAAAATCGTTACCATTGTCAGGTGTGCGGAAAAGGATTTAAAATAAAACAAACTATGCAAACCCATCTGAAAGGAGTACATGGAATAGAAGAAGAAAAAACTATTTTCTGTAAAATATGCCAGAAAGGTTTTGCGTCTGCACAAGGTCTAAGAGCGCATGTCAATTCAAGGGTGCATGGTCTCGAGAAGTGTGAGCATTGTTCAGAATATATAACTTTCGAATATAAAGATGTTCATTTAAAAGAAATTCATGGAATAGATACAAAAAATATTTTTAGTTAGCCTAAGAGTAAAATAGTGTACATACGAATTAATTATTTATGTATATATGTTAAACTAAATAAAATAATTTTTTAGCTCTGAAATGTTTGTAATTGATCTATATAATGTGATTACTAAAATTAAAAACTCTCTTTACAAGAGTTTAGCTTTTACTTAAGTTCCCAGAAAATATATAAAATAAAGATTCTCTAATAGGATTTAACTGCTTAATGTATCCTAATCATAACTAGTCATGATGCCTTTTTTAATTCTATCTTTAATAAAAATAACGGGCCAAGTGCAAGTTGGACTTTCGCAATTAGTGTTCCGTACGTTGATTGCTTTTAAAATAACAAATTTTGTTATGGAGGTATAAAATCATCAGTGACTTCATGAAACACACCCCAAATGAATTTTCAACAAAGTTTTTTTTCCGATCTTCACTGAAAACTGATGACCTTGAAATTTTTAGTTTTTTATATACCAGATAAATTATTAAAGGTAATGCACTTGTGATAATTTTCGTTCAATCTACACCCTCTGGAGAAAATTCCAGGGGGGGGGGCAGCGATTTTTTAAAAATAATATAAAGAAAAGTGTGCGCAAGTATTATGTTATATATTTTTTTGAACTCGTGTTTTTACAAGCTTTCATTCGACCCTCCAAAACGAACCCCTTAAGCCAAAATTTAACTTCGGCTCTGACGAGGCCATCAATTCCTATATTAGTACCAAATTTCAACTTTCTATGTCAAATAGTTTGGGAGAAAATTGGGTGCGACAGATAGACACCGAAGTATCGGATAAGTGGTTCTCAAATCATAAGCATACTAATGAACAGACAGAGAGACGTTGCATTTTATATATATTATATTCTTTGCTACATGATATTGCTCCATATTTAATGGTATTCCAAGAGAACGCGCTAGCAACATACTTTTCCGACTTGATTCACTACTACCGTCCTGTTTATTCCTTATGTTACCTAATGTAATAAAATATATCCTATAACCTGGCCAGAGTTTTAAAAAAGCACATAAATCAATCGGATAAGTGGTTTTCGAGTGATAAGCGCACTAACGGATAAACAGACAGAGAGACGTATTATATATATATATATATATATATATATATATATATATATATATATATATATATATATATATATATATACATACATATATGTATATGTATATGTATATATATATATATATATATATATATATATATATATATATATATATATATATATATATACATATATGTATATATATATATATATATATATATATATATATATATATATATATATGTGTATATATACATATATATATATATATATATATATATATATATATATATATATACATATATATATATATATATATATATATATATATATATATATATATATATATATATACATATATATATATATATATATATATATATATATATATATATATATATATATATATATATACATATATATATATATATATATATATATATATATATATATATATATATATATATATATATATATATATACATATACATATATATATATATATATATATATATATATATATATATATATATATATATATACATATACATATACATATACATATATATATATATATATATATATATATATATATATATATATATATATTGTAACATTCATTTTTTCCTAGATTTTAAGAGCATGTAATGTTACTGATTTTTGGCTTTATAATGTACTTCTTTTCATCTTTGTATCGAGCAGTGTATTTCGCAGAAAATTCTAGCCGCTCGTGGTACAGTGTGCAGTGCGGGTTTCCGACCGAATCTATTCAATTCGTGGTACGCCGCGATTGGTGAAATGTTTGTTTCCCGGAAGTCGGCCATTTTAGAGACAGAGTTCTCACGGCTTATTTAAGGGTCTGCAGAAAGCAGATCGAGGCTTTTTTCCATCGAGCCGCAGAGAAGGCTGTTTCCCATCAAGCCGCCGCCGAGGCTTATTTCCAACATGTAGTGGCAGAAGGCTGTTCTGCAACCAGTAGCCGTAGTTGGCTTTTTCTCCGATCAAGCCGCAGCCAGGCTTTGTCCATCCAGCCGCAGTGAAGGCTTCTTCAATTTTATCGAGAGCCAAGTCGAGTACGAGTTTAAATCATTAAGCCGTAGTGGGCTTTGTTTTTTTAACATGAAGTGACCGTTGTAGGCTCTTCTCGTCATGAAGCAGTACCAATAAATTAGTGATGGAATGTGTGAAAGCGGTTTTAAGTGTTCAATTTAAGGCCTAGAAGCCCGTAGGAAAACCGTAAGTCACCAAAATACACATCAGTATAACTATTTCCCGCAGATAAGTGATTTAACACCGAATTGAACTGATAAATCGTGAAGTGAACGTCACGAATCTTCAATATCGGGCGTAGCAAAATTTTAAAAGTAAAATGTCTAATTTAAGAACTTTATTTAGTAATAACTACCTTTAAGGCTAGAGTTTTTGTAATTACTAAACTGCAAGAGTTAGAACTTTTAATTTAAATCATTAATAAACCTTTTTTTTGTTGATTAAAGCTAGTGTCTCACTGAATACCTATCTTACTTTTCAGGATAAAAGGGTTGTACCAGACAAATTCTTTTTCTTAACAACTGCATAGACACTTCAGTATTTTTTTTAATTTTTTTAGCTGAAAGTAGATCCCTTCTATTTTAAAATGAATGGTGCCCAAAAATTAGTACAACCGAAATTTTTTTAACAACGATAGAAACTAATTCCAAAAAGACGCACAACAATTATCTCTTACCCATATTACTCTACCAAGAAAAACTGAGCTAGTGTATGTTTGATTTCTTTAGTTCTTTTAAAATCAGTATTCACTCAACCCATTCTCAGAAATTAAAACGGGGCTGTAAAAGGTGCGCCTCAATGTGCGGGCGAAGTGAAAATTTGACACCCCACAAAATGACGCAGTCTATGCGGGGCGAAATTCACATGTTTCAAGTTTGCGCCCAAACGAGAGGCATTCCGCCTTCGCACGGTACAAATTGACGCTGTCAATGCAGGGTGAAATAGACCCAGTACAATTTGATGCCGGGGCGGAAGTGCACAAG
>CM032449.1:129698126-129728126 GCA_019049505.1 Pachyrhynchus sulphureomaculatus | reverse complement strand
TTTCTCCGGAACTATTTGACACAGAAAGTTAAAATTTGGCACTAATATAGGAATTGATGGCCTCATCAGAGCTGTGTAGTTTTGAAAGTTAAATTTTGACTTAAGGGTGTGAAGTGAAAAAAAAAATTTACTGACGGAGGTATAAAATGATCAATGCATTCGTATTAATTTTCATTCAATCTAGAACTTATGGAGAATATCCTAGAATTTTTTCGAAAATTTGTAATTAGTACTCTTAGAGGTAGGGTGAGGAGATTTTTGGAGGTTTTTTAAAAATAATATAAAGAAAAGTTTGAGCGAGTATTACATCATATATATTTTTTAAACTCGTGTTTTCACAAGCTTTCATTTGACACCCTACTCGATGATCTCGAAAATTTTTTTTTTCACTTCCGATTTCACCCTTCAAAACTAACTCCTTAAGGTAATTCATTCGTAAATCCACTTTTCTTAAGAATTCAATAAAATCGAAATATGATGTTAATCTAAATGTTTTTCATTTAATTAAAAAAAAAAAATTGACCAATTGCGAAGCGAGATATTCATAATTAAAGTGCACATAATTATGCAATAGGCCAATGAAGTATAAAAAGGCGTACTTTCGTCTATATCTTAAGAACTTGTCTTACAAATTTGTTAAAAAACTAATAATTAGGTAAAAAAAGATCAGAAAAATTTAAAAAATAATAATTTTTTTCATCGATTTATTAAAAAGATATAAATATTTAAAGTTGGTATTTGTTAAAAGAATAATCGCGTAGTAAGGGACAAATATGACAATTTGACAACGCTGTATGTCGTCATATTTTACGCGCCAATATTCAAACAGCATTTAAAATGATTAATTTTTAAACATAAATTCATTTGTAGGTTAAATAATTTATTGAATAAACACAATATATTTATCAACTTTATCTATAATCATCAAATAAAAATCTTAAATGTATTAATTAAAAATTTGAATTTGTATCTTGATATTTATTATTTTTTTCTTTAGTATTTAGAAGATTTATATTTAACAAAAATATGTTTGTGGATTCAATAATTTTTCAATATTTTAAGTTAATATTATATTTACTTATCAACACTGTTACATATCAATTGATAACAATATTAAATATATGTTAAAAAAAAACGGTTTTGTAAATCTCCGTAGAACTAAATAAATAATTAATGATACTAGTTATAAATAAAGTATTATAAACTATTTGTAAACTAATTAATTACTTTATTTACTACTCGCGTATGCGTTACATGTAGTTGGCTACTGTCTTTTCGACTAGATAATAATTTCACTTTTCCTGTAGAACTCAATTTATCATAAGAACTTTTTAAATCATTCAAAGTTATACATTTAGATGTAATTTTTTTTAACCATAAGGTGAAATAACACTTTTTAAAGGCATTAACTATGGCAATATTAGTTTTTCCATGACGCACTCTTTATACGATACGTACTTTGTAATTAAATCTTCTGTCTTCAAAAACGCTTTTGTCAAATTCTCAAGAATTTTAACGTCATATATCGCCTTATGGAATTTTTCGTTTGGTGCTATTTGCAATAAATCATGCGACCTTAAACATTTCTGAGCCTTTTCGGTCAGGAAGGCGTTTTTTGAAAAGACTTACTGTGTCCGAAAAACCAGCAATATTTTTAAAATCCTCGATCATTGCAAAATTAATTATACCTTGAATTAAATGGGACGAATTAAAACGTGCACTATGGGCAACAAGTACGCAAGGTTTTGGAGAAAAATTTAAAAACTGTTGGAATGAAATTAATGCGTCCTTTAGAGTGATTGTTTTGATAAGTTTACCATATAAGTACAGGTCGCCATTAATATGTTCTAAGCCCGGCATTTTTTATTTAAATTACATTTTTTTATTTTAAATTGAATACGGTCTAAACAGTAAATACACAAAAATAATAAATAACATAAATAACCTATATAAACGTCATTCTATAGAGCAGGGGTGCTCAAACTTGAACTGCTGGCGATCCACCTCAATATTGTTAGACTACGATCGATCGACTCTGAGAGGCTGCAAGTAAGTGTGATGCAGGATTGTCGTCTAGGTAGGGTGTATCGTGGCATAGTTATTAGTTTTCCGCACAATATGCATTTTTTTAGTCAAGGTAAGTGTAGGTCTGCTCTAAAATGTCAATGAAAAAACTCATAATTATTCAAAATTGCGAGTTTATTGGTTCTTACAAAACAAACGAATTCTAGTGTCTAAACTTAACTAAAGAGTGACTTTGGATGTTGAAGCGTGGCACTGCATGTCCTCAGCATACTTTTCATAAGATGGTACGTAATTACCGAGTGCTAATCGCAAGCATGATGACATATGTTCGTCAGTTAGTCGATTGCGATATTTTGACTTAATTATCTTCATTTCAGAAAATGCACAAGTAAGTTGAACCAAAAACATTGCCGTCAGTTGAAGGGCGATTTGCCTTAGATTCGGATATTTATCTTCAGATATAAAACACCAAAATTTTGTATCAGATGCTGTGGATTTGAGATGTATTTCTGATATAATCTGCACTAACTCATTTTCAACAGAACATGAATCCATGTTAAACTGACTCGCTATTTCAGTAGCTAATTCCTCAATGTTTTTACACGAAAAAGGAACTCATAAATGATGCGATATTTGCCAATTTACTGAAATCATAAAAACGTATTTCGAAATGGCCCAAAATATTTGATAATTCTGCCTCATAAATATCATAATTCAACTGAGGAATTCTTGCTTTCAAAGACGGAAAATTTTTCAGATCCTTTCTTTTCAGTTGATCTATCATAAGTTGCAATTTACTTTTGAATGCGTTTATTGCGCTAATCATTTCAATAATAGTTTTTCCTTTACCTTGAAGCTCCAAATTAATGGTGTTTAAATGCATTGTGATGTCTGTCAAAATGCCAAATCAGTCAGCCATTTTCCGTTTTTCAGCATCTGAGTGTCATCACCTCTTTCGTCCAGAAAAGCTGTTATTTCGGGCAATAATTCTTGAAACCTTTCTAGGAATTTTCCGCGACTCAACCACCTGACGTCCGTGTGAAGAACTAAATCAGTGTGTGTTCAGCTGACTCACTATCTTCCAACTGCAATTTAAAGAGCCGTCGTTGCAAGCTACGTGCGCGGATAGAATTCACAATTTTTATTGCAATGCCCATAATCTCCTCCATGTTTAGAACTTTTGAACACAAAACTTGTTGATGTATAATGCAATGGAAGGAGAAAAATGAAGGGAAATCATCATTAGCTCGACACAATGCCACAAAACTGTTTTTGTTTCCAGTCATTGCTGGTGCTCCATCGGTTGTAATGCACACTAGTTTATATATTGGTAGCTTGTAGTTTGTTACAAAATTGAAGAAAACGTCATATATATCTTCGCCACGGGTCTTTCCTTTCAGAGGAATCATTGTCAAAAACTCTTCCTTAGCCGACATGTCATTGAATACCATTCGAATAAAAATACACAGCTGGGCAGTGTCTGTCATATCGGTGGATTCATCGAACTGTAAAGAAAAGTATGTACATTTCATGATATCATGTTTTAGTTTATCTGCGATGTCCTGACTCATGACTTCAACACGCCTTGTGACAGTCGGACGAGATAACTGAAGTTCTCTAATAGCAGACATAATCTCTGTTTTATTTTTAAAATCTCCAAATAAAGTCTCACCCGCTTCAATAAATGCTTCCTTCACAACCAATCCATCATCAAATGGTTTCTTGTGTTTCGCCAATATCTGAGATATTTTAAATGACGCGATCGTTGCAGCTTTTGATTGTTTGGCTGGTCTTGTGAACATGGTTTGTTCTTTTTTCAAACAAGTTATCAAATCGCGTACTTTTCGTTTTCTTAATTCACTCTGTGACGGAAAATCCTTTTCATAGTTTTTATGAACCGTTTTATGATGCCTCTCTAAGTTCCCATGCAACTGACGCACGGCAAATGAGACAAATGCACTTTATCCTTTACCATACAAAAGAAAAATTCTTCCTCCCAATCGTTATTAAAATGATAAGTTTTACTTTTCTTCGCCGCCCTCATTTTGGACTATTTATTAATAAACTTTGTATCGATGTATCGCCTTCAAGTTACAACTCAGACTGACTCCTATTCCTGCAGGCGCAACATTTATATCGGCGCGAACGAAGTCTCGAATGTTCCCGTCAAACACGCCGCCCGAAGTTTCTAGAAAAATCGGCGGGAATCAAAAACGCGGCTTTTCTTTGACAAGTACCGCAGGTTCCTTTGATAAAGCCGCCTTTTGCCGCTAGCAGGGGGTTATTACGATAAAAGAAAGTGATGAGGGGGTTATTCTGGCCTAATTGTGGAACGAATAGATTTTAGTAGTTTATTCATTACATTTTGTTTTAGTTACCTAAAACAAAATTTGTGAATAGGTCTATATCGGAATTTTTTTCTCGAGATCGACTCAAAAAGCACTCGCGATCGTTTGAGCACCCCTGCTATAGAACATTCGGTATACGCATTGGCAGCCTTGCCACATTTATTTTCATTAAAAGTGTGTGTCTGCATATGAAAGTTTCCATGTATCGAATACAGTCGCCGTCAAAAATAAAATTATCTGCCATTGAGTATTTTAAACTTTTTGTATTTATTATCGGACTATACTTTTGGCTCCGATTGTCACAAGTAAACTACCTTAAATCAAAATTTAACTTTTAAAACTATACCATTCTGATTAGGCCATCAATTCCTATATTTGTGACAAATTTCAAGTTTCTCTATCAAATAGTTTCGGAGAATATCGGGTGACAGACAAACGGACAGACAGAATGACATCGAACTGATCCCATAACCCATAAGTATTCCGTACGGAACACTAAAAAGGATTTTGTCTGTATGTTGAGATTAATTTGCAACTTTGACTAAATTCTATCTTCATTACTTTAAAGTACCTGAACGTAATAAAGGTCATCAGATTTGTGTGAGGGGAAATTTTCAATGTCTTTCGCACAATTACGACCTTACTAAAAATATTTGTCTAGTACCTTTTAGATACTAAAGAACATTAGCTCGTTACAACACCTAGTTGAACCGTAAGCTTTAAATGACGACATTTCTTTGCAAATGTCATCTACTATCAATAGCTCTAATACAGTTTAAGTAACAAAGGCGTCTAATTTAAAAAAAGTTGTTAGTTTAGTGTAAGAATTACGGTCTGGTATTGTGATTCTCAAACAACAACCAAGAAGCATTTAAAATGTTTGGAACAGAAAATATGTAAGAAAAACAACATTCGTTATATATTTATCTGTGTTTATTACCGTACAAAAAAATTAAAAATTTCATTTCTCCCCCTTTTTCCGAATGCATTTCAATAGTAGCGAAATTATGTCCTATTCCACCTTTCTTTACAAACGCTGTTCCACCTCCTTTACCATACTGCTTCTTATGTTCATTTAAAACTTTCAAACAATAAATTTTATAGTCTCCGCACCACGATGTTGTTGCATTCCTCGAAATAAAAGGAATAGCGTCCTTTTCAATCAAGTCATGGAATACCATATCTCCATCTTTTGCTTGTTTACAGTTACCTTTTATTATTTCTGGAAGTTCTTTATTTGCTTTCTCTGTTGTCTTGGAATAGACGAAACTTGTTAGAAAAAAAAATTAAAATAATTATTAAGCTTTTCATTATCAACTTAATAATTCTCTTTAGACATTTTGATACCCTGACTTGTATGGTGTCAAGTTGACAGCGTTTTTATACAGAATACAGTCAAAGAGTTTTTTCAAGAAATAAGATTATACGAGGGCTATTTTAGGTTTTTACAAAAACAATGAAAGAAAAAAAAAATGGTCAAATAGTTTTGTTTCTCAAAATATTCGCCTTTAAGATTTATACACTTTGATGGAGAAAACATTGAATTAAAGTCTCATTGTCAGTATTCACCTGATTTATCACCTAACGATTTCTTTTTGTTCCTGAGTGTCAAAAAAAATTTTCATCACACAAACGATTTTTATTACCTCAAGAGGCTGTTGAATCCTTCCAAATCATGTTTTTGAGGTACCAACTTCAGAGTGGAAAAAATATTTTGAGAATTGGTTTGAACGTATGCAAGTTCAAACCAATTCTCAAAACATTTTTTCCACTCTGAAGTTGGTACCTCAAAAACATGATTTGGAAGGATTCAACAGCCTCTATTTTTTTGAGTATCGGTGAAATTATGCAGAATCTATCGGGAACAGATCTTTTTCACATCTAAATGTTTATGTAAAATCGAATGTACTGCAGTCTTCGATATGCCTAAGCATGCCTCGATCTCACGGTAAGTCATATGCCGATGTTTTTTGGAACAATAACGGATTTTGGTCGACCTTCATGAGATTCATCGCTGACGGAAGCACGACCACGAAGAAATTTTGCAAACCAATTTTAAACAGTCTTTTTTGATGGCGATTCATTACTAAAAGTTCAACGAAGCGATTCGATGCATTGTTGTTGAGTTAGGCCTTTCCTAAAATCGTAAAAAATCATTCAACGAAAACCTTCACGTGAAATTTCCGTTTGTTCACAAAACTTTTTTTTTTAAACGCTCACTGTAAACAAACTACTCGGCCAATTTCCAAGCTGTCACTGTTTTAACGATAACAAATGGTAATGTCACATCTCAATAGCCCCATCTGGTGGTCGCACAGTGTCTCGACTAATACAAGCTAGCGGGACAATATTATTTCTTCACTTATTTCAATTGTTTATGTATATTCCAGGTATCTTAAGCTATTTTAAGAAAAAAAAAAAGTTGAAAAATGTGTACTGTATGTGTAATAATCGAAATATGTAGCTGCAAGACGGAAGTGGTTTACTAATGTGTCTCATTTGTTCACTATTGTCGCTAATTGTTCTTTAATTAGCTACATACGTCTACCTACTCATTATATGTGAAAAGCACAATCATGTTTGTTTACAAAGAAATTTCTAGGAAAAAAATAAAAATCATAATGACAGTACCCACATTTATTAATTTACAAAATATTATTTCTTTTAAAATAAATTAGTACAATAACAGTATCTATATATCAATTATTTACAATAACAAGCTGTATAAGTAAAAGAAATATAATATTAAATAACTTATATACTAAGGCATGAATTATAAGCAACTACAACACACAATAAAATAAGAATAATAATTACAATAAAAAAATACTTAAACCTACTAATCACCATCAGATGAGTCGTCATCACCACTCTCCCATTCAGTAAAATATTCAAAGAGTAAATAATCCTCCTCATTTAATTCGTGATGATGACTTACTGATGGAGTTTCGGATGGCAATGAAGGTGGGATAATCAACTGCAGAACCTCCGATGGCAAAGAAGTAAATTTTCTTCGCGGTAATTCTCTATACGAGTTGATAACAGGATCAGACGTAATTAAAAGCATTCTCAAAAGATCTGTATTTGTGGCAATACGTGACCGCTTCCTGGTGTGCCGTTCACGGAATCTACGACAGTCTTTATTTCTTGCCTCCTGGGCTTCTTCGGAGAGTTGTCCAATGGGAAGAAGAAAAGACTTTTATAACTTCCGCACTGTGTACAAGAATTTTATGCACAGTAACGGGCATGGAATACCACGAATACAGATCAAGGTATAATTTTCTAGTATCAACACAAAACTTTTCGAATTCTACATAATTTATGTCATATCCCGATGACAAAGTTCTTAAAATTACATGAAATCTACGAATAAGGTTTACGTCTAATCCTGTAATTTCGCTGCTCAATTCAGCTTTGGAAAAAAATCTACGTGCTGTGTTTCCATCGTTTGTGTTACCATACCCAGGTTTTGGTTTATCTACAATGAGACCCATACGATCTTTAAACACTTTTTGTATCTCTTGTTAGCGTTGCTTCACAATAGCTTTGTCGTTATCTCCCCTGACTTGCCACTTTTTTATTTCTAAATGATAGCTGATGTGAAGCAAACATTCAAACTTGCGGATCCATGCATGTAAAGTAGATAAACCAAATGCAAGGCGTTCTTCGTTGCTGGGATATTTCTTTGACTCCTCGTTCATAGTAGACGGGGTGGCACCGCAAATATAACACTTTTGTGTTGAACTTGTGTCTGTTAAGGCATTGCACACTTTGCCATCAGTTTATTGTCAACAACAAATCGTGTTTAACAGAGATTTGAGATCCAGCAACGTTACATAATATTGGAAGAAGCTGACTTACTTCATCTAAAATTTTAGAAGTTTCTTCTTTCGTAAACTCTTTTGTCTCCTTGGCAAAAATAAACTTAATAGGACGGCAATATAAAGTAAAGGAAGGTCTTGGATTTTGCCAGATCACAGTTTTCGCCATCAAGCAGTCTCAAAGGGACAAATGAGTATACGAACAAAAATTCGTCTGTAGCGTTAGTGTTCTCAAATTTCTGCTTATACGTGCTATGCCCCGAACTCCCATCATAGCCCCATTTGCTTACCAACGTATAATATGAACGAGGTAACACACTTCTAATGACTTCCGTCTGAGCTTTAATTAATCGTTCAGCCGTTTTATCCAAAATCGCGTGAAGTTTAATTTCAGCTCGAGATTCAGTCACAGAAATATATTCGTCAGAAGGACAACAAGAAGCTTTGGACTTACCTAAACTATAAAACGATAATTGATAATTTTCTTTCAATCTACACCCTGTGGAGAATATTCCAAAATTATTTGAAAGTTTTTTTGATCAGTACTTTTCGAGATAAGGGGGGCCGGTATTTTTGGCAATTTTTAAAAAATAATACAAATAAAAGTGTGCCCAAATATTACATTATATATATTTTTGACCTCATGTTTTCACAAGTTTTCATTTAACACTCCACTTGATGACCTAGTAAAAAAAAATCATTTCCTATTTCACTTTCCAAAACCAGCCTTTTAAGTCAAAATTTTATTTTCAAAACTACACAGCTCTGATGGGACCATCAATTCCTATATAAGTATCAAATTTTAACTCTTTATGTCAAGTAGTTTTGGAGAAAATCG
Source organism: Pachyrhynchus sulphureomaculatus (assembly GCA_019049505.1). Lineage (NCBI taxonomy): Eukaryota > Metazoa > Arthropoda > Insecta > Coleoptera > Curculionidae > Pachyrhynchus > Pachyrhynchus sulphureomaculatus. Next base: position 129,719,094 of record CM032449.1, on the reverse strand, counting down.
AGTGTGACAGCCTGTCAGACAGACAGACACCGAAATGTATTCCGTACGAAACACTAAAAATACAAATACACTTGATGTCCCGCTTTCATTGACCATTTTCTTGTTTGTTTATATGAGTGAGAAGTCGATTTCGAGTCTACATAATAAGCTAAAGCTTCGTCTGGTGTTAACTGCCGACTTTGTTCAGAACACTTATTCTTTTCTCTAGTTTCACTGACCGCGACGTTATGGATCTCTTTAGCAACACTTCGATGCCCTTCTTTTCGAGTAGCTAACTCAGCTGCTGTAATCAGTTCACTTGCACTTCGCGATTCCAAAAGATCTTCTACTCTCCGTCTTCAAATGATTTTCTGGGTCGCCCTACGGAAAGAGCCGCTGATGATGTTGAAGTGCACGGCTGGTTAACACACATCTTTATTTCGATTCCGGATCCCTCTAACCAATCTTTATGTTTGATTAGAAACATTTCTTTGTTACACTTTAAAGAAGTCCACTTTCGATTGAATTTTTGCTGAAAGGCTTGATATTTTCATTTTGAGTCGTTTTAGAGAATCGTCAGAAACATCAGACATATTGAATTTTTCACTTATATAATAAAAAATGCCACTGTTTCGTTCAGTTTTGTCATGTTTTAGCCATTCAAAAGATAGATTTTTGCAACATACGAGGTATAAACTCGAACATAAATTCAGTGCATCAACACCTGCAATCAGATAAACCTCATGTACTCGCTCTATGTGAAACCAAGGTCAGTCCATCGACCAGCACGGTCAACTATCTTTATCCTGGGTACGACTTCTATTCCCGATTTAGGCGTAACTTTGGAATCTGTCTTTTTGTCAGAAGCGACCTCTCTTGTCAACGAGAAGAAGCTCTGGAGCCCCCAAACTTTGATGTTATGTGGTTAAAAATAACGACTCAACAAACCACAAGGTTCCTCTGTATCATGTATCGACCACCAAGTGATACCAATTTTCGAACACTTTTCGCTTCTCTTGCAGACACCATCGATCATTTACAAAGTAACTATCCAAGTGCCGAAATTGCCATCCTGGGCGACTTTAATGTCCACAATATCAACTGGCTCAAATATTCAAATACTACCGACGAACAAGGTCGTGAAGCTGAATCATTCTCAATCAGTTATGGCTTAACTCAGCTTATTGACGAACCAACACGGATCCCTGATCGAGACGGGGAGTTCGCCAGTCTTCTTGATCTGTTTTTAACCACCAATCCGGAGATTTACACGGTCACCGTAAATCCGCCGTTAGGTTCTTCCGACCATAAACTGCTTTCGACATCCAGTATCCTGCCAATCAGTGACAGAGAGGCGCCTAGGCCGCGCAAGATTTGGCACTACAAATCTGCTAAATGGGAAGATCTCATGGAATACTTTCGAACTTTCCCTTGGATGGACGTTTGTTTTCGATCCGATAACCCATCTGACTGCGCCAGGGAGGTCTCCGATGTTATTTTGGCTGGTATGGAAGCTTACATCCCTTTTTCGAAGAAATGCTCCTCCAACGGCAAGCCTTGGTTCGACCGAAAATGCAAAGAAGCTGTTGCTTCTAAACATATTGCCTACCGACAATGGCGTGAAAATCCTAACACCTTAAATTGAAACATCTTTGTTCATGCCCGGAACAGATGCAAGGGAATTATCGACGAAACCAAGGAGGCACATAATCAACGAATTAGAAACAAACTTCTCGCTTGTCCCAACAATTCCAGGTCCTTTTGGGCAGTCGCTAAGGCAGTTAGTCAAAATTTTACCAAATCTACCATACCACCACTCACACGGCCAGATAATTCCATTGCAACCACACCTGTTGAGAGAGCGAACTTGTTGGCTGAACTCTTTGCTTCACATTCTACTGTCGATTTCCAAGGAAAAACACCACCTACTATTCCCATATTGCAGTCAAGGATGCCCGATGTTGTCTTCAGACAGCGCATCATAAAGCGTATTTTAATGAAGCTAGACGAAGCGTTAGTTTGGGAGCAAATATGTCTTGGCATGAACATGTTGCAGGCATAGCAAGGAGAGCTTCTCAAAAGTTGGGAATATTATTTAGAACCAGAAAGCTTTACACCCCACAGCAACTGTTAATTCTTTACAAAGCCCAAATTCGACCAACTATGGAATACTGCTCCCACGTTTGGGGCTCCGCTCCCAAACATACACTGCATTTGTTGGATTCTGTTCAGAGAAGAGCGGTCCGTCTGATTGGGGACCCGGAATTGACCGGCGGCCTTGATTCGCTGGAACATCGAAGAACGGTTGGCGACTTGAGTCTGTTCTACAAGTATTTTCATGGAAAGTGTTCGAAGGATGTAGCCCGCTTAATTCCTCCCAAAGCGGTGCATGTTAGAAATACACGTCGCGCTGGTGCTTCGCATCCGTATGAGGTTCAGCTTGTTACTCCGCGTACGACGCTTTTCAAGCAATCTTTTATATGGAGAACGTCATCCCTTTGGAATAATTTGCCCAGCGCTGTGTTTCCCACCGAGTACAATTTACAGCGATTCAAGAACAACGTGAATCGCTTTTTTTTTTTTCCGCACTCGTGCCGCTCCTGGAGCGCTTTAGGGACTTCCCTGCAGCACGTGTGCTAGAATAATAAAAAAAAAAAAAAAAATTCTTCAAAAAACTCCATTTTCGTCATAGTCACGACTCGTTCTGAAAAAAATAAAATAATTTTACTTTCGGGCCTTTTCGGGGTCTATAATATATATGAATCTGTGCCTGAATGTTGTAGGTATTACATATAGAAAAATCTAGGTGAATATATGTGGATAAAAAAAGTTGCTACTTTTAAAGTTCACAATTAATGTAAAATTTGCTGGATTTATCTATACATTTACAAATTGATATTACACCAAAAGTATACATATTTTTTATAAAAAATATAAGTCATAATAGAGTACATACCTTCAACAGAATATTCCATCACAAAAAACTCGTTTCACTTTGCTACCAATTTTAAAATATGTTATCACAAGTGTGCATAAAATGCAACTGATTTGCAAATGAAAATGACCTCTCTTATAAGGGTTACTTTGACTCCCTGATAAGATACCTTTATGAGGTGATAAACAAATTAATTCTTGGAATTCGTTAAATGGGGGGGGGGGGGGGTTGTTTACAAGTTGTTATCAGTGGTTCCTGGAAATGACGTCATGAATATTGTCCCGCTAGCATGTTCTTGCCGAATCACTGTGGGTCGTTTGGAAAACCTTAAAAGGCGACTATTGCAAAATAGTTCCGCCCGTAGACAAGGTATTCGATTTAATTTCCTTTATCACACCTTTGTTATACCCTCGTTTAAAAGTAGGAACGCTGAGTCAGAAAATTAGAATCTTCGCAGTAAAGGTATCGCGGTACTATTCGCCATTAAGACCAATAGAAACTGACCCGGATGAATCCCTTGTCTACTATTCCGACCATTGATGTTGTTCTTGGTCTTAACCGACCAACAAGTGCTTTTAACCCGTGTTTTAACCATATTCAGATGCAATGTGTGAGATATTTTTAGTGTCACGTATGGAACACTTATGGGATCACTTCGGTGTCTGTCTGTCTGCCACACCCGATTTTCTTCGAACCTATTTTACATAGAAAATTTATATTTGTCACAAATATAGGAAATGATTTCCCAATTAGAGCCGTGTAGTCTTGAAAGTTCAATTTTAACTTAAAGTGTTTCTTTTGGGGAGTGAAATCGGAAAGGAAAAAAAATTACAAGGTTATGGAGTGGGATGTTAAATGAAAGCTCGTAAAAACACGAGTTCAAAAATATATATGGTATAATACTCGCGCAAACTTTTCTTCACATTATCTTTTAAAAAATTGCCAAAAATCGCTGTCCTTTCTTTCTGTCTTCAAGAGTACTAACCAAAAAATTTCGAAAAAATTCTGGAATATTCTTCATAAGATGTAGATTGAATGAAAATTATCACTTCGTAATTTATCTAGTATATAAAAAAAATTCAAGGTCATCTGTTTTCAACAAAGATCGGAAACAAACTGTTGAAAACTCATTTGGGGTGTGTACTTGATCATTTTATACGTTCGTAATAAAATTTTTTATCTTAAAAGCAATCACATGCTTTCATTTGACACCACACTCGATGACCTACTAAAAAATTTTTTTTTTCACTTCTGATTTCGCCCCCCCAAAACTAATCCCTTAAGTCAAAATTTGACTTTCAAAACTACACGGCTTTGATGAGGCCATCAATTCCTATATTATTACCAAATTTCAACTTTCTATGACAAATAGTTTCGGAGAAAATTGCGTATGACAGACAGACAGACACCGAAGTGATCTTAGAAGTGTTTCGTACGGAACACTAAAAAGAATGACAGAACTGTGTTTTATTATAATAAGAAACTAATGGTTTGGTTTGTAAAATAAATTACTTTTAGAAAAGTTTTTTTTAAGTGCCTGAAAAATCTTGAAAAAAGTAAAATCATTTTTTTGGCTAAACACAATGGATGTAGGAACTTTTTTATTGTTAGTGTACATTTTAAATACAAAATGTCTGGCGCACGTGAATGCTTTTTTTTACTGGATTTTTAAATTTTGTCAAAATATTTTTTGATATAAACCTATTTTATTATTCAACCGTTTCGTCTCAAGATTATTTTTTTCCTTTTTTTTTCCAGTTATATCTATGCGGCTGAAGTTAGGGCTTATTTGTGATTCAGCCCACATCTTGATAATGTTTAAATGACTTTAACAAACACAGAAGTTAAATAAGAACAAATATTTTTATTGAACTAAAATAGTCTGGACGCTTTTTACTATAAAAATAAAGACATACATTTTATATAAACAACAAAAATACCCAATACATTTCTATATAGGGCATCGTCTTCGATTATTGAAATAACACCAATCTTTAAACTAATACATATTTATGTGTGTGAGTGAGTGTTTTTGGCACTGGCTATAACCAACGGGTTAAATAAAAAAACAAGAAAAAATTCCCTTATTGAATACAAATGTATCTTATTTGTCTAATTGTTTTTTTTTCATTATTTTCTCCCTTTTATTTTTTCCTTCCTTTTTCCTTTTTTTTTCTTTTTTTCTCTTGTTAATATATATTTAAATTTTTTTATCTAACTATTAACAATAGAACATCTTCAGTAACTAAGGGCGTCGGGGATTCAAAACCGCGATGTTATGAAATTATTTATCACTGATTCAAGCATTATTTCTGCTATGGATGATGATTCTGTTAGTTGAATACAATTTGGTTTTTATTATTTTATTTTAGCTAAAGGCTGTCTCATCCCTTCAAATCCGAATTAGCCTATAATCAAAATATAAAAAAATTCTAAAAATTTAATGGAAATTCGGATACGCGAATATGGGCTATGATCTTCAAAGAGCAAAAAGTATTTTTTTGTATTCATAACATAATTTAGGTTGAGTTCATAAATGAAAAATTTTAGCTAAGATATTTACTATGACCACATCAGCAAGTTTTCGGTTTTAACACTATTGACTGCTGCAGATAGGAATTAAAATTTAATTGATTTTAATTAATTAATTGATAACGACCATCTTTAATAATTGTTATATGAAAATAAAATTTTTTAATTTATTTATGTTTAATTATAAGAAATTGTTCTAGCGTGTTGGTGACTGTCTCTGTCCCTTATTACTTGTCTGACGCAAATCCTGCTAAATAATATTTATAATTTTTTTTTGCAAATTTGAAGGTCTTCTAATTTGCCTATTTAGCAATCCATCCGTCAATTTGCCTTCTATCCTTTTGGCTGTTCCTATATGCAAATCTGTCTATCTGCGTACACTATATGTTCACACGCATCATCATATTTTGTACATTGGAATAACTGACATTCACTGTTTCTACGTCTGTCTACTTACCCACCTACTGGTATAACATAATAATTAGAGACCGGATTATATGCATTTGAATATTTTCGTATGCATTTGCATATTTAGACCATTCTCACCTATTATTGCATATTTTACCCAAAATCTAGTAATGATGCGTATTTTCCCTATATTTACAATATTTCTCGGTATTACTAGGCAATTGAATTGCTCAGGGTATTGTTAATGTCGCCGTCTGGAACCGATCTTATCGCCGGGACATTACCTGCAATAGTCTAAACATCGATTAGGTTATAGTGCCAAGGGAATACCCAAAATTACGACAGTATTTTATTCCTTTGTTTCTTGGTCGGGATATTAAGTGATAAGTAGTTAGTTTCTAAGAATATTTGTTTGAGCGTGGATCAAATGAACAATTTTCTCGAAGACGAATTTTTATTTTAAAACAAGATATCAGTTTTAACATTATTGTTGTATTTTTAATTCATGTGACGTGCTTTGCTCACGGAGTCCATCGACTCGCTGAAGAAGTACGATCCACGTTTGGAAATGTAAATAAACTGATTTCATCAGCAAAGAAAGTGTTTCTTAAGGCACCTGCTCGCAATAACGCCTAAAAAGAAAAACTGCCAAATGTGCCTTTACCTCCCGATCCAGTGGTAACTCGATGGGGAACATGGATTGAAGCTGTATTATTTTACAATGAACATTTCGAGGCCATCAAAGGAGTAGTAAATGACTTCGATAGTGCAGAGGCTATGACAGTTCGTCAATCGAAGGAAGCATTAACCGATTCTGATATTAAAAAAACATAGCTTTGATTAGCACTCACTTTTCCCACATACCTGCGGGTGTTAAAAAGCTTGAAACTCGAGGTTTGGCGTTGACCGAATCAATTCAGTTAATGAATAAAATCCGTCAAATAAACTCCACATTATCAGATGTATTCCCGCGTAGAGTTAAAGAAAAGTTTGAAAACATTTTTGTGCAATAACCTAGGCTTTGAACCTTTGTCTCAAATTGATAGTTTTTATTAATGGGACGGGTGAACTTTTGCCAGAAACAATAAGTGCTAACATAGCACCCAAATTCAAATACTGCCCAGTTACCTCAGTGGATGTGGAACGGTCTTTTTCCACTTATAAAAATATTTTATATTTAATATTTAGAACAATACCTTATTGTTTACGTGTACAAGAATACAAATGTTAAATAATTTTAGAAATGTTAAATAATTGTTAATTAAATTTGAACATCCTCGATAACTTGTTAATTTTATGCTGATTTTGAAATAAAAACTAAAAATTACTTTTATTATTATTTAATATTGCATTTTTTGACCCTTTTCATGCATATTTTAAGCATTTTTCATGCATATTTGCAGATTTTTATGTTTCATATAATCCGGTCTCTAATAATAATAAACAACAATCTGCTACACGTATTTTATTGATTTATAAATGGAGTTTTTATTTCGAAGCAAAACATTTGAAAACATTAAGTTTTTACTTATAGAAACTGTTTAGTTCATATTACTGATAAATTATAATTATAAATATGCTGTTTTTTCACAAAAATATGATATTTTGTGCATATTTCATTTATTTTTATTTTCTGACATAATGACATTACCTGCCAATATCTAACTTTAGTTTCTAAGTTGCTATTGGTATACTGATTAGTTATTGCAGCCTAAAGCTCATTTTAAATAAAATAACCTGTCAAGTGCAAGTTGGACTTGCGCAATTAGTGTTTCGTACGTTGAGTGCTTTTAAAATAAAAAATTTTGTTACGGAAGTATAATCAGTGACTTCACAAAAATATCCCAAATGAATTTTCAACAAAGTTTTTTTCCGATTTTTAGTCAAAATTGATGACCTCGAAATTTTGTTTTTTTTATATATCAGATAAATTATTAAAGTTAATGCACTCGTGATAATTTTCGTTCAATCTACACCCTGTAGAGAATATTCCAGAATTTTTTCAAGATTTTTTGACTTGTACTTTTCGAGATAAGGGGGGGAGCGATTTTTCGCACTTTTTTAAAAATAGTACAAACAGAATTGTGCCCAAATATTCCATTATATATATTTTTGATCTCATCTTTTTACAAGCTCGATGACATGGTCAATTTTTTTTTTTTTCACTTCCGATTTCACCCCCAAAACTAACGCCTTAAGTCAAAATTTAACTTTTAAAACTATACGGCTCCGATGAGGTCATCAATTCCTATATTAGTGCCAAATTTCAATTTGCTATGTTAAATAGTTTCGGAGAAAATTGGGTGTGACAGACGGACAGACACCGAAGTGATCTTATAAGTATTCCATACGGAACACTAATGAAATATCTCGGTAAAAACTTTTACAAAATAAGATATTTTCTCTGAACGCTGAGATTATTGGGTGCACTTCAATAGTAATCTGAAGATATGACTTTGTATTATTCTTTTTATAGTTGAATCAAAATACTATTACATAAAGAAGGTTCTATTTTCTGACTATGTTGTTCTTTAGAAGTTCATGTCCCATTTTAAATACCTGCTAAAACAACTACTGGATTAATGTATCTTAAAGGTTTTTCTTTTGTTTTCCATTTATTTTTAATTAGGTAGTAATAATGAAAAATCCATGAAATAATGTTCCTATTACTCCCCTTGCCTTCTAAAATAGGTAATGAAATTATTTTTTCTATACTAAATAACTTAAACCAAGCACTATAAGTCGATATTTTTAATGATAGGTATTTTATGGTGATATTAATGATAAAAGAAAGTTGAGTAGCAGGGCTGCTGGTAAAACTGGAAAATAATCAAAAAATTAATGTAATCTTCAGGATATTGCACTTCAAGAATCCTGAACAGGATACATGCATACGAAGCAACCCATCTTATACCCTCCCCCATTCCTTTAACCTTTTACATGTTTGAGTATACCTAATTATGCTTAAAATTTGTTAATTACCTCAATCAGAAGTCAGGATAAATTCTATTAAAAACTCCCTCCCTCTGAAGCAATATCGCCTAAAAATCATTGGTTGTTTCCCTACTAGAATATTTTTCTGTACCAAATTTGAAATCGAGATATCATTTTGTTTTGAGGATTATTGTGATAACAGACCGACGGAAACTGGAAACTATGTTTTTCGGGATTTTCTTACGAATACAATTTTCCCTTAGTAAAGGATGTAAAAACAGCAATAAAACATGACCCTTTATCTCTCAATTTGATTGCTGACTTGCGTTTTATGTTCGCTGTAGTTCATAGTCAATCAACACTGTTGTATTGTTCTTACTTTCCTCCTTAAGGTAGGAATCGGCTATAATGGATTTTACCTGTCGATGGCAACCTGTGTCGCTTGATGTGATACCATCACATCGGCTTAGACTCCTACGAGCTAACGTTTCATGGCTGTGAGGTTGTGCCCGAATTCTGCTGCTAAAAAATAATAGCAGGATTCGGATCTCTGAACGGGGGCCGGTTTGGGGGCGTCACCATGCGAAGAACGAAATTTAATAGCAGATTTTTTTTAATATTCGAAATTTAAACTCGAACATAAATTCAGTGCAACACCTATAATCAAATAAACCCGCTCTCTGCGAAAGTGAGATTAGTTTAACGAGCAGCACAGGCCACTTTCTCTATCCTGGGTACCTATACCCGGTTTAAGCATAACTTTGGAATCTGCCTTTGTCAGAAGGGATCTCTTCTGCCAATGACAGGAGGCTCTGAAGCTTCGAAACTTAAAAAAAAACTCGACAAAGAAGAAATGCCCTTCCAACCTTGGTTCAATTGAAAACGCAAAGAGGCTGTTGCTTCTAAACATCTTGCTACAAGTCGTAACATCTTCGTTTGTACCCGGAACAGGTACAAACAAATAATCGGCGAAACCAAGGAGAGAGACAAACTTCTTGCCTGTCCCAACAATTCCTGATTCTTTTGGCAGGTTACTACGGCCATTAATCAAAATTTCACTAAATCCACTATATCACCACTCACACGCCTAGATAATACCATTGCAACACCTGTTGAGAAAGTCAACTTGTGAGCTGACCTCTTTGCTTTACACTTTACTGTCGATTTCCAGGGAAAACACCACCCACTATTCCTAATGTGCAATCAAAGATGCTCGCTTCAGTAATTGTCATAAAACGTATTTTAATGAAGCTAGACACCAAAAAAAGCTTCTGGCGATGATGACATACCTGCCATAGTACTAAAAAATATGCAAGCGCACTAACTTCAGTTTTTTGTAGATTTTTCAATCTACCCTACAGAAAAGGAATATTTTCTTCTTGCTGGAAATGCTCTACAGGTCAGCCGATATCCAAAAAAGGCAGGAAGACCCCTGCTAAACAACTACCGACCCGTGGCACTGTCCTCAATAATATCAAAAGTTATGGGAAAGGCTATCAATTAGCATCTAAAATATCTGGCAGAATTCAATATTATCCACACAATATGGCTTTCGTAAGAAGATCAATAGATCTTCTAACTTATGACAGACATGTTGGGAACAACGCAATTGAACGATTTTAGGAAAACTCAAGCGGTGGCACTTAATATATCTAAGGCATTCGACCGTGTTTGGCATGACGGATTATAGGCTAAGCTACGCTTTTATAGTATGTCTGAAAGGCTTTGTTTATGGCTCTCATGCCTCGTCAGAGGCATTCTTTACGAGTGGCAGTTGACGGGTTTCTTTCTAATGCCTTCTTTACGGTGTGCCCGAAAGCTCCATACTGCATAATACTCTCACTCCTTTACATTATCAATTTTCTGAAAAGGACCAGGAATCCAATCTACAGCTTTGTCGATGACAGTACGCTTGTTTCTTCATTTAATTTAAACGAATGAACATCAGCTACTCATGTCAACATCCGTAGACATTAAGAAGTCATGCAATTGAAAAAAGACCTGAAAGAAATTCTATCTTGGGATGACAGTAACCAAACTACAACGCTGTAAAAACAAAGGCAGCAGTTTTTTTCTAAAAAAGTTAACTGGTGGAACCCGACATAGAATGTCGGGACACTTCATACCTCTATCATCATCACTCAACTTGCTGGGCCACTAGAAAGCTTAACATTCTGCAAAAACGTTTAATCCTCTACAAAGCTCAAATTTGACTAACGCTGGAATATTGTTCCCATGTTTAAAGCTCTGCTTCTAAACATACGCTACGCAGCATTTCTTGAATTGTATTAAGAAGAGTCTGATTGGAGGCCCGGATCATCGAAGAACGGCTGACGACATCAGTCTATCCTATAATTCTTTTATGAAGTCTTTAAGGAATGTAGCCCGCTTAATTCCTCCCAGAATGATGCGTGCTAGGAATACATGTCGCGCTAACATATCACTTCCATACAAGGTTCAGCTTGTCACTGCTCGTACTACCCTTTTCAGGAACTCTTTTATATGGAGAACTTCATCACTTTGGAAATATTTGCCCAGAACTGTTTCCCACCGAGTACAATTGCAGCGATTCAAGGGTAAGGGGAACCGCTGGGGATTTCCCTGCAGCAAGTGTACCATGCCCATAAAAAATATATACGATAAATCTTTTTTTTAAACTACGGATTCGAATTCAGCGTCAAAAAATACACTAGATCCATGTATTTTGATTCGTGGTAATGAACTTTCATATTTTTTTTTGTGGGGCTGTGTATTTATTGATGAGTTAAAATTATCGAAATCGAGTTCATTACCACGAATCAAAATACATGGATCTAGTGTATTTTTTGACGCTGAATTCGAATCCGTAGTTTAAAAAAAAGATTTATCGTGTCATTTTTTTTTTGGCCAAAAACATCCCTTGAAATGGGCTAAAATTATAGTAATAATGTAATCACTGCTAATGAAGCGTGAAAAATGGTAGATATTTTATTGTCTAGAAAAGAGAATATGTATTCAAACCACAGCAAGTTATTTCTATTAATTAAGGGGGTGAAAAGTACCTCTAAAACTCAAATAACGCACGTGAGTTTAAATAACATGTACAAAAGACAAATTCTTGTAGCTCTTAGGACAAAATATCTGAATCTGGTGCGAAAACCAGACATTACTCTTAAAGGGTTGAGACTCATCCCTATAGGATGTAAAAACCAGCTCCACCTACAGAGGTATCTCATAAGTTTCAATAACGACGAACAAAGTTCAGGCTTTTGTAGTTTTAGGTAAGGTGAACAAATATGAAGTAAAGTCGTTTGAAACCACCGATACACGACTATAAACTACCCTTAGAGAGTGGTAGAAACTATCCCTACGTTCTAATGATGCACATGGTTATTGAAATTCGGAAAGAATCAAGTACTTTTATCTCATCGTGCCAAACATTCAAGACAACTAGATCACCTTCCTAATACGGTCGAAAATCATCGCTAGGAGGGGGGAACTACCCCCTGGAATTTACAGATCTTAGAAGGTCTAGCATCTGAGAGAAAAAAATACCGGCTGTCGTAGTGTCGGGCAAGATGGACAAATATAGCTTGTATTTTTTTCTCAGATGCTAGAACTAAGATCCATCAATCCCAGGGGGGAGTTCCCCCTCCTAGGGGCAATTTTCGACTTTATTAGAAAAGATGATCTAGTTGTCTTGAATAATGAGATAAAAGTACTTAATTCTTTCCGAATTTCGATAACATCCACGTGCATCATTAGAGCGTAGGGGTAGTTTCTACCACTCTCTAAGGGCAGTTTATAGTCGTTTATGGGTGTTTGAAGCGAATCTAATCGTCCATATTTGTTGACCCTGCCCTAAAACTACAAAAGCCTGAACTTTTTTCGTCGTTATTGAAAACTTATGAAATACCTCCGTAGGTGGAGGTGGTTTTTACATCCCATAGGGGCGAGTCTCAACCCTCTAAGAGTAATGTCTGGTTGTCACATTAGATTCAGATATTTTGTCGTAAGAGCTACAAGAATTTGTCCTTTGTACATGTCATTTAAATTCACGTGCGTTTATTCGAGTTTTAGAGGTACTTTTCTCTAGACTATAAAATATCTACCATTTTTCACACTTCATTAAGAGTCATTACATTACATTATTAGTATTAGTCCATTTCAAGGGATGTTTTTGGCCAAAAAAAATACGATAAATATTTTTTTTTAATTACGGATTAGAATACAGCGTCGAAAAATACACTAGATCCATGTATTTTGGTACGTGGTAATGAATTTTCATTTTTTTTTGTGGGGCTCTGATGTTATTCAAAAATTGGTGACTGGGGCAGATAATTCCAAAAAAAACTCAATCTTAATCGATATATCGAAAAAAAATCCCATTCCTAATTAAGGATACTATTGTATGTGAAAAAAACGCTCTCCGAGATTTTTGTATTTCACGTTTTAGGGTTTCCAAATCACAAAACTCCAATTTCCGTCGCTCTGTACATCTGTCGACACGATAACTCTTGAATTGAGATTATTTACAATAAGTTTATAAGGGAATGGAAGGGGCTTAGAAGGGCTTCATGTATATATTACACGTAGGGGTGGGGTTAAAATTCGATAATTTTAACTCATCAATAAATACACAGCCCCACAAAAAAAAAATGAAAGTTCATTACCACGAATCAAAATACATGGATCTAGTGTATTTTTTGACGCTGAATTCGAATCCGTAGTTTAAAAAAAAGATTTATCGTGTCATTTTTTTTTTTGGCCAAAAACATCCCTTGAAATGGGCTAAAATTATAGTAATAATGTAATCACTGCTAATGAAGCGTGAAAAATGGTAGATATTTTATTGTCTAGAAAAGAGAATATGTATTCAAACCACAGCAAGTTATTTCTATTAATTAAGGGGGTGAAAAGTACCTCTAAAACTCAAATAACGCACGTGAGTTTAAATAACATGTACAAAAGACAAATTCTTGTAGCTCTTAGGACAAAATATCTGAATCTGGTGCGAAAACCAGACATTACTCTTAAAGGGTTGAGACTCATCCCTATAGGATGTAAAAACCAGCTCCACCTACAGAGGTATCTCATAAGTTTCAATAACGATGAACAAAGTTCAGGCTTTTGTAGTTTTTAGGTAAGGTGAACAAATATGAAGTAAAGTCGTTTGAACCACCGATACACGACTATAAACTACCCTTAGAGAGTGGTAGAAACTATCCCCTACGTTCTAATGATGCACATGTTATTGAAATTCGGAAAGAATCAAGTACTTTTATCTCATCGTGCCAAACATTCAAGACAACTAGATCACCTTCCTAATACGGTCGAAAATCATCGCTAAGAGGGGGAACTACCCCCTGGAATTTACAGATCTTAGAAGGTCTAGCATCTGAGAAAAAAATACAGGCTGTCGTAGTGTCGGGCAAGATGGACAAATATAGCTTGTATTTTTTTTCTCAGATGCTAGAACTAAGATCCATCAATCCCAGGGGGGAGTTCCCCCTCCTAGGGGCAATTTTCGACTTTATTAGAAAGATGATCTAGTTGTCTTGAATAATGAGATAAAAGTACTTAATTCTTTCCGAATTTCGATAACATCCACGTGCATCATTAGAGCGTAGGGGTAGTTTCTACCACTCTCTAAGGGCAGTTTATAGTCGTTTATGGGTGTTTGAAGCGAATCTAATCGTCCATATTTGTTGACCCTGCCTAAAACTACAAAAGCCTGAACTTTTTTCGTCGTTATTGAAACTTATGAAATACCTCCGTAGGTGGAGGTGGTTTTTACATCCCATAGGGGCGAGTCTCAACCCTCTAAGAGTAATGTCTGGTTGTCACATTAGATTCAGATATTTTGTCGTAAGAGCTACAAGAATTTGTCCTTTGTACATGTCATTTAAATTCACGTGCGTTATTCGAGTTTTAGAGGTACTTTTCTCTAGACTATAAAATATCTAACCATTTTTCACACTTCATTAAGAGTCATTACATTACATTATTAGTATTAGTCCATTTTCAAGGGATGTTTTTGGCCAAAAAAAATACGATAAATATTTTTTTTTAATTACGGATTAGAATACAGCGTCGAAAAATACACTAGATCCATGTATTTTGGTACGTGGTAATGAATTTTCATTTTTTTTTGTGGGGCTCTGATGTTATTCAAAAATTGGTGACTGGGGCAGATAATTCCAAAAAAAACTCAATCTTAATCGATATATCGAAAAAAAAATCCCATTCCTAATTAAGGATACTATTGTATGTAAAAAACGCTCTCCGAGATTTTTGTATTTCACGTTTTAGGGTTTCCAAATCACAAAACTCCAATTTCCGTCGCTCTGTACATCTGTCGACACGATAACTCTTGAATTGAGATTATTTACAATAAGTTTATAAGGGAATGGAAGGGGCTTAGAAGGGCTTCATGTATATATTACACGTAGGGGTGGGGTGGAAGAGTCTGAAAATTATGTTTTTTGCCATTTTTTCCAATATACTAATTACTTATCATTTAAAGTCTCCAGTTGCAATGCTTAGATTAACATATTCTTTAGTAAAATTCAGTATTTACTTATATTAGATCTACAAGTTTGTGTGAGAAAAATACTGCGTAAATCACCACCAATTTTTTTAAATTATCATTTATTTATAGATATAAAATTTGAATAGGAAAAGAGAATTGAAAAACAACATATAGAAATAATATTTTTATTATTGAGTTTTGTGCTCTCTTTAAATAACTGATGCTGATAAATTTACAAATTAACAAAATTACATAATTAATGAATATCACGTTTTAAAAACAATACTTTAGAGCACAAAGAAACTTAAAAATGCGTGGCATAACTGGTATTAACAACCATGCTAATAAAAAAACTATATACGATATTCTCAATATATACGCATACTGATTCCTAGTAACCTATATTTCATTACAGTTAATTAAAATTACATTTTTTATCATAATATAAACTCTCAGTAAATATACACAATTTTGATTTAAAAATGTCTTTTAAAATAAAATCAAAAAGTTAAATTGTTTTTCACTGTGCACACATACTCTTCATTTTAAAACTGTGTTCTATGCAGTCTATTTCTGACCATAATGTACGTACGTCCGTAAATAACTGAAAAAAAAAAGAAATACATCATTAAATATAAGGAATAAATTTGCTAAAAAATTTTTTACTAGATATGTTGATACCAAAAGTAAGAGAGCAGGGATCACCTGAAGTTTAAAGTTATATGCTTAAAAAAATATCGTTTAATTGTGAGAATTTTAATGCTATACGTTTCTTTAGATTTCTAATTTAATATTTATTATACAGAAAGTAAATTGGCCTAAACTGTGCCCCAACAAAATTGGATAACTTGACATGTTTTTGGCCGCTTTCTAATAATTTTACACAGAAATACCCAAGAAATCAAAACAAATGTGTAATAGTAATGTATACCAGTCATAAAAAAATTTGGTGACCTCTTGTTTATTATGTTAAACAAATGAGGCACGTCTTGAACTTTAGAATTCTAAATAGCTCCATATAAAAATACTGCATTTACTGACCATGCAACTGAAAGCAGTGGTTTTAATTAGATTCAAATCGCCGTGGTGAAAATAGGTTCTACACACTTAATTGGGAAGTTTTAGGTCATTATTAAGATTATTTCGAACCAGAAAGCTTTACACGCCACAACTGTTAATTCTTTATAAAGCTCAAATTCGACCACCTGGAATACTGCTCCCATGTTTGGGGCTCCGCTCCAAACAAACACTGAATTTGTTGGATTCTGTTCAGAGAAGAGCTTGTTCGTCTGATTGGAGACCCAGAACTGACCGGCGGCCTTGATTCGCTGGCACATCGAAGAACGGTTGGCGACTTGAGCCTATTCTACAAGTATTTTCATGGAGTGTTCGGAGGATGTGGTCCGTTTAATTCCTCCCAGAGCGGTGCATGTTAGAAATACACGTCGCGCTGATACTTCACATCCGTATGAGGTTCAGCTTGTTACTCCTCGTACAACGCTTTTCAAGCAGTCTTTTATATGGAGAACAACATCCCTTTGGAATAATTTGCCCAGGACTGTGTTTCCCACCGAGTACAATTTACAGCGATTCAAGAACTACGTGAATTGCTTTTTTCGCACACATGTCGCTTCTGTAGCGCTTTAGGAACTTCCCTGCAGCATGTGTGCTAGACCCATAAAAAAATATATACTATTACATATTTATTATAAACATATATAAGACAGGGATAGGTAGTAAAAAGAACTATTTATTAGTTGTAAGGGCCAATAATAATCAATTGGATTGTCATCTAACTCGAACCTCGATCATGTGTAAAAATTAACTCTGTTGGGGATATGGAATCTTTGGCACAATGACACTACTCAGTATATATCACCACTATACCAAACACTTTATTTTTGCACTCGACGCGCATTTCGCTAACCATGTTAGCTTCATCAAGAGCGATGATTCAATCATGGTTACATGGTTAGCGAAACGCGCGTCGAGTGCAAAAATAAAGTGTTTAGTGTAGTGGTGATATATACTGAGTAGGGTAAAAATTAAATTTTAGAAATATTTTTAAATTTAGAATGTATGGATGCGCGTATATCAAAAGTTGATGGAAAAAATAAACCAGTATTTTTGAGGAATTAATTTTTTTTTTAATGATTTTTTACAGGGGATCATTTTTTCCCTACAAAAAATATTTTTGTACTTCTACACAAATATTCAAAACATCAAGTATTTCAAGATTAGAACCTCTGAATGTACTGTACAATGCTCTTAATAACGTAACCGTTATTAAGTGGAGTTGTACCGTTGAAAGTATTTTAAGCAGGTCGATTTTTATAATTTTTTTACGACAGATAGGAAACAGCCAGTTAACAGTCGTATTTCTGCAACATAAATCGTCAAGTGAGACTGGGTTTTGAAGAATGATATCGCAATCAGATCAAACATTTGTACAACTACATTATCCATTTTTCTTAACGATTTGCATAAACGTTCGTTGGAAACTCTGGGCACAAGAGGAAACGTTTTTCATTTTTCAAAATAGTAACCTCAAGAGCTAGTATTTTTTAATATAATAGATTTTTTTGACAAAAAATTTTGTATATGATTACGCCTTTTCAGACGACCAGACTTTATGCAGGAAGTGCTGCAAAACATGGAGCTAAATCAGCTACCAGAAGTTGGCTTGCTTATGTTCCACCAGGGATATAAGTATCAGCCTCACCACAGCTATGGAATAATTCTAGGACTTCTACATAAAAAGTAAGGCAAACTCTTGAATATGCAATCTGATTATACGACAACGTCGTATAATTACCAAAAACCATATAGAATTGATTGCGATCCAAATTTACGGACGGAGATGGAGACTCCGACAAAGGCACACAGACAAAGGTGTGGACACAGACGGATCAAAAACTTCGAGCACAATATGCGCTGGCATAGATGCAGAAAAGCCCAAGTGGAGCTTTAGCATTCCACTAGGGACAAGTGCAAAAATATTCTAGGTAGAAATTCACGCAATACAAGCATGTGTTTACGAGACTATGAGACGGGATTACCGCAACAAAAAAATATATATTCTCTCAGACAGCTCTGAAGGTTTTAGATGGCTATCAGGCCAACTCCAAGATCATGAAGTAGTGTCATAAACGTGATCTGTTACAACTATGCTCCAGGAACAACAGGAATAAAACTATATAGGGGTCCAGAACCAGCGTTTGGTATACCAAAATAGGTGGTAAAAACGACAATCAACACATGATCATATCAGCAACATCTAGATCGTTGTCTTGCACCAACGGACCAAATATATGCAAGAGATGCAATTGACGG
Source organism: Pachyrhynchus sulphureomaculatus (assembly GCA_019049505.1). Lineage (NCBI taxonomy): Eukaryota > Metazoa > Arthropoda > Insecta > Coleoptera > Curculionidae > Pachyrhynchus > Pachyrhynchus sulphureomaculatus. The sequence continues at coordinate 129,700,462 of CM032449.1, read as the reverse complement.
CACCTCGAAAAACCTGAACTAATGTCCTTTATTTAAGGGTCCAGACCAAACTAGTTGTGGGACTGATCACTGGTGACCGTCACCTGGGGAAACATTTACATAAAATGGTCCCACGACATGTAGACTATGTGGTGAAGAGGACACAAACCCCTATGCACATCCTATATGAATGTGCGATTTTAACTCGGAACAAATATAAACTGTTTGGAGATCTACCGCGTGGCGATAAATTACCACATGAAAGGCTTGGTAGGAAGCTAATAAACCTTCATAAAGGGACGATGCTCATGTTACCAAGATAGGAGAGCACAACAAGCGCAGAGGCGTCAGTAAACAAACATGCACAATTGCCTACCCCACCCCACCAACCAATCACCTGTAAAATACCCGTAAAGTATTAGCTAAAGATAACAGTAACAGGATGTTTTATAAAGTTGTGTACAAAATTTAAGGATAAATTAAAACACCAAAAAAATAAACATTTGTGAAAATAATCCATTCCAATTCGGTACATAAAATACTTTGCAGATATCTATGGAATGTTCTTATTAATTTAAGAGCTAATGTACAAGGTGATATTTTTTTGGGGGCCTATCACCTTTTACTCTCTTAACTTCTCCTTTTCCTTCTCTAAAATATTTTATCAGGTTTAATCTACTTTCAATTTTTTTATTTCTTGCTATATTCCAAAGAACAATTTAAATATAAATTAAATTTAAACAATAAAAATAGTTCTATCATTCTTTTATTGTAACAAGCATACTCTTGAAAAACAGGTGCAAATAAATCTCGAAGCATTATAAAAAAAACCGGCTAAGTGCAAGTCGAACTTGCGCAATTAGTGGTCCGTACGGTGATTTTTCTTAGCTTAAATGAGTTTTTAACGAAGTTTGTTTTCGATCTCTGTTGAAACTGATGACCTTGAAACTTTTTTTTTTATATTCCAGATTAATTATTAGAGATAATACACTCGTGATAATTTTCGTTCAATTTATACCGTGTGGAGAATATTCCAGCCTCAATATAACGGGGGGCAGCGATTTTTTGCAATTTTTTTAAAAATAATGCAAAGAAAAGTGTGTGCAAGTATTACATCATATATATTTTTGAACTCGTGTTTTTACAAGCCTTGACACCCCACTCGAGGACCAGGTAAAAAAAATTCTTTTTACTTTCGATTTCACCCCCCAAAACTAACCCTTTAAGTCAAAATTTAAGTTTCAGAACTACGCGGCTCTGATGAGGCCATCAATTCCTATATTAGTGCCAAATTTCAACTTTCTACCTCAAATAGTTTCGGAGAAAATTGGGTGTGGCAGACGGACAGATAAGCAGACCGATGGACACCAAAGTGATCCCATAAGTGTTCCGTACGGAACATTAAAAAATGGTATAGTTTTAAAAATAATATTTCATTTTTATCAGTTTATTCATGAACAAAACCAAATTTCTGGGATCATACTTTGTACTAAGTTTAGTTGGCTTATAGTATTTGGCGTGCTTGTCAAACTAAATCCGGAATTCTAAATTATGTAATTTAACCTTTTTAGTAAAACAGGTGATCTTATAAGTGCTCCGTACGGAACACTAACAAAAATTACAATAACAATAAATGAAACACGTCGTTGCAGATTTCTCTATTTTAAATAAGATATTTTCGTACTAGTTTTTCAACCTATTTTATGGTTCTCATTGAATCTTAGAGGTTTGGGTAATATCCTATAGATATTTGATGTCCAAATTTTGTCTGACCAAGGTTTATAGCAACTTTTTTATTATTAGTTGCTGAATCTACCCTTAAATTTGTATAAAAATTTCTGAAACACTCGGTATACATACATAAAATATTTATTTGATAAATAAAAGACTACTTAATTTATAAGTTTTCACTGCAATTAAAATAACATACCTGATTAAGCCAATTTTCGTCGGCCAAAAGTTCATTTAATATACATGTCGTATCTTTCGTCGGGTCCGATGACCGTTTTTCACTAACACGCTTTGCACATTCTATATACATAAGATATTTTTGATGAATAACTTTACTCGCCAGTTCTACTCGACTTACACATATTCTACACATAAAAAAGTCCTGAAACAAGCAAAGAAGTTAAATTACTATTTTTCGTCGTCCCATGAATATGTTCATATCGACATTTTCATGCTGGCTTTAAATTGGAAGCTTCATAATCAAGTCGATGTTTGAATTATTTTTAGATTTTAATCTTACAAGCCTAGTTAAAGACTATTTATTACAGACTTTTTTGATCAAAAAGCTTTACAAATTTAGCCGAGAAAGTTGAAATAACCACCGAGAAGGACGAGAATTATGCACA
>CM032449.1:129690626-129693126 GCA_019049505.1 Pachyrhynchus sulphureomaculatus | reverse complement strand
TTTTTCTTGGAAAATTTCCATAAGGAAATTACTATCAAGCGCTTGTGAGATCAGTGTTTGTATATACACCTCGAAATTATCCTGATAACTTTCACTTTGTTTCATACATTGCTCCTGTATTTTCGGATCTATAATTGTCATTTCGTCTTTTAAAAACTCTACAACTGTTTCTAACTGACTTTGTGATTTGTATTTGACTGGCACAGAAACGTAGTGCTTTTTACTTTCTGAAGTCCACGACGTATACTGAAATATTAAAAACATTTATAATGAAGTGATCATAATACCATCAGTGTCAACCAAAAAAGTAAAAAACTCATATTTCACAATATACTCATTTTTAATATAGCACGGACGTTACTACTTCTGCGTTAACTTTTTTTTTTAGGAAAGATATTAAACTTGTTAGATCAAATCAAAATTAATAACCGGTCAAGTGCAAGTTGAACTTGCGCAATTAGTGTTCCGTACCTTGATTGCTTTTAAAATAAAAAATTTTGTTACGGAGGTATAAAATGATCAGTGACTTCACAAAACACACCCCAAATGAGTTTTCAACAAAGTTTGTTTCCAATCTTTATAGAAAACTGATGACCTTGAAATTTTGTTTTTTTTTATATACCAGATAAATTATTAAAGGTAATGCACTCCTGATAATTTTCGTTCAATCTACACCCCGTGGAGAATATTCCAGAATTTTTTCAAAATTTTTTGATAAGTACTTTTCGAGATAAGGCGGGTGGACAGCGATTTTTTTTAAAAATACTACAAAGAAAAGTGCGCGCAAGTATTACAAATATATATATATATATATATATATATATATATATATATATATATATATATATATATATATATATATATATATATTTTACTCATGTTTTCACAAGCTTTCATTTGACACTTAATGACCTAGTAAAAATTTTTTTTTTCACTTCCGATTTCACCCCCCAAAACTAACCCCTAAGTCCAAATTTAACTTTCAAAACTACGTGACTCTGCTGAGGCCATCAATTCCTATATTATTACCAAATTTCAATTTTCTATGACAAATAGTTTCGGAGAAAATCGGGTGTGACAGACAGACGGACAGACACCGAAGCCATCTTATAAGTGTACACTAAAAATTATCAAGATAGATCGATATACATGGTTGACTTGGACACAGCACTTAGGCCTCTTTAGGGTCTGTTGTACACCTGCCGTAAGGCAGGTCTACAACGGCAGTAATTTAGGGTTGTGGAAGGCCAATAGTTTTAAGGACAGCAGCTTTCGAGGTTGAATTTTTTAATACATTCTCGGTTCAAAATTTTGAGGCCATCGAATTAGTTTGTCTAGCCCATGTGAGAGCCCAACAAGACAAAATCAGATTAAAATCTGTTTCTTTCTCTTCCAAGGACCATCTGCAATCTGGATCATCTTTGACCTTCAAGCGAGTTAGCTACTCATTCAAGTGGCAGTGCCCTATAAGGATTCTTGTCATCCTCTTCAAGTTTTTCCCGTTTAATTTCAACAGACTAACGCTATAGTCAGGGTTAGGTCCTATTATGGACTTAGGCTGGGTCATCCCCGATTCCTCTTACGAACTTATCGTTCAAAGGATCTACGATCGTGGCACCGCCTATATTGCACGGAATTTCCAAAAAGGGCTAAGGCTTAAGTTATCTATGGCGAACCATAAAAATAGCATCAAGATGGGCGTTTGTATGTGGGAAAAACGCTGTAAAACGTTTTTCCCACATTTTTTTTTTTTTTCATATACTAATATATTTCCTCTATACATATATATGTATTCCTAAGGGCTCTCAGAGGCTAGGTCACAAAGGCAGTAGTTTATATTGTTATCCGTTAACTGAATTTTTAAACATAACTTAAATTTACAACACTGTAAACAAAATAGCGCGGGGAAGATGTTTATAGCAATGAGATTTTGTGCGGTTTAACCAAACCAATTAAAACTGGCAATACAATTTGACGGGTGTAATTGTCTGTTTCGATTGGTAGTATTAATCCCGCCCAATTTTCGTTGCTCTAAATATCGTATTCCCACTCTTTTGTTTACGATGTGGGAAAACACGGTTTTTCCTTATTTACAAACGCCCAGATTCAACTGAATACCATTTAAGCTATTATGATAAACGGCTCGCCTGTATAACGAAATTGATTGGGAAATTGCTATAAAATACTTATTTTTATGGTGTGGAACTTGGGGAATGGAGGATTTGGCCACAGATTTTTACAGCGTTATGAATGAAATAACGACACGAAAAATTGAGAAAACTTTCAAAAAAATATTTTAGATGAGTTATTAACGAAAGATAACTACACGAAACTATTTCTTCAAATCGATACATAAACATAAAAAACATTTTAAAAGTTTACTAGTTTAACAGATAGAGTGTTCCTGTATACAAGAAATTCTCCATCATTGCTGTCACAAGGCTTTTCTTTAAAAAAAAGAGGCTCAAACTACATCATCAGTCTATAAAATACCTACATT
>CM032449.1:129600626-129685626 GCA_019049505.1 Pachyrhynchus sulphureomaculatus | reverse complement strand
AAAAAATTATCTGTTTGAGAGACTGTATGGAGTTCAAAATTTGTAAAAGAGATGACCACTAATTTCCAGCTATAGCAAATATGGGTAGGTGTAATGCTAGAAAAACAAATTACATTCGTAATCTCACTTAAAAATAACTATAGCTATAGCTAGAGAATTTAAATTAAACTGATTTGTAAACAACAGTGTACATTTTTTTATGAACAGAACTATACTTCCTCCCACTGCGATAACATTTAATGCCATAAAAATGCGGGCCCTCAATATTAGACCTAATTTGTTTCTTATAATTTGTGGAAATATGAAGAATATTTACAGTAGAAAAATTGCTATTATCTATCGATATTTAAATTAGTGGACTTTCTCACTACATTTGTGGTAGTAAATAAATTTATTGGAAAAAATTGATATTGAAGGACAGGTGCGGTAACTGTACCTTTTATATATATATATATATATATATATATATATATATATATATATATATATATATATATATATATATATATATAACACGCAATGTCTCACTGCCTGTCTGTCCGTTTGTGCACTTATCAATCGAGAACCACTTATCCGATTTACGTGTTTTTTTTTTTAATTTACACATACAGTTTGTCAAGTAAGAACATGTCCGATAATTCATTTTTGGTAGGCGTGATTCAACAAAAAATCGGTAGAGAGAATCTTTGTCTACGAAGCACTTCACTAAAAAAATCAGTCGATTCCGAACTTTCGTGGAAATCAGGTAAAATCCAAAATCAGTCACTTGTTTGAGGCAGTTTTTCTTTGTTCCCATCCAAAGGGGTGTATAATGACACATTCTGCGAAACATGAACCGTGTCTTTATTTTCACGGGACTCGAAATTGACGCTGCGTCAAGGAGCGGCAAATTCTGAAGCACACTGAAGAAACCTTTGCTGGGCGAAAATCACATCGCGAAGCGGCTCACTTCGGCTCACGATAAGATACTAGAGTGACCCTCAAAATTGCTGGACGCCAATCCTATTGAAAACGGTTGGTCCTTTGTAAAGAGAAAGCTCAGAGGAAAGATTCTCGAGGACTTTGACTCAGTTGTCTAATGAGATTCGAAAAATTCGCTGCGCGAGTATGCAGAAAATCTCGTCGACAGCACGTCTCGAAGGTGCCAGGCGATTACTGGGGGAGGCAATTGGACAACTTACTAAGGTAATTGCGCCGTTGTTAGCATACCACTGATGGCAAAAAATGTTCTCAAAATACATTTTTTCAGGAATACGAGCGGTCACGTTTTTATTTGACAGACTATGTTCTCTGGCCAAGTTTTAGTATATATTTTGTTATGTTAGATAACATAATGAATAAGCAGTGACGATAATAGTGAATCAAGTCGAAAAAAGTAAGTAACCAAATATCTAATTAATATACATGGAAGAGTATACGTTAGTTGATCCTTTTGCTCCACGCTCCTCCTATTTTGAATAAGGTTTGGCTATAACTATTAACTTATTTTTCAATATAATCCCCTCCAATTAGTCTACGCTACTTCTGGAGTTTTAACACCATTACGGTCTCCTGGAAAAATGATCGTGTGTCCTCTAACCACTGATTTACTAGGCACGTCACATAATTACTTTACCACCGATATTTTCTATTAATTTTGGAAATAACTTCTTGTTATGAGGAGGCAGAGCAGACGAATAGGTAATTTAATTTTTTTATTGCCTCAAAGTAGTTCGTCAAGGTCTACAGTATCCTTTTTTTTAATTAATAACACAGCCCCACAAAAAAAAAGTGGGGTATACTTTTGATGCGATATATCAGATCCGTAGTATTTTGCCCGCTGATCACGAATCTGACGTCAGAATATCGCCATCACATCTCAATTTTTTTCTAACCTCAAAAAATAAGTAAAAATTAGTAAAAATTAAGAAAAATATACTCCTAAAAAATTGATTCAAGCTTTTTCATGAACCCAAAGATGTATTAATATGTATTCGGACACGCTAAGCTAATATTCATCGGTTGGATTGAGCCATACAGTTCTGTTTTCTTTCTAACCTCAATAAATCAGACAGATATAGTGCTTCTCGAATGCAAAAACGAATTCAAATTAAAATTCAACCGATCCTTACCAAATTTGGTACACGGGGATTTTTTGGGTCGCTGATCACGAATCTGAGGTTGGATTTGCAAAATTCAAAATGGCAGATGTTTTCGCGCCATTTTGAACGCCGAGAAAATTCATCGGTCGATTTTCTTCTTCTACCTGCATCCAGGGCACCTCCACGTGGTGACGGTGGGCAACGGTGTTATTCCACTAGCCGGCAGAGTCCCTGGATGACGGCTTAGATGCCGTCATGGCAGGTAGAAGAAAGAGAATTACGATGCAGGGACTCGGAAACCCAGTATCGGCGGTTGGTCAGGGTGGGAAAGCGGGCCCGCAGCCGTCGTCATCCAGCGACCGTAGCTCTTCATGTGTGGGTGACTTGGCTCATGTAGAGTATAATGCTACAAGAAAACGGTCTCACGGTACAAGGACTTTTTATAAGTGCGATAAAAACAGTGATTCATTTTGTTATATTTGCTGTCAACACGTATTGAGTAAAATGGGGTCACCGATAACGGATAAGATTAAAACCTTATATAAGGATTGTTTTAACATTGAAATACAGCACCAAGATACAGATTGGGTTCCCTACATCATTTGCAGTTCTTGCAAAATAATGTTGTACATCAATAAGAAGGCGATTAAATATTCCAGACCAGCAATATGGAATAGACCATACAGTGAAAATGATTGCTACTTTTGTATGAATGTTGTATCTAGGCATAACCGAAAAAACAAAAGCACTATTACTTATAACGATGTTTCAACAGTAACAAGACCAACTAAACTAATTCCGCCTCCTGAACCACTTGATGCTGATGTTATGGAAACAAATGATTTCACCTTATCAGTTCATGCCGAAAACATTGAGACTGTCGAAAAAGATTCAAACACTGTTACTAATGAATGTTCTAGTGACAACCTATCATATACTAGTGACACAGATAAAGAATTTCTACCATACAACCGTAAACCAGAACCAATACTCGTATCACAGTCAGAACTTAGTGATCTAGTCAGAGATTTAGGCTTATCCAAAGATGGTTCAGAGCATCTTGCTTCCTTTTTAAAGAAAAGACATTTACTTAAGCCAGAAGCTACGATTTCTTATTACAGAAACAGAGATGAAGAATTTCGAAAATATTTCACAATGGACAAGGAATTGTCACTTTCATATTGTACCGATGTAAAAGGTCTAATGGATGAATTTCAAAATAACTCATACGATCCTGAAGAATGGAGACTGTTCATTGATTCTTCTAAACGGAGCATTAAGGCAGTTTTGCTGCATAATACCAACATTTACGCTCCCATTCCGATTGCTCATTCCACAGTTATGGAAGAGCAATATGAAAAAATGAAGCAGCTTTTGATAAAAATAAAATATGCTGATCATAACTGGAAAATTTGTGGAGATCTGAAAATTGTAACAATATTGCTTGGCCAACAGTCAGGGTTTACACTTTATCCCTGTTATAAATGTCTGTGGAATAGCAGAGACAGGGAACGTCATTATAAGAAAAAAATTTGGCCAACAAGAGAATCGTTCACTCCTGGTGAAAATAATGTATTGTTTCCACCATTGGTAGATCCAGGAAAAGTTCTTATTCCCCCGCTTCACATTAAGCTTGGACTTATGAAGCAATTCACGAGAGCATTAGATACAAACGGCCCATGTTTCAAATATTAAATATAAAAAATTTCCGAAATTTTCTGAAGCTAAAATTAAGGCAGGCGTATTTGACGGGCCACAAATAAGAAAATTGTTTCAAGATTCATTATTTGTTACTAAAATGAATAAAGTTGAAAAAGCTGCTTGGCTTAGTTTTAAAGAAGTCGCAACAAACTTTTTGGGAAATAATAAAAGTCCTAAGTACAAAGAAATAGTCGAGAAAATGGTAAAAAATTTTCAAACATTAGGTTGCTTAATGAATCTGAAATTACATTTCCTGGACTCCCACATCGATGATTTCCCAGATAATCTTGGTGACTACAGTGAGGAGCAAGGGGAACGTTTTCACCAAGATCTGAAAATCATAGAAAATCGGTATCAAGGACGATGGGATGACCATATGCTAGCGGACTATTGCTGGTCGCTAAAAAGAGAAACAAGTCCTCAAAAGCGTTTGGGCAGAAAGCCTTTGAATAGGTCATTCGCGGAAAAAAAGAACAAGATACAGCCAAAAAAAGGAAAGTTAGGCGTGGGTCTAACCTTCGCAATTCTAGGGTTTAAGGGTCTACTATTTGAGAGTATATGGTTTAAAAGTCCTGGTTTTGAGTTTATTGGGTCTCATTTTTAAAGTTACAGGGTTATTGAGGTCTATTTTTTGAGGTTACAGGGTGTGGGAGTCTAAGGGTTTAGGGTTTAAGAGTATCAGGTTTGAGGATTCCCAAACTGTATACCAAATTTGGTAGGAATCGGTTGGTTTTCAAAAATTTTGTCCGCCATCTTGGATCCGCCATTTTGAATTTTGCAAATCCGACCTCAGATTCATGATCAGCAACCCAAAAAACCCCCGTGTACCAAATTTTGTAAGAATCGGTTGAATTTTAATTTGAATTCGTTTTTGCATTCGAGAAGCACTATATCTGTCTGATTTATTGAGGTTAGAAAGAAAACAGAACTGTACGGCTTAATCCAACCGATGAATATTAGCTTAGCGTGTCCGAATACATATTAATACATCTTTGGATTCATGAAAAAGCTTGAATCAATTTTTTAGGAGTATATTTTTCTTAATTTTTACTAATTTTTACCTATTTTTTGAGGTTAGAAAAAAATTGAGATGTGATCGCGATATTCTGACGTCAGATTCGTGATCAGCGGGCAAAAATACTACGGATCTGATATATCGCATCAAAAGTATACCCCACTTTTTTTTTTTGTGGGGCTGTGTAATCAATTAGAATTGTCTCGCGTCACAAAAAATGGAGGAACAACCATTCCGGCAAAATGGCCTACTAATTTTAGGTTCGTTTTTAAGCCTGGATCAAATCTGGCGTAAAATCACAACCGAGATCGTTTTTGGGAAATCGTGCTAATTGAGTATTTACTGTGCTGACAACTTTGTTCTGTTAAGATATCATCAAAATGTATATGACAAGTCAATTTTATGTATTACATTCCTCTCCTTCACTCATCTGTCTCACACAACAAAATCTTGGAGATTATGATGTGTTCTTAACTAGTGATAGTTCTCAAAGTCTAACTGTATGTTCATCTTCTCACGAAGTTCTACTGCATTCAAAATCATCACCTCATTTTACTGACTCATAGTCATACCATTTTTACAAGGTATTTAATTACAAATCTACGTCGGACCTGCTCCATTTTAATAAAAACTCTTTGAACTTGGTTTTTTAGGTCTGTATTGACCAACACTATATTTATGAGATAAAAAAAAGTTGATGAAAGAAACCAGATGTAGATCAAGGATGGAGCCTCAGAAATAGATCACGTATTGTCTCGTTTCAGGTAAAACTACAAATATTTAATTTAGATAGGGGGATATTCTTGTAATACAGAATAATTTAGTTCTGGCACCACTTCACAGCATACAATTCATATTTCGTAGTTTTCTATGAAATGGTATTTAATTCCCTTAAAAAAGAAGCAAACTAGGTTCTAAATGTAACTAGATTATTCTAACCTTACCTGGTCTTCCCCTGCCCTTTTTCTTCATCGGAAGCATGTCCTCATCGTCAACGCTGGCAGCGGGCGTCCACGCTGGATCTGAATCTTCAGAATCCTGAAATTCTGGTGGTTCTTCTGGTTCATTTTCATCTTTGATAATGTCGGAGAGACTATTCTTGCCTTTCGCCGCCCTCTTTGTTTGTTCTCGTTTAGGTACATCTTCCGTTTTTACTAGAATTTAATAAAACATATTTTTTAAGTTGTTCACAAACAGATTTATTAGAGTGTTAGAATAACGAAAAATGCAACAAGTGACATGGAGAATTAATATACTAATTAAAACATGTAAACATCAAACTGTATTATTCGAGAGCACCTCCTTGGTTCATTGCCAAGGTAAGGGTTGATATGGTAATGGCTACCATTTCAACGCTTTCAATAAAAACTCTTTTATTATTTCTGATTACCTTAGAACAGTTACATGGTGGACATGAAAGAAAGCCACGATAAAGCAATTAATAAAGTTAGAGGATGATTTGTGTAAACAATAGAGAGATTTTGCAATGCCTATTTTTCACATGCCTTTGTCGTTATCGTTATCACAAGCATGTCAGTATTAACGCGAAGGAATTGCAAGGTTGGTATTCATCTTTTATAAACTTCGGGGACCTTTTTTTTTTTTTTTATTCATTTCATGGTTAAGTACACTGGTTGGTTACAGGATGGCTCACAAAAGTGGTACACGGATGGATCCAAAACGCTCCAAGGAGTGGGAGCAGGAATAGTGGGGCCTAGAGCACGTAGATCAATAACCTTGAGCAAGGACACAACAATTTTCCAAGCGGAACTATACGCAATATCGGAAACTGTAGGAATCCTATCCGAAATTGGACAAATGGGAGTAAGGATTAAAATACTCTCGGACAGTCAATCAGTCCTCAAGGCCCTGGGCAGTTGTACATTTACGTCCAGGGCAGTACTAGAGTGTCACAACATGCTCAACAAAGTGTCACAACATGCTCAACAAAGTGTCACAACATGCTCAACAACCTGGCGATTCAGAATCAGATTACTCTGGTCTGGGTGCCAGGACATGAGGGGCACAGAGGAAATGAGATGGCCGACATCTACGCCAAAAGGGGGGCTGAGGGGACTTTCACTGGACCCACTCCATCCTTTGGCTTCAACAAGAGTCTCCTTAAAGGGGAGATGAAGAAATGGACAACATCCATCGTGGGGAAACACTGGAACGATATTAATGGCCTCGAACATTCCAAAAAGCTTCTGAGCTTTGATGTTAAGAGGGCGGACTTTGCTCACGGGTCACTATGCCTGTAATAAGCACCTATACAGAATGGGCATTTCAAATACCAGCACTTGCAGATTCTGCGGTGAAGAAGAGGAGTCAATGGAACACTTGATCACTAACTGTGTGGCACTGGGACACAGGAGATACAGTCTATTACATGCCTATACGCTGGGTGAACAGGACTTGCCAACACTCCCATTGAAGGAGCTGGTCCGGTTTCTTGACGTATTAAACCCGTGAAAGACAAGAGGAGGCACAATAGATCAACGATGGTCGCAGTGCAAAGGGCCGTTTTGGGCCAGACTCCACCTTTATTACATTACATTACATTAAGTACACTGGTTATTAGTATTAGATGGGTCAACACAAGTTTCTAAATGAAAGCGGTCTCTAGCAGGTTCCTATTACTTCCTTAAATATTTCCAAGGTAATATGAATATGCGATAAATAAAATTTTATTTGAAATTAGCACTACACACACTATAATGCCATTGTGTGACAAATATTGCAAATTCCCAACATAATCTGAACACTAATTAACTGTTGTCAGTGTTATTTGCTATAAAAGATTATCATTTCAATTTGACTGTATTTAGTTAGTGGTTTGTATACCTAAGTAGAAAAAAAAAACAAGCCCTATTATAATAGCGATAAGAATAACGAACCTCAAATACCTTCTCTCATAAGTTTCTAAATAAATCGTTATCCTTAATAAAGGTTTCTCTTATTTTGTTTCGATACTGAGCAAGTTCCAAATCGTAGACGCGTACTTCAAGTAACGATAACAGCTGGATCCTTATATTTGATTTCTTCTCTTTACTACTACGCAAGCTCCTAACGGTTGGCGCATGCTTCAAATAAAGACAGCGGCCTACCGAAATAAGCGTTGCAAAATCTCTCTATTAAGAATTAGAATAGAATTAATAGTGAAAGTGGGTAGTAATTATAGGAGTTAGGTACTGTAATATAAATTTGTTCCTAAAATTAGCTGCATTTATTTATGTACCCCGCTAAGTCTGCCTGTGAAGTTGTAATTTTTTCATTAGTTTAAATATAGTTGGTTGTCACGAAACCTGTTACAATATGTAAAAAAATGATTATGATGATATTTAACAATTAGGTTTATATTTATACTAGAGCCATTTTACTTGCTTCAAAATAAAAAATTGTCACGGGCCATACGTGTATTGCTCTTAAAATCGTTACTTTTTCACTAATCAGTATCACCAAAGGAAATGGTTTCGAAGATTGAAAATTTGAAAATAAGTCCGAGGGTTTATTTGAGAATTAAATCTTTGTAGGAACATATCTTTCTGTGGGTGTGGGTTCGATAGCCTGCTGGGCCAACATTTATGTAAAACGATGTACATTAATTAAATTTTGTACATAAAGAAACGATTAATGATTTATTTATTTTTTTTTTCAAAAATGATCATTCCTTTTTTTATACACCTTCAATTCGGTATCATTTGATTATTAGAAACTACTAAAAACGGGACAATTTGTCAATAAGACGACATATTACCACAAAACTGCAATTTTCATATTGTTAGTTAATTTTTGTGGCTCTTTATAACTAGACAATAAAAACTGAAGCATTAAATAATGAAAGAAAATATTCCTTTTGATAAAAAAAAAGATGAAAAATAAGACCGAGTCATGTTCTATATTTTTAGGAATAACAGAAGTTCCTTCTCATAAAATTTCAACTGACATAATCTTTTAAATAACATATTCGACAATACTTCAACCAAAAATTCAAAATGTGTAAGCACATAGAAAATAAAAGAAGTTAACGCCCACTATGCGCAAATTACTAATTTATCCATGTACTGACTGTGAGAACAGTCAATTGTATTTTACTACATTTGTAAAAAAAAATAATTATAATACTCCTTGTAAACTTACTTTTATCTTTTGTTTTGTCTTTGTCCTTTTTAATTTTTCCTTCTTTCAGCATTTTTTCTTTCTCTAACATTCTTTGTCTCTTTCTCTCGGTGGGCCCTCCAGGTTTACACGGTCTACCTTGCCGCTGTTTTCGTTCTATTCTTTCTTTTTCTCTTTCTCTGTAAAATTGAAAACAGTGTTAATTTACGAAATTTCATATAACTTGTTAAAATTAACATTGAAACGTAAATAGTATTCATCAATGAAAAAGATGTTTAATTGTAATTTTGACTTTTTTATGTTAGATATTTTATTACATGTGAAATATTTTGAAAGAGCATTTTATAGTAATATAACACTCAAACCACTGCCGAAACATTATATTTGGGCAAATTTAGCAACATGTTTAAAAATATAAATTAGACATTATTACAAATAAATATTTTAACAATGCAAGGATGCTTCATAAGCTTCATAAGGTGTAAGGAAAAAATTACATAATTTCTACTTGTTTTAAAGTGGGCTAATCAATCCCACTACGTATATTCAAATAGCATCTTGTTACTAGATGGAGAATGTTATATATGTTAAGAATTTAATGTATTTAAAGTAAATTATAGACGCTTCCATAAAAATTATCGCGTTACAGTAAATAATAACGTTACGTTGTTACTTTTGGACACCCTATGAGGAAATTTGGCTAGAAAATGTTCTAATGCGGCTTGTGTTTTTTTGATCTATCACAGTCTGTTTTTTTTATGATGCGATACAAATTTTTAAATAAACCTCTGCAATTTTGTATAGGGGACCAGAAAAATTATTCCGGTCAACTCTGGATTGTAGTCTTAACTTGAGGAACAAAAATTGATATTGCCCAAAAGAAAGCTGTTAAGCCGTTCTCAAGTTATGGGCTATCAAAGTTGCTATAAATATAAATAACCCATAGTGTACAATCTCAGATCAGAAAAGTATACTAAAGGAATAAATCAAATCATCATCTCGAACACGCAGTTCTAAATACTCATTAAATACTAATACTAAATTAGACACACTAATCCAAGCATTACAAGTTGATATTTCACATAAAAGGTACTCAACAATAAAAAAACAAAAATCACATAAATATAGCAAAGACTAAGGAATTTTGCAATTCAAATCTGACATTTCCATTTAAAATAATTTAAAAACAATATAATTCTCAAATTCCTCAGCTTCAAGAACTCTAAAAAAGAACGTATAAAACGATGTATTCGACGCACACTCTTTTTCCCCTCCTTCGCCCCTTTAACCCATTTTATGGTTTTCTATAAATAATTATGATGCTTAAAGACCAGTAAAAATTCTCACTCAGAGGATATTGCTCAAAAACTATGGGTTACTTTCATAATTCAAGTATTACTTGTGTATCTAATTTGAAATCATATCTGATTCATTCGTTCCAGAGTTATCATGCCAACAGACAGGCAGACTGACACAAATACGAAACTGTTTTTCATAATATAGGAACTCTTGAAATTTGAAGAAATGTCAAAATCCAATGTGATTTTTTCACAAGTACAATAATTTCCTTAGTGAGAGTAAAAAACAATATTAAAAAAAGGCTAAGGTAAATAAAAATGCAATACTAGTTCCTATTTTTGTAACAGCATTCTCGTTAGTATTTTCAAATATTAGAACATGCACAAATTCATTTATAATTTGCTACCAGTTTCAACAAAATTAGTATCAGACTTGAAAAGTAATCGCAGATTAAACTGTAGCTACATTTTATTTATCCATATTTTTTGTTTATTTTTTTTATTTCAATAGAAAAAAACTAGACATTTAATATCTTTCTGAAAGTTAAAAATTGACAGGGTTGTTACAATTTTTACATCAATAATTCATCCTTATCTATAATATATATATATATATATATATATATATATATATATATATATATATATATATATATATAAAATGCAACGTATCTCTGTCTGTCTGACCCTTAGTGCGCTTATCACTGGAGAACCCCTTATCCGATTTACGTACTTTTTTTTAAAAACATACATATGGTATCTGGCCAGGTTATAGGCTATATTTTATTACGATAGGTAGTATAAGGAATGAGCAGTGACGATAATAGGGAATGAAGTCGGAAAAAAAAGTTTGTCGCTAGCGCGTTCTCTTGCAATATACAGCCTAAACCATTAAATATGGAACAATATTATGTAGCAGAGAATATCTATAATCTATAATATATATAAAATGCAATGTCTCTCTGTCTGTCTATCCATTAGTGCGTTTATCACGCGAGAACCACTTATCCGATTTATGTACTTTTTTTTTAAAAACATACATATGTTCTCTGGTCAGGTTATAGGCTATATTTTATAACGTTAGGTAACATGAGGAATAAGCAGTCACGATAATAGTGAATCAAATCGGAAAAAAGTTTGCCGCTAGCGCGTTCTCTTGCAATACACTGCCTAAACCACTAAATATGGAACAATATTATGTAGCAAAGGATATCTATAATATATATAAAATGCAACGTGTCTCTGTTTGTCCGTTTGTGCGCTTATCACTGGAGAACCACTTATTCGATTTATGTGCTTTTTTTTTAAACATGCTAAACCATTAAATATGGAACAATATGATGTAGTAAAGAATATCTATAATACATATAAAATGCAACGTCTCTCTGCCTGTCTGTCTATCCGTTAGTGCGCTTATCACTGCAGAACCACTTATCCGATTTACGTGCTTTTTTTTTAAATATACATATGTTCTCTGGCCAGGTTATAGGAAATATTTTACTGCGTTAGGTAACATAAGGAATAAGCAGTGACGATAATGGTGAATCAAGTCGGAAAAGAGGTTACCGTTAGCGCGTTCTCTTACAATACATTGCCTAGACCATTAAATATGGAACAATATCATGCTGCAAAGAATATAATATATATAAAATGCAACGTCTCTCTGTCTGTCTGCCTGTCCGTTAGTGCGCTTATCACTTGAGAACCACTTATCCGATTTACGTGTTTTTTATAAATTTATACATATGTTCTCTATAATTCGATATAAGCCTAGATAATGGGAGATAAGGTGAGGTAATGGGAGATAAGTATAAATAATGGGAGATAAGGAGAAATAATGGGAGATAAGCAGAGATAAGTCTAAATAATGGGAATTATGGTGAAATAATGGGAGATAAGGAGAAATAATTGGAGATAAGGAGAAATATTGCGAGATAAGTCGAGAGAAGCCTAGATAATGGGAGATAAGGTGATATAATGGGAGATAAGGGGAAATAATGCGAGATAAGCCTAGATAATGGAAATTATGTAGAGATAATGGGAGATTAGGAGAAATAATGGGAGATAAGGGGAAATAATGGAAGATATTTTATTACGTTAGGTAATATAAGGAATATGCAGTGACGATAGTAGTGAATCAAGTCCACGCGAGCGGAGCCGCGGACACTGCTGGTTTAAAAATAAAATAAAAAATACTGTTCCCTGATTTTTATTTTTAATAATTAGGATGTTTCAGTTGTAACTTGACATATACTGAAATTAAATTTCTTAAAACCATTTATAGGCAGATTCTTCAAAAGGGTCTTAAAGTGAGACATGATTTAGTTACCATAAAAGTTGTAACATTTAGTTGTCCAGTTGACTCTTGCTTTTGACACTGTTATATTTTTATTTACCACAACTTTGACATGAATTGAAAATAAAAAAACCGGTCAAGGGCAAGTTGGACTTGCGCAATTAGACTTCTGTACAGTGACTGCTTTTAAAATAAAATGAAATCCTTACCTAAGCTAAGTTAATTAGGTCCCTCACATGTATATATTTTAAGATCCAATATGTATTTTCACGTTTTTTCTTAGTCAATAATATATAATAGTTATGGCATCTTAGCTACCTAATAGCCAATAAATCAATTTAGCTCAATCTAGAATCTAGTAATAAAAGTGTAAAACAAATACTACCTAAATATTGGTTTAATTATAAACAAATAAAATAAAATTCCTTCGTCTTGATATAGTAGCGACGAGCGACCAATAATGTACTTGAAAGTATATTAACAAAACTCTCACCATTGTGTCGAGGAACAGAGTTTTCATGATTTTTTATATCAGAAAAATTATCAAACTATACTTTATTTAGACTATTCCAGAATTTTTTCACAATTTTTTGATCAGTACTTTTCGAGATAGAGTGGGTAGCCATTTTTTAAAATTAATACAATGAAAAGTGTGCGTGTATATATTTTTGACACTCACTAGATGACCTGGTAAATTTTGTTTTTCGATTTCACCTTCCAAAACTAACCCTTAAGTCAAAATTTAACTTTCAAAACTACAAGGTGGCTCTCATTGAGCCATCGATTCCTATATTTGTGCCAAATTTCAACTTTCTACATCAAATAGTTTCGGAGAAAATCGAGCGTGACGGACGGACGGATAGACAGACAAACGGACATCCAAGTGATGTCATAAGTGCTCCCTTTAGAACACTAAAAATTTTATAGTTTTTAAAATAATATTTCATTTTTATCAGTTTATTCATTAACAAAAAAAAATTCTAGGCTCGTACTTTGTACTTATAGTATTTAGCGCGCTTGTCCAATTAAATCCGGAATTGTAAAATTACGTAATTTTAACCTTTTTAGAAAAAGAGGCGGTAATAACTTTTTAACCGATCTAATGAAGAATTTTTTCCTGGCATCCGTTATAAAACTAATTGAATAAATTATGTTTATTACCCATTTACATAAAAGATGTTTACTTTTTATAGGTTTACTCTTAAAATTTCATTTACATGTGTACCTAAATTCGCCCAAATTAAAATTAAAAGCACTGGAACGATCCCCAAGATATAAATTTTGTTTTTTTTATTTCACACCTTGATTTATTGGAATTTGCATGCAAAATTTCATTGTCGACGCCAGATGGTTTTTCCGGATTCTTGTCTTTTGGATCATTGGACTGTATTTGTGACCTACAATATTAATTTAGAAACCAAAGTTGTTTTATCCTGTGTAGCGAATATTCTTTTTGCAAATATTTATTGTTAATGTATAGTGTACAGTGGACTAGCGGACGAAAACTATCAGTAAGATCTTTTGTTAATTATGTATCATTTATGCCAATCCTCTGTCAAAAGTGTAAGTGCAATACTTGTTGAATACACAATCCCGTGAGACCGCTTCCGAGAATAACAGTGAGTTAGGATATTTCACTTTATTTCTTGCAGAGATGGTATTACTCGTTTAGGGTCTTAGTACATTCTAAACTTGTCGGTATACTTTGCTTTTGGATTAAAGTTTCTGTAGCTCTCCTGCAGAAACATCATTGCAGTCTGTTGTTAACTAGCAGTACTTAGATGTAAAGTTTAGACCGGTACTGCTAGGAGATTTGTTGCATAAAGCTAATGATTATTTTCTTCACCTGCAGTCCAGTGATGCGCCTCTAATAGAACGAAACATATCTTAATATGATAAACAGTTAGCACACCCAAGGTGGTCCTTAATTTCTTCCCACTTTGAACCGAAGCTGATCTTCGTCCGCTAAGCCACCATATATTTAGTCTGGGTATTCATTTATAGATGCCAAACACACATCACATGTATTATTAATTTGCTATTAATACTTACTTTTCCCTCACAGGATCCAGCGGCTTCTGATTTGTTTTTTTAGGACCAAAGAAATCTTCATCTGAACTGAAGCCATCATCTGAACTGCCAAATGAATCTTTTTTCCTCTCTTTAGGTAAAGGGAAATATCTGTAAAAAATAATTACTTTTCAATTAATATTCGAAATCTATCATAACTGAAATGTTATTCTCAATGTAAAATAAATAAATACTTAAATTATTAAAGTACTTCTCAATATAAGATAAATAAATAAGGGGAATATTTGAACAATATTTACATGCAGTAACTTGCCGATGTTTCGTCTACGATTACACAAGGCATCTTTAGAGATCTTTAATCTTCAAAATTAGAACCACTGAGTTCACTCTTCGTTGTAATCGTAGGCAAAACGTCGGAAAGTTAACCCAAATTGTCACGGTCTAATTCATTCATTGTTCGTTTACTCGTTTACTAAGCCGCTTCGCCCCACTAATTAATAATTAGGAACGAAAATGGCACCAAGTAATAAAAAGTCACTAATTTGGAAATATTTTGATATTTGTGAGAGTGATAATAAGTTCGCTTTATGTTTGTTGTACAAGTACAAGATATCTCGTAGAGGAGAAGGCAAATAGGCCGGTACGTCTTCCATGAAAAATCATGTGAAAAGTAAATATAGCGAGCTTATTGCCACTGCAAGTGAATCTACGAATTTGTCAATTTTGGCGCAAAAGCAATTGACCTTAGAAGAAACTGCAGAAAGAAAAATACTATGGGATGTGAATGACGCAAAATCGTTATCATTGTTTCATTGCAGAGATGATCGCATTAGACAATGAACCACTGTCCATTATAGAACGATTTACGCGATTTCATGTAGAGGCATTGCCTCGTTACAAAGTTTCGAATCGAACTTTCATAGCTGTTATACTTGATATTTATGACCAAATTTATACTAAAATTGAAACAAATATTGCTAAAGCCACAAATATTTCAGTATGGACTTGTTTAAATAATAATACGCTTTTCTTGAGTTTCACGGCCCATTAGTTGTCATCTGAATTTAAACTCAAACACGCTGTTTTGGTTTGAAGGATCACACACAGGAGAGAACATAGCTAAAAAAACTGAATGCAAAAGCGGCTCGCTGGAATATTCCCCAGAAGGTCTAAGAGTCGCAGAGTATGATTCTGGAAAATGTTTCATCCATTCGCTTCAGCCCGTCATCAACAAATCTTTGCAGCCACAACCTGAAGTCAGGAATATGATATTTGCTGATCACTCTGCCTTGGCTAAATAGTGAAAAATTTGGCCGGGTAGGCCGGATACCGGATAGTAACCGGATATCCGTTGCATCTCTATTCATTAATAAATTAAGTCCTTCATTTAAAAATAGGCGATAGGTATTAACTAGGATAAATTCTTCAAAAAAATGATTTACGACCCACTCTAATAAGACAGACAACAACAGAAAGTGTTCTTTATAGTTTAAAAAATTACGTCTAATGGATAATGAGGAAAAATTCTGTATGAGCTTATGACGAGTTGATTACAGCGTTTTATTAGAAACTCTGGAAATGTTTGATGTGAGAGGAGTGTTAGCTTGGTTCCGTTCAAATTTGTCTAGTTAAAAATAGTATGTTCGTTTTCGCTGTGTATGTGAATAAATATGGCTGATGGTGTGTCTCGTAGATTAGTGCTTTCGCCGTTGCTATTCAGAAATTACGTTAATGATCTCCCCATTGTTATTCTCTATTAAGTAATAGCAATCCCAAAAAATTAGAGGAAGTAACCAAGATGAGTTAATATTGATAAACGTCATTTTAGATTATTTAATATAGGTTTCAGAAAAGGTGTATGAAAACCAAAAACAGAGCCCACACTTTCTAGAGATTATGACTTCGTGTTACATATATAAAGGTTTGCTATTAATGTTTCATAAAGGAAAAAAATAGATATAATTCCACGTCTACAAATACCACATAACTCACCGAACGACCTCGTTCCCCCCAATACTTGCAAGTACCGCCAAATATTAAAATATTGTTTTTATTTTATGATTCAACTGTTAAAAGTACACTAACATATGGCTCCGAAGTTTGGCAAGGCAATGGAACGAAAACTCTTTGCCACAGAGATGGACTTTTTGAAAAGATCGGCCAGAATATCGAAACTAGAAAGGGTAAGAAACGAGGAGATCAGCAAGCTAACAAAAGAAAGAACTATTATAGAAAAAATCTACAGAAAACAATTAATCTGGTACAGGTATGTTAACCGAATGGATGGGGAAAGACTGTGGAAAATGGTAATGCACTAGAGACCTAAAGAGGAGCGCAAACGCAGACGCCCACGAGAAATGTGGATGAAAGGAGTAACAAGGATAATGTCTTTGAGAAATCCGCAAGATGGAGAACGGAACAACAGGAAATGATGGCAGCAAGGAACCCGAAGACGGCTATATTCGCTGTGAACTCTGTTATATATATAATATATATATATATATATATATATATATATATATATATATATATATATATATATATATTTTGCTATATAATTTTTTTCCTGGATTTTTGAAAAATTTAAAAACAGGTAAAAAACGAAAAAGAAATTTAAGGAAAGAATTATTTTCTGATACAAGGAGAGAGAATTTCTAAGAAATTTTTGAAATATATCAATATCTTATTTGTATTTAATTTTTAAATTCTGACTTATTTAGTTTACGAATTGATCGAGATTCGTTTGTGTATGATACGTATGGATTTTGACTTAAAGTAGACATAAAATTACCGCTGATATATTTATGTCACCACTTTCGTATTTTTTCATTTATAGCTATTTTTTTTTTAAATTATTGTTTACAGGTAAAGTTGGATAAAAATGATTTTTACTTACCTAGGATCATCCTGCGGGTCTCCACTGGTCGTTAATCGCGTCACTCCCGGTGGTGGTCCAGTTAGGTTAGGTAGTACAGTGCCCCCCGCTACTGCTCCGTTAGTATCGGGGGGCGCTCCAGGGCCCCCCGGTTGTGGAGGAGGTTTATTACCGTCTTCCGTCGGTCTTCGCGTCCATGTGTTCGCGGTTTGTTTACTCCTACCTGGTCCACCTACTTAAAAAAACATACCTTATACCATTTTCTATATAGATGTAAGTTTTTATAAATTATTTAATTTACTCAGCGACCTCCCTAGATTTGATCAAAACTTTGTGGTAATATTTAACAACTAGTAATTTCGGAATATGTGCAAGAATAAACAAAATTTAAATGTAATTACGTTTAGTTAAGACATATAAGGGGGGTAGCTTTGAACATATTTTGTTATATACCCTTTTCAATGTTGTTGGACTTAAGAGATTTAAAAAAATAATAGAAATTGTACATAGGAGGGCTAGAATAAGATTAACAAAATGACCTGACTTTGTCTTATTTTTAAGTAAAAAGACAATGTTACTTTAAATTATACATGTAAAGTAAATAAGAGGAGTAATATACAGGGTCGGTCCTAAAAATAAGTAGCATGATTTTTTCTCGCCACGCGGACGGCTAGGGTAGGGCGATTTGTGGTGGGAGATCTTGGAAAAGCAACACAACCCGCATCATTTGCCTGCGGGCCGTTACAGTATGCGGATCGCTGCTAGACTGGACCCCTGTTGGAGGGTCGCGTCACGAATTCAAGAAGCCACGTTCCATGAAGCAACAATAGGCAATAAAATTTTGTGTTAAGCTCGGAAAATCGGGTTCGGAGATCATGACCATGGTTAAGGAGACTTACGGGAATGAAACAATGTCCCAAGGAATGTGAAAAAAGTGAGAGCCATGCTCAATTCCGATCGAAGCCTGATCAGAATGTTAGCAGAAGAGTGCAATATTCAGAAAACCACAGTGTATCGCATTTTTACAAAGTTTTAGCCATCAGAACGCTGCCCCAACTACCCTACAGTCCCGATGTGGCACCGCCGGAGTTCTTTTTATTTCCAAGAAGGGAACGCTGGATAACATCAAAGAGGCCGTGCTGAGGTGCCTGAACGAGGTTCCCGTTAACGCCTTCCGGGAAGCGTACTGCGACTGGTATAAGTGCTGGCAACAGTGTGTCGATGCACAAGGGTGCGCTATTTTGAAGAATTTTAGTAATTTGTACTTTGATCTGCAATAAATTTTTTTCCCGGATTTATTTTACTTATTTTTGGGACAAACCCTGTATATTCGAATATATCTCTGAAGTTCTTTTATTCTGATTAATAGCTGACCATAACGTATGGCATTTCATTCTTTAAAATACCTAGCAAAAATGCTTCAATGTTTATCGTACAACTTATAATTGTAAAAGTAAAACTACTACTATAATATATAATAATAAAATAACTACCAAACGCTAAATTACTAGCCACCACAGCTTCAAATTTAACTTACATTGGGGGGGGGGGGGGGGGGGGGGGGGGGGGGGGGGGGGGGGGGGGGGGGGGGGGGTTTAGTTCTTACACATCAACATTATTTTAAATTTTTTCTCTATACTTTCTGCAAATCTAATAAATCAATAACTGATATTTATTATTTTGGCATTTTTAATTATTGACATTGTCAAAATTCTTAGCTATGAAATATGATAACTTAAATATTTAGAAAAAAAACGTGCTAGAAAAATGACTAGCTAGTGATTCATATAAAAATGAATCCTATCAAATATATAAACTTACCTCTCATAACAGGTGGAGGTGATGTATCCCGTTCACCCTGAAGAAACTTAAGATAACTACTCATAAAGCCTGCGCCAGGACCCGAAATTTTATCCGTAGGTTTCGGAGGTGCTGGTACCGGTGGCTTATTATGCATGTTTGAATGGTTCATTGTTGGCGGTCGGGGCGTGGTAACTAAAAATAAATACTCAATGTATATAAAGGTGTTCTTGGAATTCTAAAAAATAGCAAACGAGATTGTCAATGATTTACATGTAAAAAATTATAAAAGTTCATATTTTAATTATACTCCATGTCAAATGTCTCCCACGTCAATAACAGTATATTTAGAATTTGGTACATATATTTAAATT
This sequence comes from Pachyrhynchus sulphureomaculatus, assembly GCA_019049505.1. NCBI lineage: Eukaryota > Metazoa > Arthropoda > Insecta > Coleoptera > Curculionidae > Pachyrhynchus > Pachyrhynchus sulphureomaculatus. The sequence goes on along the minus strand of CM032449.1, from coordinate 129,666,036 downwards.
TAAAGAAATTAGAAACATTGAAAATTACAAGAAGTTAGTAATAACATACATTACTAGAATAGAGAGGTTTTGTAACGCTTATTTTTTTCACATGCATTTGTTCTAATTGTTATCTCAAGCATGCGCAATATTAACAGAATTGCAATAAAAAAACTAAAAGTAAGGCAAGGTATAGTATTTATCTACTATAAACTGATGTCTGTGGAACGAGGATGGTTAAGCATACTGGTTATTAGTATTTGATGGGTCAAGTTTCTAAATTATAAGTTGTGTCTAGCAGGTTTCTACCAATCTTCTTCAATATTTCTAAGTTAATACGAATGTGTGATAAATAAAATTTCAATTGAAATTAGCTCTAGATCACAGTTATTACTTCTGCACTAAACACTTTATTTTTTTCACTTGACGCTAACCATGTTAGCATCATCAGGAGCAATTAGTAAGTCGACAGTCATCACCTGTGATGATGCTCACATGGTGAGAGAAAAGCGTGTCAGGTGCAAAAATAAAGTGTTTGTTGTAGTGGTGATAACTATTCCGTAATGCCATTGTGCCAAAGATTGCAAAATTCCAACATAATCTGAACACTAATTACCTGTCGTGAATGTTATGTGCAATAAAATATTTCAATTTTACTCTATTTTCTTAGTGGTTTGTATACCTAAGAAGGAAAAAAAAACAGGCAGTACCGTAATAGCGATAAGAATAACGTATTTCAAAACCCCTGTCTTATAAGTTTCTAAATAAGGGAAATCGTTATACTTAATAAATGTTACTCTTCTTTTGTTTCAATACTACTCATGGTTCAAATAACGATAACAGCCGAGGTGTTGTATTTAATTTCTTCTCTTTACTATTGCGCATGCTTGAAATAAGATAAAGTGGCCTGCTAAAATAAGCGTTGCAAAATCTTTCTAATATTTCAAAGCATATTTTCTAAAAACTTCAATGGCGTTTGCCGATCAGGAGTAAATAATATAATTAGTGCTCCGTACGGAACATTGTGTAAGATTTCAAGGTCATCAGTTTTCAATAAAGATAGGAAAAAAAACTTCGTTGAAAACTCATTTTGTGGTGTGTTTTGTGTGTCATTGATGATTTTATACCGCCGTAACAAAAATTTTTATTTTAAAAACAACGTACGGAACACTAATTGCACTTGAGCGGTTATTTTTTCTAAAGTCATGACTGAAATACTTGTCTTGAATGAGTTCACTGAAACGGTTTGGAGATATTAATGATCACAATTCGTAAAAATTTATAGATATTGTTCTTAGCAAAGATTAGAATTAGAAGAACACATTTTTTTTTCACATAATACAATGATTAAAGTTTTAAAAATATACAAAACATTGAAAGTTATGCAATAGGCAAACGGCATTAATCTGGGATGGATAATAAAGATTCTAATTAATAACGATTAGTTATTTTGATAGAACACTTCCACAGGCTACAAAGCTAATAGGTAAAATTTTTCTACATTTCTCCTGTACCCACTGAAGAAGTAAAGCTGACGTTTCGCCAATAATTCTGCCAGCTTCTTCAGAGCTTGTTCCGACAACTGACTTCTTTGTAATTTAGAAAAAAACTGTGTTAGATTCGAAGAAAATCAGTTCTCGGAACAAGCTCTGAAGAAGCCGGATGTTCGCGAAACGTCAACATCACTATTTCAATTAGGACAGGAAAAATCCAAAAGAATTATCCCTATAAAACTGGAGTTAGGTGGTTGTCGTATTTTGTTTAAAATTTTGCAGTCTCGAGTCCTGATAATAATCTCAACAGAATGATATTAAAATATATGAATTTCTAAAGAGAATAATTTTGATAACTAAAATATAACAGTAATTATGAAACAAAAGAACTAACCTGAATTAACCATACAGAATAACATTTAAAGGATTTTTAGTTTCTTCTAAAAATAAATGTAAGAGATAACCTGTACTGTACGCTATAAAACTAGATCCTTCAAATATTTCATTTTTACCTTCAGACAGAAAGTTCAATTCTTCTTCAATATTTGGTACCACAACTTTCGGTTGGTCATCAGGTTGTTGGTACTGTTGCTGTTGTTGTTGTTGCTGCTGCTGCTGCTGTTGTTGCTGTTGTTGTTGTTGGGCTGTCACGTGTTGTTGAGGCGCTTGTTCATTATAATTAGTCAGTGGTGTAAGTTCGACGGTTGATTGGAACTCGGTAGGATGATTTGCTAGGTGGAACGGTGCAAAATAGGGTAATGGAGGGGGTGGATGGTGACCGTGAGGATGAGGAACCTACAAAAGAAAATAATCCTTAAATATTAAACAAACATATATATACTACAAATTAGCTTTTTGATCTGCAGAGGGGACAAAAGTATTAAGAAATTGTTAAGTATGTATTAGGGATGTCATAAATTTATGAAAATTTTTCTCCTAAACCTAGACTGTTGAAACAATGAAATTCTTATTCAGATTTTGATAAGATACAGGCAGGGATTATGAATATATTTTTTTTTTATATGAAACCTTTCCTAGTTATTTTTGACTTGATCTATGCTTTGAGAGATTGCTAACCATTTTGGGAACTGTTTTCTATAATTACGACAAATATACAATAATAGCCAAAAATATTAAGTTAATTATTAATTATATATATATATATATATATATATATATATATATATATATATATATCTATATATATATATATATATATATATACATATACATATATATATATATATATATATATATATATATATATATATATATATATATATATATTAGTTAAAAATTAAGGAAATAATCGTTATCACACTAATTCAAGTTATTTTAAGATTGCCTACCATCAGTCCTTGGTGCTGTTGATGTAAGGCCGCCTGTGTACTAAATATTTTAGACGTTGGAGGGCAAGGTTCCACCTGTCAAATTCGAAGTAAACACCATTTTGCTGTTGAGGATTGGCACCTGAACTATGAGCTGGTGGAGGGACCCGACCTAAAATAAAAATAGCAAATTAAACAAAATTTTTTAAACGATTAGTAATAATAATAATAAGCTGTTCCTTCACACACACAAATGCAATTCACAATTTTTGCAACATTTCAACGTTCGAGAAATAAATTTTTGTTGGTATTTTCCTATAAGATGTATTATTAATTTTAACATGAAAAATAATTCACTATTGATTCAATAAAAAAGACTCTACGGTAAAACTGATCAAATGATTAATGTAACAGTAAAGAAACTAACAGCAAAACTAGGAAAACCCAACATAGTTTCCTTTAAGAGCGATACAGTTCCAATTCCAATATTTGGATACCTTTCACAGATTACGATTTGTCGAGCTTAAAATAAGCCTTAGTTTCCCATTTGATTTTTTCATTTCAGCCAAAATTCTTTCCCTGGAGCCACCTTTTCAAATTTGAAAAGAGCTAATAATAACTAGGGGCCAGATCTGGTGAATACGGCGGATGAGGAGAGATTCATTGGTCCAATTTCACTATGGATTTTATGGAGTTGTGAGCTGCTAAATGCGGCCTCTTTTTGCTTGATTTCACCATTCAAATAGTTCAATAAACCAACGTAATAGTCGATTAGAATTATTCCATGCGCATTCCAAAAATCCATGCCCTTTCCACGTGATCTTTGTTTTTGGACGCTTCGGGCGGCTTTCATGGGGTTCAGGCCACTCTGCGGACTGCCTGTTAGACTCAGGCGTGTAGTGGTGGATCCATGTTTCGTCCATTGTTACGAATCGGAGCAAAAATTCGTTTGGATTATGCCGAAACGGTACCAAACAGCGTTCTGACTCTTCCGACACGTTGCTGCTTTTGATCAATTGTGAGAGTGCGCGGAACTCATCAGGCACGAAGATTTTTCATACGCAAATACTCATTCAAAATATGCCTCACGCGTTCTATTAATATCTTTACGATGTCAACAATTTCTCTCACTTTCACTTTGCGGTCACTCAGAACAATATGGTGGATTTTTTGTTTTTTTGGCTAGCTGCCTCATTTGGACGTCCTGACCGCATTTAAATTCATTTTTGTTTGTGCTGCCGGAAAGTCTCGGGACTTTTTCACCCCATATAGTATAAACTTGTATGTATGGATGTATGTATATCTTCTTCTTCATAAGCCACTGCTTCTTCACTGCAGGAGATAGGCCTCTCCAAGTTTCTTCCAATTGTTTCTATCCTGTGTAAGATCGAGCATCTACTGCCTGCTATCAACCTGATATTATCAGTTCATCTTTTATTGGTCATTCGACACTTCCTCTACTCTCCCAAGGTCTTAATTTAAGTAATTTTGTTGTCCATCTACCATCATTCGTTCTAGCCATATGCCCCGCCCATTGCCACTTTAATTTTGTCACCTTTTACTGATGTCTGAAATTTTTGTTGTTCGTCTGATATCCTCGCTTTTAATGTGTTCTCGTAAAACTAACACCTAACATCTGTCTTTCCATGGCCCGTTGAGTATGTTGGAGTTGACAAAGACTATTTCTTGTAAGGGTCATGGTCTCCAGCCCATATGTATTTACTGGAAGTATGCAGCTCTCATACACTTTTCTTTTTAAGGTCATAGGGATATGTGTGCTTTTTAGAATGAATCCCAGTTTTTGAAATGCAGTCCAGTTAAGACCAATTCACTTTGGTATTTCCGTTGTTTAATTGTCCCTATCCAATCTAATCTTATGTCCCAAGTATATATATTCTTCCACTCTCTCGATCTCTTCGGTGCCGACTAAATTTTTGTGCTTTGTGGCCTAGAAGTTTTGTTTTCTTTATGTTCATCTCGAGTCGAACTTTCTGTGAAGCTTGATTAAGTTGTTCTATAATGACTTTGAATTTTTCTAGATCTTTGCTAATCAGTACTACATCATCTGTGAGTCGCAAGTGATGTAAATATATGCCATCGATTTTAATTACCTTCTCTTCCACTCAAGAAGACTCCAGGGTAAACAATTTTGGTGAAATTGTGTCGCCCTGCCAAAAACACCTTTTCTTAGCATCTTTAAGGATTCTGTTTTTCGATCTTCATCTAATTTAACCGTTAATGTCGCATTTTCATATATGAATTTTAGGAGTTTATTTCTGACATAAGCTAAGGACTGCATAATTGCCCCAATGTTCCTGGAGTCGAAAGTCATCGTATAATCGATTAAAAGGCTGGATATGATCTGTTGTTCCAAATTCCTCACAAAAGCCCTGTTCGACTGGTTGGTAGTCATTGAACTTATTTGTTAGAGGTATGTGACAATTTTTAGTAAGAAGCTTGTACAAATGTGAAAACAAGCTGATGAGGCGATTGTTCTCAAGGTTTACGTGATCACCTTTCTTGAAATAAAATTATGACCGCAATGTACAGATATTCTTTGGTCTTCAATATATTTGCCGAATAATATTCTTATCGCTCCAAAAAGTTCATTTCCTCCCATTTTCAATATTTCAGATGTTATTTTATCTTCCCTTAGAGATTTTTTATTCTTCATCTGTCTGAAAGCAGTTTCCAATTCACTTCGGCTTACCTCAGGAATTTCTTCTGAGCCAACGTTAAGAATATGTTTTTGCTGCTGATTTGGATTTGGTATAGTCGAGAAATAGAGTTTTGTGTAGAATTCCTTTATTTCATCGGTTATTTTCTTCCTGTCAGCTATTATTTTACCTGTTTTATCTCGTAATTTTTTTTTAATTAACGGGCAATGCCCAATTTTAAAACAATACAATAAAATATCTTAAGACGACAATAAAGTAAAAAGAAAATTTTAGAATAAGAATGAGGGAAAGAGAAAAAAAAGAAAAATATAATAATAATAATAAAAAAAATAGGAAAAAGAAATAATGACTAACAATAAGTAACAAAATGCACATCACACTCCACACAACTGTCTATAAAACACAGATCTTCCAACGAAAAAGTCCAGACTGGGATGCTCATTGGCAAGGCGACATGACCTAGATACAAAATTATTGCATCCGTAGTTGGTTCTGTGGGATGGCACAAAAAAAGTGTGCCTCGAACGGGTACATGCAGACCAATTTTGTCCAGCAGAAAGGGGACAATGGTAGTTACTATGGAGAATATTATACAGCATTTTGAGATCGATAGCAACTCTGCGATCTTGTAAAGTTTGAATGTGAAGCTTAGATTTTTCTATCTGAGGGTAGTGTAAGCCCAGGTCTATTGATCTTAAAGGCAATGTATCTCAGAAATTTGTGCTGCACTCTCTCAATGCATTGAAGGTGAGTACCATAGCAAGGACTCCATACACTGGATGGAATACTCTAAACGAGCTCTAATCAGTGAACAGTACAGCTGCTTGATTGCAGCTATACTATTAAAGCCCAGTGTAATACGCTTAATAAATTCCAAAAGCTGGAGAGACTTGGAAACGATATTCTGTATAACGAGTATAAAAGTTAATTTTGAGTCAATAATAATCCCTAGATCTTTGACTTTAGACACTTATTCAAGAACAGCATCCCCGATCTTGTATGGATAATCTGAGTCCGGGACTTACTGAAAACGATAGAAATGGCACTTAGTCGCATTTAGGCTCCATACCATCGTCCTTGCACCAAGCTATAAGCTGATTCAAATCTGTCTGAAGTATTTGTAACAATCATCAAATACAGACACTTCAATATACAACTTTAAATCATCGGCAAAAAGGAGGACCTCACTATGTGCAAAAGGATGAGCCCAAGTCATTAATAAATAAGTTAAACAGAAGAGGACCCAAGTGCGATCCCCGAGAACTCCAGAGGGGACATGTATACTATCTGATAAGTAGTTATTAAAGCGGACAGTCTGTGTACGTCCAGTCAAATAGCAGGCAAGCCAATCCAACATCACTCCTCCAACACCCGCTCTCCTTAACCTGGAAAGAAGAACAACATGGTTTACCCTGTCAAACGCCTTGGAAAAAGTCAGTATAGATCGAATGCACCTGAGTTCCCCTCTCCAAAGCGCCAGACACAAAGTCGACATATGACAGCAGATTCAGATCCGCACTTTTGCCACTCTGAAACCCAAACTGACGGGTACTAATACTGGGACTTAGCTGAGTAGTCAAGAATTCAGTTATTATGTGTTCGAAAACCTTAGGGATGATACTTAATATGGTAATTGGTCGATAATTAATTATCTGATCACGGCTGCTTGACTTGTGAATTGGTGTTATGTAACCCAGCTTCCAAAATTCGGGAAAAACCCCAGTAGTTAAAGATTCATTAAAAATACTGTGCAGTGGGCGAGCGAGAACAAAACTGCAGTGCTTAAGTAACGCTGGAGGTAAGCCATCAGGGCCAGGACCCTTACTAATGTCCAAAGAACACAAATGGGAATACACATCAGACAATGAAATGCTACGTTGAAACAAACTGACGTCACAAAAGGAAAAGTCATCATTGTGATCACCAGAACAAGATCTATCACTGTACACCTGGAGGAAGTGAGCAGCAAACATCTTAGCTATCTCAGGACCCAAATCACCAGTAATATCGTTGTAATAAAACACATTTGGAAAGTCACCGCTCTTCCTTTTAGAATTCACAAACCTCCAAAACTGCTTAGGGTTTGTGAGCAATGAACTCTCAGTAGATAACCTTTTGCATTTTTGTCGTAACGAAGAAAACTCACGGTAAGCACTTTGCAGACCAGTTGCTTTATATTTTTTATGAGCCCTCTTCTTTTCGATTATGCAGTGCTTAAGTTCAAGGGAGTACCACGTGAGGAAACAACCGGTAGAGACCCGCTTAAGGGGCACATACATATCAAGGCTGAATAAACTTAGTATCATAGAATCTATTTACCATGTCCATTCAATCCCACGCCAGCCAACAAAGCATCCCAATCCACGCCTCCTAAAAAATCATTAATCAAATTAAAGTCTCTATAATAGCCGTCACCAAGACCAGAAGTAGTAGTTGTTTCTGTCCGTAAAGGTGGGGACAGTCACTTCCAATGGCGGATGATAACCATCCAGAGGCAACATACAGTCATCAGCTTGAAGAACCGAACAGGCTTCATCTTTGAAAAGCACCAAGTCCAGAACTGAGTTGTGGATGTTGACTATTGAGTTGATAAAGATTGTGAAGTGTGCATATATTAGTAGCCGCCTCTATAGATTCCCTTTCAGCATGAGTCGCCAAAGGCGTAGGTCTGGCCGCCGAGCTGAACCTATCTCTGTACCACGAAGCATGTGGAAGGTTAAAGTCTCCCAGGATTCCCATCTTAACACTAGGATATTCATCAGAGAGTCTATCTATATTCTCACTAAAGGATTCATAATCTTGTAATGGTGAAAGGGGAGGAAAGTAGACTGCAGCCAAAATTAAAGAAGCTTTCCCGTTTCCAATAAGAACAAAAATATCCTCCAAATTATCATTCACAACAATCTGTTTACTATTTATAGTTTTTTATAGCTACCAGAACTCCTCCACCTCGTGAACATACACTAGAGTGCTTTGATCTATCTCCTCTGTAAATATAGTAATCATTCATGAAAAGTTCAGCGTCGGTAAAGGTGTCGTTTAGCCAGGTTTCAACAAACACTAAGATATGATAGTGATATCCTGAAACAGACTCCAAAAGGTATTACAGATTTGTATTTTTTATTATTTTAGTTCCATCTTGTGACTTCTTGAATTTCAATAGTTTCATATTTTTGTTTTCTTCAATGGTATTTGTATTGTATTTTCTAATGTCTTTTCTGGTTTCTTTCTTTATGGCTTTGTCCAATGTTTCATAGTCATTGTGTACCTCTTTCTTTAGATTTTTTTTCTTCTATGAGTTTAATTGTTCCAGGAGAGGATAGTTCACTTTCTGCTGTTGGTAGGACATATATGTATATGTATATATATATAAGTATGTATGTATGTATATGTTTATATGTATATATGTATATATGTATATAAGTATATATGTATACCTAATGTATTATATATATATATATATATATATATATATATATATAATATATATATATATAATATATATATATTTATATATATATACATACACACAAAAAATAAAGCATCATCTGCGGTACCACAGCAGAAAAGACTGTTTTAACAGTTTCGCAATTTACTTCGAATTTTCAATTTTCAAGAAGGTGCGTAATGAAAAAGGGCTAAGACAAAATGAAACACAGCTTCTACTCTAAGGATAAAGTTGGATGCTAGTCAACAAAGTTGATGAAGACTTAAGTCAATTTGGCTAACTTGTGCCTATATTCGTACTAGAAAGATTCTTTTTATACAGCAATATAAAAGTAAACTGAAAAAATGATAGCTAAACAAATTTCATGTTTATCAGGTAAAAGTTTTACAAAATGAGAAATGTTAACTCATGAGGAATGATTTTTGTTCATTTGCTTTAGCTATCATATTCTTAGTTTACCGCACAGAGTACATAATTTTGGCCACATCTCACCCAATATTATATATTATATATATATATATCACTTTTTGTTTCTTTATGGGCATAGCACACGTGCTGCAGGAAAATCCCTAAAGTTCTACAGGAGCAAGGCGTGTGCGGAAAAAAGCTATTCTGATCTTGAATTGCTGTAAATTGTATTCGGTGGGAAACAAGCTTGGGTAGACCATTCCAAAAGAGATGAGGTCCTCCTTATAAAAGACTGTTTGAAAAGGGTTGTACAAGAAGTGACAAGCTGAACTTCATACGGACGTGACGTATTAGCGCGACGTGTATTAGCGTGTATTAAGCTGGATGCATCCATCGAACATTTTCCACGAAAATACTTGTAGAATAGATTCAAGTCGCCAACCGTTCTACAATGTCCCCAGAAATCAAGGTTGCTGCTCAGTTCTGGGTCTCCAATCAGGCGAACAGTTCTTTTCTAAGTAAAATCCAACAAATGCAGTATCATAGAATGGGAGCAGAGCCCCAAACATGGAAGCAGTATTCCATTGTTGGTCGAATTTGACCTTTGTACAGAATTACCAGTTGTTGTGTTCATGCCAAGACATATTTGCTCCCAAATAAACGTCGAGCAAATTGAGTGACGATGCTAGAGAACTGGAGTGCCCCAACATAATTATGTCGGGTTTAGCAACGTTAACTTTTTTAGAAAAAACTGCCGCCTGAGTTTTCGGTTACAGTCACCCCAAGATAGAATTTCTTCCAGGTCTTTGTTAAGTTGAACGACTTCCTGCTGTCTACAGATATTTGCATTAACAGCCGATGTTTAGAGCCTTCAAAGTCCTTCCCAGCAGATCGTTAACGTAAATAAGAGAGTAGGAGACAGTATGGAGTCTTGGGGACACACTGACGTCGATAGTAAAGTTGTTAGAAAGAAATCCGACGACTGCCACTCGTAAAGAACGCTCTCTGAGGAAACACGAGAGCCATAAACAGAACTTTTCAGACATACCAATAAGAGTGTAGCTTGGCCAACAATCCATCGTGCGAAACACGCTCGAATGCTTTGGATATATCAAGTGCAACCGTTCGAGATTCTCCAAAGTGTTCAATTGCGTTGTTCCAAACATGTGTTACATAAATTAGATGTCCTACTGATTTGTGCTTATGAAAGCCATACTGATGGTCGCTAATAATATTCAACTCTTCAAGATATTTTAGGAGATGCCTTTTCCATGACTTTTCGATATTATTGAAAGCAGTGCGTCTGATCGGTAGTTGCTTGGTAAAGTTTTCTTGCCTTTTTTGGGTATCAGTTGAACTGTAGCGCATTTCCAGCAGGAAGGAAATATTAGCTTTTTATAGGATAGGTTGAAAAGTCTGAATGAGAAAACTGGTGTTAGTTTTTTCATTCGCATTTTTTGAGTACTATGGCAGGTATTTTGTTAGCGCCAGAGGCATTTTTGGTGTCCATCTTAATTAAAATATTTTTTATGATACGCTATCTGAAGACAATATCAGGCATCCTTGACTGCACTATGGAAATAGTTGGTGGTGCTTTCCATGGAAATCAACCTATACAATATCCCTGGTAGTCTGTTGCAGTCTTTGGCTGTAAAAATATCCTTTTTGTGTTGTCACTTTATGAAGAAGTTTTGGCAACAAATAAATACTGTTCAGCGCTCGCCGAAGCAAATACAACCAGTCCTCGTTATAGATAGCTATATGTTATATACTTACTTGGTGCTGGATGAACTTCAGCAGGAGGTGGCTTTTCAACGCTTTTTCTTCTTTTAGGTGGCTTGGGTAACTTCTTGTTTAATTTCTACCTGTGGAACTTGACAACTTTGCTGTTGTTGCTGCTGCTGCAAGTTTTTTTAACCAAACTCATAGGATCACCACGACAACTAGACAAATCTTGTAAAGTCACCTTTAAAAAGGAATATTTTTAGTAAGCATTTCAAAGCTCGATATTTTAAAAGTTTGTTTAAGGCTGTCAAATCTTGGACAGCCAATTTAACATAACTTTTCTCATAATGCACTTTAAGACGAGTTTTATTTTTATTTTAATCACGGTTACACTTTAATTAATTGTCCCAGACATAGCATGCATTTTGTGTCATATTTTTAAATAAATTTAGTAGGATAAATGTTAGTAGGATCACAGAATATTTTCTTAAAATATTTTAGAGGTTCGAGAGTATCAGTATCGACTTCTCGATTTTTTACACAGGAAGTTTCTAAAAAATATTGATGCTGTTAAAGCTGAAATTACTTAAAAAACACACATTTCTATGTTTTGAGCATAGGATAATTTGATGAAAACATTTAAAATATATCCCTTGATCCCACATAAAACTGTTACTTATTAATTATATTAAGTTTATAGGACACTAACTTACACAAAATGTCTTAAAAATATATAATATTACAAAAAAACTACAACATAATAATTACCCGACTGTTATTACCACTACATAAAACAGTTTAGTTTTGTACTAGACACACATTTCGCCAACCATGTTAACATCATCAAGAGCGATGATTAACTCGGTCGACCATCGCTCCTGATGATGCTAACATGATTAGTGAAAAGCGAGTCCAGGACAAAAAGAATGTATTTGGAGTAGTGGTGATAACTGTTGTGTAGTGTCATTATGCCAAAGATTTCAAAGCCCTGACGTAGACAATATAAACGATAAAAGAAAAGGTCCTAGACCGAAACAAATATAATAAAAGAATCGCATTATTGCTGAACTTGTCTTGCATCTAATAAGACCGTTATCACCGAACTTAATTGATGTAAAAGTTAGACCAAGACTTCATTTAAATACAGAAAAATTTTTCACAGAAACGTGGCCGGGGTCGTTTTTGATGTTTTTTCTTTTTTAGGTTGTAGATCAGTCGCTTTTTTTACGTTTTGGCATTCCGTACCACGTGCCGGGTTCTTAAACCATAATTAACGATTCAAGTGCCATTATTACTATTAAAAGAAGATTATATCGTTAAAACATCTTCAGACAGTTTCCCTTTAAATAACGAATGGTAAAATGTTATACAAAGAACGAAAAAGAAAAGAGAAGGAAAACTAATATTTTTGTGAAATCGGTATCATCAACAAGCTGTAAGATAAGTACCTGGCCTCGGCCAGAGATGGCACTACTACTATTTAAAAAACTTATTTTTTGTAAACATAACTTTTCACAAGAATCCTGTCAAATTTTTAAGTCGCTGCGTGATTTAGTTTGTCAGTGGCAGCCATTTAAATAGAACAACTTGTGTGATTTTACAACAATGGAAAAAATTGAATATAAAGTGGTGATAAAATATTTGTTTTTGAAAAGAAAGAAAACGACTGATGAGATAAAAGACGAATTCAGCGAAGTTTATGGGGACTTTGCACCTTCATTATCAACCATAAAGTATTCGACAGCAGTATTCAAACGCGTCTGTATAAGCATTTTTGATGAAGTACGTCCAGGTTGTCTAAATGACGTCACCATATCAGAAATGATTGAAAAAAATCCACGATATAGTGATAAATGATCGGAGAGTGAAAGTGCGTGTGATTGCCGAGACCGTGGGTATCTCAATTGAACGGGTGCAGAACATTTTAACAACTCATTTGGATATGAGAAAGCTTTCCGCAAAATGGGTGCCATGGCTGCTCACAACTGACAATAAACACGCACGTGTGTCAACTTCAAAAGAATGCGTGGCGATGTTAAAGCGCAATCGGAATGATTTTTGGCGTTGATTCATAACTGTTGACGAAACATGAATTCATGACAGTACATCAGAGAGCAAAGAACACTTCAAACAGTGGATTTTTCGTAGCGAACCCACGCCAACGCGACTTTATCGGCCAACAAAGTCCTGGTCACAGTGTTTTGGGATGAACGCGGTATAATCCAAGTTGATTACCTTGAAAAGAGCAAACATCAACTTATTGGATCGTCTCAACCATGTTGTGAAAGAAAAACGTCCGCATTTGGCAAAGAAAAAAATTCTCTTTTATCATGGCAATACACGCGTGCACACTTGTGTCATCGCCATGACAAAATTCCATGAGGTTACGAATTGTTTTCATATCCACCATATTCGCCAGATTTAGCCCCCAGCGATTATTTCCTATTTCCGAATATGAAAAAATGGATCGGCGGAAAAAATTTGGCTTAAACGATGAGGTTATTGCAGAAACAAACGCCTGCTTTGAAGAATTGGAGAAATGGTATTTTTAGATGGGACACAAAAGATAGAAAAACGTCCGACTCAGTGTATCGAACTAAAAGGACAATATGATGAAAAATAAAATAAATTTTACACAAGACCAGATACTTATCATACAACCCTCGTATGCGTAAGAAAACAGTCTTACTTGGTGACCAGTATTTGAATCGAAGTACTGCTGCCGTTGTCCTTCGCCTTGTCGCGCGCCTATCTCTATGTTAGTACTAGAATTATTATAATTAGATTGAGTATTTGATTGGCCTGTTTGGAATTTGCGTTGTTGCTGTTGTTGTTGCTGACCTTGTCTCTCATCCCAACAACCCTAAAAATACAAACAAGATAATAATATAACATATAAAAATATATAAAATATGCTAAGTCTAGTTCTTCTACCGTTCACTTTAGGACACGTTGTGACTCGTACGCACTCGGGTACAAATCGTACATGCGTTGGAATGGTGCTACTAGTCAAAATTGTAAGTTTTACGTTTCAACTATATCTATAGTATCAAATTTCATAGATCTATTATAATTTAATAGAATACACACACACTTTCTCTTTTTCCCTTTTAGTGTGGTCAAAACCAACTAAGAAACAAGATGTTTTCGAGGGCATACCTTATTCTTATATTCTATTTTATTAAATAGAACACATTATTTTATTGTTGTGTGTTCCTAAAGTATCTATTTTACACAATCTCAAAATCATTTAGTATTCTAGGTGATATAATGGTTTACAACAGTCTCATTTTTTCTATTTTTATACAGCGCCATTGAAAATGATCATTTGTGTGTTCAATAACGTCATAGAAAAAAAACGAAATTAAAAGCAGACATTGTGAAGTTTTGCAACTATTTTAGAAGATCACAAAGCACTCTTAAAGAATGTCTCAAATTACCAAAAGAACATATCGGAAGAGTAAGCACAGATATGAGAAGTATTCTTTGTGAAGAAGAATTTACTTTTAATGGGAGACGCCCAGCAATGTGGTGCTACTTAGAGTGGCGTTTTAGAGTTACCTGTCGGGAAGGGTTCTTAGTCATGTTACTAACGGCAGTTTCCCATGTAGGACACAGCGTAATACCACAGTAAACATAAAACACAGTAGCGGCGCTCAAGAAAATTTTTAGGCCCTGTTTTTATAACGCATGCGTCCCCTATCATACAAACAACATGGCTGCCAGCGCGGTCGCGGGTTGTGTTTACATCTGGATTTCAAGGAGAATCTTTTTATAACGTGCTCCGAAATTCATTATTAATAATTTTCCAATAAGTAAATAACTCGTTTTACGTTCTAATTGAAAATAATAATAAAAATATCGGCCAAGTGCAACTCGAACTTGGGCAATTAGAGTTCCGTATGTTTTTTTTTTTAAAAAAAAAAATGACTTCAAAAACACACCCCAAATGAGTTTTTCAACAAAGTTTTTTTCCGATCTTTATTGAAAACTGATGACCTTGAAATTTTTTTTTTTTGTTTTTTTATATACTTCAAATTATTAAAGGTAATTCACTCGTGAAAATTTTCGTTCAATCTCCACCCTGTGGAGAATATTCCAGAATTTTTTTCAAAATTTTTTTGATCAGTACTTTTCGAGCTAAGGGGGGGAGACAGCGATTTTTCGCAACATTTGACACTCCACTGGATGACTCGGTAAAAAAAAATTTTTTTTCACCGATTTCATCTCCCAAAAGTAGCCCCTTAAGTCAAAATTTAACTTTCAAAATTACACAGCTCTGGTAAGGCCATCAATTCCTATACTAGTGCAAAACTTCAACTTTCTATGTCAAAAAGTTTGGGAAAAAATCGGGTATGACAGACGGCTAGACAGGCACCGAAGTGATCTTATAAGTGTTCCATACGGAAGATGTCAAGAGGAAATTTTTGTTGTGCGGTTAGTGCTTGTAAAAATATATGTGGTATCTCAGAAGGAGTTAGTTTTTTTAGATTTCCCAAAGATCCTAAAAGGTAATTTATTCATAATTCTTTATTTCTATTATGCAACATATTATACAATGATTATGATAAATGTGTTTTCATATTAGAGATACATTTTATTTGTAAAACAGTTGATGTTTTATGACTGTTAAGTATTGGTTTGTGTTATTCCACCTGCCTTTTTTTTTCTGAATGAAGGGCAGAATTATGGTTATCAGCATCTGACCGACCAGGTGTCAATTTGGATATTGAAAAACTATGTAACACATATACAGTATGAAGTAGAACTTGATAAAAAAAACTTTTCTTATTTTTTTCTTCCTTTCAATCAGCAAAATTCATTTTTACTCTATAGAATAGGATTTTTCTCGAAAGAAGGAAGTTGAATATTTCAAAAACTTGCGGGCATCATACCAGCAATATGGCGACAGGTGATCTTTACTAACTCAAACTCCTTGAGATCAAAGGTGCCAAGTCGGACTGTCGCAACTGTATTTTATGTTTACTGTGGTAATATTACACTTACTTTTCAAAATAACATCCAGTATAACGATTAGTCGGTGGAGGGTGGATTATCAAATTATTCAAACTGTATGTGAGAACTTGAACTGCTTGTTACTTCTGTCTTGCAGTATAAGTTTACTTATATAATTATAATTAAATAAATAATATATATAACTAGCCGGGCCCGCGGCTCCGCTCGCGTTGACTTGATTCACTACTACTATCGTCACTGCTTATTCCTTATGTTACCCAACGTAATAAAATATCTCCCATTATTTCCCCTTATCTCCCAATATTTTTCCTTATCTCCATTACCTCTACATAATTTCCATTATCTAGGCTTATCTCTGCTCATCTCCCATTATTTCTCCTTATTTCCATTATTTTTCCTTATCCCCCTTAATCTCACCTTATTTCCCATTATCTAGGCTTATCTCGACTTATCTCCCATTATTTCTCCTTATCTCCTATTATCTCACCATAACTCCCATTATCTAGACTTATCTCTGCTTATCTCCCATTATTTCTCCTTATCTGCCATTATTTATACTTATCTCCCATTATCTCACCTTATCTCCCATTATCGAGGCTTATCTCGACTTATCTCCCATTATTTCTCCTTATCTCCCATTATCTCACCTTATCTAGGCTTATATCGAATTATATAGAACATATGTATAAATTTATAAAAACACGTAAATCGGATAAGTGGTTCTCGAGTGATAAGCGCACTAACGGACAGACAGACAGACAGAGAGACGTTGCATTTTATATATATTGTATTCTTTGCTACATGATATTGTTCCATATTTAATGCTTTAGGGAGTGTATTGCAAGAGAACGCGCTAGCGGCAAACTTTTCTCCGACTTGATTCACTATTATCGTCACTGCTTATTCCTTATGTCACCTAACGTAATAAAATATATCCTTATGTCACCTAACGTAATAAAATATATCCTGGCCAGAGAACATACGTTATGTTTAAAAAAAAGCACGTAAATCGGATAAGTGGTTCTCCAGTGATAAGCGCACTAACAGACGGACAGACAGACAGACAGACGGACAGAGAGACATTGTATTTTATATATATTATAGATATTCTCTGCTACATAATATTGTTCCATATTTAATGGTTTGGACTGTGTATTGCAAGCGCTAGCGGCAAACTTTGTCCGACTTCATTTACTATTATTGTCACTGCTCATTCCTTATGCTACCTATCGTAATAAAATATAGCCTATAACCTGGCCGGAGAACATATGTATGTTTTAAAAAAAAAAAGTACGAAAATCGGATAAGTGGTTCTCCAGTGATAAGCGCACGGACAGACAGACAGACAGAGATACGTTGCATTTTATATATATTATAGATGGAATAAAATATATACCTATAACGTGGTCAGAGAACATATGTATGAATTTAAAAAATCACGTAAATCGGATAAGTGGTTCTCGAGGGATAAGCGCATTAACGGACAGACAGACAGAGAGACAAACGTTTCATTTTATATATATTATAGATATAGATTATTATTATCATTATATAACCTGGCCAAAGAATATATATATGAATTTAAAAAAAGACAGGTAAATCGGATAAGTGGTTCTCGCGTGATAAACGCACTAATGGACAGACAGACAGACAGACAGAGAGACATTGCATTTTATATATATTATAGATTATAATATTATTTCATATTTAATGGTTTAGGCTCTGTATTGCAAGGGCACGCGCTAGCGGCAAACTTATTTCCGACATCATTCACTATTTTACGTCACTGCTCATTCGTTATGCTACCTATCGTAATAAAATATAGTCTATAACCTGGCCAGAGAACATATGTATGTACTAAAAAAAAAAAAGTACGTAAATCGGATAAGTGGTTCTCCAGTGATAGGCGCACTAACGGACAGACAGACAGAGAGACGTTGCATTTTATATATATTTTTATAGATTACTAGTTTAATTTTTTTAAAAACATATAAATATATTATTAAGAGAAACTTTTTGTTTTAATGAATAAAAGATAGATGAGTCAGAACATCTATTTTTGATAACACAGTAGAATTGTGGCTGAAATCAGTAACTTAATATACAAAATCTTGGAGATTAGGAAACTCTACATAAAAGGCACTAATGGGCAATTGTTAGGCCCAAAAATAACTTGTTCAGGATTACCGCAGTGCTCCCCACTCAGCACTATTTTGTTTAACATTTATACACAGGAATTATTCAAACTATTACCCAATGAAGTATAAGTTATGGCATACGCAGATGATATGGTCCTTTTCCTGAAAGGAAAGTCACCAGATCAGATGGTAAACAAAATGAACCAATCCCTAGCAATAATTAACGAACACTAACACTCAGAATGGCCCTGGCTGGATTGGTAATATCTCATTTGGACCATAAAGCGTTTCTTTTGAAACCACTTACAAAAAAAAATGAGGAAAAAATTAATAGAGTTTTTTATATGGGACTCTAACCATACTGGATTGCATGAAATCCACCCCGACAAATGCATTAAAGGCAGAATCAGGAATGATCGACCTGGAGCATAGAAGAAGATGGTTAGCAGTCAAATTTTTAGCTAAAGCATATACTATTAACAACTTCCACTAATACCTATATTAAGAAAAATAAAAGAATATAAAATGTATAATGTAAACTACTGGAAGGGAATGGATGCTCCACATTTAGTACAGGCTTACAATTACTTCCAGCCATATGACAAAAAGATGAATAAAAAGACAACGCCGGCATTTTTTGAAATAGAAAGAGAGATCCAACTCAAGGGTATTTCTATAATAGATCTGAATTTAAAAAAACACGATACAAACATCATTGGCAATTTCTTACACAAAATTAATAATCTGGACTATCAATACACACAAATTTATACAGATGGATCCAAAAAAGATGGAAGGACAGGTTATGGGATACATTGCCCCGGAAAAAATACAATTACTCATCAAGGCTGCCAGATGAAGTGGACATATGAACAGCAGAAATAGTTGCAATAAATGAGGGAGTATGCTATGCACTTAAAAAAAAATATACAAAATGCATTGATACTAAAAGATTCAGAAAGTGCTTTAAAAAAACTGAACAGAAAGTACCTAAATGCTGATAGCGATGAGATAGTCTTAAAAACCAAATCAATATCAAACTTGCATGAGTTCCAGGTCATTCTAACTTGACGGGAAATGAGTATGCTGACAAACTAGCCAATGTAGGCAGGATATTAAATATCCAAAAAAAAACTCCCACTGGAGGCATCGCATATTTTACCTTTAGTCAAAACAAAAATAAGAAAAGAGCATGAGGAGATCTGGAAAAAATCCCTTACAGAGAAGGGAAGCTGGTATATACAAATACAACAAAAATTCCCAAAAAAATATGGTATAAAGAACTGCAATACAAAGACAGACGACACATAACCTCCATAAACAGAATGAGAACAGGACATTGTCTTACAAACAACACCTTCACAGAATAGGATTCAAAGAGGATCCATTTTGTGGGTGTGGCCAAATAGAAAACATAACCATGTTTTTTTGGAATGTCCTATAAATAAAACATTAAATTTTAATTCATATCAATATTTCATCAACAAAGGTTTAGCATCCCCTATCAATATGACAACAATACTTTCAAAAACTACTCCAGATACGTTATTGATACTTAACAAGTTTCTAAATCATAATAAAATTAAACTATAACAACAAAAAACATCAACAATGTCAACAATTAAAAAAAAAAAAAAGTTCTATCAAACAAAAAAAAGAAAAAAAATCATAAATGTCTCCTTTCAGTCAATCATCCAAACTAGAATCCATCCAATAACTTGTATATGTCTTTGTGTTGTGAAATTCCCACTAACAGTTCATCTCGAGGAAAAACAGCAATAAAAATATATAAAACCCATAGTGGTTGGGGTATGACTTCAAACCAGACAACACCCTGGGCATAACCAAATGCAATGGCAAATTGCCCCAAGGGAGCAGAAGCCAATCCAAGGAAGAAGAAGAATTGCGAAGGGTTTATATTGTTAGTTGTGTGTGTACTGTGTTGTTTTAGAAAAATACCTTCTCATACATCTTTATATCTATCCAAAAAGTGACTGCATAATTACTATTTAACATAACGCTAAACACTACAATGTGAACTAAAGTGAATGTAAGAAATATATCTTGTAAACAAAAATGTTTTCGTTACCTGGGCAGATTGATTGGCCTGGTTCGTGTGCTCATACCTTTCAGGAAAGTTTTTCTCAGAATTTAAAGCTCTAGTAATCACTGACGGATAGGCAACATTTCCACCTGCTTGGGAATTAGGTCTTGGTACTGAGACATCCAAGGGAGATGGAGGTGCAACCTGAATAAAAACACCATTTTATATTCATTAAATTATTTCATTCTACTCTGGTATAAATTATTCATATTCTAGGGGTCATGATCCGCTGAGAGAATAGCTAAATATAATATTGTTTACGTAACATATGTAGTTTTTTAGCTTTCTTGATATGAGTTTGTATCTTCTTTAATAGAGGTGTATCAACGTAATAACGATACTTTTCATGTAAAACAAATATATTGTACAGGCACACTTTTTTAAGTATCTCACCTAATTCACTATTGTCCTATTCCACATATCAAGAACATTCTTTCAGTACTAAACTTTTTTATGAGGAAGCCAAATATGATACCAAACAAATTGTCACTTGTCAAATTTGACTAATTACAAAGCCAACTAGAACTTTTTTAAATGGCACCTTCTACATATGAACACACCATTAAATAGCAGTATTGTTTCCAAAAATGCTTATAACTTAAAAGTTTTAAATTGGGATCAATAACTTCAACGCCCTGTATATTGGTAACTACTGAAAATAAATATCAAGTGTTACATATTTTTGTAAAGACTGAATTTTTTTATGGGTCTAGCACACGTGCTACAGGGAAGTCCCTAAAGCGCTACAGGAGCGACATGTGTGCGGAAAAAGCGATTTACGTGGTTCTTGAATCGCTGTAAATTATACTCGGTGGGAAACACAGTCCTGGGCAAATTATTCCACAGGGATAATGTTCTCCATATAAAAGACTGGTTGAAAAGCGTTGTATGAGGAGTAACAAGCTGAATCTCATACGGATGTGAAGTATCAGCGCGACGTGTATATCTAACATGCACCGCTCTGGGAGGAATTAAGCGGGCTACATCCTTCGTATACTTTCCACGAAAATACTTGTAGAATAGGCTCAAGTCGCCCACCGCTCTTTGATATTCCAGCGAATCAAGGCCGCCGGTCAGTTCCGGGTCTCCAATCAGACGAACGGCTCTCCTCTGAATAGAATCCAACAGTGTATGTTTGGAAGCGGAGCCCCAAACATGGAAGCAGTATTCCATAGTTGGTCGAATTTGAGCTTTGTAAAGAAATAACAGTTGTTGTGAAGTGTAAATATTTCTGGTTCGAAATAATATTCCCAATTTTTGAGAAGCTCTCCTTGCTATGCCTGCAACATGTTCATGGTAGGACATATTTGCTTCCAAATTAACGCCCAACAAATTGAGTGACAATGCTAGAGGAATGGAGTGCCCCGACATAACTATGTCGGGTTCAGCAACGTTAACTTTTTTTTAGAAAAAACTGCCGCCTGGGTTTTTGTAGCGTTAAATTCCACTTGGTTACTGTCACCCCAAGATAGAATTTCTTCCAGGTTTTTAAGTTGAATGACTTGCTGCTGTCTGCGGATATTCGTCTGAGCATCCGATGTCCGCGCGTTCAAAGTGAATGAAGAGATAAGTGTACTAACATCTGCAAAGCTGTAGATTGGATTCCCAGTCTTTTCCAGCAGATCGTTAATGTAAATGAGAAAGAGAGTAGGAGACAGTATGGAGCCTTGGGGCACACCGGCGTCGATAGTGAGGGGGTTAGAAAGAAATCCGTCGACTGTCACTCGTAAAAGAACGCTCTCTGAGGAAACATGAGAGCCACAAATGTTCTGTCATTTAAAAAAATTCTAGTTAGCTTTATAATCTCTGAATTTTGACAAGTGACAGATTCCTTGTTATCATATTTCGTTTCCTCATAAAAAAACTAAATATGTCGCTATTTAGCACCGCCTTAAGGGTTCCTTTTAACATTTAAAATGTCGCCGAACATGTTTCTTTTCTTTGCAATTTCATTTTGTTCAATAGGTAAAAGCCCCGCGGCACAAGATAACGATTGTACGGCTCATAGAGAACTGTGCAAAAATTTGTTTTTTGACTAGTTGCTCTCATATCGCTAGTGAAGCTGGAGCAACCACCCCTGGTGATCTTCGATATTATACCTCAGTGAACCTTTTTGAACTAATGAGCCACCTTGTACCAGTATGTGTTCTGATAAGCAATCTTCCTTAAAACAATAAGCAATATCTTAAAAATTTTCAGCTAATTTAACAATAAATTTTTGTTCTCACTTTCTATATAGGCCATTTCGATACACATTATCTATTCAACAAGGACTGCCGTCAGCATGAGGCTTGGGCGGTACATACTGCGATATACCAGGTATACAATTATGAAACGCGGATTTTTTTTTTCTAAAAAAACATATCAAATTCGGAAGAATGATAAAAAGTGCTTTATTCAAAGTATGCTCCATCGCTTGTTATACATTTTTCCCATCTTTCAGACAATTTGTGAATACCACGCCAGTAAATATCTTCCCCTTTTGCTGTGAACCATTCATTGAGACATTTTTTCACATCGTACGAACCAAAGCGCTGCTCAGCAAGTGCGTGACCCATCGATGCAAACAAGTGGTAATCAGAAGGAGCCAAGTCTGGTGAGTAAGCCGCATGGGGTAGAACTTCCCAGCTGAGTGCTTCCAACGTGTCGCGAACTAGTTTTGCCGTATGTGATGGAGCATTGTCATGAAGAAAAATGACTTTGTGTTGCCTCTTTCGGTATTCTGGCCTTTTTTTCAAGCAAGTTTAGAATTAACCGTTTCCTCAGGTTTTAACAGCTCATAATAGATCACGCCTCTCTGGTCGCACCAAACACAGAGCATCGTCTTTCTGCCAAAGCGATTCGATCTTGCGGTCGATGTGGATGGTGCGCCTGGGGTCTACCCATGATTTTTTTGCGCTTGGGATTCTCAAAATAAATCCACTTTTCATCCCCTGTAACTATACCATGCAAAAACGACTTCCTTTTGTACCGAGCGAGCAAAATGTGTGTTTTTGCGCTTTTCCATTTGCCTGTCGTTCAACTCATGTGGTACCCATCTACCGGCTTCTGAATCTTTCCCATCTCTCGTAGCCGATTGAAAAGAGCTTGTTGATTAACGCCCAATTGCTCGGCGAGTTGTTTTTTGTGTTTGCGAATCATCTTCATCCAACAATGCTTGCAATTCCACATCTTCGTATTTTTTTTTTGGCTGTTTCCCACGTTCCTTATCTGCAACATCGAAGTCACCATTTTTGAAACGCCGAAACCATCGTTCACACGTATCTTGCGATGGAGCATGTTCACCATAAGCTTCTCGAAGTAATCGGTATGATGCAACAGCAGCTTTCTTCAAATGAAAACAAAAAATTAATGCTGTCCGCGAATGCTCTTTGCTCGGTATAAATTTCGACATATTGAACCCAACAACACAACACTATGCACACACTTTTCCAATTTATCACTCGTGCGCGTCTGACACAAACAACAAAATGGCGCAGTGTCAAATCTTTATAGCATAAACTGCATTGGTGCACCATCTGTTGTCAGAAATGCGCATTTCATACTTATATACCGGGTACCTACATTGGTACAGAAAGGAAGCTACCGCGCTAGGATTGTCCCAATGAGGCCTCCAACAAATATCTTATTATTTGATTCTTGCACAAAATTATTGTAAATTTAGAAAGCTAGCGTTAATCTCACCTGCTGACTACTCGAATTCTGCTGTGGAGACGACATGGAATTCATTGGACTGTTATACATAGGGTAGGCTGGGCTCTGGGCATGACCTAACGGCGAAGCTTGGGAATGTGCTTGTAAGGGACTCGGTCGACGAGGTACAACTACATTACCACAGTCTGAACCATTGGAACTATAAATAATAAATTTATTTTACTATAATTTAGATTAAGCTAAGAAAACTCTAAAATCCTCGAGAATAAAAATTATAATATGAAAAATATGAACTGGAAACTTTGATATTGTGTGAACATTTTTCTTTTATCAAATTTATTTTTATGAAAGGTAAAGGACCTAAGGATATAAAGACAAGTTAAACATACAATATACAAGGTAGGACAATCTACGCATAACTTCACAGCTTTTATCATAAAAAAAAGGGACATGTTGATACTATTTTAAAATTTGGATCCAATCGTTGTGATATTGCTCAAAGCAGAAATATAAGGGAGGCTAAAATGTAACTGTTTACTTATATGAGGGTCATTCAATATGTAAAGAGACGAATAGCTCTAGCTGAAAAACGGTTTATTGGATTGCTACAAGATTTAGCCTACTCTTCGACATAATCTCTCCAACGTTAATACACTTGTCCCACCTAGCTCCTTGATTCCTGTAGCAAAGAATTCTTTTGGTTGACGTCGAAGCCACACTTGCATTTTTTTTCTTTCACTTCTTCATTGTCAATGAACCTCTTTCCAGGTAGGGTATCTTTGAGAGGTCCGAACAGGTAAAAATCACTCGGAGCTAGGTCTAGGCTGTATGCGGGATGAGGCAAGATCTCCCAACCCAGTCCTTGAAGCTTTTCTTGGGTATGAGGCACTGTAAATGGTTCTGAATAATATTGTGAACAGTTCCAACGCTTACCCCAACCTCCTGAGCTATCATTTCAACAGAAATTCTTCTGTTATCACGCATAAATCCATGGATCCTCGATTCCAGCGAGGGACTAGAAACTTCGATTGAACGTCCACTTCGCTGCTCATCACACACTCTTGTTCGGCCACTTTTGAATCGATCTATCCACTTGAAAACGTACGCACAGTTCATGCAACTTTGTCCATATTGTAATAACATTCTAAAATATATTTTACTTGACTTAACACCTTATGCTACTAAAAATCTGATGACAGGACGCTGCTCTTCTAAAGTGCAGTCTTCCAATGGACTCGCCATGGCAAACTGGATATTTTGAGGTTATGTTTACATTACATGATCGAACAGCTGATTTAAACTCATCACAAGGTTGCCAACTTGCGCTCCTAGAAGTACGGAGCGGTTTCACTGAATGCGTTTAAGCTAAGACCAATTGCCTCTTTTACTTATTGAATGATCCTCGTATATATATATATATATATATATATATATATATATATATATATATATATATATAAAAATATACATATTTAAAATAAATAAAAGCTTAAGTTAAATGAAGGATCCTTAACTTTAAAATTTCCATAAATATTGATTTGTTAAACTGAATATATTGTCGTAATGAAACTGTGACAGTACAACAAACCAAGAGTAAAGGCGAAGCTTATCAGAAGAGGTAAAGGTAGCTAATCCAATTAACTCAACTAGTATCTAGGAATTTGATGTTCATGTCAATTTTTGTAATTTTGTTTCCTTAAAAAACTTAAAAATAGTTCATATTTATTAACTTTTTAAAACTTACACATCTTATATACAGCACATTCCTATGTTACTTCTATTTATATCTAAACTTTACAATAAGAGAAAAATCTGCTGCCTAATTTTATTTTTTGTGTGGTTGTAAAATAATATTGTTATATCTTTAAATAATCCTTTACCAAAATTGTCTAGTTTTTAAACCTAATTGAGTAGGAACATCTCTTAATTTTGTAACTTATATTTTGAAGGATATTCACTTCACTAAGTTTTATTAAAAAATTGGTAAAAAGAAAGACAGATGCACTAACTGAGACGAAATGGTACTATGTATAAATCTTAATAAGATGTAAGTGACTTCGACGAAGGCAACGGGTCGGATTAAAATTCGAGGGGAGTAGGCGCTGGCATATATGCTGAAAGCCCAAGTGGAGTTTGAACATTCCACTAAGAACAAGTGCAACAATATCCCAGGCAGAACATGATGTAATAAAAGGTAATGTGTTCACGAAAATATTAGACGGGACAACCGCGACCACAAAATATACATTCTCTCAGACTGTCAAGCTGCTCTAAAGGCTTTCAAGCTAACTCCAAAATCACAATGGAGTGTAGACGTGACCTGCTAGAACTATCCTCCAGGAACAAGATGGTAGAACTACCGTTGGTTCTAGGACATTCGGGGATAAAAGGTAATGAAAAATGGGACAAATTAGCAAGATTCGGAACTACAAAACCATACAGGAGTCTAGAATCAGCCTTTGATATACCAAAACAGGTGGTAAAAACGAGAATGAACAGATGGTCATATTAGCAACATCTAGGTCAAAGACATGCGAGGGATGTAATTGGCGGCCCCCTCAAAGGAACTAACAACTGACCTCCAAGGTTTAGACCAAACCAGAGCTGGGACGGATTACTGGTCACTGTTACCTAAGGAAATATTTACAGAAAATGGGTATCCATAATGGTCCTGCAACATGCAGACTATGTGGTGAAGAGGGAGAAACTTCTATACACACCCTATATAGGTAGATGTGCGGTTTTTAACTCGGAACAGACACAAACTGTTCTGAGATCTACATCGTGGTGATAAATAATCAAATGACGGAACGACGCTAATAAACCTTCTTAAAGGGACGACGCTCATATAACCAAGAGAGGGAAGCACAATAAGCCAAGAGACTGCACTGCAGTGCATAAACAGGTACAATTGCCGATCCCTTTTACAACCAACAAACCAAGTTACCAGAAAAAAAGCATAGATTATGAATTTCCACGTTGTTATAACAAATTTTCAAGTTCCCAACACTTCTCCAGGATTGTTGTGATAATTTTTCTTCACAATTTCTTTGGATTTTTCAGGTAAGGCTGAATTCCGAATAGGGTGATATTATAGTAGAAAATATATTTTCCATGTTTATTATTATTATTATTGTGTCTCACAAAAATATAAGTGATTATAAATTTATTAACATATTACAATATGAAATTGATGTTAACTTAATAAACTAAATTATTATAAAATTTATTATTGTAAATAAAAAAAACTGTGGAAAATACCAAGGGTCAAATTTAATTATGTCTAATCTAAATAACGTAAAATAATAAAAAATATATACATTTTTTATTAACTTTATAAATTTTGTCCTTTCAAAATTTTTTGTTGATAAACAAGATATTTTAAATATAACGTTATTGTTATTTGTTCAATATCTAGTCTAAACTTGTGTGGTACTTTTCGTATTCCTAACTCTCTTTATAAATATTATATTTTATTTTTTAAAAATTACGAAATAGTGTTGAGAATAGTACCGACATAATTTAGAGTTTTTTCGAGCTGGTTGCCAAATCTAAAAAATTTGTGAAATAATTTGCCCTCAATTCCCTTCCAAATGGGCAGTTCTAAAAATGAACACTGAAATTTACTTTCTCACATTAATGCTTGGATTAAGTTATTCTTTCACTTAATACATTATAACTCGAGATTATATATATTAGATGAGATATTAACAAAAAAAAATTAAAATAGGAAGTAGTGAGAAATAATATAATTTTCAGATTCTCTAACTATAAAACTTGTAAAGATATAACACGTAATATACGCAGCAACGCCACTAATAACCACCGACTCACCTGTTTAACCCCTTATATGTTTTACAAAAAATTATTGTGCCCAAGGTTTATCCAGTATCCAACGAAAAACCAGGAATACTTCTCTTAATACTCTACAAAATATATAACGACTTCCACCCTTTCTTATAGATCGCTTAAAAACTATAGCTTCTTTTCCTACTTTAAGAATTACAGATGTACCAAATTTAAAACCGACTTCTCACTTTGTTTGAAAATTATCATGAAAACAGGCCCACAGACTGACATACCCACCGAATGTATTTCTTGTAATCTACAACGTAATGAAATGCAAACATCTCGGAAAGTGATTTTTTTCCTTTTAGTAAGGTAAGTAAAAATGGTAAAGATTAGTTTTTAAAAAAATATAGACAGAGACAATTTGCATTATAAAGACTATTTTTACGCTGGTCATTCGAAACAACGCCGATTATTCGAATCGCGATTATCTGAAATCCAGCTTATCCGAAACAAACTGTTACAAAGCAAATTGTATTCCCATTAAACGAAAAAAAAATCCCATTATTCGAAACAGACGATGAGTGGTTTTCCTTAACGCGTCGGGGAGTCCCCGACGTCTAGAATTTCAGCGCTGTCTATGTTTTGGTTAGTCGACGAGTGTTATAAGTTACTCATTCCGTCTATTATTATCGCAGGGGTAATAGTTTCGTTTTAATAGATATTTTACAAAATGGAGCGTCATAATAATAGGCGTAAACGTGTTGTTATTACCTTAAAAGATAAACTTGAAGCAATTCAATGTTTAGATAATGGTGAACTTCTTAAAAATATAGCGAAGGATTTAGGTGTACCCGTGAGTACTGTTTCAGAGTGGAGAAAAATCGTGAAAAAAACTTGAAAATGGTGTAGTGTTTTGTCATCGCCAACACATGCACGAAAAAGTATGAAAAGCGGTGAACACCAAAAAGTGGATGATTCTTTATTTTTAAGGTTTACACAGAATCGAGAACGTGGAATACCAATTTCAGGAACAATTTTAAAAAATAAGGCAGTGAGTTTAAGCGAAGAGTTGCCGATTAATGAAGCGCCTGTAAATTTTTCTGCAAGTGATGGATGGCTAGACAGGTGGAAAAAAAGACATGGTGTACGTCAACTGAAAGTTTGTGGAGAAGAAAAGATTGTCGGCTGATGTATCTGCTGCAAAAAAATTTGCAGAGAATTTTGAGCAGCTTATGAAAGAACATGGTTGACAACCAGACCAAATCTGTAATTGTGATGAACTACAAAATGTTGCCGTCAAATACCTTAGCTTCAAAAACGGAAGCTGGAGCACCTGGTTACAAACGTAGCAAAGAACGTATTACTGTTCTTGCATGCAGTAATGCTTCTGGAAGACACAAACTCCCATTATTATGTATTGGTAAGTCAGCAAATCCACGAACCTTTAAGAATATTCGTCGTAATGCTTTTCCTGTTTTGTATAAAAATCAAAACAATGCCTGGATAAACGCAACTCTATTTAAAGACGGGTTTTTTGGAGATTTTGTTCCTAAAGTGGAACTTTTTTTAAAAGAACATGGATATCCTAGAAAATGTATTCTGTTACTAGATAACGCCCCACTCACCCAAGTGCGGAGCAACTTGAAAGTTGCTCCGCACTTGGCGCAATGTTTTTGCCTCCTGCTGTAACTTCTCTCATTCAGCCTATGGATCAGGGTGCACTGGAAAATTTAAAACGCAATTACAAGCGTTTGTTATTTGAGCATATTTTCGAAGAAGTAGATGAAGGTGGCAATCTTACTGATTGTCTAAAAAAGATAAATTTGAAAAATGTTATATATTGGATAGCTTCAACCTGGAATCAAGTAATGAGTAGTCAGTGGTCAAAATTGATTCCACAAGAGGAGAGACATTACTCAGAGGCAGAAATAGAAGATAATGAAAGTTTACATCAAATTATTACAAGAATATCACGATGTGAACGTGTTACGGAAACCGATGTTTGTAAATGGTTAAACAGTGATAGTGTGGAAGATGAAATGACTGACCAAGAATTAATTAAAAGTGTATGCAAAAATGCTAATAAAATAGACAGTGATGACGATGATGATAACGAAATAGAAGCCACTGACAATATTCCAGTAAGAATGTCTCATTCGGAAGGACTAGAGGCCCTAGAAAAAGCGTTAACTTATGTAGAACAACTAGAAAATGCAACCGCCGCGGACGTTTTGCTTATCAAACGTTGGAGAGACATTGCAGCCAAAAACAGAACTAACGTAAAACGAGTGCAGTTAAAAATTACCTCATTTTTAAGACATTAAAGTTAAGAACGAAACTGTTTTATTTTCGATTTTCCATACATATCCATAAAATAAGTAAACTAATTGTTCTATTCTTTGCTTTAATAAATACCTATGTATGTAATAGCATATCGTATAAATGCTTTTAAGTCAATCTGCAATGTTGTATTCATTCTAAACTTCGATTTTATAAAAAAATTCGGATTAACCGAAATTTTTACTTTTTTTCTGATTTTTTATTTCATCTCAAATTCTAGAAAGTTTGAAAACTGTAATATTAACGTTAAATTACATTATCATACAATTAACTTTGAGAGTTGGTGGTTCAATGAGATGCAATTCTGTCAATATTGCTATAAGTAAAATTCTAAGTACTCTTTAAATATGTACATATGTACAAGGACACTTCTTGAAATGTGACCCTATTAAGGTTTTTATGGCGATAATGTCACCAGTATGATTGGAGTCAAAATTATCTGTAAAATTATTAAGTTTAAAAAAAAAATTGTGGAATTTCACAATTTATAAGCTTATTTTCACTTACCTTTGTTGCGGAATTACATTTCAATGTTTTTAAATATTATTTTTTGCCGGTTGTCAGCCACATTCATGATGCTAGATTGTGTCAGAAAAAAGATAGCTAAATTTTAAAATCGTAATCGTAGTATAGATACGAGTTATTTTAGGTAAATTCACGTACAAAAAGTGGAATAAAATAGAAGCATGCAGACACCCTTATTACATAGTGGCAACACCTCGTTACAAATCTTCGCATTATGTTTAAACTACCACAAAAAACATATTTAAGATCAAGTAAAAATTACCGCTATTATACCAATGATTTAGTTTGTTAGTATAGTTTTTTTTTAATATATTGGTATGTGGATCTTCTAAAATGGATTTCAGTATTTTTTTAAGGAGAGTCATTCAAAGGGTGAAAGTACATGTGCTGTAGTTCTAAATTGATTTACAATTTTCAAATTAGCTTAATGCTATTAGTTCAAACTGATTAGTTCTTGAGATGAATCGCTGCCCTTTCACATGAACAATAAGATACCTAAGTTAATAGGCAACTGATAACTTACCTATTTTGATACTCTGGTCCACTTTTCGGTCTCTGAAAGTCTTCCGCATTCGAGCTTTGCGCTTGCTGTTGCTGGTAATGCCTGTAATTATGCTGAAAATGAGGTGGCCGTTTACCTGAAGTGTTACTACCAGCATAGTTCAGACGACCTGGGGCGTCCATGATGGAAAAACTGATGGGTGATGATTGACTTTGCGTTTCTTCATTACTTCTATTATACAAAAATCACTAAGTTTATTACCGTTTTAAATACAGGTTTTATTAGAATGGTAGTGTTACAGACACAAGAAGTAACTAAAAAACCTTATATAGGCTGTCTTGTCATGTCAAAAAAATGTATTAAAAGAAAAATTGTAAATAGAACTTTAAAGGGGATATGTCTTAACAGTACGGAAAATTCGTCAGAGGAATAATCCCTTAAAAGTACTATGCTCTGCATATGAAGTTTCTCAATATTTTCCATTTCTCTATTTAACTAACCAGAGCTATATTGGTTAATGTAAACATATAATCAATAAAACACCTAAGTCGGGAATGTGGAATCTTTGGCACAATGATACTACTCAGTATATATCACCACTACACCAAACACTTTATTTTTGCACTCGACGCACGTTTCGCTAACCATGTTAGCTTCATCAGGAGCGATGATTGACTGAGTCAATCATCGCTCCTGATGAAGCTAACATGGTTAGCGAAACGTGCGTCGAGTGCAAAAATAAAGTGTTTGGTGTAGTGGTAATATATACTGAGTAGTAATAAAACACCTTACAAATTTTCTAAATCCAACTAAAACTTTGCTTTTTTGCCAAATTGTTTTGAAAATATGAATGAATTTCAGGAAATAGTCGAAATGCATAAATTTATTTTGAACACCCTGTAGCATCTAACACAAATTTCTTTACATATATCTTTTTTTTCATCTCTATAGAACGCTCGTACCAATTATGAGTATTCCACCTTCAGAAACAATGGCGCTACTGGCAATTTTTTACAAAACTGAAAACTAGTATTTTTTTTTAAAAATCAAATATTAGAAAAACTACTAGGTTTAGGTATATAACATTATTAATAAAAAGTTATAAAATTTTAAGCAGAATTTAAAAACAAATTAGAAAATAGAATGTTCCATTTAAAAAACATATGTTATATTGGCCACACTTTTTTGAAGTACCCTGTATACACAAAAATAAATTTAAACCGTGCCCCTTAACATTCCCTAAAACTATTGCATTTAACATTTTTTCGTCATTCCCGAAACAAATGAGATAATGGACTTTACCTATCGTTGACTCACCCTGTACAATCTAATCAAAATAATAAAGTTAAGGATACGAAATTATACGACACTAAAAGCGGTAAAAAAAGCACACGATAGGTTACTATAATTAATAAAAAAACTTTTGAAATTACAGAATATTTTTTTTGGTAATATGATATGGAGTCCTTTCATTTTAAGGATAGATTTTTATAGAACTATTTAATCAGCCTAACAAAATAATCAATATTTCTAGAACTACTGTATTAGTCCAACAAAATATATTTTTTAATAAATTTAACCCATGGACTAATATTTTTCAAAAAGTGCAACAGCTCATTCAATTTTTAAATAAGTAATGCAAATAACATAGAATTTTGGATGGTTGTAGCTTCTACTTGATGGAAATTCATTATAAATATATAATAAAAGACTGTTTTTAGTCAATTTCCACTGGTTTATTTAAATTGCGATGACGCGTTTCGCTGTCGATGCAGCTTCTTCAGATCTACATTTTACACTGTCAGTGTACACACAGTGTAAAATGTAGATCTGAAGAAGCTGCATCGACAGCGAAACGCGTCATCGCAATTTAAATAAACCAGTGGAAATTGACTAAAAACAGTCTTTTATTATATATTAATAACATAGAAGCCTAACTATAGAAAAATATGTGCATTTGAATGGCAAATTTATGTCCAGAATTTGTTTTTTAAATCGATTTTTACGAAAAGTCAAAGTATGTTTTCACCTCAGGTACTTGTCATATTGTTACTAACAAATTTCTTCAGTTAAAATATTCTTCAGTAAGTATTTCGATGGAAGTAACTACCAATAGTAATAACATTTTTGTATACATTTTACTACACACCTTTGTTGTTGCGTCTCCCTCTGATTTCCGAGTTCTGAGTAAATCTTAGTTTGGGCTTTCGTCGTAATCTGTGGTGTACTTTGTTGCTTAGCAGGTGGAGACGTGAATGATTTCTCGATGGGACGTGAAGGAGGATTTGGGGAGCTAAGAAAAATAGGTTACATATTTTTTAAAAATTTCTATGAGTCAAAAAGATAGGTGTATATTACTGATATTTTTGCCTATGATACAGAATACATTTTTCTGTAGCAGGTTAGAAAGCTGGGTTTCAATGCATTTCCTAATCACTTACAACTCACATCAAAAGGATGTAGGCCTCTGAACAAAAAACGCATGCAATGCTGCGTTTCATTTCTAGATGCGGCAGAGATGATTTGTACTTTAGATGGAATATAGTTGGATCTTTTTTTTTTTTTTAATTTTTTTTTTTTTTTAGATATGAGAATATATATAATGTGCATTCAGACGGGCAAAACTTTTTTGGAACTAACTGTAAAATTTTATTCTTATTGTTGGCCTGAAACGAATGTTGGAAACTTATAAATAAGACCATTCCAAGATGATACAAAATTATTTTCAACATCAATTAAAGAAAAACCGAACGGGAAGCCTAGCTTTTCATTTCTAAGTTGTAAAAATTAAGAATAAGTTTGAACTTTGGAGCAAACAGGCTTATTTAAAACGAACTGAAGAGGTCGATGAAGAAAAGTTGATGAGTTTATTGTAATAAAATTTATACAGTGCATTTTCATATGGAGGCCATAGAATTTTTCATGCTGAAATTTTTACCTTCTGGTAACTTTGGTTCTCTTTCAAATTTAAAAGATTAAACTTGCAGCAAACATAACCTCGGGGTCTACAAGAAATTCAATAGATAAAGGGAGCAGACATAACCAGAGCAAATTCTTTAAAAAATTAAAAGAATTTTATTAATTGTCTAACAGAACACTTGTATAGGTCTCCATCTTCAATTTTTTTTTAAATTTAACTCCGATGACCGCGCACTTTTTTCAATATGAATGTCAGATTAACATGTTTTTTAGGACTTCAATTATGTCTGCTTTACGTTTTTAATGGTGAGATTATCCATGTCGAATTAGGTCAAAAAATGCCAAAACCAAATGTGGCTGATTGGAATTGCTCTTTAAATTAGTATTAACTTCGGACTGATCAAGTGGGTCTAAATAATATTGATCGTTGAGTTGTATTTATGGTATAAATCTGAATCTTTTTTTTTTTGCACGTTGAAACAAATATAACATCAAAAACAATATTTTTATTTATATTTCCTTACATTCAACATTACGTTTTCTTTTAGTAGTTTTCAGAGTGTTTATAAAGTTTAATAATAAGGTTTCTTTAATATTTCAAAAACTTCATGTTTCTATTTCTTTATGTTTTATTTCTTAAAGTTAACTTTAAGAGCTGATAAGGATCATGAATCAGGATAGAACATTATATCAACAAAATCTGAACAGTTAGTCATTCTCCAAATAACAGGTAAGCTAAATCAGTCCAGTTGATGAACATGATCATCGAATTAACCCAATTATTGAATAGTCATTAAGTGTATTTAGGCATTTCCTGCAGTATCCTATTTCATTAGAGATAAGGGTTATAGGAGTATAGCCATTACATTACTAATTTAACTTTTTGGTTTTAATTGTTTTTTCTAAAACTGATTTTTTCCATACATACTCGAAACATAGGATGTCTAGTAAAAATGTTTCATAACCTTCTCATGATATTTAAAGTAGTTAATTTTGGCAATGATTCAACTAAAACTGAAGAATTTCTTCCTAATTACCTCCGTCATAACCGTTTAAAACGAATTTTCGCCGTTGTATTGAAAAATTAACAAAAACAATAAAATTTAAAGTAGAACCCAATTTGGACTTACGGTTTTGAAACTTTTAAAGATATAAAGCATGCAAATGCAAAAATGTCATAACTGATAGATATAACACTGGTGAAAATTTAATCAGTTTTAAGAGTTACAACTGCTTTCTAAATGAACCAAAAATAGTATTTACAGGATCAGCCAGTATTGACATTTTTTTAAATATTCTCACGGATTAATAGAAAAACTCACAAACATAAGTTTTAAACAAAAAATCTTACCTTAAAAATGCACGATTAGGAGCCTGTGGCACCCTGTATTCTTTTGTGGTAGAAGGCGATGATACTATGCATGATTGCTGAAGATTGGAAGTGTTAGAGGAAGTAAATGTTTTAGCCGTAGTGCTCTCCGAAAGCGTAACTGGCACCTGAAAAAAAAAAAGGTTGTTACTGTCATTTGACATATATATATATATATATATATATATATATATATATATATATATATATATATATATATATATATATGTGTTATAGAAATATATATGTGTTATAGAAATCAAATATGGTGGCGTGCAAAATTGAAACGGGTAGAATGTAGAAGCACATTCAAAATTATTTTTTTTCAAACTCGAAAATCTTATTGAAAAATTAAAAAAAAAGGCAAAACTGGATTTTACCGCCAACCAAACCGCACTTGAAAGGCCGCCATTGTACGAACTAGCTCAGGCACATTATTGCAGTTCGTACAATTTGCATGCACCGAATTAAATCTCACCAAGACTGTAAATATTGGCTATATTATTTAGTTGTTTTGTTTACCAGTGGCGGAGCGAAAACAATATCTTCATTTCATCGTGTCTTTAGGGTCGATTTTTTTATTTTATTATCGAGATCTGCTATTTAAGGTGAATTTTCTGCAATCGGTCTTGCTACAAGGACGTGCTAGTTCCAATATATGCAGTGATTTTCTTACAACACCGGGTATATACGTATGTGTGTATGTTTGTATATGTATGTGTATATGTATATGTATATGTATATGTATATGTATACGTATATATATATATATATATATATATATATATATATATATATATATATATATATATATATATATACACATAATTTATTTCAATTCTCGTTGATAACGACCGTAGTTATTGTAAAAAGTAGTTAAAGTTTTTTCTCGGGAACTCGGTCAATAAGAGGAAACTCATTTGTTGTCAACTTCTATATTTCGTTGGTAATTCCCAACTTCATCAAGAATGTAAAAACTGAAAGCAGACAACCAAAAAAATAACTGTATGTACTAAACAAGAATTTTTGTTTATTCTTGGATGAGGAAACTCACCAAGACAGAGTATTACAAAATCAAAGGTGATGTTAACATGTGTCACACAGTACTAACAGCCAAAAACATAAACATATGACAAGGAACAACACAAAACCTTTTGTCCCGATCACTATTTCACTAATAAATACTGAAGTAATTTGCTCGAACAGTGTTTGACTGTGCGAGTATTAACCTATGCATAATTATTAATAGCCCATCAGATTATATTGTAAATGTACAAACTTAAAATGTTTCAATAAATATTGCTTATGTTATTAATATCCGTCTTATAATTGTCTTCTCATCCCTAATAATATGGCACATCTCAAGGAATAACCACTTACTATATACGTTCTCAAACTCAAGTATCTTAGTATTCGCATAGTCAAAAATATATCCCACTATTCAAGCAAATTACTTTAGTATTTATCTGTGAAATTAGAGTGAACAGGACAGAAGGTCTTGTGTTGTTCCTCATCATGTGTTTGTGTTTTTGGATATTAGTACTGTGTGACACGTGTTAACATCACTTTTGATTTTGTTATACTCTGTGTTTGGTGAGTCTTTATATATATATGAAGTTATATATATATATATATATAATATATATATATATATATATATATATATATATATATATATATGGTGGCGTGCAAAAGTTTCCGGCCAGTGACAGTACATTTCGTACTCTAATTTATAATATATGAAAAAAAATGATTTTTAATCATTATGAGATGTGAGTATGAGATATAGGATAAACAAAATAATATAGAAAACAAAATAATAGTAAAAGAATATTATTTATGTATAAAGGTAATGTCCTCGTACTAATTTTCGTTCAATCTACACCTTATGGAGAATATTCCAGAATATTTTGGAACTTTTCTGATTAATACTCTTAAGGCCCCCACAGACATCGTTCTTTTTTTTGCAGTTTTACCCGCACGGGTAAACACGAACAACGACCACATCCACACACTAGGCGTTGTTTCGTTCAGTTTTTCTGAAATCATAGCGTCATTATCATCATTTGATCTATGATGGATCCTACGACAACATTAGCAGTGGCAGCCGCGGTGGCTGTAAAATTAAAATTTTTAAAAAGAAAACGTTCAAAATGGACTAAAGAATGGTTACTTAAACGAAGACAATTTTCACACGTAAATCTTTTAACTGAATTACGACTAGAACCAGGAGATTGGTTTAATTATCTGCGAATGGACGAAGAAACGTATTTAGAGCTGCTCATTTTAGTAACACCATTAATACAAAAGCAAGATACGTGTATAAGACAAAGTATTTCATCACATGAGCGTCTTGCCGCCACACTAAGATTTCTTGCTACTGGAAGGAGTTACGAAGACCTAAAATTTTCAACTGTTATATCACCTTTAGCTCTTGGGCAGATTATACCAGAAACGTGCAGTGCCATGTACTCTGTTTTAAAACACAATTACTTAAAGGTAAGAACAAATTCTTTATTCTCTTCAACGGGCGACAAAACTAAAAATACATTACTGAAAGAAATATAATGAAGGATAGGACATTTATTTACAAATTAGTAATATCGGGTGAAAAAGTTTCCAAAAAGGATTTCGCATTTCCATGTGTTTGTTGAGAAAAAAGTATTTGATTAGATGTATTTCCGTAGTCTCTTCCATAATCTAAATCAACATGGGAGCTTGTACCATCAGATTACTGATTCTGAAAATAGTGGGCTGAGTTAATATAAGGATTTGTAGCAAACTGTTGTTGATTTACTCCATTTTTTGTTAAAGTTATTTTTGTATTTGTCGTAATGTTTCCCAATGCAGCTTCAAAGAGAATATCAGAAATAAATTTTTCCGCCATTAAAGCAGCATCACGGGGTAACTCTCATAATTTACTGGCAACATTTTTTCCTATCACGTCAAAGTTGTTCTTCTTTAATATTCATATCCAGCTTTGCACTCACTTTCTCTAAAACTTCGTCGGCTCTGTCCTTTATATAACGCTTTCTTGTGCTACTAAAGGAAGAGCATACTGAAGGAGTATTGGAACATGCTGATAGCAACCGATCTGTGCATACATTATTTTCGAAAGATGCCGGGGATTGTATGGGGGTTGTTAGTTTCATCCTGAAAGAAAAACAATTAATTATATTAAAATAAATTATACAATAATTAACTATGAATGTTAAAAATAATTTATATTGATAATGATTTTTTATTATAGTTTCCTAGGACCAAAGAAGAATGGAAAATCATAGCCCAAACATTTGAAAAAAAGTGGAATTTTCCTCATTGTTTAGGTACTGTAGATGGCAAACACATAAATATAGTGCCACCTCCAAATAGCGGTTCTTTTTGTTGGAATTACAAAGGCAGAAATATAATCGTATTAATGGCGATCGCTAATGCGAATTATGAATTCATCATGTGCGATTGTGGCACAAACGGAAGAGTATCTGATGGTGGTGTAATGGAAAACACTATATTTTATGATAAACTTATAAATGGTACTCTTCAATTACCATCCAGTTGTAAAACAGATAACAGTAATGAATCACTGCCCTATGTATTTATTGGAGATGAAGCTTTCGCGTTGAGAGACAATTTCTTAAAACCATTCAGCCAAAAAGAATTGAACAGAGAAGGAAGAATATTTAACTACAGATTATCCAGAGCGCGCCGGATAATAGAAAATGCATTTGGAATAATGGTTTGCAAGATTCAGGATCTTTCATTCTACAATTAATTCAAAATTAGAAAATATTGATAAAATCGTTATGACATGTTGCATTCTTCATAACTTTCTAATTAAGAAGCGCCAGGAAAATTATGCACCTTCAACTTGTTTTTATTCAGAAGATTACAACATAGGGCACATAGAAAATGGTTTAAGTGCAGAACGAGCAACTATTAATTTACAGCGTGGACACAACAGACATGCATCTGAAGAAGCAAAAAGAGTTCGTAATTTATTTGAGTTATTTTCATAATGAGGGATTAGTACCCTGGCAAGAAAACTTTGTTTAATACTTTGTTGTATTAGATTTTAATACTTTGTTATATTAAGATTTATTATTATTAATAAATATAAGTACATATAAATAAAAGATATATGTTTTACTTACTTGATTGCTACTTGTCTCTTCATCAATATTAGTTACTGTTTCTCTCGGTGTTTCCTGGTCTGTAAGGAATAATAAATATTCGCAGTACCAGAAATGGGGCTTGTACACCTCATCAGTCCCCAAACCAGATTTTTTAGATTGCATGACTTTTTTTAATTCCTTCCGGAAGCAACCACGTAGAGAGTCAATTTTCTTTTTAACAGATTCTTTCGTTGCGGAATTATCTACTTCTTGTAATTTTATTATCATATCTTCGTAGGCTTTATTTTTTTTCTCTCTATCATAATATTCAGTAGATTTAACTTTCCAAAGGCACGGATGGCTTCTATATAGTTCTATGAACTCAATTATAAATTCTTTGTTATAATTCCTTAGGTCTGTCATTGTGAAAAGAACAAAATTTCTATTAGCCACAAAACACAAAATTCTCCAAACTAAAATCACTGGCGATTAATCAGAGGACAGAGTCGACACTGACAAAACCCGTCCTTTTTAACTGCGTCGTCACACACACGAGCCGACTTGAAGGAACATGTTAGAAAACGGACGGCTATAATCAAGCTGCAGCAGATATTTTTGAACGCCAGCAAGAAGGACGGCTTTTTGGCCACAAACTGACCATTTTACCCATGCGGGTAAAACTGCAAAAAAAAGAACGTCTGTGGGGGCCTTTAGCCTTTAGTGATTTTTGGCAATTTTTAGCTTTTACACTCGATAACCTTGAATTGTTTTTTAAAAAAAGGTAAAATATCAAAGGTAATAATGCACTCGCGATCATTTTGATTCAATCTACACCTTATAAAGAATATTCCAGAATTTTTTCGAAATTTTCTGATTAGTATTCTTAGAGATAGGGGGGTAGCAATTTTTTTCAAACAATATAAAGGAAAGTTGGCTTGAGTATTACATCACATATATTTTTAAACTCGTGTTTTCACAAGCTTTCATTTTGACACCCCACTCGATGACCTTGAAAAAAAAATTGTTTACTTTTGATTTAATCCCTTAAAACTAACCCTTAAGTCAAAATTTAACCTTCAAAACTACACTGCTCTGATTGGGGGGATATTTGTGACAAATTTCAACTTTCTGTCAAATAGTTTTGCAAAAAACCAGGTGACAGATAGACGGACACGAAGTGATGCCAATGTGTTCCGTACGGAACACTAAAAATGTAATAGGTACAATATTGTTTGTATATTACTCAGTATATATCGTCACTACACTAAACACTTTATTTTTAAACTCGATGCGCGTTTCGCTAACCATGTTAGCTTCATCAGGAGCGATGATTGACTGGTTACCGAAACGCGCGTCGAGTGCAAAAACAAAGTGTTTGTGAGTAGCGTCATTGTTTCAAAGATTCCACATTTCTAACATAATTGTTCGTATAGTTAAATACTATTCAAAATATGAGGATTGATCTATAACTTTAAAAATGAAAACACATGACTTTTACATAGTTTTATCATATTCAGATTTTGTGATATTTTTCAAAATTTTTCTCTATTATAGTTTACTTTAGATTTGTGTTATGAAATAAAACTCTTGAAATAGATATAAATGTGATCTGAACGAATTTTTATCAGTAGTCAGGTTTTTTTTTATGCAGATCTGTTTGACTTTATCACAATACATCAATTATCAAAATAAATTCTATATTCGTTTGTTTAGCCTACTATCATTAAGATCCAGAGATCAATAAGCAGTATCATTTTTTCATAAAAATAAGACCTGATAATAAAACCTAGTATACATAAGTTTACATTAAGTAAACTTGTAATGGTTAAAAAAGTTGGATTCCATATTAACACCAAAACTATTAGGTGTGTGAATTAATTTTGAAGGATTTTTCCGTAAAAATATCGCTTTATTGTAAAATAACCGGCTAAGCGCAAGTCGGACTTGCGCAATTAGTGCTCCGTACGTTGATTGCTTTTGAAATAAAAAATTTTGTTACGGAGGTATAAAATGATCGATGACTTCACAAAACACACCCCAAATGAATTTTCAACAAAGTTTTTTTCCGATCTTTATAGAAAACTGAAATTTTTAATTTTTTTATATACCAGATAAATTATTAAAGGTAATGCACTCGTGATAATTTTCATTCAATTTACACCCTCTGGAGAATATTCCAGAGTTTTTTCAAAATGTTTTGATCGGTACTTTCGAAATAAACGAGGGGGACAGCGATTTCTCGCAATTTTTTGAAAATAATACAAAAAAAAGTGTGCGCAATTATTATATTATATATATTTTTGAACTCGTTTTTTTACAAGCTTTCATTTGAGACCCCACTATGACCTAGTATTTTTTTTCACTTCCGTCAGTCAAAATTTAAGTTTCAAAACTACACATCTTTGATGTGGCCATCAATTCCTATATTAGTCCCAAATTTCAACATTCTATGTCAAACAGTTTCGGAAAAAATCAGGTGTGACAGACGAACAGACACCGAAGTGATCTTCTAAGTGTTCCTTACGGAACACTAAAAATAGTTACAAATTGACTATTCAAGGTATTATCCATCGCTAGCCACTACTTTCTTACGTCTTTGTGGCAGCATATGAATACCACGTTGAAAGAACGACTCATCTTTTGAAGCTATCCACGAATCGACCCATTTTTTTTAGACAGGACGTGCGTCGTCGATCGGAACAAGTGATAATGAGAAGG
Organism: Pachyrhynchus sulphureomaculatus; assembly: GCA_019049505.1. Classification (NCBI taxonomy): domain Eukaryota; kingdom Metazoa; phylum Arthropoda; class Insecta; order Coleoptera; family Curculionidae; genus Pachyrhynchus; species Pachyrhynchus sulphureomaculatus. Next base: position 129,623,827 of record CM032449.1, on the reverse strand, counting down.
AGCAATGTCTGGGGAGTATGGCGGATGAAATAGGATATCCCCTCCTAGCGATTCTAGTGTTTCCTTGACAAGTTTTGCAACATGTGGCCGAGCGCTGTCATGTTGAAAAATCATTTTGTCGTGTCTTTTGGCAGACTGCGGTTATTTTTCCTTCAACGCTCGGCTCAATTGCAGCAGTTGTTGTCGGTAACCTTCCCTAATAACAGTTTCGTTGGGTGGGAGCAGCTAATAATGCACTACACGTAGCTGATCCCACCAGATACACATCATAAACTTGGAGTCATGAATATTCGGCTTTGACGAAGATGTTGATGGTTCACCGGGCTTCATCTATGATTTTTTTGCGTTTTGGATTATCATAGCGTATCCATTTCATCATCAGTTACAATATGATGCAAAAAAACCTTTCCGATTGTGCCGTTGAAGCAGTTGTTTACAGGTGAAAAATCGCCTTTCACCGTCTCTCGGTTTCAATTCGTACGGCACTCAATTTACTTGCTTTTGAATCATTCCCAGTGTATACAAGCGCTTGGAAATGGTTGTGAGGTCAACTCCTAATGATTTTGCAAGTTCTTTTTCCATTTGGCACGGGTTTTCATCGAGGAATGCATCCAATTCTTCATTTTTAAACTTTTTCTGCTGGCCTAGACGGTCTTTGTCTTCCATGTCGAAATTACTACTTTAAAGCGGCGAAACCAGTACTCACATGTTTTTATCAATGGAATATAATCACCATAGGTTTTCGACAGCAATCAATGATTTTTAGCAGCGCTTTTCTTCGAATTAAACAAGAAAAGTAACGCTTCCCGCAAATGGTGTTTTGTTGGCACGTAATTCGACATATTCAACGCTCAAAAAAAAAATTGTTATTTACACTTTGGGAAAATAACGTATACTAAAAATTAAAGTCTAATGATGGTGCTTCATCATGAACATAGCCACAGTACGCCCCGATACGATATAATACAAGTTACGCCCTCTCTTAGAAATTCCTTAAAATTAATTTACACTTCTTATAAATTCAAAATAATGAGATTTCTGTTAAGCTTAAGCTGTTATAAATTTAAAAAGAGGTAGACTGAAAAAGTTAGTGACTCTACACTCAATTTACGAGTTACTCATTTTTACCTGGAAAAATGTGCTAGCTTGAGATGTATTGGCTTTAACTGAAGCAGTGGTTACTTGTGGGCTTTGAGCCCTATTGGTGACTGACGCTTTTGAATTGGCAGCCAATTGCGAATTAATGTGGTTACTTAAGGTCTGCTGAGCGGCTGCGAAATGGGCGTTGAAGTTTTCATATGAAACCTAAAATAAAACAAATGTAGGATGCGGAACTAAAAATTTATAAAAATATTGTTTGAAAAAATAATTTTATTTATAATATAACATATAGGCTGAAAAGTTTTTGGTCCAGCTACTTAAAACACATTTTTTTTGTAAAATTAGACTTTATTCATCAATATAGTCTCCTTCAAGAGAGAGACATTCAGTCCAACGCTTTTCTAACATTTCTATACCTTTCTTGTAGAAGGATTTGTCTTTTCCTTCAAAATAGGCATCAATTTCGGCGCGTTTCGCTCAGAATCATCAACACGTTGTTTTTGGTCTACTGTGAACAAACACGGTACCCATTTCGAACAGAGCTTTCTCATGCCCACATGTTCATGCAAATTATGACCAACACGTTCTTTTGATATCTGTAGGGTGTCAGCTATCTCACGCAATTTCAGTTTACGGTCATCCAAAACAATTTTGTTGATTTTTTTGATATTTTCCGGAGTAACCACCTCATTTGAGCGCCCAAAGCGTTCAGCATCATTTGTATCTCTACGACCGCGTTTAAATTCAGCATACCAGTAAATGATGAGTGATTTTCTAGGGGCAGAGTTCCTGTAACACTTATTAAGCCATTGCTTTGCTTGAACAGTATTTTTTCCCATCAAAAAACATTGTTTAATCAAAACACGAAATTCGATTTTTTTTCCATTGTTTTGAAAATATCAAAAGTAGCGTCACTAAAACCACTGTAACTTGTAAACTAATTATCGAAATGTTATGAAATTTTGACACGTCTCGTTTGAAGATTGGTACTTCCTAAAAATCATATGGATTTTTTGAAAAGGGCGACATTTATGTGCCAGACCAAAAACTTTTCAGTCTACGTGTTAGTTATATATAAATTGGTTCATGAGCAGGTTAACTTGTGATTAAGTATTAATTTGAGAGATCTTATATAATAATGCTTGAAAAGCAAAAAAGTCATCCACTGTATACAAAATGTAACATATAGAACAGCTTACAGCCACACCAGCCACTTCATTGCGCTACTGAGACGCCAGGCCGCCGTCCCAGCTTGATGCAATGATTTTAAATGGGACTATGACTGGCAGCGTTAGCGTGAGCCATTCAATGGCGCTGCCAAGTGGCTTGTGTGAAACTGTACTGAAAAAACCCACAAGTTGAATTATAACTTCTATAACGGTCCTCAACAGAATTTTATAAAAAAAATAATTCCGGTCAAAATCGCCGAAACTTTACTAAAACGTAGTTCTCAACGACCAAAGTTTCAGTTCGTTTCACTGACAACATTTGTCTGTTTTCAAAACAGCTCTTTGCACAAATCAGCTGAAAAGAACTTTTGTGTCAATTGAAATTGTCGTTCAGAATGTTAAGAACTACTTTATAGCAAAGTTTCAGCTAATTTAACGACTTTTCAGGCGATTATTGCACAAATTTTTTTTTGAAAATTTATACATCTTATCAAAACATGGATCTTAAGCTAAATTAAATAACCGGCCAAGTGCAAGCCGGACCGTAATTAGCGTTTCGTACGTTGATTGCTTTTAAAATAAAAATTTTTGTTACGGAGGAATAAAATGATTAATGACTTCATAAAACACATCCCAAATGAGTTTTCAACAAAGTTTCTTCCGATCTTTAATGAAAACTAATAATCTTAATATGTTTGTTTTTTTTATATATACCACATAAATTATTCAAGGTAATGCACTCGTGATTAGTTTCGTTCAATCTACACCCTGTGGAGAATATTCCAGAGTTTTTTCAAAGTTTTTTGATCAGTACTTTTCGAGACAGGGGGACAGCGATTTTTCTAAATTTTTTAAAAATAGTACAAAGAAAAGTGTGCGCAAGTATTACATTATATATATGTTTGAACTCGTGTTTTTATACACTTTCATTTGACACCCCACTTGACCTGGTAAAAAAAAAAAATTCCACTTCCGATTTCACCCCCCAAAACTAACCCCTGTCAAAATTTAACTTTCAAAACTACACGGCTCTGATAAGCCCATCAATTCCTATATTAGTGCCAAATTTCAACTTTCTATGTCAAGTTTCGGAGAAAAGCGGGTGTGACAGACAGGCACCGAAGTGATCTTATAGTGTTCCGTACGAAACACTAAAAATAAATATAAGAAGATAAGTCCTAAAAATCAGTCGATCTAAAAATATTACTACATCACATGTTCAGAAATTATGAGTAAAAACCCAAATTTTATTCTTCGTTGAATAGCAGCAAAATAGTCAGTATTTTTTTGAAATTAGAACGGATCCCTGTATAACATTACCTACTATAACCATCAAAGTATGAAAATGAAATTAAAAAAACTTTTAGGAACATAAACTTTTAAACTCCTTGTACTCGACACCAATAAAAAAAAATTTAAAAACTTTTCAGTGGCATTACCTTTTGTCATATCTGTAATATTTGAGGACTAACACTAGTCTTGCTTCTGCAATTATTATTAATTTTTTTGATATTGGGTATTGTGGGTTTTTTGAATTCTACTTTCAAATTTTAACAATATAGAAATGTATATGCGATATTTTAAAAACTGTGTGTAAAATATAGATTTTAAAACATAAAAATTTCCTGATCTTGACTTTTGTGTCGGGCCTTACATTAATGACTTAGCTTTTTATCAGATTTTAGTTTTGGTGGTACAAAGCAGTTCGTTGAACTAAAGCTTCAGTTACGCCAATTTTTACCAAATAGTATTATCTTTCGTTAAAAATACACAATAAGCGTATGAATTATGTATAACATCGTCAGTTTTATTTATTACCATTATTAACTATAATTTTAGATTCCTAATTAAAAATTAATAATTGAAAATGAATAAGAAATGTACATTAAAATAAAAATAAGAGTTGATAAAGCGGGGAATCGCAAAAACAATCTGGAAAATGGACGATCTTTATGAAAAAATATGTTTAAGAAATATCTTATAACAGGGTGTCCCAAAGAAAGTTGAAGTGAGTCAACTACAGGAATTAGATATATCATTAAGTTGATTTATTTTTTAATTAGGTTTATAAAATTCTAACACCTATTATTAACTTATAAATGAACAGTGTAGAATGGATTTATGTGTGTAGCAATCAGATAGTAAAGATTTTGCTATTCGTTTTAATCTAGGCAATGGGGCTCTTATAAAACAGAAAATTCTGTTTATTTCATTTTTAGAGTTAAAATCCTAGATGGGAGAAAGAAAATTGTTCATATTTAAATGGAAATTTTAAATATTTCAAATACTTTTGCTTGTTATTTATACAGAATTTTTTAAAAATACACATTCCAAACCCTAAACCATGGAAAATGATAAACATAAAATTTGCTGTTTTAATAATTTTCTTCTTTACAAATTTAGAAATGCTCAAATATCAATTTAAAGAAAACAACAGAACAGACTATTATTTATTTTGTGACTATACTATAATAAAACAAGTAACAGTAAATAGTTTCTGTAAAACCACTAAAAAGCTTGTAATTTACAGAGAGTACTTAGTTCTTCGGGCATTTGATAGAAAAACAAGAGGAAGTAATTAAAGGAAAATTGGGAGTAGTCAAAATAAACAAAACGTTAAAAAATATAAAAATAGGCGTGCCACAGCATAAACCCTAGGCCCTAGATCAATAATCACTCGACATATTTCTTAAATGTAGAAAAAACAAGTACTCTTGTTATTCTAAACTTTATTAACACCTGTGAGTTCAACTATTTATCTTTTTTTTTTATTTAACTTACCGTTTTACCTGCAGACGTGGCAACAACACTTTCATGAGGCAAAATTCCAAAGGGGCTATTCTGTTGCCAAGCTGAGGCACCCTGTTCAAAAAAGGCTTGGGCTTGTGGGTGAAATTCACCCGACTCGCTTGCCTGTTTTGAAGCTGCAGCTTGGGCAGCTAATGCTCGGTGTTGCTGTGTCACCTATAAATATCAAAAGTTTTTTTTCAAATAAATAACTACTTTTTAGCTTTGAAATTCATCTATGTAACTCATCCAGAAAATGTACATATATTCAAGCATTTGCTCTTGATTGAGCCCACTACTCACACATATGGATGGATAATAGATGAAATAATTAGTCTAGTTTGGAACAGGAGATAAAGAAATATAAATGCTATGCTATACTATAAATTTGATATATTTTTTGAAACTGGTATGCTGCAATTCAAATAAAAATACTTTTTCGATAGGCTGTGACTGGAGAGTACTTATGGTAAATATTACCTCAGCCGTTTGAATAGTTACTGCATTTAAACAAATTTAAACTCTTGTTTCATTTCAATAAAATTCGTTATTTTCGTGCAAAACTAATTTAAAAATTTAATATGTTATTAAAAGAATTTTTGCTTCAGTTTCTGCTATAGAGATCTCTAACACTCTCAACATTAGGGTTCTCTAAATCTAGATCATAATTTGCATCCAAAGATATGATAAAAATTTTTGGAAACACTATGAAATAGCTCAAGAATAACCTACTGTCCCCATATATAAAAAAAAGTTCGCATATTATTATACTAGAAAATCATACATTCTAAAAAAATCACAGAAAGCTTCTATAGGATAATGTTGAGTCAAAAACGAAAAAACACCTTACATAAAATACAGGAAATTTTGCAGTATATCATTTTGATGAAGCACACCAAATTTTCCATCTTGCTCTTAAATATGTCTGACGATAATGTGGAAAACTTTTTTCAAATAAATTTACTCAATATTTAGCTTTTTTCTTGGATAATATAGTATTACTTAAAATTTTATATTTTCTCATGTCAGGTATAAATTAAACTATTCTGATTTTAGTTATCTCTAGTCGAGCCATGTTTTTCAGTTCACTCTGTATACTGACTTTTCACAACATAATAAAAAAAATGCTCAGTTTAACAAACCAAATAACATCAACATTTCAGAAAAATCTGTAGGTTTCCAAAATACAATAAAATAGTGTAAAGCCCATGAAATGAAAGTTTTCACAGCATTTAAAATAAGTAAAAGAATATTGGGTATTTTATCTACATTTAAGACAAAACATCTCAACTTATTCCAAAATTGTCCAGTTACTTATTATGGTTACATGAATTCGTGTTTTAATAACAATAATAGCTAGAACTTACCTGAGCAACATAATGTGGTTTGGCTCCACTTGCAGCTACTGCGCCATGAAACAAAGGACTAAACACAGTTTCATATCCAACGGTAGGAGGAGACAGAAACCCACCTGGAAGTACTGCAGCAGGAGGCGCGGGTGCTACTGAAGCTGCTGTAGTAGTAGCTGAAGCTGCGGCTGCAGCAGCAGCTACAGCTGCGGACAAAGGATGGTGCTCGCCTGCAGCTGCTTGCGCGGCGAGCCGATTATAGGAAGCATACCATGGACCTACTGGATCCATTTGGGCAGTTAATGGGGCAATTGAAATAGGCAATTATAGGGCGCTTGCCCATCCCATCTAAAATAAATAATGACATTGTATATTATACAATCTCAGTAAGATCTACAAATAAGGATTGTTTAAGAAATGTTTTAAGTACCATAATTAATATAATTAGTCCTTAATATTGATAAAAGTATGTTTTTTAAAATATTTAAGACAATAACTGCCCCATTCACTAAAAAGATTTGACTTTGAAACTGATCTTATTTAACAATTCGAGGTTGAGGTACAAGCCGTACAACAGCAACCAATTAGATTTATTTAAAATGTGATAAAAAAGGAAATTTGTGTTAAAATTCTAAAAATATTTCCTACCTCTCTAAAGGGCTTAATTCTAGACTCTTACTACAAATTTTCCAATAAAACCGCTTCATTGGTGACATTTACAGAAATTCTAAATTACAGGGTTAAAAACAAAAATCAATTGACCAACTAGAAGTTTTAAATTCCATAGCAACTGGATAAGGTTTAAGTTTTAAATCAGGCTGCAAATGTTCAATAACAATTAGAAATTTAATTTTCTATAAGTACCAATAAACACGGCATTTATTTATGTAGTACAGCTACATTGCACTTGTATGTAAGTGCAACATAGCTGCTTTCATCAAACTAAAAAAAAGCCATGGATCTATTTACCAATAAAATGCCTTCTCCTAAACATAATTTAAATATATCAATGTTTTAAACTACTGTTTTACACTAGGAATATATTGCTGATCATGAAGTAGGTTTCACAATTTAATATGAGAACAAAACATAATACTAGAAGTACATAACATAATCAATGGATATATGGATGTAATCCAGAATGATCACATATGTCAATGAAAATATGGATGTTAAACGTTTAGACCATACAGCTTATGGCGAGAAGTTTCCAGGAATTTCCCGCGTTAGAGTATAAAGACATATTATATACAGTTGCAAAGATATTTCCATAATCTTATCGACATTGAGTAGAATACTAAAAAGTTTCAATCAAAACATGAGGCATCTAAACCCTAATAACAATTGTGGAAGGAAGAACCATGCAAAAGGCTACTTGCGATCAGGCACCTTGTCCAAAAATTCATAGCAAATGTAACAGATCATCCAAGGTCCACCCCCAGGCAAAGCGCCCCCCAGAGCTCAATCTTTATGATATCTAAGCACATCTGGGATGAGCCAATATTCAGTGAACCACAAAAATTAGATGTAGCTCAATAACAACAATAATATATTTTTTAATTACATTTTGTTATGGGTTTAATTTTTTTTTAAATTCTACAAGAATCAAAGGATTTGCTCTTGTTAACATACCAGAATTTCCTGAATGTATTTATGATCCATTCTGTGTTAAAAATGTCATATAAAAAATTAATAGTTGCTATGCAACTTTTAACATTTTAGTGTGCCAACTTTAAGAAGTCCATAATGGACCCCGCACTTTTCTTATGGAAAAGTGGTTTCAGTCAAATTGACAGAATTTTTGATGGATATGTTGTAGTTCGCAGCTTTCTGAACAAAAGTGTCCATGGACACAAATTTCAAAAATGGGCAGATTTCGAGTTATTTTCAATTTAAGTACTAATAAAATCCGTTTTATTAAACCATTTTGATAATTATTAAATTAAAGACACAAGAAAAAAAAAGTCGTGCACTTATTCACTAATATCTGTGTATTTTGGGGCGCTAAAACCGAATTCGAGGTCTAAATTAACTTATTACGTCATCATTTTGACCCTTCCTTACAAAACAGGTAAAACCCAGCTAGAATGGAGTTCAAAAAAAAAATTAAAGATTTTAGAAAAGTAGTCTTGGATATCCGTGCATTTCTGTAGTGTTGAAAAAAAATTCAAATTTTTTTTCTTGTGTTTTTTAATTTAATAATTATCAAAGTGGTTAAAAAAAAGTATTTTATTAATACTTAAATTGAAAATAACTCGAAATCTGTCCATTTTTGAAGGTTGTGCCTATAGACACTTTCGTTCAGAAAGCTAAGAAATACAACATAACAAAAATTCAGCCAATTTGACCGGAACCACTTTTCCATAAGAAAAGTGCGGGGTCCTTTGACTTTGCAAGGGGGTAGTTCTGTGTCTTGGAAAAAGGATTCAACTAATAACTCCATATTACATTAAAAAATTACTGGCGTTTTGTTTTTTGTCGTCAATCCAAATTTTATTTCATTTTTAACTTTGATAAGTCAAATTCAAATATAAACATTATATAACATAAAGCTGAAGTTTTGTTTTGCGATTTTACAGCAAAAAGTAAGTTAATTTTTATGAGGAACATAAAGTAGATATTACAATAGGAACTAATGGTCATATCATTTATTTATTTATAATCCAAATACAAAAACAAAGTATTCTAGAAGCTTGGAGCCCGCAGTAGGTCATACCAGTATGCAGGCTTGGATAAAAACATAACAAAAACTTAATATTAATAATGAAATATTACAAAATTAAAAAAATTTAATACTTAAAATTAAAAGATATAAAGAGTAAAATAATTTATATCAATTGAAAGAAAAGAGTTCTAAAATGCACCAAAATTCCAAAATATAAATGTTCCAAACACAAATTTTTACCTTTTTTTTTCAATAATTGTCTTATCAACAACTTTCTAAAACCGATTTTTTCGGTTTGTTCTTGATAACTCTATTACTCCCAGATATATTTTTAAGTTCATTTGAAAGCTTATTAAAAAGTTCAGTTGCCCATATATACATGACTCTTTTTTCCTACTTCTAGATAAACCCTTGAAATTGTAATATTTTTTCTTTCTGGTAATCTTTTTCAAGGTGGTGTACTCATCACGCAAATTTGCATAATTATTTATTTATTTATTTGTACATTCAATTCCAACAGGCCAGGGCCCAATTACAGGAATAACGTTTATACTAATGAGCTACATATAAAAGAACATTATACAATTAAAATAATAACCAGAGTATACAAGTAGGAACATTTATACAGTTTGAACAATCTCCAAATTAAAAAATAAAAACAGTAATAATAAAAAACTACAAATTTGAGCAACCTCTGAACAATGAGCAGAGAACCAATAAGTACCTACCGCCTACAGCAATGAAAATCATCGGAGATTCCAATGACATTGCCGTTCTCGCACATTATATAAATAGGGCCGTGGAATAATATATTTGGCCTAGCCCGGCCGAGGCTAAAAATAGGTGAGTGCCTTGCCCCAAGGCGTGGTACATGGAAAGATACATTGCTTAATAGGAAAGGGCAATCAATATGATGATTTAACAGCCTATATAAGAATTTGATGGAGTGAATGTCCCTTCTCTTTGCAAGAGGCAACTCATTAAACCTTAACAAGATTAGTCCGTGATCAACACTGCGGTCCGGATAGACACCATCCCTCTTGAAAATAAGATATTTAATGAAGCGCCTCTGTATCGATTCGATTTGAGTTGTTATGGCAATTGTATATTGGATACCAAACAATAGAAACATAGTCAAACTTAGACCTAACAAAGGAATAATAGAGAAGCTTGATTGCAGATATGTTTGTAAAGTCTCTATAATTTCTAATCAGGAAACCCAGCATCCTTGATGTACCAGCATTCATTTGCTCAATATGGCCAGCAAAAGAGAATTCCTCGACAAAGATGATACCCAAATCTCTAACTGAACGAAGATTCTATAGAACAGTATCACCTACGGAATAATTGAAAAATATAGTGTTGTTACGATAGGAACATCAGACGACATTGCATTTGGAAACGTTTAAGGTGAGCCTGTTAGCAGAGTACCAATTGGTGAGAGCATTAATGATACTCTGTAATTCGTGGCAATCAGAAACCGAGTCTATGCGTTTAAAAATCTTAAGGTCATCGGCATAAGCAAGCTTGCGGCAACCTATTTCACTCAGCAAGTTGTCTACAAACATATCGAAAAGAAGAGGTCCCAAATTGGAACCCTGGGGAACACCTGAAGTGGGAATATGAAGAGGCGATCTAAACCCATTGATTTCTACAAAAAACCTGCAATCTAGGAGGGATGAATTTAAAAGATCAATCAGGTTTTTTGAGAGCCTGAAATGAGATCCGACCTTATTCAACAGTAAGTAGTGATCAAGTCGATCGAAGGCTTTGCGAAAATTCGTATAGACCACGTCAATCTGGCTCCCATCATTGATACCGTCGCACACAAACTGCGAGAATGAGGCAAGATTTGTGGTGGTGGATATGCCAGCCATAAAACCGTGTTGGTCAATAGAAAGCGTATTTCTCACTTTTGAGAAAATAAATTTATGCAAAATAATTTCAAGAATTTTAGAGAAATTACATATAATAGATATGGGTCGATAATTATTAACCACACCTGGATCCCCAGACTTCAAGATAGGTCGGACTTTGGCCACCTTCCAAGTAGCAGGAAATGTATGAGTCGTCAACACTAGATTAAAGATATGGAGTAAAGGACCGGATAGAGCGGACACGCAATCCTTGTCAACAAAAATGGAAATGCCGTCGGAACCAGAGGTCAGTTTATTCTTGAGAGACCTAGCCGCAATCACAATATCCCTTTTGAAAATTTCGGGAACGTCAACAAAGAAAGGGGATCATAAGGATCTCCAGTGCATATGTTTGTTTTATATTTAATAGTTTCTTGTTAACAGTTATTTATCTAGCTTTATTAATAATTTTTACTAGTCTTTTCTGAATACGTGCAAGAGATTCCATTGCATTATCATATGCAGAGCCTCAAGTCACTATTCCATAGCTTGCAACACCATTAAAAAGGCCATGATATATCCTGAGCAAAGTGTCTCTATCCACGATCTTTAATAGTTTTGCAAAAATATATATCAAATATCTAGTTCTCTTAACAATATTTTCTATATTATTTTCCATTTCATATTTGTATCAATTGTTACCACTAAATATTTAGTGTCATCAACTCTCTTCAATTCTTGTGTATTTATTGTCAAGAGTGCCTCAGGTGGAATTGAATCAATGTCAAATCAAGCAATACAATATAATTTGTATTAATTTTTTTTAATCAGTTTAAGGCCCACAAGCTGCTAAAGCTCTACAGACTGATGTTATACATCTATCTTGAACTTAAAGAGAGCCTCGGCGACTCTTGGGGATGTTCTGTATGTTCTCAACTTTGTGTGTATGATGGATATAAATGAGTGTCTGGTGATTAAATTTTAAAAACTTTTTATCGTAGAAAAGCAGACCATTTATTTCTGTTATAAGGCCAACACAGGAAGATTCATATTTCTCTTTGATCCACCACTGACTATTGATTATACAGATTCTTACCTGATAGTTGTACAAAATTATAAAAATAACTAAATTATGGGCTTTTCAGTTCTAGTTGCAAAACAGATTGTTGTTTCTTCAATAAACTATATGAACAGGGAGATCTAATCTTGAGATTATTTAATTTTTTTATTATATATACATTATTATAAAAACAGACACACTTTCACAATTCATTATTTCTATAATAACTTTGAACTGCAACTGTTAACGGTATTAAAATACACAACTGATTGCTATTGCTATAGTTATTAACTTGAAGTTATTGTTAAGGGGTTACACACACCCCAAATTTTCAAAAAATCGTCTTTTTTTTACGGATTTTTATTTCCTATACTTTTAAGAATTATTAAAAAAAAATCTTAAGAAAATTCCATTCCATTACAAAATTATAGCATTAAATGTGGCCTGGCGTCGGATTGGGACCGCCACCTGTCTCAATGCAATCTCTGTAATATTACTCGGTCAATTTTTAATATTTTTTAATTTTTTTTTTTAAATCTTAATAATTACTTTTTGTACAAAATGTTGAGAGGTTTTATCAATTTTTCTATAGACAACTTTTTATAAGTAATTAAATTGCATACTAAAATTTTTTATTTTTGAAAAAAAAAATCCCAATTTTAACGACTAAATTATTTTCAAAGATTAAATTTTACTTTTGCATATTAAATTATTTTTTGTGAAGTTATCCTGCAGACAAGGAGGCGCCATAGTTTTCATTAATGGTCTATTTAACCCCATAAAAAATAATGTTAACATTTAAAACATAATTAAAAAAAAAAAAATTTATAATTTAAAGTACAATAAAAATACATAATCGTCATTCTTTTGTATTATCGTTAATAATAATATACATACATTTTGCAGCGCCCCGGTGTATGTAACTCTTTAACTCCACATTATGCAGTTATAAAAATCGAAATAGTTCTGCATTTAAGACATATAAAAACTACCGTAAAAGTGGAGGAGATTTAACTGCTATCCTTTAAGGCAATGACTACAGAGGACTATAGATTTCTTCTCTTACAGCAGCATGCACAAATTAAGTTTAACATATTACTTGAATGAAGGTTTTAGAAAGCTAGTTTAACCTCAAAATGCTTAGTCTCTAAAGCTAATCACATTGTGTGGTTTCAATAATTAAATTTAATTTTGTTATTATAGAAAGACAACAATATCATCATATAATGAAACCATACAAAACAGTTTAAAGTCATAAATACAGGTTATATTCTCTTTGGAAAAATTGAAAGAATTGATATAATACTACGTAGGCTGAAAAGTTTTTGGTCTGACACATAGATGTCGACCTTTTCAAAAAATCCATATGTTTTTTGAGGAAGTACTAACCTTCAAACGTTATGTGTCAAAATTTCATGACATTTCGATGATTAGTTTACAAGTTAACAGTGGCTTTAGTGACGCTACTTTTGAAATTTTCCAAACAATGGAAGAAATCGAGTTTTGTGCATTCATTAAACACTGTTTTTTGATGGGAAAAAATACAGTTCAGGCAAAGCAATGGCTTGCTCTGCCGCTGCAAAATCACCCATCATTTACTGTTATGCTGAATTTAAATGCGGTCGTACTGACACAAATGATGCTGAACGCTCTGTACGCCCAAATAAGGTGGTTACACCAGAAAACATAAAAAAATCCACAAAATTTTTTTTGGATGACCGTAAAGTGAAATTGCATGAGATAGCTGACACCCTAAAGATATCCAAAGAACGTGTTGGTCATATTTTGCATGAACATTTAGACATAAGAAAGCTCTCCTCGAAATGGGTACTGGGTTTGCTCCTAGTGGATCAAAAACAAGAATGTACTGATGATTCTGAGCGTTGTTTGGACCTGTTTAAGCTCAATAAAAAGGATTTTTTTATGCAATATATGACAATGGATGGAATATGGATCCTCCACTATACACCGGAATCAAACCGGCAGTCAGCTGAGTGGACAGCAGCTGGTGAAGCTGCCTGAAGTGACTAAAGACACAACAGCTGGCTGGGAAGGTTTTGGCCTCTGTATTTTGGGATGTGCATGGAATAATTTTCATCCATTATGCTGAGAAGGGAAAAACCATCAAGAGCAAATATTATATAAAGTTACTGATCCGATTGAAGGCAGAAATCACAAAGAAAAGGCTCCAAATGAACAAAAAAAAGTGCTCTTTTATCAAGACAATACACTCTGTCACAAGTCAATGGTTATGATGGCAAAATTGCATGAACTGAAGTACGAATTACTTTCTTGTATTCTCCAGATTTGGCCCCCAGCGACTATTATCTATTTGCAGACCTCATAAAATGCTCACGGAAAAGAGATTTGGCTCCAATGAAGAAGTTATCGCCGAATCCGAGGCCTATTTTGAAAGCAAAAACAAATTCTTCTACAAGAAAGGTATAGAAATGTTAGAAAAGCAATGGACTGATTGTATAGCTTTTGAAGGAGACTATATTGATGAATAAAGTCGAATTTTGCAAAAGAAAAATGTTTTTTAAGTAGCTAGACCAAAACTTTTCAGCCTACATGTTATATACATATAAAATAAATTGCAAAGATATAAAATTTTAAACAAGCTGATCACAAGTTCTCTAAAAATATTTATTAATTTGAAATAGTTAAAAATACTAAAAACAAGCAAAAGATTCCGACTTTATCAGGTTTCAGATGACACTTATTCACACAAAAAGTAATAAAAGAATCAAATGGGTATATCACAAATTTTCAAAGTGATATGGTAAAACATCCTTTTTTAAACAAACAATGAGTCAAAAATAGCCCCGAGTTCTTTATTATTAGTTTCATGCATAACAATTTAGGGATAACCTGGGTACAGAGGCAAATCAGTCTAATTGCAAAAATTTGAGAAAAATCAACATTTTGCCATAAAAAAGGTTAAGTTAGTTTGTTTGATTAAAAGAAAATTCTATTTAATTTCCCACTATATAGATAAGGCTGAGTGACTTTGTGGACCAGAGATATTTTGCAATTAAATTTTGTATAAAAGATAATTTTGTAGTTTTCCATTGGAAACAAATATGTCCCTAAAATAATGTAAAGGACCATTTTCTCCTAAGGGTGCAGTGGAAAGCATGAATGAAGAGCTGCGGCCAACATTCTCAAGAATCATGTTCATTACTGTTGACAGTAGTTGTACTTTCTTTTTATAATTATCAATCTATTTAAATAGAACTTTTATGTTAGAACTTGAGGTATTTTCATTGATCACTAAAACTTGTTTTACAGGATGGGATTGTAGAGTTGGTGATAACAACTGTCCGTGTATATGTGTACGTAAGGACATAAATATCCTTTTTTAACAGTGATCTACATTTAGTTAGAGTTTTCCATGGTCAATTTTATTCATATAGTAAACATATGGTACCATCTGTGAACAGTACAAAAATGCTACTCTACCAGCTCGACTATCATATATGTAAAGAAATAAACCTGCCTTTTTTCACTGAAGTGTGTCTTACTCATAGGAACACATTGTACATTATATTGGAAGTACTTGAAAACATCTAGGTCCTGAAACATTATATGCCAAAGTAGCGGTACTTATCAAGACTGCATTACCAGGAGAGTAAAAAATTATTAGGAAGTATGTAGCACTCCAACATGGAATTACGAGCCATACATAAAGATTTGGCACATGTTTTTTTAAAAAATAAGTGAGGCAATGATGTAACTGTAGGTGACTCTTATAAAAGTATTTTTGTTTGGTATACTAATTAGACAATAACTGCCCTATAACCCACACTAAACTATTTGAGCTAAGATATGAAAGCAAATAAAATATCAGATAAGGTTTTCACGAGTTTTGATTAAAAATTTAATTTGCAAAAATCAAAATGTATATTGTTTCTTTAAACTCTAGATACTGGATAAACAATTAAAGCACAGTAAAATCATTTATAAAATCTCACTAATTATGAAAATGATTTAAATAGGATAACACAAGCCTCCCCATAAAAAACCGGTTTCTTTTACACTGAATAGTTCATTTGTTGTCGGATTAAATATCTGATTAATGCAAAAAGTAACTTTAAAAAATATCTCAAAATTGTCTTCTTGCCTTCATTTTAGTGTGATCTTTCATTAAATATTTTATTTCAATGATAAAATCAAGATAATTACAGTCTTCTGCATGAAATTATTTTGGGTAACCTTGAACGGTCTTATTACATCAATACTGAAATATCCTTTTGTTTTCAAATAAAAGCAGAAAACTCGTGCAAAAAGCTAGTTCCGTTGGAAATTTTTAATATATTTATATAAAACAAGGCTTAATGTAAGTATTTCACAATCCAAAAATTCCAAAAGTAAACGCCGGAACGTTGTTTTGAGCTCAAAAAAATCAGACCAATCATGACCTCTGACATGGAAGAAACGCTGGCCACTTCAAAACAAGTATTTCGCAGAAATTGAGTTACCCGTGAATATACCCCGAACAAAGAAAATTTACAATCTTTTAAACAAATGAAAAATATACTTACTTCTCATTGGAAAAATAAGTAAAAATGACAGTTATTTTATTCTAAAATTCATTAATATGGCTCCATGAGATGTGTGGGGAACGTCTATTCACAAGCTTTTTAGGCACTTTAAAGTCACATATAACACATTTCCAAAGCCGTTTTTATTTACAATTAAATGTTTTTATTACTATATCTAGTTTTATAATAGTATTTTTAGAAAAATACGCATAGTGAAGCGTTTTTAAAAGAAATTTTCTACAGCACTTTGCTCACCAAACTTTCAGACGCCATTTTAGAATTTAACTAACAATAGGAAGCGCCATCTTTTGGTCACACTTCCGTTGGCGGGTAAATCAACTGAAATTTAAAAATTCACGTAAAATTTTTTACATTTGTCATTAAAATTGATAAATTATATTACTGTTTCTTATAAAATTACAATATCCAATCATCTACATACATTTTATCAGTAAAGTCAAGTATTAGATGATCATTAAGTTAAATTATAGTTCCAATTTCTCTATTAAAATTATAAAACTATTTAGGGATAGAATGGAAAAAAAATCTGATTTTTTTTATAAAAATTTCATTGACTACCTACCTGCTTATTTTATTTTTACATTTCGAAGATTGTATAGAAATCAAAATCAACATGCATTAACTTTACAGGGTTGGATCTAGGAAATGTACCAGTGGCGGATACAATTCATTGTACCATTTTACAATCGTCAGTTTTGATATTGTTTGTGACAATAAGTTATTCCCTCTAAGATCAGTGGCGTAGCCAGAGTCAAGAGGCGGAAGATATATAAATGCGAAGGGAGTTTATTCAAGGAAAAAAGAGAACGTTAAAAATGAAGCTGCTTATAGAAGGTAGGCATCAATGGGTGGGGAAGGAGGAAGAGTTGAGCCTCTTGAAGAAAAAACCTGTCTTGCAATGGAACTCTAAAAGTTTTAACCCCTCCCAAAACGGTAAATTCAAAATCAATGACTTGAAGGTTAGAATGTATTCACTAAAAATAATCCTTTCGTACAATTTCCTAATAAAAAGCCTTCTTCCTAAGAAGGCGGTATTTTCTACATTCATAGGTGCGGGGAGCCATATGCCCTCCTAGTCCCTCCTTGGCTACGCCAAACTCTAACATGTATGAAGCTTTAAAGGAGCAAATCGTCAGTTCAACAACCGTGCAACGTATCAATATGGCGCCGAAGAAAGACTTAAAATATTCGCATTGTCAGTTGAAATTTCCTTTTTAGCTGGCTTAACACACGTCTACCCTTTGAATTTTAAGTATTAAATATTACAGTTATCTAGTATTTTAAATAACAATAACTCAATAAATGTTTTTTTTTTGTGTTTATTTAACATTTTAAATTAAAAGAATTTTACATTTTTTATACCTTGACAGCGATAATAACAGTAACCAATATAGTTAGTGCATAATGCAATATTCTATTAAAGCTTAACTCTGTACTGCAATTATCGATAGTGTTATATTAATGACAATTGATTAGTGTCATCATAGTGATTAACTTTGAATTAATGTTAAATTCATAAATTAGATCTATATACAGGTATTCATGATATAATTTTCAATTATTTCATATTTTGAAATTCATAAAAATGTTTTTTTTTTTAAATATAGACAAGCTAAGACAAGCAGAAAACTTTTTAAGGCCAATAAGTCATAGTTCCTCTGGACCTAATTTATTATATAAGCGTAGACTATAACATAGACCTTGAGTATGTCCCCTCAGCAATTATTTTGTATTATTTTTCTAAATAATCAGACAATAATCCTTGCTTTTTTCAAAATATGAAGGTTTGGTTGGTGTATGTGGCCTGTAGAAATCAGATTATATAAAACTACCTCGTTTTTACATACTATTAGCACAATATACCCGATACAGTAGCGAAACTCAGGGGTAACCGTGTAGGAAAATCAGGTCTCAGCGTTCAAGAGGTCACGTGGCAGTGCGTCATGTTAAGAAGGGAACCAGCGGGAAATTTTAAATAGTAATAATGTTACTGTGCAAAGTTTTTTCATTCAGAATCATAAATATTATACAAATGTTTGAAAATTTTTTATTTAATAAAATGTCAAGTTAATGCAGCATGAGTAATAAAAAAAAACAAAAAGAAGGGAGCGCTTTGTTAGAAAAGAGACGAATACAAGTAAAAACTTAACAGGATAGCATTTTCAGAAAAAATGTTACAGACAAAAGTTTTAGCATTTTCTCCAGGAAATTGAATAGGCATATCAGATTTTGGGCCTAACGCTTTGTTGGGACTTTATAAGGCCCAAAAATGAAAACTGAAACTGGAACCCAACTTTTTAAATTCGTATTTGAATTCAGCAAGAAATTTTATGTCCGAATAGAAATGAAATGTTTCTGGGCTGATTGGGCTTCACTGTAATTACAATAAAATCCGACTAAGATCTTGTATTATTAGCCTTTGACATACGGAATATTCTTTATCTGATCCTATATTAATTTCTAATTGGACAATTGATGATGCGTTTGGTTGCTGCAAGCCAAACTTTTGTTCTATAACCCAAAAAATGTCATAAGAGAAATAGCTTTTCAGAATTACTCTATTTATTCACGTACGATTTCTTACGCAATTGATATTCTTTAATTAAATCAATTACTTTCAATACCTTTAGGGAAGAAGAAAAACTCACTCCCGGTCTACTTTTTAAATTATTTTTACATTTATCAACGGCACATCAATAATCTTTTTTCCCCATAATTATATAAATTGTTTGTC
This sequence comes from Pachyrhynchus sulphureomaculatus, assembly GCA_019049505.1. Lineage (NCBI taxonomy): Eukaryota > Metazoa > Arthropoda > Insecta > Coleoptera > Curculionidae > Pachyrhynchus > Pachyrhynchus sulphureomaculatus. The sequence goes on along the minus strand of CM032449.1, from coordinate 129,604,541 downwards.
AACCTTTTCGATTCTCTTAACTTACAAATGTATTTAATTCTCTTTTTATACAAACTCTCTCTTCCTCATTCATATAAATAAACTGCAGTCACATCAAAAAACGATCGACAATACATTTCAAAAGACACATTCCGAGAGCAGCAGGGATCCGACCACGCACGCGCCGTCAAAATCTCGTCACCAACTTGGAGCTCACTTTCGCTACTGTTTTGGGTTTACAGTGCTATTAGTCTTTAATAACATTACTACAAAATTAATAATAAACAAAGAATTTTTTATTTTGAAATTATCAAGATTACTTTTTAAACACTATATTAGTAAAGGTTAAGTGCGTCCCTGCATTTTTTACGACGTCTGAAAGTTAACTACGTCTATGACTTGGTCTATGTCAGTGGTGTAGCATATAGATATAAATTATGTGCCATATTTTTTCTATATTCATTACTGATGTAATAATTATATAATTATTAATTTTTGTACTAATATGGTAGAACAGTATACAGGGTGAAGTACATTTACCACATAATTCCAACTATTGAATTGTTAAATGCTGTAATATTTTTAAAGACCAACATTATCTAGAACGACTTGATTGGAAAAATAATTGATTTTCCTAATTATACAGGGTGGGTCATTAAACTAGTATATTAAAAATTTTTAGATGAAGTAGAGGACTTTTATTTAAAGAAAGTACTGCCCTCCGTAACATCTTAGATATTTACATTGTAAATAACATAATATACAGTGTGGTCGAAAAGTTTTTCGATATAAAAAAAATGGCTTGAATTAATTATGTTTCTAAACGCAACAGGTAGGGTATATTTAAAGGATTGTATTGAATGCTATTTTCGGTATCTTTCTAAATGAACCTCAAACAACTGAACAAACAATTATTTGTTCCACAAGTCAATTCATCAGAAAAAGATTTGTTTACTGATAGTGAAAATTTTCGAAAAATGGATTAAGAAATTATAATGAAATAATTTTTTTTGAGTAGATTAAACATCTGCTATTTCCAAAATAATAATTTCACAAATTTCTAATTTTGATAGGCAAGATTCTGTATTTTTTACACGTGCTATATATTTTTCCTGAAATTTCTCTATCAAAAGATTTCTTATTATATACTAATTGTATTAAAAAATATAAAAATGTTACATTGATACGCCTCTGATATTTTAACCGGCTGGAAATTAATTCGAAAAATGAATAGGTGCGCCTATGATTTTATTTAAATCAGTGTCGCAACTTAAAAGTGCCTTTCATTTTTTTATATATTACTAAAAAAGGGTTGGACTAAAGGCACTTTACGTGTAAAACATCAAATTACATCATTCGTGGTTTATCGTCATTTATTAATTTTTAGATAAAAGTTAATTAGTGAGTGTCCAGATGGAGGCGGAATTTTGCAGAACGACGACGTCTTCAAAGTTACGTGTTTTTTCAGAGTTTTCGCTCCGGAATTATCCGCCCGTCTGAATACTCACTTAGTAATCAGTTTTTGAAATTACAGTAATTGGAAAATAATTTATATTGGGGATATTATTAAGCCTTATGTCATTTATAAAAAGATATAATATGGAGACGTACAACAGCATAAAATGTGTACTTTTAAATATGATACCAGTGGCGTAACTTGGCTTCTAATGCTCTTTATAAATTTGCTGTTCTTTTAAGTTGTTAACAAGTAATTAACTCAATTTGTAAAGCTGTAATTTAAAGATAGAGATAAAAAGTCCGGATTTTTTACAAAAAAAACCCTTTCGTACAGTAGAACTTCAAAAAGTAATAACGGAGGTATGGAAGGAGGCGCGGATTTTTTTACAATAAAACTCTTTCATACATTGGAACTTTACGAACTTACACTTAATTCAAAAATCAGTGACCGAGAAGAGAGATTTTTCACATAGAAAAACTCTTTCTAACAATAGAAATTTAAAAGCCTCTCACAATTAAAAAATTTTCTAAGATTTTCTACTTCTAAAGGTGCGGAGGGGTATACGGGCCCTGATCCTTTTTTGGCGACATCGGCTCAAAAACCGCCCTTTTACTGTATGAAAGGAGTTTAGTGTAGAATGGATCTTTTAAACTACGTCATTAGTAATTTATTTAGTTGGGTACTTTGGACACATAGTTTGTTTTCTTACCCCAAATTCAATATACCAGGACTATTATGTATGGCTCTCATAATATTTTAGTATTTTGAGTAGAAAATTATATGTTTTCAAATGTATATATTTGTATCCTTTTCTTCTAAGTTGTATGAATGAAACAAAATACTTTTAGTACAAGTTACTAAGTTGTTTACAAGTATGATTAGAGAGGTCTGTTTAGATTGGATTTATATGTATTTCTAGAAACTATAGGACGTAGAGAAAAAAGTCATGTCTTATAGGGAGCTAGGAGAGTGACTGTCCCTTCCATCTTTTGACTTAGACACCCTGGACCTTCTGGCTTCTGGGAAATTGAATATGGCAGTATTTATGTATACTTTTTAGTGTCCAATACGGAACACTTATGGGATCACTTTGGTGTCTGTCCGTCTGTCACACCCGGTTTTCTCCGAAACTATTTGACATAGAAAGTTGAAATTTGACGCAAATATAGAAATTGATGGCCCAATTAGAGCCGTGTAGTTTAGTTAAATTTTCTTACTTAAGGGGTTAGTTTTGGGAGTTGAAATAGGAAGTGAAAAAAAATTACCAGGTCATCGAGTAGGGTGTCAAATGAAAGCTTGTGAAAACACGAGGTCAAAAAAATATAAATGAAGTAATACTTACGCACCCTTTTCTTTGTATTATTCTATAAAAATTGCCAACAATCGTTGTCTTGTTATCTCGAAAAGTACTGATCAAAAAATTTTGAAAAAATTCTAGAATAATCTTTATAAAGTCTAGATTGAGCGATAGTTATCACGAGTTCATTACATTTGATAATTTATCTGGTATATATAAAAATAAACCATATTGCATGACAATATGGTGGAAGTGATTTATTGGCTATTAGGTAGCTAAGATGATATGACTATTATACATTATTGACTAAGAAAAAAACGTGAAAATACATATTGGATCTTAAGATCAGGGACATAATTAACTTAGCCTAGTCTGAATTGCACTTGGCCGATTTTCTAAACAATCTTTCAACCACTATTATTCCTTATTGACGAAGTCTGCAACCAAGAACCCTTAGTTCTTGGGAGATTTTGAAAATGACGTAAATAATTTAGACTTAGGGGTTAAATACCTTAAAAAATTAACAGGATCCTAGATTTCTTTAAAATTTTTTATTATATTTGTTTCCAGAATTAACAAGAAGCATTTTACGATTTAGGTATTAATCGTAGTATTTTAATTAGAGACACTGTTTTTAATACCCGGATTTAATATCGTATTGGTAGCTCTAATAAGTAATTTTAGCACCAAATTTTATATAATTGGGTGGTTGATAGATCATTTTCCTCAAACTATCACTGGTTGCAATATAAGACATTAAAACTAACTTTCAAATTCATACCTTTAATTGTAAAACGAAATAAACTTGTGGAAAATTATTTCGTTATTATTCATTTTTAATAATCCTACAAATTCGTTGGCTCTTTTTGAACCCACGGTTCTTGAGACGTCACTGGAAAAAATTATATATGTTTTAAGTTTTAGGGTTGTAAATATACTTTAATTTGCACTTAGCATGCGTATTGGATGTTCTATTTTCTCGTACAAGTTATGTGAAACAATTTGCATATTTTTGGGTTCCTCTGGGGATAGTTTTCAGATATTGGCATCGAATTTTTGGACTTTGAGAAAACACAGCCAATGGCATAGCCAGTTTCTAACGACAGCTTTTAGGGGGAAAGGTTAACCTTTATTAAAAGACGAAGTAACTTATATAGAGCGGCCACTTTTTTCTAAAGAT
>CM032449.1:129573126-129598126 GCA_019049505.1 Pachyrhynchus sulphureomaculatus | reverse complement strand
ACCTTAATATACATATTCGTTGTATTACATTGTCACTTTTTATCTTCTTCGTATCTCGATGTTAGGGATACGATCTTGGAGTCTAATATTTAGCATTCTTCTCTCCATTGCTCTTTGGGTTACCTGGAATTTATTTATTATATTTCTATTTAAAACCCACGTTTTAATGCCACATGTTAATACCGGCAGTACATATTAATCGAATACTCTGGTTTTTATTATATTTGGGATGTCTAATTTAAATGTAGATTGTAACCTTCTGAACTCAGACCAAGCTAACGAGACTTTTCTATCCAAGTCAGCCTTTAAATTATTTTTTGATATTTCGAATTTTTGTCCCAAATATATGAATGTTTGTACCTTTCCTATTCTTTCACCTTTTTGTTAACAGTTCCTGGCTGTTATATTCACTTTCGTTGTTCAAATATTTCGTTTGGGCGAAATTTATTTTTAGATCTGTTTCTCGAGACTTGTTATTAAACTCCTCGCATTTCAGCATTCTTCTTTTGTGTTGGCGATCAGAGTGACATCATCTGCTAACCTTAAGTGATTTAATCGTTCACCGTCCATTAGTGTTCCTTTATTTTCCCACTTTATTGATTTGAACATGTCTTTTAGAGTCAACGTGAACAACTTTGGGGATATCAAGTCACCTTGTCGATTTCCTCTTTTAATTTTGATTTTATTTGTTTTTTCTTCAAGCATTATTTGTGATGTTGCATTTTTATATATGTATTTAAGAAGAGTTGTGTATATTTCATCGACTCTGCTGCTACTTAAGGCGTTAAGGACTGCCCATATCTCTACGGAATCAAATGCTTTTTCGTAGTCAACTATTGCTATCCATAAGGTGACCTTATATTCATTTGCTTTTTCCACTAGTAATCTAATTACTTGAAGATGGTCTAAAGTGCTGTATCCCCGACTAAATTCCTCTTGTTCACGTGGTTGATAACTATCTAATTTGTTCGTTAATCTATATGTTACGATTCTAGTGAGGATTTTGTATAGTACTGATAACAGGCTGATGGGTCTGTAATTCTCAAATTTAAATCTGTTCCCCCTTTTAAAAATAACCACAATCAAGGCGTTTACCCAAGGTGTCGGTATTTTACTTTCTATTAGGCACCTGTTAAAAATAGCTTGAAGAGATTGTATTATCGATGCCTCTCTATATTTTATCATTTCTATTATTTCATCGTCCCCGAGTTCTTTGTTGTTATGCATATGTTGTAGAGCGTTCATTATTTCATCCGTTGTTACATTGGGAATTTCTTCAGATCCCACATTTCTTACTATCACTCTATTTCCTTCTTCTTTCCCGGGCGGTGGCGATATTTTCGAGTGATATAGTGTTTGATAATATTTATATGTAGCTTCCTTTATCTCTTTGATTTGTGCGATCTCTTGTTTTTTTTTTATGGGTCTAGCACACGTGCTACAGGGAAGTCCCTAAAGCGCTACAGGAGCGACACGTGTGCGAAGAAAGCGATTCACGTTGTTCTTGAATCGCTGTAGATTGTACTCGGTGGGAAACGCTGTCCTAGGCAAATTATTCCAAAGGGATGATGTTCTCCATATAAAAGACTGCTTGAAGAGCGTTGTACGAGGAGTAACAAGCTAAACCTCATACGGATGTGAAGAATTAGCGCGACGTGTACTTCTAACATGCACCGCTCTGGGAGGAATTAAGCGGGCCAGATCCTTCGAACACTTTCCATGAAAATACTTGTAGAATAGGCTCAAGTCGCCAACCGTTCTTCGATGTTCCAGCGAATCAAGGCCGTCGGTCAGTTTCGGGTCTCCAATCAGACGAACAGCTCTTCTCTGAATAGAATCCAACAAATGCAGTATATGTTTAGGAGCGAAGCTCCAAACATGAGAGCAGTATGCCATAGTTGGTCGAATTTGAGCTTTGTAAAGAATTAACAGTTGTTGTGGAGTGTAAAGCTTTCTGGTTCGAAATAATATTCCCAACTTTTGAGAAGCTCTCCTTGCTATGCCTGCAACATCTCATGCCACGACATATTTGCTCCCAAATTAACGCCCAACAAATTGAGTGACGATGTTAGAGGGATGGAGTGCCCGACATAACTATGTCGGGTTCAGCAACGTGAACTTTTTTAGAGAAAATTGCCGCCTGGGTTTTTGTAGCGTTAAATTCCACTTGGTTACTGTCCCACAAGATAGAATTTCTTCCAGGTCTTTGTTAAGTTGAATGACTTCCTGCTGTGTGCGGATATTCGTCTGAGTAGCCGATGTCCGAGCGTTCAAAGTGAATGAAGAGATAAGTGTACTGTCATCTGCAAAGCTGTAGATTCGATTTTGGCCTTTTCCAGCAGATCGTTAATGTAAATGAGAAAGAGAGTAGGAGACAGTATGGAGCCTTGGGGTACACCGGCGTTGATAGTGAAGGTGTTAGAAAGAAATTCGTCGACTACCACTCGTAAAGAACGCTCTTTGAGGAAACATGAGAGCCACAAACAGAACCTTTCAGACAAACCATAAGAACGTAGCTTAGCCAACAGCCCATCGTGCCAAACACGGTCGAATGCCTTGGATATGTCAAGAGCTACCGCTCGAGATTCTCCAAAGTGTTCAATTGTGTTGTTCCAGACATGTGTTACATAGGTCAGAAGATCTCCTGTTGATCTATTTTTACGAAAGCCGTGTTGGTGATCGCTAATAATGTTGAATCCTTCAAGATATTTTAGAAGATGCTGATTGATAGCCTTTTCCATGACTTTCGATATTATTGAAAGCAGTGCGATTGGTCGGCAGTTATTTGGCAAGGTCTTCTTGCCTTTTTTAGGTATCGGCTGAACTGTAGCACATTTCCAGCAGGAAGGAACTATTCCCTTTCTGTAGGATAGGCTGAAAAGTCTACCGAAAACTGGTGTTAGTTCCCTCGCACAGTTTTTAAGAACTATGACAGGTATTCCGTCAGGGCCAGAAGCCTTTTTGGTGTCTAGCTTCGTCAGTATACGCTTTATGATACGCTGTCTGAAGACAACATCGAGCATCCTTGACTGCACTATGGGAATAGTAGGTGGTGTTTTTCCTTGGAAATCGACAGTAGAATGGGAAGCAAAGAGTTCAGCCAACAAGTTCGATTTCTCAAAAGGTGTCGTTGCAATAGAATTATCTGGACGTGTGAGTGGTGGTATGGTGGATTTGGTGAAATTTTGACTAACTGCCTTAGCGACCGATCAAAAGGACCTGGAATTTTCGGGACAAGCGACAAGTTTGTTTCTAATCCGTTGATTGTGTACCTCCTTGGTTTCGTCGATAACCTCTTTGCATCTGTTCCTAGCACGAACAAATGTGTTACGATTTATGGTGTCAGGATTTTCTTGCCATTGTCGGTATGCAAGGTGTTTAGAAGCAACAGCTTCTTTGCATTTTCGGTCAAACCAAAGCTTGCTATTGGGAGGGCATTTCTTCGAAAAAGGGATGTAAGCCTCCATACCGGCCAAATTTGTTATTTATAAGTTTTATAATTTGATGTCTCGCTTTATTCATTTGTTTGTTTAGATGTTTCAAACTTTTTCCCTCTTTAAAAGTTTCTTCTGTTTTCGAGTTTCGGTACTGTCTGACGTCTTCTCTGATCTTTTCCTTTATTTTTTTGTCCATTCCTGCCAATTCCAATCTGCCTATGTGTAGGATCATTTCTTAATAGTCTTCTCTGTTTCATAAGATTTTGTGTCTCTACTTAATTTTTGTGTTTTCTCTTTTTTCGATGTTGCTATTTGTTTTGTAGTCATGAGTAGGCTGTTGGTTATTTGTGCGTTTAGTTCATCAAGTTCTGTTTGGTAGTTTCTGTGTTTTATATGATTTTCCAATGCTTGTCGATATTCATCTGTTTTGCTTTATTATTTCTGTTGGTGTCTTTATCTTTGTATGCATTATAAATTTACGTCTCCCTGCTTCAGATTTATTCTTATTTTTGCTCTGAGCATCAGATGATCACTGCCAATGCTTGTCGTGTTCAGGACTATCGTGTCGATTACAATATTCTTATCATTTGATAAAACATAATCAATTTCATTTTTTGTTATGTCATCGTCTGTGTTCTGGCTTTTACAAAAATGTATTCATAACGTACAAGTTATTTTCATTTACAAAATTTGATAACATTTCCCCTCTGCTATTCATCGTACCCAAACCAAACTTCCCTCTCTCTTCTTATTTGGACTCGCTGGTTTCCCTATTTTGGCATTGAAGTCACCGATTATTATGATATATCTTGTTGTGTGATGTTACTGGCCAGCAAGACGGTATCATCGGCATATCTTATGTTGTTAATCATCTCTCATTTATTATGATGCCCTTAGTGCTTTTTAAATATTTCCTCGGAGTATAGGTTAAAGAGGAGGGGAGTTAACACACAACCCTGTGGCATGCCTTTTTTGATCCCAACGTTATCCGAGTACGATTTATCTATTCTTATGTTAACCGATTGTCCCAACACAGATTTGCTATGATGTGAACATCTTTGTCATCCGTTTCAGCTTTTGGAAGAATTTCCATTAGCCCTTTGTGACTGACGTTGTCAAATGCTTTGACGAAGTCCCAAAAACACAGGAATGCATCTTTGTTCATATCCCTGGCTGAGCACTTGTAAGCTAAAAATGGCTTCTTGTGTACCAAGAGCATTACGAAAGCCCAACTGTGACTCGCTGATGTTTGCTTAACATTTTCTGTAGATTCTGTTATAAATAACTTTTGTGGAGACCTTAGTGATGTGGTTAATCAAGCTTATCAAGCGGAATTCATCATATTCTTTAACGCCTCTTTTTTTGGGTACGGTAATAAAGGTTGATTCTAGCCAGTCTTTAGGAAATTTACTGATATCGTAAATGTTATTAAAGAGACAGAGAAAATGTACCAGCACAGAAACTATAGCTATAGCTACAGAAAGACAAACACGTGGAACAAAACGTCGCCGCAAGATGAAGCCAGCTGGCTACCAAATCGTTAAAATGTGCCTCGTCGATTTTCTCAGAGATGCTTTTCTCTATTATTGTTAAATTTAATACAACTTCTACTTGTTCGGCATCTCTGAGAAACTGACTAGGCACATTAATTCCTGACAAAGAATTCACATTCAAATATTGTTGAGAAATTATATTTTTAAAAATACAATACCTAGCTTTTATAGAATAACCGATTTTAAAAGATTTTAAATAATTAATTAGAACAACTGTACAGGGTGGTCCAAATTGGACACTTTTAAAGGTAAACCCCTTTATCTAAAGGAGATAGATGAAAACTGATGTCGGTGTCTGAGGCTCAATTTTTATGATAAACCGCATATCGATATCTAGTACCGTTTCAGATATGCAGGGTGTTTTTAAAAAATTTGCATTTTCGAAAAATGTTTGTAATTCTTTTTCTATTGAAAATTTTTGATTTCCATAAAAACATTCTTAAAGCACTTTTTCACATGGATTTCAACAGTGTAAGTTACATTTTTTTACAACTAATATTTTAATAGTTATTAACACAAAAATATATTTTTTAAATAGGATACCCTATCCGAATAGAGCTTTAAATTACCATTCTAAAAATATAGCACACTTTATAAATATTTTGCTTAAATCTACTTCAAAATATAAAGGTTTTAAGTTTTTACGCGAGTTTTAAATGCACATTTTGTGAAGTAGGCTTTGGACGGAGCGGCCATATGGTTTAATTCAATTGTTTACTGATAGTTGTTAAATTTTACTTCAGGATCAGTTATTGAATTGTCAAATAAATCGAAATGAAGTTTGAAAATTACGAAAAATGGGATATGATAGTGTGTTTCATAGAAACCGGAGAAAATTCGGAAGCTGCAAGTAATTTATACCACGAACAGTATCCAGAGATGCGCCAACCCTTCAAGGATATATTCGCTCGAGTGCGATATAACCTAGTTAATAGCGGCCAGTTTGAAAAGAAACAACCCAAACATTATGCATCAAACAGGGATAGTAGTTTTAGGAACACTTCAACCCGACAAATAAAAGAATTCACTGGACTACCGAGAACTAACGTAAGTCGTACTTTGAAGAAGCACAAATTCAGGCCATATAGGGCAAGAGGAGAATTGTAACCATGTTCCGAATTTTTGGACAGACGAAGCTTATTTAAGCAATGCAGGTTACGTGGGCGTGAGCAAAGTCCATGTGTGGGTAGGAATTTTTAGGCAGGGTTTACGAAGGAACACTCACTTCTCAGAGAGATTTAGAAATTTTAAGGTCGCAAGTAGAACCTCTTGTTGATGAACTGCCGGTAATAGACCTTAGAAATATATTTTTTCAACACGACGGGGCACCCCTCATAACATTGCAGTTATCAGTAATTTTTTATTGGCCAATTTCGACAATAACTGGGTAGTCAACCAAGGTCCGAACCTTTGGCTGGCAAGGTCACCGGATTTAACACCCATGGACTTCTATCTCTGGAAAGAACAAATTTTTAAATTGCCGACAAACACCAGGCGAGAGTTATAAGTGGCAGTGACACAAAGTTTTGCAGCTCTCGCTCCTCTTGAACGAATCAATTCGGTAAGAAGTGTCCAGAAAAGGTGCCGCCTATGTGTAAATGAAACTGACCGACATTTCGAACATCTCTTATAGAAAATTGTTTTGTTTTAGTTTGCTCTACTCGGAATAAATTGTTTTATTGATGTTTTGTTTTATTTTCTACATAGTTTAAAGTACTATAGCAGTAAATTTCATTGTAGTTATTACTCTTAGGGTATCCCATTTAAAAAATATATTTTTGAGTTAATAACTATTAAAATGTTAGTCGTAAAAAAATGTAACTTACACTGTTGAAATCCACGTGAAAAAGTGCTTTGAGAATGTTTTTTCAGAAATCAAAAATTTTCAATAGGAAAAGAATTACAAACATTTTTCCAAAATGCAGATTTTTGAAAAATACCCTGTATATCTGAAACGGTACTAGATATCGATATGCGGTTTTCACCATTAAGTTTATCATAAAAATTGAGCCTCAGACACCGACATCAGTTTTCGTCTATCTCCTTTAGATAAAGGGGTATACCTTTAAAAGTGTTCAATTTGAACCACCCTGTACATAAAATTTGGTCGTAAATTTTGCTAATATATTCTGGGGTGAGTTCATATACAGTTAATAAAAAATTATGAATTGCCAGTTTCAAAATCTACAAATCTAATTTAATGTTATGTTCCACTGGTTGTTAGGGATACCCACCGGTAGGAGTGCAGTCGCCACTGCTAGTGATGGATGAACTGCTGATTCGCTTAAACTCACAGGGCTTTTACGCTCAGGGATATGCTGATGATATGGTTATACTCATCACATGGGCTGAAAAGTCCCGGGCCTAACAAAGAAAACACGGTTTTTTTTGGTTCAAAAAATTGTTTTTTGATCCATTGTTTTGAAAATAACAAAAGTAGCGTCACTCTTAGCACAATAACTCACAAACTAATGAATAGAATATCATGAAATTTTAACAGCTGTCTTTTGAAGGTTAGTATTAACTGAAAAAAAGGTGACTGCAATAAAACTAGCGCCATCTATGTGTTAGGCCCGGGACTTTTCAGCCCATGTGTTACTCATCCAAGGGAAGTACATCGCCACTGTGGCAGAGTTTATGCAAAGAGGCCCAGATAACATTCACGTCGAACTAATCAAGATCATTGCAGAACAAGAGGGAGCAGGTTTTGATATTATAATATCGTTGTTTAACATTTATAATTCGGGCCAGATACCATCTGACTGACTTGAATCCACGTTTATTACTATTCCAAAAAAGTCTAATTTTTCTCATTGTGACGACTACCGTATGATTAATCTTATGTCGCACGTACTAAAGATCTTCCTCCGAATTATTCATGAACGTATATATAGCAAATGTGATTCTCAGGTGGATGATACACTATTTGGTTTCATAAATGGTTACATAGGGCTTTTACACCCAGGAATATGCTAATGATATAGTCATACTAATCCAAGGGAAGCACATCGCAACTGTGGCAGAGCTCATACAAAGAGCATTAAACAATGAACAGCGCCGATGTGAGGAATCCAAAGCAATTTCAACAACCTGAGTATCTTCCGAGAACAGATAAACACCGTTAATAAATATAAATATCTGAATTTGACACTACACACGAAATTAACGGGGTAGAAAAAAATTTCGAAAAACCTTAATAAAGCAAAAAATGTGCTTCATGGGAAGCAGGAGTTTGTGTGCGAAAACTTAGAGCCTTAAAGATGGTGCTTTGGCTATATTTGACCCGTGGTTACGTATGAAGCTGTAGTGGGGTCGACGAAAACAGAGTAGAGAGCGACAACCACGGAGCGAAACCGGTTGTAGAGGTTGGCTTGCTTATATCCCATCGGGGCTATAAGTAGCTATGGAAATAATTCTAGAACTAATACCTCTAGACATATACAAAAAAGTGAGACTATCAATAGGGCCTACCAAATGAGGACACATGGGGAATGGAAACAACAACCTGTATAATTTGGGAACATAAGAGTTATGGATCTAATCGACTACAATCTCTTCAAGCTCTATTTAACAGGCACCTTATAGAAAGTAAAATACCAACACCTTGGGTAAATGCCTTGATTGTGCTTATTTTTAAAAAGGGGAACAAATTTAACTTGAACAGTTACATACTCATCAGCCTGTTATCGTTACTATACAAAATCCTCACTAGAATCATAACATATAGATTAACGAACAAATTAGGCAGTTATCAATCAGGTGAACAAGCGGGAGTTAGACAGGGATACAGCACTTTGAATCATCTTCAAACAATTAGGCTAGTAGTGGAAAAAGCATATGAATATAAGGTCACCTTGTGGATAGCAATGGTTGACTACGAAAAAGCATTTGGTCCAATAGAGATATGGACAGTCCTTAACGCCTTAAGAAATAGCAGAGTCGACGAAAGATACACATCTCTTGAACACGTTTATAAAAATGCCACATCACAAATAATGCTTAAAGAAAAAACAAATAAAATCAAAATTAAAAGAGGAATTAGACAAGGCGACTGAATATCCTCAAAGCTGGTCACGTGGACTCTAGAAGACATGTTCAAATCGCTAAAGTGGAAAAATAAAGGAATACTAACAGACAATGAACACTTAAGGAACGCAAATAATGTCACTCTGATTGCTAACACAAAAGAAGAATTACAAGAAATGCTGATATAATTAAATAACAACTTTCGAGAAATAGATCTAAAAATAAACTCCACCAAAACCAAATATGTGAACAACGAAACTGAAGATAACAGCCAGGAACTGTTAATAGAGGGTGAAAGAATAAGAAAGGCACAAACATTCATATATTTAAAATAAAAAATAGAAATATCAAAAAATAATTTAAAGGCTGACTTCGATAGAAGAATCTCGTGGTCTGCGTTCGGAAGGTTACAATCCACATTTAAATTGGACATCTCAAATACGATAAAAGCCAGAGGGTTCGATCAATATGTACTGTCGGTATTAACATATGGCACTGAAAACTTTTAAATAAAAGTATAATATATAAATTTTTTAAAGGCTTTAAATAAAAGTATAATATATAAACTTCAGGTAACTCACAGAGCAATGGAGAAGAGAATGCTAAATATTAGATTCCAAGATCGTATTCCTAACATAGAGATACGAAGAAGATCAAAAGTGACTGATGTAATACAACGAATATGTATATTAGGGTTAGACTACAGACGAGATGGACGGACGACATAAAAAGATTAGCGGTACACGATTGGATGCAAAAAACCAAAAACAGAGCTCAGTGGAGACAACTTGGAGAGGCTTACATCCGACTATGGATAGAATAAGCTAATGATGATGGTGATTGTGATGATATGTAATTGGGTGTGATCCAAATCTATGGATGGAGGTGGAGACCCCGACGAAGGCAACAGATCTGGTCTATTAGAAAGACGGATTCAAAAATTCGAGCGGAGTGGGCGCTAATATATATGCAAAAAGCTCAAATGGAGCTTTAGCATTCTACTAGGGACAAGTGCGACAATATTTCAGGCAGAAATTCACGCAATACAAGCATGTATTCGCGAGACTATTAGACGGGATTACCGCAACAAAGAAATATATATTATCTCAAAGAGCTTTAAAGGCTTTAGATGCCTATCAGGCCAACTTCAAGATCACGAGGTAGTGTAATAAACATGATCTGTTAGCACTATTCTCCAGGAACAACAGGGTTGAACTACTGTAGGTTCCATAACATTCGGGGATGAAAGGTAATGAAAAAGCGGACGAATTAGCAAGATTCGGAGCTACAAACCATATAAGGGTCCAGAATAGGTGGTAAAACGACAAGTGCAACAATATTCCAGGCAGAAGTTCACGACAATTAAGGCATGGTCATATTAGCAACAACTAGATCGTTGGCTCGTAACATCGGGCCAAAGACATGCGTAGGTCGTAATTGGCGGTCCCTCAAAGAAACTACCAACTGACTTCCTTTGTGTAACAAAGCCCTAGACCAAATTAGGGATCGGATTGATCACCGGCCACTGTCACCTAAGGAAACATTTACAGAAAATGGCTATCCACCATGGTACCACGACATGCAGATTATTTAGTGAAGAGGAGGAAATCTCTATGCATATCCTTTATGGATGTGCGACCTTAACTCGGAACAGACATAAACTGTTCAGAGATCTATATCATGGCGATAAATTACCACTTGAAGGGCTTGGAAGGAAGCCGATAAATCATCTGAGACGACGGTTCCAACCCAAATTAATCAGTGTATCAAAAAAATGTTTAAATAAAAGTTATAGGGTGTTATACGGCGCACATGCTGACATTGACAATAAAATGTTTTGAACTGTCAGTTCGAAGAACTTAGGCCATTTTAATTTTTTTAAAAAGGAAAGCCCTGTATATTATTTTATTTTTGAGTCCTACAAAAAATTCTAGATATTATTTGTCTAACATACCATATGTCTAAATTGAACTGTTTTGGAATTATTGATATTTGAAATTAAGGAGATCAAATTATTAGTGTTCCGTACGGAACACTTATAAGATCACTTCGGTGTCTATCTGTCTGTCTGTCACATCCGATTTTTTCCGAAACTATTTCTCATAGAAAGTTGAAATTTGATAATAATATAGGAATTGATGGCCTCATCAGAGCCATGTAGTTTTGAAAGTTAAATTTTGACTTAAGGGGTTAGTTTTGGGGGGTGAAACCGGAAGTGAAAAAAACATTTTTTTAGTAGATCATCGAGTGTGGTGTCAAATGAAAGGTTGTGAAGACACGAGTATATATATATATATATATATATATATATATATATATATATATATATATATATATATATATATATATATATATATATATAATGTAATACTTGCGCGCACTTTTCTTTGCATTATTTTCAAAAAATCGCGAAAAATCGCTGTCCACCCGCCTTATCTCGAAAAGTACTTATCAAAAAATTTTGAAAAAATTCTGGAATATTCTCCACGGGGTGTAGATTGAACGAAAATTATCACGAGTGCATTATCTTTAATAATTTATCTGACATATAAAAAAAAAACATCAATTTTCAGTAAAGATCGGCAATAAACTTTGTTGAAAACTCATTTAGGATGTGTTTTGTGAAGTCACCAATCATTTTATACCTCCGTAACAAAATTTGTTATTTTAAAAGCAATCAACGTACGGAACACTAATTGCGCAAGTTCAACTTGCACTTGACCAGTTTTTTTTTTATTAAGCTGGCTTATGTGAAACATTTACGACTTAATGCGTTAAAAAATGATTTATTGACGAAAACGTTTATTGTTGCATTTTGTGAAACTTCAATTTGAGCGTAATATCATAATGGTACATTTAACAGAAACTGAAAGAATCAGTTTGTTAATGATGGTTGGGTTACGGAGACCGTAGGAGAACACAAGAAGAGGTATGTAATCTTTTTAACGCAGAATATCCAAATTAAGAACCTATTACCCAATCCGTAGTTAGGAAAACATTAAAACGATTTAGACAATCAGATCATGTTAAGGATCGTTCTAAATCTGGACCTCCAAAAGTTAAAACAAGCAATGATAAAAAGTTAGATGTTTTATTGGAAATTACAGAAAATCCCCATACAGCCACTCGTCAGCTTTGCCTAGATCGCAACATAAATAAAGGTACCTTAAGACGTATACTGAATGAAGAAAAATTGCATCCATACAAACCCATTCTATTGCAAGAATTATCTGAAGATGACTACGATAGACGCGTTGAATTTTACGAGGTCATGATGGAACGAATCAATAACTTAATTCATAATATTGTTTTTTCATTCTCCAAGACCACAAAAGATAGCAGGGATTTGTGGACGTCATATCATTGGTCCCTTTTTTATCGATGGAAATCTTACAGGACAGCGGTATTTACAGTTACTCCAAGAGCAAGTTATTCCAACTTGTGCAGGTCTTTTTCCCGATAAAAATAACTTGGATACCCCTAACAGGAATCTGTGGTATAAACAGGACGGAGCACCTCCTCACTTTCCACCAATGTTCGTAGATATTTGGATGCGATTTTACGCCACTCCTAAGTTTTGCCGAAGTCGATCGAAATGGATGGATTCTTTGCAAAAGGTTCAGGCTAATGAAGAGGTGCTGTAGAATGAGCAGGCCTGTGAGGAGACCCGACATATGGTATGTTAGACAAGTAACATATAGGGCTTTCTATTTAAAAAAAAATCAAGATGGCGTAATTCCTTCGAACTGACAGTTTAAAATATTTTATTGACAACATCAGCATGCGTGCTGTATAACACCCTATAACATTTATTTAAACATTTTTTTGATATACTGATTACTAAATGCTGTGGAATCATTATTTCATACATATGGGGCACCCTGTATAGGTAGTAAAAATTAATGGCAACTTGGTGATGCATCGCGTCGAGCTGCATTTTACCTGAAGACCTTCAGGTATATGGTAGTTCCAGGTTGAATCAGGATTTTTTATGTTATCTATAATATATATAAAATGCAACGTTTCTCTGTCTGTCTGTCCGTTAGTGCGCTTATCACTGGAGAACCACTTATCCGATTTACGTACTTTTTTTTTTAAAACATACATATGTTCTCTGGCTAGGTTATAGGCTATATTTTATTACGATAGGTAGCATAAGGAATGAGCAGTGACGTAAAATAGTGATTGAAGTCGGAAAAAAGTTTGCCGCTAGCGCGTTGCCTTGCAGTACACAGCCTAAATCATTAAATATGGAACAATATTACGTAGCAGAGAATATCTATAATCTATAATATATACCTAAAATGCAATGTCTCTTTGTCTGTTTGTCTGTCCATTAGTGCGTTTGTCACACGAGAACCACTTATCCGATTTACGTGTTTTTTTTTTAAATTCATACATATATTCTTTGGCCAGGTTATATAATAATAATAATAATCTATATCTATAATATATATATAGAATGCAACGTCTTTCTGTCTGTCTGTCTGTCCGTTAGTGCGCTTATCCCTCGAGAACCAGTTATCCGATTTACGTGTTTTTTTAAATTCATACATGTTCTCTGACCAGGTTATAGATATATATTTTATTTCATCTATAATATATATAAAATGCAACATATCTCTGTCTGTCTGTCTGTCCGTTAGTGCGCTTATCACTGGAGAACCATTTATCCGATTTTCGTCCTTTTTTTTTAAAAACATACATATGTTCTCCGGCCAGGTTATAGGCTATATTTTATTAGATAGGTAGGATAAAGAATGAGCAGTGACGATAATAGTGAAAGAAGTCGGAAAAAAAGTTTGCCGCTAGCGCGTTCTCTTGCAATACACAGTCTAAACTACTAAATATGTAACAATATTATGTAGCAGAGAATATCTATAATCTATAATATATATAAAATGCAATGTCTCTCTGTCTGTCTGTCTGCCCATTAGTGCGTTTATTACGCGAGAACTACTTATCCGATTTACGTGTCTTTTTTTAAATTCATACATATATTCTTTGGCCAGGTTATTTTAATAATAATAATCTATATCTATAATATGTATAAAATGCAACGTCTCTCTGTCTGTCTGTCTGTCCGTCCATTAGTGTTCTTATCACTGGAGAACCATTTATCCGATTTACGTGCTTTTTTTTTAAAACATACATATGTTCTCTGGCCAGGTTATAGACTATATTTTATTACGTTAGATAACATGAGGAATAAGCAGTGACGATAATAGTCACTGCTTATTCCGCTAGCGCGTTCTCTTGCAATACACTGCCTAAACCACTAAATATGGAACAATATCATAGAGCAAAGAATATCTAAAATATATATAAAATGCAACGTCTCTCTCTCTCTGTCTGTCCGTTAGTGCGCTTATCACTGGAGAACCACTTATCCGATTTACGTGCTTTTTTTTTAAACATATGTAGGTTCTCTGGCCAGGTTATAGGATATATTTTGACATAAGGAATAAGCAGTGACGATAATAGTGAATCAAGTCGGAGAAAAGTTTGCCGCTAGCGCATTCTCTTGCAATACACTGCCTAAAGCCTTAAATATGGAACAATATCATGTAGCAAAGAATATAATATATATATATATATATATATATATATATATATATATATATATAAATATATATATATATATATATATACATATATATATATATATATATATATATATATATATATATATATATATATATATATATATATATATATATATACATATATATATATATATATATATATATATATATATATATATATATATATATATATATATATATATATATATATATATATATATATATATATATATATATATATATATATATATATATATATATATAATGCAACGTCTCTCTGTCTGACTGTCTGTCCGTTAGTGCGCTTATCACTCGAGAACCACTTATCTCATTTACGTGTTTTTATAAATTTATAGATATGTTCTATGTAATTCGATATAAGCCTAGATAATGGGAGATAAGGTGAGATAATGGGAGATAAGGAGAAATAATGGGAGATAAGTCGAGATAAGCCTCGATAATGGGAGATAAGGTGAGTTAATGGGAGATAAGTATAAATAATGGCAGATAAAGAGAAATAATGGGAGATAAGCAGAGGTAAGTCTAGATAATGAGAGTTATGGTGAGATAATGGGAGATAAGGAGAAATAATGGGAGATAAGGAGAAATATTGCGAGATAAGTCGAGATAAGCCTAGATATTGAGAAATAAGGTGAGATAGTGGGAGATAAGGAGAAATAATGGGAGATAAGGATAAATAATGGGAAATGAGCAGAGATAAGCCTAGATAATGGAAATTATGTATGGGAGATAAGGAGAAATATTGGCACATAAAGGGAAATAATGGGAGATATTTTATTACGTTGGGTAACATAAGGAATAAGCAGTGACGATAGTATATATAGTCCGATAGTGCGCTTATCACTGGAGAACCACTTATCCGATTTTCGTACATTTTTTTTTTTTTTTTTAAAACATAGATATGTTCTCCGGCTATATTTTATTACGATAGGTAGCATAAAGAATGAGCAGTGACAATAATAGTAAATGAAGTCGGACAAAGTTTGGCGCTAGCGCGTTCTCTTGCAATACACAGCCCAAACCATTAAATATGGAACAATATTATGTAGCAGAGAATATCTATAATATATATAAAATGCAATGTCTCTCTGTCCGTCTGTCTGTCTGTCCGTCCGTTAGTGTGCTTATCACTGGAGAACTACTTATCCGATTTACGTGCTTTTTTTTTTAACATACGTATGTTCTCTGGCCAGGTTATAGGATATATTTTATTAGGTGACATAAGGAATAAGCAGTGACGATAATAATGAATTAAGTCGGAGAAAAGTTTGCCGCTAGCGCGTTCTTTTGCAATACACTCCCTAAAGCATTAAATATGGAACAATATCATGTAGCAAAGAATACAATATATAAAATACAACGTCTCTCTGTCTGTCTGTCTGTCCGTTAGTGCGCTTATCACTCGAGAACCACTTATCCGATTTACGTGTTTTTATAAATTTATACATATGTTCTATATAATTCGATATAAGCCTAGATAATGGGAGATAATGGAAGATAAGGAGAAATAATGGGAGATAAGTCGAGATAAGCCTCGACAATGGGAGATAAGGTGAGATAATGGGAGATAAGTATAAATAATGGGAGATAAGGAGAGATAATGGGAGATAAGCAGAGATAAGTCTAGATAATGGGATTTATGGTGAGATAATGGGAGATAAAGAGAAATAATGGGAGATAAGGAGAAATAATGAGAGATATTTTATTACGTTGGGTAACAGAAGGAATAAGCAGTGACGATAGTAGTGAATCAAGTCCACGCGAGCGGAGCCGCGGGCCCGGCTAGTCTATAATATATATAAAATGAAACGTCTCTCTGTCTGTCTGTCTGTCCGTTAGTGCGCTTATCACTGGAGAACCACTTATCCTATTTACGTACTTTTTTTTTAAAACATACATATGTTCTCTGGCCAGGTTATAGGCTATATTTTATTACGATAGGTAGCATAAGGAATGAGTAGTGACGTAAAATAGTGAATGATGTCTAAAAAAAGTTTGCCGCTAGCGCAATGCCTTGCAATACACCGCCTAAACCATTAAATATGGAACAATATTATGTAGCAGAGAATATCTATAAACTATAATCTATAATAAATATAAAATGTAATGTCTCTTTGTCTGTCTGTCTGTCCATTAGTGCGTTTATCACGCGAAGACCACTTATCGGATTTATGTGTCTTTTTTAAATTCATACATATATTCTTTGGCCAGGTTATATGATAATAATAATCTATATCTATAATATATATAAAATGCAACGTCTCTCTGTCTGTCTGTCTGTTCATTAGTGCGCTTATCCTTCGAGATCCACTTATCCGATTTACGTGATTTTTTAAATTCATACATATATTCTCTGACCAGGTTATAGATATATATTTTATTACATCTATAATATATATAAAATGTAACGTATCTCTGTCTGTTTGTCCGTTTGTGCGCTTATCACTGGAGAACCATTTATCCGATTTACGTGCTTTTTTTTTTAAACATGCTAAACCATTAAATATGGAACAATATCATGTAGCAAAGAATATCTGTAATATATATAAAATGCAACGTCTCTCTGTCTGTCTGTCTGTCCGTTAGTGCGCTTATCACTGGAGAACCACTTATCCGATTTACGTGCTTTTTTGTTAAACATACATGTGTTCTCTGGCCAGGTTATAGGATATATTTTATTACGTTAGGTGACATAAGGAATAAGGAGTGACGATAATAGTGAATCAAGTGGGAGGAAAGTTTGCCGCTAGCGCGTTCTCTTGCAATACACTGCCTAAAGCATTAAATATGGAACAATATCATGTAGCAAAGAATATAATATATATAAAATGCAACGTCTCTCTGTCTGTGTGTCTGTCCGTTAGTGCGCTTATCACTCGAGAACCCCTTATTCGATTTACGTGTTTTTTTTTTAATTCATACATTTGTTCTCTGGCCAGGTTACCTATAATCTTCTATCTAGAATATATATAAAATGCAACGTCTTTCTGTCTGTCTGTCTGTCCGTTAGTGCGCTTATCACTTGAGAACCACTTATCCGATTTAAGTGTTTTTATAAATTTAAACATATGTTCTATATAATTCGATATAAGCCTAGATAATGGGAGATAAGGAGAAATAATGGAAGATAAGTCAAGATAAGGCTCGATAATGGGAGATAAGGTGAGATAATGGGAGATAAGGTGAGATAATGGGAGATAAATATAAATAATGGGAGATAAGGAGAAATAATGGGAGATAAGCAGAGATAAGTCTAGATAATGGGAGTTATGGTGAGATAATGGGAGATAACGAGAAATAATGGGAGATAAGGAGAAATATTGAGAGATAAGTCGAGATAAGCCTAGATAATGGGAGATAAGGTGAGATAATGGAAGATAAGGAGAAATAATGGGAGATAAGGAGAAATAATGGGAGATGAGCAGAGTTAAGCCTAGATAATGGAAATTATGTTGAGATAATGGGAGATAAGGAGAAATATTGAGAGATAATGGGAAATAATGGGAGATATTTTATTACGTTGGGTAACATAAGGAATAAGCAATGACGATAATGGTGAATCAAGTCCACGCGAGCGGAGCCGCGGGACCGGCTAGTTTTAAATAAAATAGAATAATTTAAAAATTTTGTTTTTTTTTCATTCTATAGCAGCCTGGTAACTAATGTATTATAAGAATTGTGTTTAGTACGTATAAGAAATTTTTAACTTAAAAAATAACTGGCTAACTGCAAGTCGGACTTGCGCAATTAGTGTTTGGTACGTTGATTGCTTTTAAAATAAAAAAAATTACTACGGAAGTGTAAAATGATCAATGACTTCATAAAAACACACCCCAAATAAGTTTTCAACAAAGTTTTTTTTTCCGATCTTTACTGAAAACCGATGACCTTGATTTTTTTTCTATACTAGATAAATTAATCAAGATAATGCACTCGTGATAATTTTCGTTCAACCTACACCCTGTGGAAAATATTCCAGAATTTTTTCAAAATTTTTTGGTCAGTACTTTTCGACATAAGGGGGGACAGCGATTTTTCGCAATTTTTTAAAAATAATATAACGAGAAGTGTGCACAACTGTTATATTACATATATATTTTTGAACTTGTGCTTTTATCCCTCAAAACTAACCCCATCAATTGCTATATTAGTGCCAAATTTCAAGTTTCTATGCCAAATAGTTTCGGACACACACATACAGACGGAGAATCGGATAGATAGACAGCGAAGTGATCTTATAAGTGTTCCAAACGGAACACTAATAACCGCGAAATCACACATCCTAAATATTTTTATCTTTAAAATATTAAATGTTCAAAATTGACAAAATGGCGTAAGGAATACTCTACGTATTACACAGGGTTGAACTTGGCAAGGTTCGTGATTTTTTATATAAAAAAATAATATGGGAATTAATGGCCTCATCAGAACCATGTAGTTTTGAACGTTAAATTTGACTGAAGGGTTTAGTTTTGGGGGGTGAAATCGAAAGTGAAAAAATTTTTTTTTTACTTGGTCATCGAGTGTGGTGTCAAATAAGAGCTTGTGAAAACACAAGTAAAAAATATATATATGATGTAATACTTCCACACACTTTTCTTTGTATTATTTTTTAAAAATCGTGAAAAATCGTACTGATCAAAAAATTTTGAAAAAATTCTGGAATATTCTCCACCCGATGTAGGTTGAACGAAAATTATCACGAGTGCATTACCTTTAATAATTTATCTGGTATATAAAAAAAAATAAAAATTTCAAGGTCATCAGTTTTCAGTAAAGATTGGAAACATACTTTGTTGAAAACTCATTTGGGGTGTGTTTTGTGAAGTCACTGATCATTTTATACCTCCGTAACAAAAAATTTTATTTTAAAAGCAATCAACGTACGGAACAGTAATTGCGCAAGTTCAACTTGCACTTGACCGGTTTATCTTAGTCAATAACGTATAATAGTTTTAGCATCTTAGCTACCTAATAGTCAATAATCAATCTAGAATCTAGTAATAAATGTGTAAAACAAATATCTACTACCTAAATATTTTTTTAGTTATAAACAAATAAAATAACATTATATCTCGGCACAAAACCGACTCGCCACTCGGTTACAATGTTGTACACTTAAGAGTACATTACAAAAACCTTCACCATACGTCAAGGAACATAGTTTTCGTAGGTTTTTTTTTATATGAGAAAAATAATCAAACGTAATGCCCTCGTGATAATTTTCATTCAATCTACACTTTATGGAGAATATTCCAGAATTTCTACAAAATGTTTTGATCAGTACTTTTCGAGATATTGGGGGAAGCTATCTTTACAAAGAAAAGTGTGCCCAAGTATTACATCTTATATATTTTTGAACTCATGTTTTCACAAGCTTCTATTTGACACTCCACTCGATGACCTTAGAATTTTTTTTTACTTTCCCCTACAAACTAACCCCTTAAGTCAAAATTTAACTTACAAACCGACACGGCTCTGATTGGGTCATCAATTCCTATATTTGTGCCAAATTTCAAGTTTCTATTTCAAACAGTTTCGAAGAGAATC
The DNA here is from genome assembly GCA_019049505.1 of Pachyrhynchus sulphureomaculatus. Taxonomy (NCBI): domain Eukaryota; kingdom Metazoa; phylum Arthropoda; class Insecta; order Coleoptera; family Curculionidae; genus Pachyrhynchus; species Pachyrhynchus sulphureomaculatus. Next base: position 129,577,954 of record CM032449.1, on the reverse strand, counting down.
CGATGGACAGATACCGAAGTGATCCCCTAAGTGTTCCGTAAGAGACACTAAAAAGTAACATTAGAGATCAGTTATGTTTTTTGGCCATTTTTGTAAAAGTAATATGGAAATAACCGGTCAAGTGCAGGTTGGACTTGCGCAATTGGTGTTCCGTACATTGATTGCTTTTTAAATAAAAAAATTGTTACAGAGATATAAAATAAAATATCAGTGACTTCACAAAACATACCCCAAGTGAGTTTTCAAAAATCAATATCTTATTATATTGATATAATATTATAGAATGGGAACAATAATTACCTAGTTAACTATTTAATTTCAAGTTTTACATAAAACATTTTTATTAATTCATTTTGTAACTGCACGGAATATAGATCTTGTAATTAAGCTAAAAATAATTCATTATGACCTTAATAAACATTCCATAAGGGTATATTTATCATCAACATCAAATTATTAGGGGATTGAGATTTTACGCTAAACCTTTATTTTATTTTATATGTTAAGGGTAGTAATAATTTACACTTTTAATTAGAATTGGTAACATTTATGCGATGCATAGTTTGTCGGTCTCATATATTCGTCCTATAATACGCTTTTTATGGACTGCAAAATAAAATATAGAGCTATCAAATCTTATGATTGAATTCGTGTTGACAAGCTCTATCCATTTGATGGAAAATATAAACGGTGTGTCGTTTCGATATTTAGCAACTACAGTCTCTCAAGTAAGAACGTGCCCGCGATAATTCATTTTTGGTAGATGCGATTCTAGCAATTCGACAAAAAATCGGTGGTGGGAACTTTTGTCTACGACGCATTTTAGCAAAAGTATCAGTTGATTCCGAAGTTTTGTCGAAATTACGTGAAATCCAAAATGAGTCCTTGTGTACGCGTCGGTTCGAGGCAGTCTTTCTTTGTTCCCATTCCAAACGGGCCTAAAATGACACATTCGCGGCAGCTAAATATATTAAAAAGTCGGTATCGTTTGTGAAGGAGTGGGTAAATCATTTAACGAGACGAAAAATTTTGGCGACTTGCCAAAAGGCAAAGTCATTCCGAAAGACGAAAAACAAATTGTGCCTTTGTTTTCACGGGACCCGAAATTGACGCTATGTCAAGGAGCGGCAAAATTAAGAAAATCGGGTTTGAATGTGTCCCACGAAACCATTCGATAACATCTTCCTGCTTATCATGTCAAATTCCGAAGCACGTTGAAGAAATCTTTGCTGGGCGAAAATCACATCGCAAAGCGGTGGCCCGCACAATAGCCGGACGCCAATCCTGTTAAAAGTTTTGGTCTCTTGTAAAGAGAAAGAGCAGAGGAAAGATTAGAAGGACTTTGACTCAGTTGTCTCGAGAGATCCGAAAAATATGCAAGATATGCAGAAAATCTCGTCGACAGATGTCAGGCGATTATTGATGCAGAAGGCCATTGGACAACTTACTAAGGCAATTGCACAGTTGTTAGCACACTAAAGAATTGTCGTGGCAAAACACGTTTTTTCAAGAACACAAGCGGTAACGTTCTTACTTGACAGACTATATCATATATGAGGCGTTGCGGATAGTAAGGGCGAACTCAACAAAATGAAGTTTCGAAAAAATGAATTTTTAGAAAAATCTAAATGGCGAATTCAACAAAATATTGGCAAAATTAGGTTTTTATTATTTATTTATAATTTATTAGCTTTTTATTATTTACTTAAGTCATAGTGTATTCCGTGAATTTTTAAATGTTTTTTAAATATTTATTTGTGTATTTTTTTTTCATATTTTACTGTTCGTTTCTGATGCTACACTATCACCTAAAATTGGCAATACCTGGGAAAAAATTAGACCGGTATTAAAAATTTTGAACACATTTTATTTAATTTTAAGGTTATTGTTTTAATTAAAGGTTTTGTTATTACAAAATAGTTACTTGATACAACATACAAAACAGTGGAAATATGGTATTGAAACTAACATATAAAAAAACTAAAGAAAAGAAACAAATAATTAGCCAGTTCAGTTGTAATCTATTTGGTCATCGTCCATAACATCTTCATTTTCGGTGCTCTTATTCGTTGCTGCGTCTTGAGAGGCTATAATGTTAGTAAAGTACCGACTCCAAGGTAGGAGAACATACGGTAACAAGTCCTGAATGTCCTTTAATTTGGGGGCTGGTATTTTAATGGGAGCACTGTAAAGCCTCGTCAGTGTTTCACTGGCCAAATGAAAATGATCAGGATCATAGTTTTTCACCTTGCCTTTTTGTAGTTTGACTGCCGTTTTGACATCCAAATTGTAAGCAGAATGAATGTAGAAACCTTGCTTAAAGTTATTTGTAAATTCAAAGATCTTTCCATCTTTAAACTTAGCACCAGCCATCTGTATTTTAGTAATTTTCTTTTGAAAATTAGAGAAATTGAAAATCATGTCCTGTCTAAGTTGGACAACGCAAAACTGGTTTTTTCGGCGACAGCTTTCAATCATTAACTTATAGTGATCCATGGTATACACAGTGCTATTCCGTATTTCTCTCTCAATGTTCCCAAAATCCCTATCACAGGGAAGGTATGAGTGCCCAGGTATCATAAAATAGTGTTTAATTTCAGTGAACTGGTCTTTGTGTATAAAGTATAGATTTGCCAAAACAAGATTTAAATTCTTGTTCTGTCCAGAACAGTTATCACTGAACATAATAATTTTTTTAACATTAACATCAACTTTACACAAATAATCGTACAAGCAACTTGCAATCTCACATGATCCACGCCTCCCTGTACTTTCATCCCAAAGATACATCGTTGAAGAACCGGTTTTTACATTATGGATACAAAAGTTATAGGTCCATAGCTTCCTTTTGTAATACTGAATCCCAGTAGTCAGCTTTGGGGTTGGCAAAGCCTGCTGCAGATCAAAAGCTATGACCAGAAAAGAGTCATCGGCATTACTCCTTAATCCCTTAAGAAGAGACTGAGCAGCTTTTGCACGGGTCAGATGTAACTCCTTCTCTTGTTTAAGATTCTCGATTTCAGCAACATTTTCGGAATCGTGCATTTGACTACTTTTAATTTTTATGTCTACTTTATCGCAATAATTACAGGTGTCACTTTTTGGGGGCTCAAAACCAATATTGAACTGCATATTAAACGTATCACGATAATAGTGCTGATTTACCGGGCTGTAACCAGGGTAATTTTCCGTAAGCCATTCATTGTAAAGAGAATAGAGCTTTTTAATATTAAGTCCAACAGGTAAGTATTTTCGATGAGGGCTTTTGGCGCGACTGTAATGACTGGTGACAGTAGGTAGTGACATGATGTGTTCTTTTACTTTAGAAAGATCGTCATTTCCTATTTTCTTCGCGGGTTCACACCTCCCCCTTTGATCCGTTGTAACAGTTCCAGTTCTGCTGGTTTTGTCAAGTACGACTCGAACGCGCTTTTCAGAGATGCCATGAATGTTATAAAACGCAGTACGACAAACTTCACGATTAGCGTGATCAACAGTCACATTATATTGAATGCGTCTTAGGGTACGACTTGGACGCCCCTTTACGTAAGATCTTTTTACATCATTGCAGATCAACAATTTTGATAAATAAGCATTCTGTAGATCATAGTTTCCAATTTCCCAAAAAGAGTCAAAAATATTGGTGACCAGTTCAGCGCCTATTTTCTCAAAACATCCACACTTGCAAGGAGGTCCAATTTTGCGGGCAACAACGTGCCTTTTGTTATTTCTTGAAATGTAAGCACTTCCTGAATTTCGTTTCAACTTACACTCGTTTATTTGCCAATCATTCATCTTAGCAGGTCTCTTTCGCGAATAACCCGACACAGCACTACCATCTAAATGTTGTACACTTACTTCACTACTAGAAGGTCCAGGTTGCGCCATACTTTTCTTAAAAAAAGAAGCAACAAAACCAAACAAAACATAAACGTATTAACTTCAAAATTAACTTGAACTAATACGCAGAAAGCGTAAAATTTCAAGTAAACCTCATTTAGTGACGCAATACCGGCGGTTGCTCCGCGCGAAATTGTTGAGTTCGCCCTTACTACCCGCCCGGCTATCGCCTGTTCGAAATTTTTCATTTATTTGATACTGAAATTTGAAGGCGAAGCAAGGGCGAACTCAACAATTAGACCGGTATGTGATGTAGGAAAAGTACTATAAAATAGAATTATATAAAAAAAAAAATTTGAACCAATGTTGAGTTCGCCCTTACTATCCGCAACGCCTCATATATCATCGGGTTACCTCTAACTGGCCAACAGGTACAGGTGGACGAGTTAGTTGGAGAAAAGGGCACTCTTTTGTCCTAGGGTCACTGGCCCCAAAGGCGGAAGAACAAGAAGTTGTCAACGGTATAAGGATGCGGAAGGATGAGAGCAACCACCGCATTAAAGATCCATACGGATACGCTCTAGCATAAATGGCTATGTTCACTATTAAAAGAAATTCCGGAGTAAGTGCCCCGACCGAATCTCCGGGGAGGGACAGTGAATGTCGTCAAGAAAGCAAAAGCTGATATGAGATCGTAGATAAAGATATGCACATGGAACGCCAAAACAATATTACTGTCTGGAAAAATATATAACGTTATCCAAGAGATGAATTGATTGAATATTAAAATCATGGGAATAAGCAAAATGCGTTGGCCAGGAACAAATTGATATCAACGAACACCTAGTGTACTACTCTGGCACATCAAATAACGAACACAAGCATGACGTGGGGATTATATTATGTAGATCAGTTGCGGAATCAGTTATAAAATTCCTATCCGTTTCAGAGAGGATCTTACTGCTTCAGATTAATGATAGTTTTGCTC
>CM032449.1:129498126-129568126 GCA_019049505.1 Pachyrhynchus sulphureomaculatus | reverse complement strand
ATTTTCAACAAAGTTTTTTTCCGATCTTTACTGAAAACTAATGACCTTGAAATTTTTGTTTTTTATATATCAAATAAATTATTAAAGGTAGTGCACTCGTGATAATTTTCGTTCAATCTACACCCTGTAGAGAATATTCTAGAATTTTTTCAAAATTCTTTTCGAGATAAGGGGGGAGACAGCGATTTTTCGCACTTTTGTAAAAATAATACAAAGACAAGTGTACGCAAGTATTACATTATATATATTTTTGAAATTCCGTTTTTACAAGCTTTCATTTGACACCCCACTCGATGACCTAGTAATTTTTTTTTCACTTTCGATTTCACCCCCCAAAACTAACCCCTTAAGTCAAAATTTAACTTTCAAAACTGCACGGCTCTGATGAGGCTATAAATTCCTATATTAGTGCCAAATTTCAACTTTTTATGCCAAATAGTTTCGGAGAAAATCGGGTATGACACACAGACAGATAGACGGACACCGAGTTGCTCTTTTAGGGGTTCTGTACGGAACACCAAAAACCAAATAATTCCATGACGTAATTAGAGAAAGCATACTATTACGATTGGTAATTTTCATACTTACTATTTTTTATTTTTCAAAATGTACAAACTGTCAAGTAAGAACGTGACCGCTCGAATCTTGAAAAAATTAACATTTAATGATGAGCATAAGAACTTTTATAACAATAAGTATAAACAATAAAAATATTTTTTAACGCTATTAAACTTTCGCAGGAACATCTTGCTACCCCTTATATGCTTTTAAGTTTTATACACCAGTCGGGCATAGTTTTTTTTTCTATTTGTTTTTATCAACCGATTATAGATACATTTCTCTTTAATAAATTATTTTATTTTTGTTTATAAATTTGCTAAAACACATTGCGAAATAATGGAACTGGAACGGGACAAAACTATATAAGAATGCAGGGAAAGAACCGTATTGATAATGACCACATTTTAAATCTTTAAATTTGTCGTCCCAACTTTTTGGTCTGTTCATTGTTTTGTCAGTGATGGTACAGTCATTGTAGTAATGTTAAAATTACAGAGACATTTTCATATTGAGCTGACAAAAGGGATTATTTATTAAAATAATAAAATGCCCCCGGAGGAAAAGTCCTAGTTTCGCTAAGCTTTCGAAATATATTTTATTTATTTAATTATGTACTGACAAAACTTTACAGTACACGTATTGGTTATTATATGGTGTAAAGGTAGATGGACCATGCAAAACCAACCACTTAAAAACCATTTGCTAAGAATTAGAAAAAATACGAAATATTATAATAGGAAAAATATTTATTTTGAAAAGTTAGTCTATAAGAAAGCCCAAGTAGTTTAATTTTTTATATGATAAAACTGATCACATAAAGACACTGCTTTTTTGATGTTGGTTCAATGCCTAGAAAGGAATGTAGTTTGCAAGAAAGACTTTTGGCGCAGCCCTAATTATTCCTCATATACCTTTCAAAGTAATTTAGCAGCCTACGAAGTAAGCGTTTCTGACATAAATAGTTCGACAATTTGGGTCAATAGTGTAAAATTTCTTGAAGTTTCAAATAATCTTGAAGAAATACTAACTGTTCTTCAAGAAATCCTTTTTTTTTATTGTTCCCTCGCCGCCTGAGTAGGGATTTTACCCTTTTTCATATCCTGAAGATATGGGCGGGGATGTCGTAATACCCGTCAACGTTGTCCAAGGGCCGAAATATACATTTTTGTATTTCAGAGCACCTTTTAGACAACGCAGTAGTGGTGTCACGGACGTTATTCCATTTTTGCAAACAACTACTACCTATGTACGTGGTCAGGCCAAATATACTTAAATAAATTAATAAATAAAGTATACCGACCTGCCGGGATTGGAACCCGAGACTTTCTGCGCCGCAAGCAAGTTACTACGCCACGGAGCGACGGACCACCACACACATCACAAAATATTGAAATGAAATATTGACAATAAGCGTATTAAGAACTCTTTAAAAAGTGCCTCACTAAAACCTATGATATCCTTAACACACAACAAATGACGATATCTAACATTGATGAAATTTTTGAAGATTTTGTACAGCTAAATTATAAAGAAAAACGATTTTATGCAAATCACGTCACAGTCAAGAAAAAGGTCAATGTGTGTCTGTCTCGTGGAGGTGGGATGATACTAACTGTGAATAATAAATATAATACATCACAAATTGATCTTCAGGACGTACGTAACAATGTCACTAAAATAGATATAGTTGGTTGTAAGGTAGGTATTCATTATGTAATATTGCTCCAAATATGTCTCGACAAGAACTTAATGCATTATTTGAATGCATTGAAGTACTTCACTTTATGCACAATAATAATGTATTTATTTTGGGTAACTTTAATATTCCTAAACTATATAAAGATCCAGTTGAAGATCCAAAAATTGATATATTAAACAATGTTATTCATTTGATTTGGAACAATTTAGCAAATTTCCGAACACGCATAAGTTTCTTGACATAGTTCTTTTAAATTTTAATTGTGTCGTGTTCAAAGAATCTGTTCCACTAGTAGAGGAGGGCAACTACCATCCTTCTCTAAACATTTCCTTATCTTTTCACTTTAGAAAAAATCTGTGTTGCCGCTCCTTTATGACAGGATTTTGAATGTGGATTGGTCTGATTTATATTTACTCTATAACGTCAACGAAGCACGTGCATAGTTTTATGAGATACTATATGAAGGAAACACTTGATGAGTGCGTTCTCAAATCTATTATTCGTAAAAGAAAGTATCCAGTATGGCTTCCAATAAAAAATTCAGCTCACTAATATTGGGACAGCAATAAAGGGAACACTTCGAGCAGATATAAAAAGGAGGATTGACGTTGCTTATCAAAATTACACACGTAGGGCTGAAAGTTCCATTTTAGGTGATCCAAAAACCTTTGGTCTTTTATTAATTCTAAAAAAGCAACAAATTCACTACTTGAAGTATTTATGGGCGATAATTGTCAGTACTCCGATTCTGAAAGTATTTTAAATGCATTTGCCACTTTTTTTAGTACTATGTTCGCCGCTCCAATGAATCTTACCTGTCCGGATCAAACTTTCAATGACAGTTTTTCTGTCATGACTGAATACGTACCAGAGGAATTGATTATGAGGGCGTTAAAAGGTCAAAAAATAAATTGACCTGTGCCCGGATCAAGTGCCATGTTTCGTTGTCAAGGACTGTGCCGCTGCATTGCTTAAACCATTATCATTTCTTTTTAACTTAGCTATTGAAAGTAATACAAAATAATACGTCTCCGGAATTATGGAAAGAAGTAAGAATTACCCCAGTTTTCAAAAAGGAGCTCAAAATCAAATATCGAATTATAAGCCTGTGTCTATATACTATATTGCGAAGATTTTTGAAATGTTGATACATGATTGTTTATTTAATCGAATTAAACACTTAATCTCCCCTAAACAACACGGTTTTTTAGTAATTGCAGTATAATGAGTAACCTTACCTGTTTTACCCAATACGTTGGGAAGGTCTTGGATAATCGTAAACAAGTAGATGTTGTTTACACAGACTTTTCAAAAGGCCTTTGACAAAGTAAATCATTATATTTTGTTGCAAAAATTGTCTCAGATGAGATTCACTGAGAATCTGATAATGTTTTTAGTGTTCCGTACGGAACACTTATAAGATCACTTCGGTGTCTGTCTGTCACACCCGATTTTCCTCCGAAAATATTTGACATAGAAAGTTGAAATTTGGTAATAATATAGGAATTGATGGCCTCATCAGAGCCATGTAGTTTTGAGAGTTAAATTTTGACTTAAGGGGTTAGTTTTGGGGGGTGAAATCGGAAGTGAAAAAAAAAATTTTTTACTAGGTCGTCGAGTGTGGTGTCAAATGAAAGCTTGTGAAAACACGAGTAAAAAATGTATATATAATGTAATACTTGCGCACACTTTTCTTTGTATTATTTTTAAAAAATCGCGAAAAATCGCTGTCCCCCGCCTTATCTCGAAAAGCACTTATTAAAAAATTTTGAAAAAATTCTGGAATATTCTCTACGGGGTGTAGATTGAACGAAAATTATCACAAGTGCATTACCTTTAATAATTTTTCTGGTATTTAAAAAAAACAAAAATTTCAAGGTCATCAGATTTCAGTAAAGATTGGAAACAAACTTTGTTGAAAACTCATTTGGGATGTGTTTTATGAAGTCACTGATCATTTTATACATCTGTAACAAAATTTTTTATTTTAAAAGCAATCAACGTACAGAACACTAATTGCGCAAGTTCAACTTGCACTTGACCGGTTTTTCATTTTTTTGAATTGTATCTGAGAGATCGCTTGCAATATATTGAAATTCTTGTTAAATTTAAAGTCACTAGCGGTGTTCCTCAGCGTAGTAATATTACTTTCAATTTTTATCATTGATATAAATGATATTACTTCTAGTAATGTTTTGCTATTTGCTGACAATATAAAAATATCCAAAAGATTCAGGAGACAAATGATTATTTATTTAATAGCAGAAACTATATGTTAATTCAATTTTTATTTATCCATGCTCTGAGATATTATCACAAATAAACTTTCATGTTCCTTCACAAACTATCAGACTGCAATGTTCTACTTGTCTACACCTTTTACAAATTTCTTAATTAAAACATCACTATATCAGTCCATAGATATATTTAATAAAAACTTCATCTCATTTTACCTACGCCATAAGAGACAGCAGCGGAATCTGTAAATAAGTTTGTTCTACATAATTGTGTATTTAATTTTATTTTGTTATGTCGTTGTTTTGTACACTGTGTCATATTGTCTTATAAATCGATGTAGGCTGTCAGACAAAAAAGATTATTATAATTATTATTATTATTAATACACAACGAATGACGATATCTAACACTGCAGGTAAAATTATAAAGAAAAACCATTTTATGCAATTCACGCCACGGTCAAGAAAAAGGTCAATAAAAGAACTACACAACATATCTCAAAAGAAATATCACCAGAAATAGTTACAATCATGAAACAATTTCTACAAACCAGGCAAAACCATTTTCAGAACTGCTATATTGTATTACCAACCTTAAAATAACTTGGGCACTTGTTTTTCCATACTTCTTGCCTATTTCAATTAATTTTGGGTCGTTTAAGTCCACGACTGGCTCACCTGGCTTCCTCCACGGTCTAGCTGGAGATCCGAAAGGACTGTAGGCCGTAATATGAATGCATCTTGCCATACAAAAAGCTGTTAGTTTTTTCTGATTAATTGTTGGATTTACTTCAACCTATATAAACACATATAAAAAAAATTAATAAATAAAACCACCCAAGTTCTTTTGGGATTTTTGGCCACGGTAATATATATTTAATTTAAACAAAAATCTTTTTATTTCCCTTGCTAAAGGGAAGAATTTATGATTTTTGGCATGTTTTAACGTTTCAGGCTCCCTCGACCACACAAAATTTTCCATTTCTGTTGGTCTGTCCGTCGTCGGTCTGTTAGCATGATAACTCTCGAAAGAAATGAGATATCGACTTAGGGGGAAGGGAGTGAAAGGTGGTGTGATAAATTTTGTATATTTTCAATAGCGTTATAAGAATTTTTCTTCATCTTTGTTTTTATTTTATTATCTATAGTTAACCATAAAAGGGGTTAACGAGATAAAGTGAGGGCTGGAGAGGGTTTCGAATATATCATGTTATATGTCTATTTTAACATTCTTGTAGTTGAGGAATCTGAAAATCATGTTAATTTTTCATTACTTCCAATTTTAAAGGAAATTCGCATTTAAAATTAAGAAGGGCCACAATTTTACAACACTGTAAACAAAAGAGCACAAAGAAATTGCTAATAGCAACCAGACTTTGGTGATATTAAATATCTGTTTTGATGGGTAATGTTAATCCCGCCAAATTTTAGTCGCTATAAACATTTTCTTTTGTTCAGTATTGTGAAATGGTGTTATTACAATTAGAAATGCCCGTGATATCTAGAGGGAAAAGTCCAGATGAAATATCTAAATGGAAAATACATCTCTTATTATGTTTAATTTTATTTGAAAAATTCATATAGTCAGAGTCACTTCGAATATATCGTGTAATAGAGTCGAGCAATCTGAAAATTATATTGTTTTTCATTATTTCCAAATATAATAGCGATGTATATAGAGGGAAATGTCAGGATTTAGTTGTTAATATGCCTGAAGTCCTTTTTTTGCTCAACTTTTTTTTATGATGACCATAAGTTATCATTCAAAATATAGAGTTGCGGTTATTATTTAGTGTGAGAAACTCCAGTAAGCATTTATTCTAGAACTGTCTTTTTGCATAAAGAGTTCTGGGTAAAACACTACAGATTTTTTTTTTATTAATTATAGGAAATCTTGACGTTTCGGCACCCTTGGTGCTGTTACCAAAAGCAGTAATGAAAATTGGAAAAAAGAAATAATTACAGAGAAATATTTTTAATAACACAACAATTTAAATTAGTGAAAACAGTTTTTTACAATACGAAAAGAATTTTCGGCATATTTTTTTTAAATTTTTACTACTTTTCTTGATTATATTACCACGTTAAGTGCTGATATGTTAACATTTTCAAATTTCTTTAAAATTTAAAACAATACGTTTTAGTGTTCCCTACGGAACACTTATGGGATCACTTCGTTGTCTATCCGCCTGCCACACCCGATTTTTGCCGAAACTATTTGACCTAGAAAGTTCAAATTTGGCACAAATATAGGAATTGATAGTCCAACCAGAGCCGTGTAGTTTTGAAAGTTAAATTTTTACTTAAGGGGTTAGTTTTGGGGTTCAAAAATATATATGATGTAAAATTTGCGTACACTTTTCTTAGTATTATTTTTTAAAAATGACCAAAAACCCTTGTCCACCCACCCTATCTCGAAAAGTACTGAACGAAAAATTTTGAAAAAATTCTGGAATAGTCTCCACAGATTGAGAGAAAATTATCACGTTTGATAATAATTTATCTGTATAAAGAAAAAACTATTTGACCGACAAAATGGTGAAAGTTTATTTCGTCGAAAGTTGTGGATTGAACCGGGACTAATAGCTACTGCTTTAAGCATTAAGTACCGAGATAAAATAATTTTACTTTATTTGTTTATAATTAAATAAATATTTAGGTAGTAAATATTTGTTTTAAACTTTTACCGCTACATTCTAGATTAAGTTAGATTAATTTATTGACTATTAAGGAGCTAAGATGCTATAACTATTAAACATTATTGACTAAGAAAAACGTGAAAATACATATTGGATTTTCACATATACAGTCAGTCCAAAAAGTCTCCATACACCACCTGCTTTCTATACTATTTTTTGGAAACTAAGCAACAATCAACTGTTTGGGTATTCCAAGATAAACCGAATCCAGCAAAAGTGGTTCGTTCGTGAAAAACTTTCAAAAAAATGATCGCTTGTTTCTTTGGTTATACTGGACATGTTGCAACCATTGCTTGAGAGGATCTAAGAACAGTTATTTGACGGAGAAAAACATCAGATTAATGTATCATTGCCTGTATTCACCTGATTATTGATTAACGACTTCTTTTGTTCCCGAATGTCAAAAAAATGCGTGGACAGCGATTTTCGTCAGCTCAGAAAGTTGTTGAATCCTTCTAAAACCATGTTTTTGAGGTATCAACTTCAGGGTGGAAAAAATGTTTCGAGAATTGGTTCGAACGTAAGCAAAAGTGTATAAATATAAAAGCGAATATTTTAAGAAACAATAAAACGATTTGTACCAAAAAATTTTTTTCTTTCATTGTTTTTCTAAAAACTTAAAAGGTAGCCCTCGTAAATGGACAATTTGAAAGCTAAAAACGCTCCAGATTTACAAGAAGGTATTAGTACGCCTGTCAAACGGTGGTTTGTCGATAAAAAAGAGGATAACGATCACAAACATCGGAGTAAAACATGCGTAGCTAGTGAAAAGAGGAATCCGGTATCGTCGCACTAGATTGGTCATCCCAGCCGTTCGATGCAAACTCAATCGAGAACGTGTTGTCCATCGTCAAGCAGAAGCTTCATAGTAAAACGGCGTACACAGTGAATCAGCTGTCATGGAAAATTCGGTCAATTTGGAAATCTAAAAAGAATATGCGGAAAATCTCGGCGAAAGTATACCCCGAAGATGCCAGGCGATCATCGACCCTCATGGGGACTGGACCAACTACTGAATCATAAGCAATTTAATGACAATCCTTTACTGTTGAATGATGTAAATAATTTTTAAATAAATACATTTTTTAATAAACAATGCGCCACACATTCTGACTTTACCGACTGTATAAACTAAAAAAGTATTTATTTATTATGTATTATTGTAGGTATATGTATTTTTAAAAAATTTCCCCACTTCAATTTGTATTTCCGTTTATACATTTTTGCTAATCTATTTATATAATTTTAAAGTACTCAATATTTAGCAAAAATATGATTAGTTTATTTCTAAACTAACTACTGAAGTTTATTTCCGGGTAAAAAATATTGATCAATTTTGATACACGATATTTAAGCTTGACACAAAGGCACTCATGTCAAATTTTGACTAAATTATAAAAAATTTGCAATGGAACTCTAAAAACTTATACCTAATTTAAAAATCGATGACCAGGGTAAATATTTTTCACAAAAGGGAACCTACAAAAACAAAGTTCCGTTTCTAAGGGACATATTTTCCACATCCATAGGCTCCTCCTTGGTGTAAAAGAAAGTAAGTAACTAAGAAGGTATAGTCATTAACTGCTATTGGATTGTAGTTAGGTTAAGTTCTGTTTGGTGGAAAAGTGTAAATCACAAAATCTGAGATTGATAAGTTATCAGGTCTCGATAGATTCAACATTAATTGGTTGTGTAGTTACTTACTTGATTCATTACGGGTTTAATTCTACAGTGATCCAAAATTCTTTGGACTTGTTTACTGTTAAAGTTGGATAATCCAATACTCTTTGCCAGTCCTAAATCAACACATTCTTCCATTCCTTTCCACGTTTCACAGAAATCGTGGTCATAGTAAAGGGCATCCTGAAAATAAGTTTGGTGTATCTGAGTTTGATGAAACATGTTATAACATGTTATTAACTGACTAAAATTTAGGGCCTCAATTGTCTTCAATTTGTTTGCTTTGTTTATATGTTTTCATTAACTAATATCTGTATTTATTCATATTATACTTAATAATTACACGGTGTTCCATAAATTAGTTCAAACTTATTTCGCGAACGCAACGGTTGGAAGGGGCAAGGTAGGGCACAGAGCGTAACCTTGGTCCTTACAAATTTAGTTGCTCTGAAGAATTTCACCGGGGCGGATCGTGAATTTGTTTGGATAGCCTAAGAAAAACCTCGAGTGGTCAACCGTATGAGGTTCAGCTTATTACTCCGCGTACAACGCTTTTCAAGCAGTCTTTTATATGGAGGACATCATCCCTTTGGACTAATTTGCCCAGTGCTGTGTTTCCCACTGAGTACAATTTACAGCGATTTAACCCCTTACCGCATACTGTCCCAAATTTGTCACACATCAAATATATTTTTTTTCTAAGTCCCTGAGTAGCTTAAGGATCTTATTTCAAATTGTTCCATATCCGTGGTTTTTTAGATCAACAGTTTTCATACTCTCTTGTGAATAATTTGTTGTGAAAAAAAATATTCTTATAAAGGTAGGTGTCTAATTTTGCTACTAAGGTAATATCATAATTATAATTTAACGTATTGAAGACAAAATATGAGTTTGTTTACCTGTGCCATATTTGGAACAGTTTTTATATAAAGACATGATAATTTATAATAATTACATCTCTTTCTTAGATGGACCCCAGTAAGTTTTATGGCACCAGAAATTTCCGAATTCCAAATGGTGACGTTAGTGACAATGAAAATTTATCCTCGGACGATGAACATCAAAGAAATGACTTGTTGGGTCCTAGAAAGTCCGTTCTCCTATATGAGTCAGACAGTGAAAACGAAAGAATCGTTTCGACAAACGAAGATGTTATTATTGACGAAACCGATATAGAAGATGATGATGATGACATGCCATTGTCCGCATTAGGGCAAACTTTTATAGATCATCAGAATGTGTTACCATCGACATCGACTAATAAACCGACCAAAGAGAAGCCGAAAAAAAAGCAGAAGCAAACCATTGATTGGGAGAATAAATTTCTAGCTGTCTCTGAGGAATTTGTAAAATTTCAAGGTTGTACAATTCTTCCTGATTTCATAAAAGAATTAGAAGATCCTATCCATTTCTTCAATTTCATTTTTACTGAAGAACTTTTCGTTTACATAACTGAACAGTCAAATTTGTACGGGGTTCAAAGTAGACCTGAAAAGCTACCCAATATATCCAAGGAAGAAATTCGTGTTTTTTGTGGCATTTGTATATATATGTCGATTATTCAGTTACCATCGACCAGGTCTTATTGGAATAATTCGTTGGAAATTCCCAATATCTCCAGTGCTATGACATGCAACAGATTTGAAGAAATCAAACGATTTCTGCATTTCAACGACAACACACTGCAGGTTCCTCAGGGTCAACCTGACTATGATAAACTTTTTAAAATACGTCCCTTTCTGAACAAGATTCGTGACAGATTTCTACTTGTTCCTAAAGAAGAACATATGGCCGTCGATGAACAAATCATCCCAACGAAAGCACGCTCAACTCTAAAACAATATAATCCCAAAAAGCCCCATAAATGGGGATATAAAGTTTTCGTTCTAAGCGGCGTGTCTGGTTTTTCTTACGACTTTGATTTTTACTGTGGAACTACGGTGCTTGAGAATAATCAGCCTGATCTAGGAGCCAGTAGCAACGTTGTAGTAAAACTTTCAGAATCTATTCCGAAAAATCTAAACTACAAACTCTTTTTTGATAACTGGTTTACAAGCATTCCCCTGCTAACATATCTCACCAAAAATGGCATTTTACCATTGGGTACAGTAAGAGCTAATCGTGTACCATGCTTGCAGTTTCCTAAGGAATCGGAAATGAAAAAAAAAGGTAGAGGTACATTTCTGGAAAAAGTGGCAACTGTCGATGGTGTGCAAATATCTGCAGTGTCTGGTATGATAATAAAGTTGTGAATACCGTATCAACCTATGTTGGCAGTCAGCCTACATCAGAAGCAACGAGGTTCTGCAAAAAATCAAATACCCATATAAAAATCCCCCGTCCCCAAAGCGTTGCTGTATATAATGCTTATATGGGAGGAGTAGATCTCCTAGATAGCATGCTAGGATACTATAGAATCCAAATTAGATCAAAAAAGTGGTATATGAGGGTATTTTTTCCATTTTCTTGATATGACTTGCGCTAACAGTTGGATACTGTGGAGACGAAGTTTGCAAAATGATAACTTATATTTGTCGCTCTCAGAATTCAAGCTTGCTCTTGCAGAAGTATTAACGAAATCTGGCGCGAGTCAGAAAAAAAGGGGAAGGTCAAGCACCTGCCTACAGCCTCAGCTAGATTTGAAACAAAGAAAGTATCCCTTTTCACAAATACCAGCCCAGGAAGTTAGAACTGATAACTTGAGTCACTAGCCAGAAGTAAATGAAGATCGCCAAAGATGTAAATATCCTGAGTGCAAGGGAAAATCTCATGTGTCTTGTAATAAGTGTGTGGTATTTTTTATGCCTAAATAAAGACCGAAACTGTTTTTATAAATTCCATACTGAATAAACTTTGTATGACACCTTTAAACATTTTTACCCAAATTTATTCTCTAGTTTAATTTTTTTTCCGTTTTCCCAATTTGTGCCAAATTTGGCACATGTCAAAAGGTGATTCATATCTTGATAAAAAAGTGACCAATTTTTTTTTTAACATTTATTTCGTGTATTTAAAAATATTATCTAACATATATATTTTTTTTGCAAAAATAAAAAAAGTCATGCAGTAAGGGGTTAAGAACAACGTGAATCGCTTTTCCCGCACACATGCCGCTCCTGGAGCGCTTTAGGGACTTCCCTGCAGCACGTGTGCTGCCAGACTCATAAAAAATAAAACGATTAAAAAATGGCTACCAAAAATTAAAGAAACAGGTCCGGCTTTAAGTAAACCTCGGGCAGAGCGACCAAAAATATCAAAAAGCGATGGAAATGTGGAGTGCAAACAATCAAGTGTTGTAAATGTACTCAGGAGTTTCTTAAAACGCGTTCTTCTTAAAGATTTATGTCTACACCCATACAAGAAATAACTAATACAAAGTACTACTCAGAAGCCAGCCAAATGTTTCAACGTTTTGCATTATCACCATCATACTCTTGGATAAGGGACATTTTCACTTTAATGGCTTCGGTAATAAAAGAAAATGTTGTTATTGGCGTCTGATAAATCCAATATTAAAGCATCAAAACTTTTACATTCCCCTAAAGTGCATGGGCTGCTTAACCACAGATTTGGAACGATATGCACAGCCGCTAGACAAAACGTTTATAACAAGGAAGTGTGGTTCAGCAGGACGGGGCGTTTTCAAATATCTCTTTGTCATTTACTCGAGAAATGTTCTTGAGTAAATTCATTTTCAAAAAAGGTGACAAATTGGCTTCCACGATTCTTGATTTGACACCGATCGATTTTTTATTGTGAGAATATCTCAAAATTAATCTTTACAGTAACAGTTCTCAACCCTGGTAGAAGTAACAGAAAATAGCTGTCAAGAAATGGTAGCGACAAAGCATTAATTAATAATTTCATTACACGCTTATAAGGGCTCCGAGAACGTAACGATTTACTTTTAGATTACATTATTTTTAATAAATAACTTTCCAAGGACTGTATTTTGATATTATAATAAAGGTTTTTTTTAATATATCAGTTTATCTCAATAATTAAAAAATAAACTTTTGTATGTGACATCTTGTATAGTCGACGGCATTCTAATAAGTCGGGTCAGAGGTCATTTCATTTTCTGAATTAAATCGAAAAAAGTAGAGTTCCCCAAAATGTGTGCGAAGAAAATTAGGCATTTGTCAATTTTAGTTTACCAGTTGTCAAATTTGATATTGGAATGTTCAAAATTTAAAGAATTGCCCATAAAGGGTTGCGTTCAGCATTCAATAAAATACAGTTAACAACAGGTTAAGTTTTAAAATTAGCAACACTTCACACCAAGTTTAAAAAACATCAAAACATGATAAACGAGTACAAAGCTTTTTTTAATTAAAGTTAGGTAAGGATTGAAATTAGAATGAACTATGTATTTTAAACAGAATGAAATGGAACGTACATAAATATAAAAAACGATCGTCTACTAAAATATACCTACCTAGGAATATTATATACTCGATTATGTATGCTGAAAGAGAAAAGTCTGAAACACGTTTAGTAAATACGAGTAGAAATCGGAAGTTTCTTCCCGTTTATTCTTAATGACTTGTTTTACAAAATATTTTGACAAGAATTTTTAAGGCGATTTTCTAAAAGGTTGCGGAAGGGACGCCTTGAATCCTATTTCCTACATATCGAATTATTTTATTATGTATAACATACATATAGGGTAGTCCACGTAAAATAAAAGATTACACTGTACACATACCTTATCTCAAAATGTTCTAAATACCTATATTAACAGTTTATAGCAGATTAACAGCATTTAGCATACTTATTTGAGGAAAAGGGGACACTTTCGATGATGTTTTTTTTCGCAACACCCTCACCCTATTGAAGGGAGAGGGACTCCTTAAAAAATTTAAATGAAATGGGGTACTTTTCCAGAATCGATAATCGATTCTATTAATCAAAAAGTGTATGCATGTCTTTTTTTTAAATCGATTTAGTATATAGTTTTAACTTTAATTTGAACGAAAACTGGCAAAAGTTTATGTTTACTGCTTACTTATTAAAGCAACGGTTAATCACATTTTAAATCACTTTTACAGGTTCGTTAGAAACAATATTTTTTTCCTAAGAAAATCTTTATTGTGGTGTTTTATCCCCACCCCTTCTGGTAACTTACGGTCTTTTTTACGTCGAATTGGATTATTGCATATTTTTAGGACACTCTACATAAAAAATTTAATTGTTTTATTTTATTTTTATTTATTTAACAAGCAAAAAATTTTTATGAACAGTAACTTTTTTTGCAAAACTTAAAGGACCAAATTTTCCATTTGATGTCAAGAAAAATCACGCACACGCTGCATGCTGTGTGTAGAAGCTGCACACAACTTATGCATTTATTACATATAGGTATGTAGGTAACAACTTACTTCAAAAATGGTGCTTAATTTATACTCTAAAGAGGAGCAAAGAATAGCTTTAGAAGGCGGTAACTTAATAAATCCGAAGTCCACCCAGAAAGAATATATCAGCAGCATTAATTTAAACAGAAAAAACTGAACAAACGGTTGTTAAAACAAAAAGCAACGATAATGCTATATTAAAAACAATAATAAAATTAAAAAATTAAAATTAAGAAAGTTCAAATTTGTTATCTGAGTCATCAGAGGTATCGCTCTCATCTTTAGATACTAAGATAACTACAGGTTTTACTTGGACATCCAAAACTTTTTCTCTATCCCACCATTCCAAAATTATTTTTTCTGTATGGTCTACTGTTTTTTTTCCAGTACTCTTCGGCGATATGGTCTAGAGAGTCTTCTTCAGTAATATCCTTTTCATAATAGGATTTTGCGCCTGCCCATATTAATTCTATGGCATTAAATTGGCAATGGTAAGGTGGCAAACGCAAAACCTCATGACTCTGTTCCCTTAAAATTTCATCAACCGAGAATATTTTAGGTTTTCTGGAAGTCTTTGCCATTAAGAATAATTCTGTTTTAAATAAATTTGAAGAAGTGTTTTGATTTTGCTCTACTAACCATTGAAATATTTCATTTTTTTCCACTATGAATATGGTTGTTTATTCCAAATTCTAGAATGATATGAAGCATTGTCCAAAACAATTAATGAGGGTTGATCTAAATTTGGAATAAAAATTTCTTTTAGAATGTTCCATTATTCGTGCTGTCGTGGTAATCGGCGCTTTTCGATGTAGTTGAAAATATTAAACTGGCCCCAGGTACAAATCCGGTGTATGGACCAGCATGCAAAATAATAAACCTCTTTCCAGAACTGTACCCCCTCTTTCTTTTTACTGATTTAGCTGAATTATCTTGCCAGGTTTTGGACCCACTTCCGTTTGAAAAAACCCATGTTTCATCCAAAAAAAAATACTTTTCTAAACTGTGAATTTAAATTTTCAACATATTTCCTTAAAAATGTTACTCTCTTCGGTTGCAGTCTTTTTTATGTCGAAATCTCAAATGTTTTATTAATTTTGACAAAGACTTTAGTCCAATTTCTAAAATGTTTCTATCCCGTAAAGTATCTTTTAAAGTCGTAAGAGTTATGTTCACGTTGGATTTATACATGTCGTAAATCAAATTTCTCAAATCCATTTTCACGAATTCGCTTAAATACTTAGTTTTTGGCCTTTTCTTTTTCTTTTTTTCACATTTTTTCGCGGTTATACCACTGCGATCTTTATTAACAAACCCTTGTATGGTTCTAATACTTAAATTTAAAAGCTTCCGATACTTGTTTCTTTATGGACTTCGGATTCATTAACTTACTGTCTTTGGTAGATTTTCTTTGCTCCTTTTCAAAGTAGTTTATTAAATTAAGCATCATTTTCTTCGTCTGACCTTTTAAAAAGCCCGCAAAACGCTTTTTGGCTTCCATTATTATATGTATAATAAAATTTTTTGACACTATTGAAAATTAAAAAAAAAATGGCATTGGCATTGCAATAATAATGCTGCGTTCATTTTTAACATCCAAAAACATTTAGAGACATTCACAAAAATATTTTACGAATATTAAATAAAATTAAAGGTTTTCTGCCTCGGTTTTACTAAAGTATTCTGAATATTCCTATTCGTTAAGCTCTGAATGCTCTCAGATGAGAAAGCAAAAATAATGGCAACTACTAAGTTCAATAATATTTAAATATTATGAATATTATATCATAAAATAAAATAATCCAATCATTGTTCCATGGCATATGAAAAATACTATTTTTGCTTTTGTCACCTAAACATTTTTTAAACAATTTTAAAAGTAATATTTAAATTTTGAACGCATATTTTTAATATTTAACGATTCTGAACGAGTTTTTCTCTCAAAATATTTAGATCAGGGGTGCTCAAACTTGAACTGCTGGCGATCTACCTCAACATTGTTAGACTACGATCGATCGACTCTGAGAGGCTGCAAGTAAGTGTGATGCAGGATTGTCGTCTAGGTAGGGTGTATCGTGGCATAGATATTAGTTTTCCGCACAATATGCATTTTTTTAGTCAAGGTAAGTGTAGGTCTGCTCTAAAATGTCAATGAAAAAACTCATAATTATTCAAAATTACGAGTTTATTGGTTCTTACAAAACAAACGAGTTCTAGTGTCTAAACTTAACTAAAGAGTGACTTTGGATGTTGAACCGTGGCACTGCATGTCCTCAGCATACTTTTCATAAGATGGTACGTAATTACCGAGTGCCAATCGCAAGCATGATGACATATGTTCGTCAGTTAGTTGATTGCGATATTTTGACTTAATTATTTTCATTTCAGAAAATGTAGACTCGCACAAGTAAGTTGACCCAAACATTGCCGTCAATTGAAGGGCGATTTGCCTTAGATTCGGATATTTATCTTCAGATATAAAACACCAGAATTTTGTATCAGATGCTGTGGCTTTGAGATGTATATCTGATATAATCCGAACTAACTGATTTTCAACAGAACATGATTCCATGTTAAACTGACTTGCTATTTCAGTAGCTAATTCCTCAATGTTTTTACACGAAAAAGGATAACTCATAAATGATGCGATATTTGCCAATTTACTGAAATCATAAAAACGTATTTCGAATTGGGCCAAAAATACTTGATAATTCTGCCTCATAAATATCATAATTCAACTGAGGAATCCTTGCTTTCAAAGACGGAAAATTTTTCAGATCCTTTCTTTTCAGTTGATCTATCATAAGTTGTAATTTAGTTTTGAATGCGTTTATTACGCTAATCATCTCAATAATAGTTTTTCCTTTACCTTGAAGCTCCAAATTAATGGTGTTTAAATGCATTGTGATGTCTGTCAAAAATGCCAAATCAGTCAGCCATTTTTCGTTTTTAGCATGTCATCACCTCTTTCGTCCAGAAAAGATGTTATTTCGGGCAATAATTCTTGAAACCTTTCTAGGAATTTTCCGCGACTCAACCACCTGACGTCCGTGTGAAGAACTAAATCAGTGTGTTCAGCTGACTCACTATCTTCCAACTGCAATTTAAAGAGCCGTCGTTGCAAGCTACGTGCACGGATAGAATTCACAATTTTTATTACAATGCCCATAATCTCCTCCATGTTTAGAACTTTTGAACACAAAACTTGTTGATGTATAATGAAATGGAAGGAGAAAAATGAAGGGAAATCATCATTAGCTCGACACAATGCCACAAAACCGTTTTCGTTTCCAGTCATTGCTGGTGCTCCATCGGTTGTAATGCACACTAGTTTATATATTGGTAGCTTGTAGTTTGTTACAAAATTGAAGAAAACGTCATATATATCTTCGCCACGGGTCTTTCCTTTCAGAGGAATCATTGTCAAAAACTCTTCCTTAGCCGACATGTCATTGAATACCATTCGAATAAAAATACACAGCTGGGCAGTGTCTGTCATATCGGTGGATTCGTCGAACTGTAAAGAAAAGTATGTACATTCCATGATATCATGTTTTAGTTTATCTGCCATGTCCTGACTCATGACTTCAACACGCCTTGTGACAGTCCGACGAGATAACTGAAGTTCTCTAATAGCAGACATAATCTCTGTTTTATTTTTAAAATCTCCAAATAAAGTCTCACGCGCTTCAATAAATGCTTCCTTCACAACCAATCCATCATCAAATGGTTTCTTGTGTTTCGCCTATATATGAGATATTTTAAATGACGCGATCGTTGCAGCTTTTGATTGTTTGGCTGGTCTTGTGAACATGGTTTGTTCTTTTTCAAACAAGTTATCAAATCACGTACTTTTCGTTTTCTTAATTCACTCTGTGACGGAAAATCCTTTTCATAGTTTTTATGAACCGTTTTATGATGCCTCTCTTAAGTTACCACGCTTAGGTATTGCAACTGACGCACGGCAAATGAGACAAATGCACTTATCCTTTACCATACAAAAGAAAAATTCTTCCTCCCAATCGTTATTAAAATGATAAGTTTTACTTTTCTTCTACGCACTCATTTTGGACTATTTATTAATAAACTTTGTATCGATGCATCGTCTTCAAGTTACAACTCAGACCGACTTCTATTCCTGCAGGCGCAACATTTATATCGGCGCGAACGAAGTCTCGAATGTTCCCGTCAAACACGCCGCCCGAAGTTTTTAGAAAAATCGGCGGGAATCAAAGACGCGGCTTTTCTTTGACAAGTACCGCGCGTTCCTTTGATAAAGCCGCCTTTTTGCCGCTAGCAGGGGGTTATTACGATAACAGAAAGTGATGAGGAGGTTATTCTGGCCTAATTGTGGATCGAATAAATTTTAGTAGTTTATTCATTACATTTTGTTTTAGTTACCTAAAACAAAATCTGTGAATAGTTCTACATCGGAATTTTTTTCTTGAGATCGACTCAAAAAGCACTCGCGATCGACTTATCGATCGCGATCGACCGTTTGAGCACCCCTGATTTAGATGGTTGCTTGCCCTAGAAATTATAGTTGGTTCTCTGTTTTGGACATAAAAAGTCAATTACAATTTTTCAATTTTCCGACGTGGTATTAATTAAGTTCATGCTGACTGCAACTTTAACAAGGACGACAACAGAAAAGTTCATCGCAGTTAAGACGATACACCCGACTTATTAGAATGCCGTCGACTATATTAAAGATATCTAATATTTACGAGAGTCATTCAATAAGTAAAGAGGTAAATAGCTCGAGCTGAAGAACGGTTTAATGGATTGCTACAAAATTTGGCCTACTTTTCGACATAATCCCCCCCCAACGTTAATACACTTGTCCCACCTTTTTGGTAACTTCTTGATTCCTGTGGCAAAGAATTCTTTTGGTTGACGTCGAAGCTACTCTTGCACTTTTTCCTTCACTTCTTCATTGTCGGTGAACCTCTTTCCACGCAGGGCACCTTTGAGAGGTCTGAACAGGTAAAAATCACAGGAACCAGGTCTGGGCTGTATGCGGAATAAGGCAAGATTTTCCAAGCCAGTTCTTGAGTTTCGATTCTTTATGAGCTTCTGTAAGCTGCCTGGGAACCCATCTGGCACACGTTTTTCGGTACTGTAAATGGTTCTGAATAATATTGTGAACAGTTCCAACGCTTACCCCAACCGCCTGAGCTATTATTTCAACAGTAATTCTTCTGGTATCACGAATAAGTCCATCAATCGATTGGACGTCCACTTCGTTCGGCCACTTTTGAACCGATCTATCCACTTGTAAACGTTCGCACGGTTCATGCAACTTTGTCCATACTGTAATAGTATTCTAGATTGTATTTCACTTGGCTTAGTACCTTCTGCTACTGAATATCTGATGACAGAACGCTGCTCTTCTAAAGTGCAGTCTTCCAATAGACTCGCCATGGTAAACTGGATATTTTGAGATTATGTTTATATTACATGATCGAACAGCTGATTAAAACTTATTACAATGTTGTCAACTTGCACTCCTAGAATTATGGAGCGGTTTCCTTGAATGGGTTTAAACTGAGACCAATTGTATCTTTATTTATTGAATGACCCTTGTACATATAATAATGTTAAAATATTGATAAAATAATGTGCTTAAAGATATTTGTTATATCACATTAGTAATACTACGCTAATGAAAAAAAAAGAAAAGCAAGCTATCACATGGTATGTATAGTATTTACCTTGAACGGAAAATGAATATCAAACTTTCCAGAATTTTTGCAAGCTACTGGCCAGTGAATTAAGTATAGATCGACATAGTCCAAACCAAAATTTTCCAGTGATCTTTTTAAAGCGGGCACGACCTCTTCCCGTTCATGAAAAGTGTTCCATAATTTTGTAGTTATGAATAGCTCTTCTCTTGTCACTAGTCCTGTGAAAAACATAGATTTCATTTGAAATATTCGCGAATATTATATAATAATAGATGTAAAGTCTGCCAAGTTTAGTAATCGCATAAGGAAGTTATTAAACATTCTATCGATGGACTTTAAAAATATTAACATATTCTGTAAGGTAGTTATTCTCAGACTAGGGTAAAGGTTATTAGTTTCTCAGAAATTAACTAGTCACAATATGTTCTTTGCTAATTACTTCTACAACTACTAGAGAACAACGAGCAAATTAAGTACCTTTTAAAGAAAAGTTACCGCATGTGAATTCCCAAACGTGAACATTCAAGGGCTACCTTTCAAGTTTTTTCAAAAACAAATGAAAGAAAAAAAAAAAAATTGTTTCTCAAAATATTCGCCTTTAAGATTTAGACACTTTTGCGTGCGTTCGAACCAATTCTCGAAACATTTTTCCACTCTGAAGTTGGTACCTCAAAAACGTAGTTTTGGAAGGATTTAACAGCTTCTTGAGGTGATGAAAATCGCGGACAAATCGCGGACCACGCCTTTTTTTTGACATTCGAGAACAAAAATAAATCGTTAGGCGTTAAATCAGCTGAATTCGATCTTTTTCTCCGTCAAATAATCAATTGTTTGACGTGCTGAGTGAGAGCTGGCATCGTCATGATGAAGAAGGGTGCGACGTTTTCGGTTGTTTTTCCTGATTTCATCGATGACTTCTGGAAAACAAATTGTATACAATTCAGCATTAACTGTTCTTCGATCCTCTAAAGCAATGGTTGCAACATGTCCAGTATAACCAAAGAAACAAGCGATCATGTTCTTGCAAGTGCTTCGCGAGCGAACCACTTTTGTTGGATTCGGTTCATCTTGGGACACCCAAACAGTTGATTGTTGCTTAGTTTCCGGCTCGTTCGAATTTATCCAAGTTTCATCTCCTTTTACGATGGTCTATACGGATTTTGCATGTCATCGGTCGAATTTTTGAGCATTTCCTGACTGACACGAGCCTGTTCTTGAGTTTCGGTCAAATTATGCGGAATCTATCGTGAATAGTTTTTTTTCACAGCTACATGTTCATGCAAAATCGAATGTACTGCAGTTTTCCATATGCCCCTCTCTCACGGTAAGTTACATATCGATTCTCTTCAATCATGTTGTGCACATTATCGATGTTTTTGGACCAACAACCGATTTTGTTCGACCTTCACGAAAATCATCCCTGACGAAAGCACGACCATGACGAAATTCTGTAAACCAATTGTAAACAGTCTTCTTTGATGGTGATTGATCACCAAAGTGGAACGAACCGATTCCAGGCAGTGTCGTTGAGTTAGGCCTTTAGTAAAATCGTAAGAAATCATCCAACGAAAACCTTCACGTGAAATTCTCATTTGTTGTTTTTTTTAAATGCTCATTGCAAGCAAACTACTCGGCCAATTTCGTAGCTGCCACTGTTTTAACAATAACAAATGCCAAATTTTACAACAACGGTAATGTCACATCTCAATAGCGCCATCTAGTGGTCGTTTGTTTGTAAAAAAAAATTTAATATAGAAAATAATATAATAATTTTTTAAAAAATTGCCGTTTTTACACATTTTTTAATCACGAGAAAATTAAAACTAAACAGATCACCGTAATCAGATAGAGCGGCCGACAAATTTTTAAGCTGTTTAAGTTTTTATTTGTAGCCATACAAAAAGCCTGGGCTAACATATCCTGATAGTTAGGATAAGAGTGACATTAGAACTTAAGTAAGCATTTTAATAAATACTTTTAAATTAATTGTTATATCAACAGAAAGAAGGTGTAAAATTTTAAAAATCTCACTGAATTTGCAGCATTAGTTTTTGAAAAATTAAATTTAAAAATGGATTTTTGTTTCTAACTTTCAACTGACTGCCACTTTATACAGGGTGTTTTCTGAGTTCATTCAGCAAAATATAGTCTATAAAGAAGATGAGTAATAGGGGAGATAAATTTCAAATTATTTAAAATGTGAAGTGTAGACCGGTCAAAAACTTCATTTTTATCTCATTAGCTGAAGATCTTGTTTACGTTACTATAAATGATAAATTCCCACACCGCTGCCTCTTTAATAGGATATTCAAACTGAAAATTCTGAAATTGACCTTCGCTTTTATTCCCTGGTGTTTTGTTGATTTAATGTACAGTGATATAGAGTAAATATCTGTTTCTATATAATTTACCTCGGCAGAAAAAACTACAATTTTAGGGCGTTTTCTTTAATAAAATGGTTTTTTGACAACTTCTGTATAGGTTATGTTTTGTGAAATGACTTTGTTTAGTTAGTACTATATCAGGCAAAAATAATACTTTAACTAAAACAAGTCCTGTATTATTTTACTAAATTAGGACAGCATTTTACCTTCAGCAATTGCTTCTCTAACTCCCTGACCAACTTCTTTTTCATTTCCGTACAACCAAGCAGCGTCAATAAGTCGGTATCCTACACTAATGGCATGTTTGGTCGCTTTTGCACACTCACCTGGAGGTGACTAAAAAGTTATATATATATTAGTGGCATAGTCACGTTCAGGAAACAGGCGAGCATATGGATACAAAGGCCGTTTATAGTTTCACCCTTGCATTGGAATTCTAAAAGCTTAGGCTCTTCTCAACACGTTAAACTTAAATTCGATGAGACCCAAAAAAGAACCCTGTCATGCAGTTTAAAAAATCAAGAAAGAACCTTTCCCTACATTGGACCTTTAACAAGTTAAATTCAATTTAAAAATGAACTGAGGGGAAAAGAACCTTCACTAAACAAAAGCTGTTTCTAAAACGACGCTATTTCCAACATCCATAGGAGCGGAGGTCCCTTGGCCATCCTTTGTCTACGCCAGATGTAATATATATTGATTGTGAAAAAAACTCCACATAAAGCATTATTGTTTGATGTTCTGTAGCCCGATGGGCGCTGGGAGGAGGATGCAAGGAAATGCACTTGCACCCCCCTGCCATGAAAGAAAATACACATAAAAAGATTAAGAAACAAATTTTTTATTAGTAAAGTCACTGTTTGAATAAAAACTTAAGGTGACTAGGTTGTTGTCCAAATTTGTTCAACACCTTGTCAATAAATTCAGTGTCCTCCTCTACCGTTTTCCTTTGAACACTGAGCATAATATGAGGTGTATCATCGTCATCAGACAGATGACATCAGTCTTACCCTTTTTGCACAAAAAACGTCTTATGTCGTTCATAACTTGAACAAAGACTGACACGTATGATTACTCACTCGCCTTGCGGCCAACTACGCAATACAATCTTTTGTTTGCAAATAGTGCAACTGCCTGAGGTGGCACGGTCGCGGGCGGGTGAGTTCCGCCTCCGCCCCCCCCCCCCAATCGCGTGGCACGCGAGACACTCAGCAAAGATGCGTTGCAGAGATGCGTATTCAAATGCCCGCGTGATTTGAATTTGACATTAATTTAATTGACATGACGTAAATGCCTAATTATTTATACCTACCTATAATTATAAGGATGCACTGTTATAAATTATATCTTATTAGTTAATAGTATAATGTGTAGATGCAGATGTATCTTCCTGAAAGTAATCCTGCCGGCGCGGCGCCTAAGTGTAACCGTAAATAAAGAGTAGTTGTATCTATAAATAATTTTGTTGTCTCACCAAAAACTTAAATAGCTTTTGCTGAAATATGAAGAACAATAGGAAACGCAGTGTTCTTATACTCCAAAACTTTGAAAAATTAAATCTTCGTAATATTCCAAACCGGAATTTGATTATGCAGTAGCGTAGGTACGGTTAAGAGTCGAAGATGGATCCGGAGGAAGTTTCGTACGAAAAAAATTAATGAGCTACCAGAATAAAGAAAGAGTTATTATTATTAACAGTTCCTTAGTAGATCTGCAGGAACGAAGGGCTTATACACATGCATATGTAGCTTCTGGTTATGTTACTGGTAGTATGTGCATACTGTCCTATTAAAAGTTTAAGTTTTATTGACTGAATTAATGCTGGCGCTTTCGTATTAGCGTCTCATCTACTATTTTTAGTGTTCCGTACGGAACACTTATAAGATGACGTCGGTGTCTGTCCGTCTGTCTGTCTGTCACACTCCGATTTTTCTTTGTATTATTTTTAAAAAATCGCGAAAAATCGATGTCCACCCGCTTTATCTCGAAAAGTACTTATCAAAAAATTTTGAAAAAATTCTGGAATATTCTCCACGAAGCGTAGATTGAACGAACATTATTACGAGGGCATTACCATTTACCTGGTATATAAAAAAAAACAAAAATTTCAAGGTCATCAGTTTTCAGTAGAGACTGGAAACAAACTTTGTTGAAAACTCATTTGGGGTGTGTTTTGTGAAGTCACTGATCAGCTCGATAACACAATTTTTTATTTTAAAAGCAATCAACGTAAGGAACACTAATTGTGCAAGTTCAACTTGCACTTTTTATTTTTAATTTTACTTACAACTTACAACGTAACGGTTCTATTTTAATTACGTGGCGTCGTCCGTGGGAAAATTGCAATAGTGGCTATCGCAAAAGACATTTATCACTTGACGCTAAACAAATAGTGAAAAATGTTTACGAAAGTTTGGTAAAAAGAAATTTGAATAAACAAAGTGCTTTGTAAGAAACCAGTGAACTAACAAAAACCCCAATTATTACGATTAAGGGTATTGTAGGAAAATCATCACTCAGGAACAGGAAAAAACGGAAAGATTTTCAAATGCATCATGTAGACGATTATGAAAAAGACGTCATCAGGAGAGAAACACTCTAAAACACTTATTCTTATTTTCTTTTTTTTTTGTCAGTCAGTAGTTTTTTTATATACATTTTTCTCTCTTTTTAGTGTTCCGTACGGAACACTTATAAGATCACTTCGGTGTCTGTCTGTCTGTCAGTCTGTCACACCCGATTTTCTCCGAAACTATTTGTCATAGAAAGTTGAAATTTGGTAGTAATATAGGAATTGATGGCCTCATTAGAGCCATGTAGTTTTGAAAGTTAAATTTTGACTTAAGGGGTCAGTTTTGGGGGGTTAAATCGGAAGTGAAAAAAAATTTTTTTACTAGGTAATCGAGTGTGGTGTCAAATGAAAGCTTGTGAAAACACGAGTAAAAAATATATATATGATGTAATACTTGCGCGCACTTTTCTTTGTATTATTTTTTAAAAATCGCGAAAAATCGCTGTCCACCCGCCTTATCTCGGAAAGTACTTATCAAAAAATTTTGAAAAAATTCTGGAATATTCTCCACGGGGTGTAGATTGAACGAAAATTATCACGAGTGCATTACCTGTAATAATTTATCTGGTATATAAAAAAACAGAAATATCAAGGTCATCAATTTTCAGTAAAGATTGGAAATAAACTTTGTTGAAAACTCATTTGGGGTGTGTTTTGTGAAGTCACTGATCATTTTATACCACCGTAACATAAATTTTGACCTAAGGGATTCGTTTTGAGGGGTGAAATCGGAAGTGAAAAAAAATTTTTTTTACTAGGTCATCGAGTGTGGTGTCAAATGAAAGCTTGTGAAAACACGAGTAAAATATATATATATATATATATATATATATATATATATATATATATATATATATATATATATATATATATATATAATGTAATACTTGCGCACACTTTTCTTTGTATTACTTTTAAAAAATCGTGAAAAATCGCTGTCCCCTACCTTATCTCGAAAAGTACTGATCAGAAAATTTTGAAAAAATCCTGGAATATTCTCCACGGGGTATAGATTGAACGAAAATTATCATTACCTTTAATAATCTATCTGGTATATAAAAAAACAAAAATTTCAAGGTCACCAGTTTTCAGTAAAGATTGGAAACAAACTTTGTTGAAAACCCATTTGGGGTGTGTTTTGTGAAGTCACTGATCATTTTATACCACCCTAACAAAATTTTTTATTTTAAAAATAATCAACGTACGGAACACTAATTGTGCAAGTTCAACTTGCACTTGACCGGTTATTTATATTTAAAATTTGTTAAAAATCGGCACAAAAAAAATATGTAAATAACGCAGATCTACCTAATTTTATTTTGGCTAAATTATAAGTAATGTGTTGAGTATGGGAGGAAGTCAATAATAAAGTGTCAAAACATAAAAAAAAAAGAGCAGCCGTTGCCGACACTAGAGAAAATAAAATTAAGGCTGGTGCAGGACGGGACCAATATACATTATGGCCGATCAACCCTTCACAGAAACCTCTTAAGAATGGAATTCACGTTCCGAAAAATCAACAAATGGCAAGTAATGATGGAGTCACAAAGAGTACGGATCTTGCGATCTTATTTACAAGAAATTAAAAAGTATCGATCAGAGAATTAGCCAATAATTTACCTTGACGAAACATGGTGCATGACACTGTGCAAAAAGGGTAGGTTGACAGCAGTACAAAATGTCAGACTAACGCACCTTCAAATAAAGGTAAACGAATAACCATTTTGCATACTGGATCTGAAAAGGGCTGGGTTTCAAATTGTCTACTATTATCTGCAAAAAACATAAAAGATCCTAGTTTGGACTATCACGAAGACACGATCACAACACTTTTTGAAAATTGGTTTCAAAATTTCCCTTTTACCAAATGTTCCCGAACAGAGCGTTATAGTTATGGATAATGCAAGTTACCATAGTCGCCTACTAAATAAGGTTCCTAATGCAGTCGACACCAAATCGGAAATACAGGAATATATGTTAGAAAATGACATTTATTTTGACTTTAGTTATAACAAAGTGATCTTTTGGAAGTTTTGAAAGACTATAAATTGAAAAAGAAATATGTTTGTGATAGTATGGCTGAGAAAATGGGATACACTATTTTGCGGCTTCCTCCGTATTATTGTGTGTTGAATCCAATTGAACATATTTGGCATCAAGTTAAATCAAAAATAAGGGCACAAAATGTTTCTCCTACTTTAAGCGTGTCAGTGGTTGAATTAGCAAAAAAATGATATACCTTGTGAAAGCTGGAAGAATTCCATTCAGCACGTTGTTAAAGTTGAAGATTCATATATTTATGTAAATAATATAAAACCACTGATAATTACCTCAGCTGATGACAGTGATAGTGAAACCGAATTAGGCTTAAATTAAAATATATTTTTATTTATACAGTATGCCCCTCTTGTAAACCCCATTCATTCAAACTGTAAATTTGTACTTCTTATCCATTTGTTTTTACATGCATCTATAAATAAACATCTCTAAAAACATTTATAATTTTATTTATTTGCACTAATGAATAAACATTATAAACAAAAGGTCAGAATTTTTATACTGCCCACTTAAAACGGCAAAAATGAGGATCTTATATTTTGGGATAGGCTATACGAGTATTCTGTACCTACAAATCATGTCATTTACAGGTCAAAAAAGTTAACAGTAAATGGTAAACTTTTTTATTTATACTCTTTTGGAACTGTAATTTTCATTAAAAGTGGTGGCGAAACAAGAATAAATTTGGACAAAAAAAAATACCTGAAAAGTTTCAAAGATATCCGACAAAAAAAACGAAAAATATCTGAAAAGCCTATTTTTGTGAGAGCATAATTAACTAATAATATAGAAATAAAAAAAGCGTAATATTTCTAAAGGAGTTATAGTTACTGAGAAACTTCCGCTTAAAAAAGAAATCTTATATAATATAATTATATAACTTTTTAACTTATATTTTGAATCTTCTCTCGAAAATGTGAATTTTTTAGGTAAAAAAAGTTCTTTTTAATGAACACCTTTAGTAAAAACTAGTCGTAAATTCAAACATTCATATTTATTGGAAACTTTTTTAATCACTCTTTATATGTTGCAGGACGCTCGTAATATATTTTTTACAATTTTCTTTGTCAGTCGACATAACACATAGGCTGAAAGGTTACTTAAAACCCTTTTTTTTTGCAAAATTTGACTTTATTCATCAACATAGTCTCCTTCTAGAGCGATACAATCAGTCCAACGCTACAATTCTATACCTTTCTTGTAGAAGGATTTGTCTTTACCTTAAAAATAGGTCTTCGGCGATAACTTCTTCATTGGAGCCAAATCTGTTTCCCTCGAGAATATTTTTGAGGTTTGCGTTGGGAGCCAAATTTGGAGAATACGGTGGATGAGGAAGCAATTTGAACTTCAATTCATGCAATTTTGCTATCGTAACCATTGACTTGTGACACGGTGCATTGTCTTGATGAAAGAGTACTTTTTCTTGTTCATTTGGGGCCGTTTCTTTGCGATTTTTGCCTTCAAACGTACTAATAGCTTTATATAATATTCGCTATTGATGGTTTTTTCCCTTCTCAGCATAGTCGATGAAAATTATTCCATGCGCATCCCAAAATACAGAGGCTAAAACTTTCCCAGCCGACTTTTGTGTGTCTTTGGTCGCTTAGGGCGGCTTTCACCGGCTGCTGTCCACTCAGCTAACTGCCGATTTGATTCCTGTGTGTAGTGGTGGATCCATGTTTCATCCATTGTCACAAATTGCATGAAAAAAAAATCTTTTTATTGCGCGTAAACAGGTCCAAACAGTGCTCAGAATCATTAATACGTTGTTTTTGGTCCACTGTGAGCAAACGCGGTACCCATTTCGAACATCTCATGCCCAAATCTTCAAGCAAAATATGACCAACATGTTCTTTTGATATTTTTAGAGTGTCAGCTATCTCACGCAATTTCATTTTACGATCACCGAAAATAATTTTGTGGATTTGTTTTGTTTTCCGGTGTAATCACCTTATTTGAGCGTCCAGAGCGTTTAGCATCATTTGTGTCTGTACGACCGCGTTTAAATTCAGCATACCAGTAAATGATGCGTGATTTTCCAGGGGCAGAGTCCCCGTAACACTTATCAAGCCATTGCTTTGCTTGAACGGTACTTTTTCCCATCAAAAAACAGTTTTAATCAAAACACAAAATTCGATTTTTTCCATTGTTTTGAAAATATCAAAAGTAGCGTCACTAAAACTACTGTAACTTGTAAACTAATCGTCGAAATGTCATGAAATTTTGACACGTATCGTTTGAAGGTTGGTACTCCCTAAAATTCATAAGGATTTTTTTGAAAAGGGCCACATTTATGTGTCAGACCAAAAACTTTTCAGCCTACGTATTACGTAAAGATTTTAATAAAGTTTACTTTACAGTACAACGAGAATAATAGAAATCCGTTTAGAAATGGAAAACAAATCTGGCCAGTATCCCAGCAGGGAAGCATGAATCTTAGATACATATTTATTAAACTTTTGCTTTTATGATGCTCCTTTAAAGGTAACAATATTCTATTGAAATTTTTAATTCAATTATCCATTTTTAATTTCTATTTTCTGTTTTGTTTTTTTTTTATGCTTAAATAGTTTAAACCTAAGAGCGTAACATTTGAAATATCTTAAAAGTCTGGCGACCGTTTTCTTAAAATAACAATTTTTATAAATATAATTTCAAAATTGCGAAAAATATATATTTTTTTTTGGATCTTCTCCAATTCTTATGTACTACATTGACCCGGCTTTAACTCAATACAAGGTCTTCTCCATATGAGCGTACAAGAATAAATTATTTTTTAGAGTTGTAGTAGAGTGTAATTGTGAAAAAAGTCAGTTAGATAAATATTTAAGTTAATTACAGTATTATCTACAAAGTTTCTAGTAATTATCTGTTTCTAAGAGACACCACTGTTCTGTACAGTAATTTATTCAAAATATGGGTAGAGATACACAAATTAAGCTGTCCTTAAAATAAATCAAAGGTTTGCAGTAAATAATGATACTTATTACGAGGACATAAAAAGTTAGCCCGAATTTCTAATCGGCATTTTTAATTCTGGTAGCGTGTTCAACTCTAACCTAAAATTAATTACACTGATCTTATAAAATATATTTTTTATCACTGACTTACCAGCCAAGTTCCTAATCCTAAGACTGGGCACTTTCTTCCATTGTTCAGGGTTATTGTGGGAGCAGCCATTTTTATTAGAAATTCCCTGATGGTTTTTAGACTAAACAACCAGTTCTAATCAAATTTACGAACAACCAGTACCTTAAATCAGCTCCATTTATTAATGATTGATTTGATTTCGCGAGGTCATTGAGGATTACCAGTGGTGTCACAAATAACCACAATTAAAAAAAAATTGCTAAATTAAATTAAAAATGACACAGCTGCAAATTTTCCTTAGGATAATTTGTGCGTGTTTAGCAACACATTGTTTTTTTAAATATTTTACCGGTGTACACCGTTACCACGTGCGACTTTTTACCTGCGTGCGTGTACAAAAGTTTAAAGGTGACATTCTCTGCCATGATAAAATCGTATAAAGACAGTTTCATTGTGTGTTCATTTACAAAACATGTAAGGACTATTCGTCGTTGTATGGGTTTGTAAACTAAATCCTATATAGATTACATTTAACATAAAATAATTTTTATACAGCTCGCCCGGACAAGGTGGGGTTTATGTTGATAGAAAAAGGTTCGTTTGGATATAGTAATAGTAAGGGTTTAATGAGAACTTTACAATCACACTTTAATATTTTAAGCCTCACTCTCATTTCGAGTATTCGTTTTGGGCGTCACTATTCTTTATGATTCAAGCAGTAGGACCCAAAGTGTTTTACTGTTCAAGTTAGTAGGTTAGGAAATAAAATCCAGATCTAAAACATTTATTTACACCATGATTCTTATCAAATCATACAACGTTGCAGCTGATTTTTTTTTTAAATATAAACTAACCAGCCGCGGGCCACATGCAGCTCGCGGCACATATTTGTGCGGCTCGCGACACTTATTTATGCCGCCAGCGAAGCAATTTTTAGTGTTCCGATGGAACACTTATAAGATCACTTCGGTGTCTGTTTGTCACACCCGATATTCTCCGAAACTATTTGACATAGAAAGATTGGTAATAATATAGGAATTGATGGCCTCATCAGAGCCATGTAGTTTTGAGAGTTAAGTTTTGAATTAAGGGGTTAGTTTTGAGGGGTGAAATCGAAAGTGAAAAAAAAAATTTGTTACTAGGTCATCGAGTGTGGTGTCAAATGAAAGCTTGTGAAAATACGAGTAAAAAATGTATATATAATGTATTACTTGCGCGCACTTTTCTTTGTATTATTTTTAAAAAATCGCGAAAAATCGCTGTCCCGCGCCTTACTCGAAGAGTACTTATCAAAAAATTTTGAAAAAATTCCGGAATATTCTGCACGGGGTGTAGATTGAACGAAAATTATCACGAGTGCATTACCTTTAATAATTTTTTCTGGTATTTAAAAAAAAAAAACCAAAAATTTCAAGGTCATCACATTTCAGTAAAGATTGGAAACAAACTTTGTTGAAAACTCATTTGGGGTGTGTTTTGTGAAGTCACTGATCATTTTATATATCTGTAACAAAATTTTTTATTGTAAAAGCAATCAACGTACGGAACACTAATTGCGCAAGTTCAACTTGCACTTGACCGGTTATTAATCTTTAGTTTCGTAAATTAAAAATCGCGTCGCAATAAAAAAAACTCAGATTCACAAAATATTTGGTATAATTTTGTTCATTTTTCTGGCAACCAAAATAATGATTCTACTCGTAGGTATGGCAAGAACGTGGGTATTTTTCTTATTATTAGAGGAATTCCCGAATTAATAAATTTGGTTACAAATACGCGTGTGTATAGGCGAATAATCAGTTTTACAGAAGAACATAACCTTTGTATAATGAATTCGTTCTTTAAGAAAAGCGACAATAGGAAATGGACGTGGAAAAGTTCTAACTCTGAAACAAAAAATGAAATAGACTTTGTCATTTCCAGCCACAGAAATATAATATAGGATGTTACAGTGCTGAATAGGTGTATTATAGGGAGCGACCATAGACTCGTGTGATATACAGAGGGTTGCGGGGCATTGGATGGATGACAACAGCTGCAAATAGATTGAGATAGAAATTCAGATGGAAGGTCTACATCCAGCATTGGATAGAATTAGGCTTGTAGGGATAGTGATCAGCGAATAAGTAAAGATGCATGTTTATGCACCTTTTTGTCGTGACTCGTTTATTTCTAAGTGTAACGCCACTTTGGGTCTCATATTTATTTACGCTAATAATTAATATCCATAATCCTCGTGAGAAATAACAAACCATATTACTACGAAAAATAGAAAAATATGTGATGAAAATCGTGCATTTAATGAGAGATGGGAACTAGACTATTTTTTCTTCAACAACAATAATAAAAAAAAAAAATTGTATAGGATTTGTATGCAAGTATTGTCGGAGTATAAAGAATACAATGTTAAATGACATTATACCACTTTACGTGAAGAAAAGTATAAAAAAACATATCGGGAAGCAAGAAAAATTATAGTACCTGAGTATAAGAAAAAACTGATGCAACAAACAAGTATTTTTTCAAAAATAAGTACAGATAATGAATTGAATTTAGCTGCTTTTGACGAAGTTGCTTTACAATTGGCCAAAGCGAAAAAAACCGTTTAGTGATGGAGTGTTGATTAAAAAATGCGCAGTTAAAATAGCCCGACGCTTTATGCAGCCTAAACTGGCGGAAAATTTGAATCTGTAGCACTATCTGACCAAACAGTGGCGGGACGAATAGGATATTGGATGAAAGTGCCGACCAGAGAGACGTAAGTCAATTATTACTTTTTTATTCGCTGTATTTCACAAGATATTACTATTATGGAGGAAATGTTAATTCAGTGCCATTACATGGATTAACCAAAGGCAGTGATATCTTTAAAGCTGTTAATAAAACTGTTATTGATTACGGAGGGTTTCACAAATGTGACCGATGGAGCTAAAGCTATGGCAGGGGCAGCGATAGGATTTGCAGGCTTCTTAAACAAAATAGTATTGGTTGCTCATTAATCTACCGCATCATACACCAAGAAGCTTTATGCGGAAATTCCTTGCGCCGTATGTATGCCATGAAGGTGGCTGTAAAAATAACACATCTTATTAGAGGCGGAAATAAAGCTTTGACTCATCCTAAATTTGGTGATTTTTTAACGGGAATTGACGCAACGTATGGAGATTTGCTTATACATTCAGAAATCAGATGGTTAAGTACTGGTCGGTGCTTGCAGCATTTTTTTACTTTACGAAAAGAAATACCTGTATTCCTGAAGAATGAAATAACATCTGATACGACCGAACTAGAAAACAAAATGCAAGATCCTGAATTCCTTGCTGATCCCGCGCTTTTAACTGACATGACACAACACTTGAACCAATTGAATTTGAAGTTACAAGGCAAGCAACACAACATAGCCAACTTATATGGAAATAAGAATGGGTGTAAAAGAAAACTGAATGGCAGTAGAAAAGAAAGATTTTTCCTTTTTTCCAAGTTGAAAAGAACATTACATTGAGATGGGAAATTTCGAAGGATCCAACTTTTCCGACCACAGTACATTGCCGAGGTAATTTTTGAGGCAGTGATTTGTAGATT
The DNA here is from genome assembly GCA_019049505.1 of Pachyrhynchus sulphureomaculatus. Taxonomy (NCBI): domain Eukaryota; kingdom Metazoa; phylum Arthropoda; class Insecta; order Coleoptera; family Curculionidae; genus Pachyrhynchus; species Pachyrhynchus sulphureomaculatus. The sequence continues at coordinate 129,534,523 of CM032449.1, read as the reverse complement.
TCAAAAAATTATAGAGCGATTTGTCACTTTTCACTTATCTATTAACGATTGCCATTGAAAACGTAAAGACAGACTATCGATTAGAGCTATGTGATCTACAATCCGGCCACTTTTACAAGGGTAGAACTGAAATAGGGTTAGATTTTTTAAGTTCCTCGATGATTGCTTTCCAAACTTACCAACTTTGGCTGAAAAGTGAGTTCGATAATGGGCAGTACTTACCTATGTGAAAAAATAAATTTTATAAAATCTAAATACAGGTAGTCACTATCGGATAAGTCACTTGTTCACACACTGCGTTTGGCAATGAGTAATATTGAAGTTGATAGTGACAGACCTGTAAAAGAGAAATTAATGAAAAAACAATATAAAATTGTATGAATTATATCGCCTGTATTTTTTATTTGCCTTTAATTGAAGACTGATAATATTTAGTTTTTATGGCCCGCCAGTCCATGTTGTAATTTGTATTGGTCCGTAAACGTCTCAGGCTTGGACAGCCCTGATATAAATGATGTAGAGAAACTGCAAATAAATTGGAAGTTTTTAAAATTGAGGTTAAAAAAATTGTTTGTTGCCCTTGGTTCATACAAGCTAGTGACTGATATTAAAAAAGAACACCTGCCATATCTGTATATTTAGGTATGTCTTAGAGATCTCGTAAGTGGCGTTAAATTACTGGCCTAGTTGACTGAAAGTTAGAAAAAATAACAAGACATTACGTGATTTTCCATTATAATCTTTAACTGTCGTCACATGGTCCTTGACATTACTGTCACTTTTGAGTTACAGAGTTAGTTATTGGAAAGCCCTTCTAATAAATAAATCCTAATGTGATAATTTTTACACTATTTTAGCCCTTTGTGAACCTTTTCTGTGATATAATATCTATTCACAGACTTAAATTCACGTTTGTACATAAAATTCTTACTATTGGTTACTGGTCGTATCTTGGATATAATCATATCCTCTTCAATTTTGATTTGGATGACGGCAGTTAAAGTCAGCTGCGCCACTGTCTCCAATATCAGCGAATATGCTAACAGATTAAGTAAATAAGTAAATAAATAAATTTTGTAAAACCTGTCACATTTTGTCAAATAAAATAAAGATAATAATATCTTTATTTTATTGATTAAGAAAAATGTATTATATAAGTAAATTTTCATTTAGTTATTTGAAATGGTAATAATTAATATTTCAAGAAATCGCATTTATGTACGAGTGTTTAAAGACATATATACACATATTCTTCACGAAAAATCTCAATAAACTCGCTGAAATTACAGTGACTACATATCAAAATTGTTAATCCTCTTCCTTCTCTGACTTATTAACCTTGACAGGGTGTAGTGACTACACATGAGCTGGTTCTTTGCACTTGATCCTTTCAGATCTCTCGGTCTAGGGCCATTTGGCCCGTCTCATGTAGAGTTTTTCCAACATGGGGTATAGCTGGTTTATCCATCTTTTAGATCTGCCCCTTGATCTTCTACAGTTGACTTTTTCTTTCAGTACAAAGTTTCTTCATGGTGTCTCCTCTTCTGGCAAGGTGACCAAAATATGTGAGGTAGGCTGCTGAAAAAGCACTGGATGTCTTGTATCCGCGCCTGTCAAAAAACCTGCCCGAGAGAGAAAACTTTATATTATTGCCTCTTTTCAAAAATTTTGAACGGTAATAATGCATGTAGCATATCCTTATGTAAGATACTCAAATTTTGGATAATTTGTATAAGGGGTCTAAAAATATCACAACATAATTTTTAGAAAAACAAAAAATTTAAATTTGTGGGCAGAAGAAAGTTCTTCTTAAATGTAAAAAAAGTTCTTTCTAAGATCGATACATAATCACGACTCTTAATTCTTAAATTGTTTTAGTTTTTAGCTTAATCAAGTCATGTTTTGCTACTTTTAAGATACTCTATATAGACAACACTAACAAGACTCACTACAAAAAGTTAAAAAAAGACAATAATACATTTTTTCATATATGAACTTGTTGGCGGATACCGTACCATCGTGTTAAGAGGTCGTTTACGCGTAAAATCAAAATTTCTCTGGTAACTTTCTCGAAGAGCTCGGTATTTCTCTTATTCTTTTATAAATTTAAAAAAACGAAAAAAAAAAAATTTTTTTTCGGTTCCAGTCTTCCCTACTACCTCCTACTGTATTTTTAAAGTGTTAAGTGAATTAATATCAAGCATTTTTTGTCACGTGTTAAGCCGTTGAATTTGCTGACTCAGTTATTATAAATAAATTAGTTATTATAAATAAATCACAGTAATATAATTTTTAATGATAAGGGCTGTAAACTTGATCAAGGTCAACGGGAACAAATATTTACCGTCTATGTTTATACACTCGAGTTAAACCGTTTTAGCTAACATATTCGTGTTCTGTACGGAACACTTATGTGATCCCCTCAGTGTCCGTCCGTCCGTTTGTCTGTGGGTCATACCCGATTTTTTTCCGAAACTATTTGACCTAGAAAGTTGAATTTGTCAAAAATATAGAAACTGATTGCCCAGTCGGAGAAATGTAGTTTTGAGAGTTAAATGTTCACTTAAAGTAAGATGTCTTGGGGGTGAAATCGAAAGTGAAAAAATTTTTCTTCAAGATCATCGAGTAGGGTGTCAAATAAAAGCTTGTGAACCCACGAGTTCAAAAATATATACGATGCGCGATTCGCGCAACCTTTTCCTCATAATATTTTTAAAAAATTGCCAAAATCGTTGTCCCCCCACCCTACTTCAAATATACTAAATAGAAAATTTTCATAAAAATCCTGGAATATTCTCCATAAGGCGTAGATTAAATGAAAATTATCAGGAGTGCATTACCTTTGATAGTTTGGCTTGCATATAAAAAAATAATTTTTTAACATCATCCAGTGGGGTGTCAAATGAAAGCTAAAAATTTCCAAAAATCGCGGTTTCCCAGTCTTATCTCTAAGAGTACTAAACAGAAAGTTTTGAAAAAATTCAGTCATGTTCTCCATAAGGAGTAGATTAAATGAAACGAGTGCATTACCTTATAATATATAACTATATATAGTGTATGCACCAGATACTAATCGACCAGAAACAGAAGCACTAGACTTCTGTGAACAATTACAGCAACAGATAGACAAAATAACACCCACTGAAAAGCTGATTTTGACGGGAGATCTCAACGGTAGAATTGGTAACCACATAATTGACGGAGTGAAACAAAGGTTTAATGAGAAAGTAATTAACGAACGGGGACAAATGTTGATAGAATTTTGCACAACAAATAAAGTTAGAATTAATAATACCTTTTACCCTCATAAACAACAACATCAATATACATGACAGAAAATCAACGATAGATTGTATAATTACAAATAAAACTATACATCCTACCCAAATACTCGACATAAGGAGTTTAACATGTGCCAATGTAAAATCGCATCATTTAGTGTTAGGAAAACTACGATTTAATACAACACTGATTAAAAAGGATCCACTTAAATACATCGAAAACATAAACATAGAGTCAATAGAAACTTCAAGTACACAGATGTTATACCAAAACAGAATAAAAGAAAAAATAACTAACAATCCAATAAACACAGAAGACGATGTAGAAAGAAGCTGGTTAAAATTATCAACAAATATAAAGCACGCGACAAAAGGAGCCATAGGAAGTCGTAAAGTGAATATAAACGCCACTTCGAAAACCTACAAACTGTGGTATACATCAGTCTCTAGCACTTGAAAAACGGAAAGCCTATCTAGACTATAAAAAAATAAGAAAAAAACGGTAGAATCGTGGACATCAAGTGAGAATATTGGAGAAAGTTTACAAGTGATATGGAACACGACTTGTATGGGTCCCAGAAAAAGATATGGAAGATGTTAAGGGGAAGGATAACTGAATATGTACAAATAAGTACTATCCCGAAAAATGAATGGGTAAACTACTTTAAAAACTTGTACAAACACGAGGATACTATCGATGAACGCCTGGAAACATTAGAAACAACTGATTTAGAAGAACAAGGAATAATAACATTAGAAGATGTAAATAAGGCCGTAACGAAACTAAAAAATCAAAAGACACACCAGGGGACGATGAAATTCGTAAAGAGCTGCTAAAATATGGAGGACAAACATTAAACTGAAATATACAAGCTATTTGAAAATATTTACAATAGAATGAAATTTTAAAAAAGGTAGTAAAAAGGAACCTTCTAGTTATCGCAACATAACATTGCTTACCTCTATAATGAAATTATTCACAAGTACAATAGCAGAGCATATAAGTATGACCATACCAACTAATGAGGAACAACAGGGGTTTAGGAAAGGAAAAGATCTACAACAGACGCGATATTCATAATAAAACAAATTGCAGAGAAAGCAATAGAATGCAACAAAGTAGCGAACATCTGTTTCGTAGACCTAACGAAAGCATTCGATAAGGTTAAATTAGAAGACCTTGTAGATATACTGATAAAAAAAAGGAGTCAGTGGAAAAATAATACGTATCATTCAGAAGTTAAACACCAACAATACAACAAGAATAAAAGTGAATAAAGAATTATCAGAAGAAGTATGTATCTCATGTGGTATAAGACAAGGTGACAGTCTGAGTCCTAGACTCTTTAGTGTAATAATGGATAAGAGAATAGACCTAACAAGAGACAACAGTCATGGCTACCGCTTAGGAAGAAAGATAATTAGTATGGTGTGATATGCCGACGATGTCGCGTTAATTGATGAATCCGAAGACAACCTACTAAGGCAGTTGCCAAGTTTCAGAAATATACAACATGGAGATCTCCGTAAAAAAGACAAAATGCCTTACAATCCCTAGAGAACCGACTAGATGTAAGTTAATAATAGACAACCAGCCTATAGAACAAGTAATGCTGTTTAATTACTTAGGAGCGACGATCTCAAGCTTTGGAAACCTAATAACAGAAGTAAGAGATCAAGTAACAAAAGCAAATCAAATATCCGGATGCATACGTGATATTGTGTGGAAAAACAAAAACATGACAACAAAAAGTAAATCACGCATCTATAAAACCTGCATCAGACCTATAGTCATTTACACAGTTGAAACTAGACCCGACACCACAAAGACAAAAAGTGCACTACGAACCAGTGAAATGAGAATTTTAAGAACTATATGTGGAAAAACACTACTGGACAGGATACGGAAGGAAACAATAAGAACGGAATGCGAAACAGAAGACACTGTAAGATGTACAAGAAAAAGACGCAGGATGTGGAACGAACACATAAACCGAATGACAGATGATAGACAGGTCAAGATCGCACGGAATGGAAAACCGGAGACCAGAAGACCACCAGGCAGACCACCAAACGCTGAAGAGATAGCTGGCAGTCAACCTCACAAGAAAACGGTTGAATAATAGACGATACCAAAAAACAGGTCTTAGACCTAAAAATAAGTCGAAGAAGAAGTAACCTTTGTTAATTTATCTGGCATATAAAAACACAGATGGAAAATAAACTTTGTTGTGTTTTGTGAAGTCAGTGATCATATTATACCTTTGTAATAAAAATGTTTATTTTAATAGCAATCACCCCATGTCTGACTTGGAGCACCTGGCCGGTTTTTTTTTTAAATGCGGGCGAGTTCATTAACAAAAAGGTTTTAGACCTCGACATAAAATATGTTAAGCTTTTAATATGGTTGGTAATGTTTCCGTAGGCTTTTCCGTAAGAAACATTAAGACGATTTAACAAGATCATAAAACGTAGGAAATTGTTTGATATTAAAGGAAACTGAAAAACAGAGAAACATATTTATTTTAGCAATAAATCTTTATTATTATCTTATTTTATAAACAAAAAAATATACATCTACTTTCAATACAAATCACTATATATAGTCTTTTACTGTTTTTCTTCTGGGCAAGAGAATTTACTTTAAAGTATTACGAGTTTATACTAAAGCTAAGCATTTTTCAAAATTTACCATTAGACGCATCTTACCAGTATGTAAATGTGTCTTGCTTTAAGAGTAAAGGCAGTACTGCACAAACAAGACTGAAATGGGTGATGGACCAAGAGGGCGACCCGAAATTTTGACCTGTCAACTAACGGTCTGCCTAGTTGTCCATTCTATCGGGCGAGTCGAATAAAAGCCTACAATCTTAATTTTGCGACCCCCGCCCCGTACCCTGCAATGCTCAAAATGCTACATCTAAACATGGACTGTTTTTTAACCACTTGCATCAAGTACCAAAGCATTTGTTAACACTAAAAAAGTTGAGCGCCTCAAAGGACAGACGCCGCCGAGACCGGACCCAGCTTTAGAGACCAAAAATAGACCGTCATTTAACCATATAAAATCAATAAATTTAGTTTGTTCTTGATAAAGTAAGAGGGCACCTGCAAAAGGCAGTCGCCGCCAATACTGAAGGTCGAAGCTGTACCCGCTTTTTTCCAGCTAAAAACGGTCATTTTTCGACTTTTTTAACTCGGATCCGGTCTCGGCGGCGGCTGTCCTTTGGGGCGCTCGACGTTTTTAGTGTCAACAAATGTTAAGGCACTTGATTCAAGTGGTTAAACGACGGTGCATTTTTGGATGTATCATTTTGGGCCTTACCTGGGCATTCCAAGGCACGGGGGCTGCAAAATCAACGTTAAAGCTTTTATTCGACTCGCCCGATAGAATGAACAATTAGTCAGACGGTTAGTCGACAGGTCAAAATTTCAGGTCGCCCTCTTGGTCTATAAGTTAAGTAATTAATTTTGAAAAATATATTTTTTTTTGCACTTTTGATGGTATACAAGATATTAAAAAAATGCGCCAATAACAGATGATTTATCATCTAAAGAGAAATAATTCTGACTCTGTGATTAAATCTTGGTACGGGAATAAGTTTAGATAATAGAATAGCTAAGAAAATATGACATTTTTATTAAACAGTGTTTAATATTAGAGAAATATTGTAGGATATTTGAAAAAAAAAAAATAATTTGGAGAAAACAGCGTCTACTGGGAATACATATTTAGAAAAGCGCTTGACAATGTGAACGCAGGAACTGTCGTAAATGGAGAACGACTAAAAAACATCAGACGATACAGTCATCATGGCCGATAGTCTGGAACAGTGTATAATATTAGAGAAATATTGTAGGGTATTTGAAAAAAGTTAATTTGCTTTTAAAATTCACATTAAATTCATATATTTCTTTTAATTGTAAAAATTACTAATGTTTTTATGTTAAAAGGTGATCAAGCAACCCAAACGAAATTTTTTAACTTAAAAATCGAACGTCACATACTATACATTCCGCAAGGAAAGTTTTCTGAAAATTGCGCGACTAGATGCTGCAACTAATCGCGCCGCATTGCATTACTGCTCGATGCCGTTAATGTATTGTTAAAAAAAAATAGTATTTTACCATTGTATATTTAAGTTTAAATATTTGCACAACATTGCACACAATAAACAAAACAACTGAATTTCACGATTCAACCAATATAAGACAAATTAGTACATATTGCAATTCGATAATCACCCTATTATCGAATTCCTTAAACTTGGGTTGGGGTAGTGGGAAGTAAAATGTCGTACTATAAAACAGAATATTATATTTCGTCGCATTACGTATGAAGCGATTGGTAGTACGATGTAGAATTCCGGATCTTGGTAATAACATATCCTGGTAATAACCGTTAGTCGATTAAAAATCTATGGTACAGAAAAAAAAAATTATATTTTAACGATTTTGTGATTAACATCAAGTGGGACTATTTGAAATGAAAATATATGACGGTGAAGTGTCAAAATTTTAGAAAAATACTGCTCGTGGTAAAAATGGCATTACTGAGCGAATTGTCATCACGGTATTCAAAATTTCAGGCTTTATTTTGTATAAACAAGCTTACAGAAATATTTAATGTTGAGATGTTATGTGGTCACTACGTAAGTAGGACTACGATAAAATTACAAAAATGATGTGCAAGGCTTTAGCCATCACATTAACATATAACAACGAGTTCTTCGTTAAAATGAGAGTGCCGAGTGAATTGTCCCTAAAATAGTTTATATTTTAAAATTCAACTTTATTGTCTATCTTGGAAGGCGAAATTTTCTACTGTGTGTGTGTTCTGACAAAAGACCGAAACGATATTTTATTTACAATTTAATGTTGTTTGATTTGATACAGTCAGTCTCCAGGCATCTCGATCTTGCATGACTTGACTTAACTCATGTATGTCCATCACAAGAAAATCTTACTTGGTCGGACCATCTTGTTGGAGACTGTCACCTTGATCTTCTACCTTCTCCGTTATTACAAGCATTTCCATGGCATCCACTTTCCTCATAATGTGATCAAAATATTTTAGGTACTGTCTATTTGAAAGTAGGTCATTTATACTCTCGCTCTTCAAGAATAGATACATTAGTACGGTATTCAATATATGATACTCTGAAGAGTCTTCGATATGCTCACATCTCCAACGCATCGAGTTGTCTTTTGTCAGGTTGTTTAATGGTCCATGTTTCCGATGCGTAAGTTGCTAATCTTAATTTGACAACTAGATACTTCCAGATTTTAGTGAGTTTGATTGTCGAATTTCTAGCCATAGCCAAACGTCTTCTTACTTCCGTTTTACAGCCACCACTGTTAGTTATGAGGGATCCCAAATAGTTTGAAATGGTCTACAACAGTTAAACCAGCAATTTCATCTATGTGTGACAAATATTCAATATGGCTAACAATAATTACTTTGGTTTTCGCTCTATTAATTATCAATTCATTGTTCTTGCTAGTGATTTCAAGGTGCTCCATAATTGATTCTAGGTGTTGACGTTGCAAATATAACAGTATCATTTGCATATCTAAGGTTACTTAGCTTTTTTTCACCGATTGTCACATTTCCACGTCAGCCATCCAAAACAGACCTCATTATATGTTCACTATATATGTTTAAAAGTAAGGGTGACAGAATACCGCCCTGTCGGAGGCTGGCTTCTACGTTAAAGAAATCGGAAAAAGAACTTTTCGGTTTAATTCTCTGCCATTTGTGTTCTCATACAGTTCGTTACTTACATACACAATAAAGCTGAAAATTGGATTATGTACTATTATTGTAATTATAATTCGACTAATAAGTGTAATTTTTTTTAAATTCCGATATTTCAACTTCATGATGGAAATTCAAGGTGAAGTAAGGGCAAGACAAAAATTATCAATAAAATGCTATACTATTACTATATTAAAAATTTCAACATTGAATATATTTGAAAGCCCCTGCATACACAATACAACTGAAATTTGGAATATTGCCAACTCGCCTCCGTTAAAGTTTTTATTTTTACAGCTATAGTATATATTAGCAACACAAACTTATGTTATTAACGAGATCCGAAATCATACCGATAATGTACGGAACAATACGTTGTTTTGTCATTCTTCTTGTTCACGCTTGTACAACTGCAAATGTAATGGATATCAGTGCGTTTTGCCCTAAGAAAATGAGTGAAATGTAGAGATTACATTGTCCTCCACGTGTTGTAAATTAATTAAAGAAATAAACAGTTTTACTTTCGTAGCCCTTTATAAAGCTTCAAAAGTTAGGATGTGATAATAAGTCAAAAACACTAATATTGAGAATACATTATATACATGAACCTTGAAATTTATCAAATGCGTAGAATTTCAGGTATGTAGTATAGATGACGAACAGATGGACGCCAGGCAGGAGTGTGACGTCTGCGTTATTGTTCAGCGTCTACTCGGCATACATATTTAGAAAAGCGCTCGAGAATGTGAACGCAGGAATGGAGAATGACTAAAAAACATCAGATACGTCGACGATACAGTCATCATGGCCGATAGTCTGGAAGGTCTACAACAATTTATGACTCTGGTAACAGAAGTGAGTACAGAATATGGTCTCGATATAAATGTTAAAAATACCAAATATATGGTTACAAGTAAAAATCAAATTTCACATCAACATCTCATAATAAATCAACTGTAAATTAAGAGAGTCAATATACTTATTTGGGAACTGCACTACGGCCAATTGGATCAGTTTTCAAAAGTCGATCCATCAAATTAACAATAAAAGTAAAACTTCTCCGTTGCTATGTCCTTTCTGTCTTGCTTTACAGAGTAGAATCATGAATCTTGACAGAGGCAACTACCAAAAAAACTTACAACCTTTGAAATGTGACTTTATCGTGGAATTCAAAGAATTTCATGGACAGAACATGTGTCTAACGAAGAAGTTCTCCGAAGAATGGAGAAAGATACCGAAATAATAACCACGATAAAGACTAGCAGACTCAAAGACCTCGGTCATATAATGAGAAACCAAAGAAGATATGGTCTGTTACAGCTAATACTACAAGGGAAAATCCCAGGAAATCGTCGCCCAGGCTGACAGAGAATCTTTATTCTGTGCCGTAGCGAACAAGGTCATAATAGCCAGAACGACGGCCAACATCCGGATCGGATAAGCACTACAACAAGTATTTATGGCGTATTAACTATTTAGTTATTATGCTTTTTTTTACAATACCAGGAAGAGTAAGAGCTTACAAGAAAGAAAAAAGCCAAATGTCTATTAGCCTTTTTATGAATAAAACTGTATTAATATATTTTTATTAAACAAATCTTTCAAAATCGTGGTTCGCTGTTAAAATCGTACCAGTTTCTTAAAAAAAATATAAAAAGAGGTATATATATATATATATATATATATATATATATATATATATATATATATATATATATATAACCCTGTACACTGATTAAAAAACCGCATCTAGAATCATGTGTACAATTCTGTAATCACAAATGACAAAGCACTATTGAAATTATTACAGCTTTATTTACTAATATCGATACTTCAAAAGGCGGTTACATCGTCAAACAAAATCTGCGACCATCTTCACAGTAACTTTTTTTTTGACACCATAAATAGAAAATAACTGCCATCTGATATCGAACTCACAATTCTTTCAACATCTTGTATATTTTAAATTTTTTACTGTTATAGGTCGTTCCTGTTCAATAAAAAATATTTTTTGAAGTTATAAAGATGAAATGCTTAACTTTCTCATAAAATTAATCTAAACAGGAAATCATATTATCATTATCAATGTACGAGTATTTTGTCATTTTGGCAAGAGCAACATAATTAGCTGGGCAGCCCATTAGTGTCAAAAATTGGAACATTCAGGAGAATCTTGTTTCGCGCAGTCAAATTATATAATCATTAAATATATATATCATGGTAACCTAAGGAGTATGTATAATTCAAAATAAAATAAGGTACACAACAAAAATTGAATAAAGGAAAACTTAACAAATAAAACTATATACAGAATATACATATAACTATTAAAAATATCCAGTTCTTATTACTAAACTAATAATATCAGAGAGGTAAACTTTTTGACGATTAGACTAGAAAGAATACCTTAGTATAGGGTGAACAAATCACAATTCTTAGATAAAATATAAAAAAATATTTAAATTTATACTTCTTATCAGCTCTATTAGGTTAAGTATACATTTTTTTGTTGAAGTATGCATTTTTTAAACTGGTATATTAATAAAAACTTTGAACATGAGGAGCTAAATCAAAACATATATTTCCAAGGATTAAATTACCAAGAAAATTATAATTTTTTATAATGCAACAGTGTCTGGCATTGCACTGAAATAATATCCATAAGGTAACTGGAGGATAGTTGACCTTGTACAACTGATTTTAAATCTGATATTAACTTGCATAAAAAAAAAACAAATTAATAATAAAAAATTCTCCAATAGCTTGCGAACTTTACTTACTAACTTTCGAGGATGTAAAATTAAGATTTGGTACATCTAACAGTACCTAAAGATATTTTTATTTTGCATCAGTTGGATCAAGCATGACTATTTTTGTTTGAAGCTCCTCATATATCGTGCACGCAATAATATGGTTAATAAATGAACAATCTTTTTATCAACGACTTTTTGGACAGTACCATCATTTAGAATAATTCGTGCTCAACTTATTTTTGTAATTTTATGTTAATTGCATATAAAGGATTACTGCAACTATTTTCATCACTCCATTATCTTGCAAATATTGTAGTACTTTAGTTTAGTTGATTTTTTATCAGCACTTCAGATAAAGTAACCAAGAAAATGAATTGAGAAACCAAATTCGACAAAGTCAACAATGGCTGATCTGCATTATTCTTGTAATTATTTACTTTATTTCGATATCTCGTAGTGTATGCATCGTTAATAATATAATAATATTAATTGGAGTGGTTTCCACTAAAGGTTAAGAGTATTTTTGTATAAAAATGCTAAAAAGTGTGAATTGGTTTGGAAAAACGTATGAAAATACAGTTCCTTTTTGGAAGTGGAAAAAAATAAGTCAGACGTGTACGGTGCAATGCACTTTTTAAAAAGGGAAAAACGCCAAATAAAACCTGTCGAAAACGCTTTACAAATGTGATAGAAGACCGGCAGTTGATACATGCTTTTTTGAAAAATCGGAAAAAGGCGTTTTCTGTGTGACGTTGGAAAAAAATTTTTGCTCGAACAGCGAGAAGGCTGTAAAGCTAGAAAAAAAAACTCTGGCTATCGGAGATGAACAAAAACATGCGCTTGCCATGGGCCCAGAAACAAATATTTCAACAAAGAGGATAGGTACAATATAGTGTGGTTAGATGAGTCTAACTTCGAGATATATATTGTTTATTAAGTCTGGATATTGTTTAAACAATTTATTTTAGTAAATGGGTAACCCGAAAATTGGGCTGGAAAAGTTCGTAAGCATAAAAATAACCTAAGGTGTAAGACAGAAATGCATTCTCTCACCACTTTTGTTCAATCTTTATTCTGATGCTGATGTTTAATGATCTATAAATCTATTGAAGGAATAACAGGTAATGGGAGTACACTGAACAACATACGGTAAGCTGATGATACTGATCTATTAGTAAATAGTATCAAAGATCTTCAGCAACTGATCAATTGGGTCGTAACAGCCAGTGAAAGATTTAGATTAACTATGAATATAAAAAAAAAACCCAAGTGGATGGTACTAACAAAGAAAAATCTACCACCAGAATCCTTCGAAATCAAGAACAACACCATAGAAGGAGTCCTCACATTTAAATATTTGGGAATTAATATAAAAAAACAAGTGGGACCCAAGAAAGGAAATATATTCCCGAATTGAACAGGTGACATAAATGAATATGAATAAATTTTTCCATCAAACAAGCCTCAGTCTTGAACTCCGAATGAGAATGGTGAGAGCGTATGTATTCACCGTGCTATTGTATGGACCCTTGATCCTGGCTCAGAGAAACGACTGGAAGCTTTTGAAATGTGCATTTATAGATGCCTTCTTCGCATCTCGTGATAATCAAAAACACAGAAGTACTGGAAAGAATGAACTAACAACCTTAAAAATAAGAAAATACTTCAATACTTTGGATATATAATGAGGAGCCCAAAATACCAATTGTTACGTTTAATTATTGAAGGCATAATAAAGGGTAAACGACCGATCGGAAGACGACAGAATTCTTGGCTGAAGGACATGCGAAGGTGGTCCGGAGGTGCTTCGAGTGATATTTTTCGAGCAGCAGTTTCTAAAGTGCGTTTAGTTATATGGATCGCCAACTCTCGTGAGGTGACGGCGTCGTAAAAAGAACATGAAAGCATTTTTTTTATCTTTCTCTGGTTGTTTTTTCCCTTGTTTTAGGTTTTTGGTACTCTTGGTGCTACCTACTTAAAGCGCCGGATAGGGAAGGAGTATAACTTCGATTGCGTAGTACCACTGTAAATTACAGGGGTGGCAGTATTATGGTGTGGGGCTGGGTTACAAAAGTACATAAAAGATCTAAATACTGCACTCAAACCATTATTTTGTAAAATGTATGGTGATATAAACTTGGAAAATGTGCGTGTGGTGGTTCCGGGAGAATAGGGCGGAGCTCTTGGATTGTCTTTTACAATTACCAGATCTCTGTCCTATAGAACATGTGTAGTTGATCTTCAAATGGAGAATCAAGTAATAGCCAATCACGCCAAACGGTACGCGACTTGTTCGAAGAGTAGAACGCTGGTTCCAAAGAATAATGCGAAAAGTTAATTTTTTCATTGCCAAAAAGATATTGCAGCGGTAATACATCTAAACATCTAAAGAGAATAGTTTAAAATAAAATGGCTTCCAAGTTCCAATCTTAGTTTTTTTACATTCTATATATATATATATATATATATATATATATATATATATATATATATATATATATATATATATATATATATATATATATATATATATATATATATATATATATATATATATATATATATATATATATATATATATATATATATATATATATATATATATATATATATATATATATATATAATATATATATATATATATATATATATATATATATATATATATATATATATAATATATAATAAATTATAAAGTTTAAAAACATTAAGGGAATTCAGTATACTGGGCAGACAACAATAACTGGGAGAATAATTTACTAACTGTTCTTTAACCTAGAAACTGACATTTTTTAATAAAAAACGATAGTTAGGTGGAATATATAGGCTATTTTAGTGTAAAATACGATGTTTGGATGATACCACTGAGTAAAACTGTCTTAAACCAACTAATTTATTAGTCTAATTCAGACTAACTGCTAAAATCTCATTTAACATGCCCATTACTATCCTAATATCAACTAACCAAGCTATAATATGCGCCGTTTTACAATATAATAAAGGAGAGATAGACACAAAAGTCATATAAAGAAGGAAATATTTTGGAAGTAAAAAAATTCGGCAAAATAACAGTCCGACAAAATTAACCGAATCTTTTCAAATATAAAATAATTTTTAGTTTTATATAAAAGATGATTAAAACAAAAGTTGTTTTGTTGTGAACAATTTAACAATTTTAAATCTATTTTAAACAAGGTGTTATATTTACACAAATTACTTGATCATAAAATTGACCAGTTTATGTGTTAAAATCTGTTGCAATTTCATTTAAGTTTTAAATATATAAACGCATAAATAAAAGTTTAGATAAAATAAGATTACCTACTAGATGACCAATAGCTCGAAAAGATTCGTATTCACTACCGACAGAAAGTATTTGCCCACCTAGAAATTTCAACGTAACTGCCAAAATTTAATACCTAATTAAACCATTTTATTATATTAGGTAAATTTAATTGTTCTTAACAAGTGTCCATCATAAAATTGTTTAGTTAAGCCTTTTTGGTGAAATCATAAATTAAGAACCAATAGAACAAATTTCCAAATTTTACATAATAATCGTTTTGAGGCGATTACTGAGAATTCCAGTTGAAGTAAGAACTCATTTCAAGTTTCTAGGGATTATGGAAATTCCTAGTGACATTTTATGATAAAAGCTATGCTATAAATACCATTGCCCTTTTGGAAATTAACCATTCGCAAACAGTACTTTGTCATTGATATAGGTTCAATTTTTTTGTGAAAATGTCAAAAACGAAAGAAGTTTCCGTTGAAAACCCGGCTCTGATAATTGCGAGACATCAAATGGTCACTCGAGTTGACAAATCGCGAGTGATACGAGGATGCCAAGGAGAACGGTGGACCCCATCGTAAAAAAAATTTCTGCGGGATATGGAATTCCTAACCAGAAACGTTCAGGAAGGCCTCGAAAAACAACTCCCACTGAAGACAGATATAACAATGTCCCACAGACGTAATCGCCGCCTGGCCGCACCAGAAATCACGGCTCAAGTAAACCTGGAGCGGCCCATCCCCATCAGCGTGACAACCGTGAAGAATAGGTTAGCAGAAGGTGGACTACACGGGAGAGTTGCAGTGAGGAAACCAGTTTTTAAGCAAGTGAATGAAAGTAAACTATTAGAATGGGCCCGAGAACATGAAAATTGAACATTAGAACAAGGGAATTCCGTTCTTTGGAGCGACGAATCTAAATTCGAAATTTTCGGTTCAAATCGACGAGTTTACGTGCGGCGGTCAGCTGGAGAGAGGATGTCAATTGTATACAGTAAAATATGGTGGAGGTTCAGTAATAATTTGGGGTTGTTTTGGCAACGGTAAAGTTGGAAAAATCTTTAAGATAGAAGGAATCATGCGAAAAGAACAGTATCAAGAAATTTTGCTAACTCAAATGCTTGCTTCTGGAAGGGATATTTTTCAGGAGAAATTTATTTGTCAGCATGACAACGACCCTAAACGTTCTGCTAAACAAATTAGAGAAGTTTTGGACCAATGGAAATCCGATGACGTCCTCGAAGTGATGATTTGGCCTCCACAATCACTCGACTTGCTGTGGGACCATTTGGACAGGTGTGTTCGAAAACTCAATCCAACATCAGAAAATCACTCGTGGGAACTTTTACAAGCAGAATGGTTAAAATAACCGAAGAAATTCTGAAGAAACTACTGGACAGAATGCCGAAACTCTGTAAAGCGATAACTAAAAACAAAGGAGGGCATATAGATGAGAAAAATCCTGGAAAATCACGAATATTTTTCTGATTTTCTAGACTGTAAATAATGTGAAAATAAATAATAAATTATTAAAATTTGAAAAAAAATATCTGGGTTTTTGTTGTTTTGGGACTGAAATAACTAGGTGGGCAAATACTTTCTGACGGTAGTGTATGTTTGCAAACTGCACCCTCTGATATAAATTTGAAAGTGTCTAACCTAAATTAAATAAACTTTATTTCTGCTTGTGTTTTGAGTTAACAACGCAAAAAACAATTTGAAGTAATAAAAAGGGCGTATTTTTCCTAAAAATAAAATATACTCGTACTTTAAATGATTGATGATCAATTATTGCTTTGAACTCCCTAATAAAAATGAACAAAGTACTACAACTTTACATACATACTTCATTTTTTCTTGGAAAAGTAGGATAAAGGAGTAATCAAAATATAACAAGTAAATCTATACACATTTCCTTGGAGAGTAACATAACCATAATATTTAACCAGAAGCTGCTTTTCAAGTCGTTTACAACCTTATGTTTCTTTTTTAGATCTAATTTACACCGAACACCCTGAATAAAAGGAAGAACATTACAATTTCTTTTCTTACCCCTATACATGAGAAGAGGGGGAGGCTATGCCATGAGTAACTGAGTTTTCTAAAACTACATCTAACTCGTCTAAAGGAGCTAAAATCTGAGTAAGAAACGTCAATAAACCTCTCTTCTGAAGAAATGAATTTTCTTCATACATTTCTTGCGTAACCCTGCAAGTTGACATGGGAACTAGCATTCTATGTAACAAATGCTCCCTAAAAAATAATTATAGCTCTAGTTATCATATACAGTATGTTAAAGAAACCCTCTCCTAGTTAATTTCAGAATAATTTAAGAATTATCCATAAAATTTGGTCTGGGTAACAATTAATTTTAGATCTTAGTATTCAAGGGAAAGTTAGCTTTTAAAAAATAGGAAATGTGTTTCAAAAAAATAACTCATTATTCTCTGATTTCCAATTTATTAACCTGAGATTTTAGGAATTTTAGATTTTTTTAGAGTTAACATTTTCCAGATGGCAGTAGTTACAAAACAATCATTTTATATGCATTTTTGTACGAGGGGAGGTCACAAAGTCCGCGGAATGGAACGGTGGTAAATTAATTAAAACAACAAAACTATTTTTCGATATAATTACCCCTGAACTTAACACAAAAGCGAAATCAGCTTCTATTAGCCATCGAAAAAATATTTTTTGTCTGCCCTCAAAATGGGTTGAAACATCCTTTTCGGCCTCTTTAAATTTTCTTCCCGTTAGCTCCTTTTTCAAATCTAAAAATAAATAAAAGTCGACAGGGGCCAAGTCTAGACTGTAAGGTGGGTGAACCAGTGGTTCGAATCCGTATTTGTGTAGAGCCGCCATCGCAGCTTTGCTCTTGTGAACGGTGCGTTGTCCTTTGGTCTATATTCCTCGTCTTTTTTCCTTGATGGCTTCCTTTAGTCTCTCTAACAACGAATCGTAGTACTCTCCAGTAATTGTGGTACCCCTTTGTTGATAATCTATTAATAAAATTCCTTCACAATTTCAAAGAACTGTAGCCATCAACTTTCCGGCCGATTCCGACACCTTAAATGTCTTAGGGGGTGGTGTACCCTTTTTGTACCATTCCATCGACTCTTCTTTAGACTCAGGCCCGAAGTAATGAGCCCATGTTTCATCTCCAGTCATAATCCGTTCCAAAATCAGGTTAGGTTCGTCACCAGACAGCTCCAAAAAGTGCTTAGACGCGACGATTTGCTGTTACTTTTGAGGTGGTGTGAGTATTCTCGGTATCCATCTTGCACTTACTTTTGTCATGCCAAGATGATCGTCTAGTATCGTTAGAATGGTGGTGACTATTTACATGATGTCTGATGTGGTGGTCGGGGGGTCGTCTTCAATCGATTCTCGACCATGTCTAAATAGACCATGCCACTTGTAAATTATTGTTTTATCAGTGCACTGTTCTCCATAAACGGTTCCCATTTCACTCATTATAGTTTGAGCAGATTTTCCTTGTTTGGTCAGTGCGAAGTTCAATCGTGGAAATTGCAGTTTTCCTCCGAATTGACTTGTTTGTCGGGTGATTTACTCGTAAATGAATGACATATATATATATATATATATATATATATATATATATATATATATATATATATATATATATATATATACATAATAAGCGTTTCGGTTAATAATGTCGTTATTTCCATCACAAAATGAATTACCTTAATAATCAAAGAATTGACCATCGTTAGCTATGATTCTTTCCCATCTTTCGGGCAAAGAATGGATTCCGCACCAGAAGAACTTTTCATCTTTTGAGGCCAACCATTCATCAAGCCAAATTCTCACTTCTTCGTAAGAATGTAAGTGTTGTTCTGAAAGTCCGTGCTGCATCCATCGAAATAACTGGTAGTCTGAGGGGGCTAACTCCGGTGAAAACGGCGGGCGGAGTAGAACGTCCCATTTGATGTTTTCCGAATAGTTTTTAACACATTTTGCGATATGGGGCCGAGCACTGTCATGTTGAAAAATGACTTTATCATATTTTCGGGCGTATTTTGGTCGTTTATCCTTCAATGCTCGGTTCAACTTTATCAATTGTTGTCGGTATCGATCGCCAGACATCGTTTCACCAGGTTTCAGTAGTTCCTAATACACAGCTCCTCTACGATCCCACCAAATACACAGTAAAGCTTTCTTTCCCTGTATATTATGCACTAGTTGTGATGTTGAAGGCTGGTCTGGGTCTACCCAAGTTTTTTGGGTTGGAGCATGTTCACCATAAGCTTAAACCAACAATTGATAACTTTTTGCAGCCGTTTTCTTCAAATGAAAGAAGGTTATTAAACTTCCCCATAAAACGTCTTTTTTCTGGTACGAAATACGACATATTCAAAGCTATGCAGAGAATATGTTTTTCGCACAATGAGAATTAATAACGAACTGGCTTTTGATGGCGTATCTGTACCTTCCAAAATGCTATAGATGTCACTATATCAACAAGTGTATTACTAACGCCATCTCTTAGCAAAATCGACATTATTAACCAAAACACCTATTATATATATATACATATATATGTATATACATATATATATATATATATATATATATATATATATATATATATATATTATATATATATATATATATACACACATACAAACAGATACTTAAATGCCGGCTCACATCATCATCACCCAGCCCAACTCTTCTCCGTTGCCAAATCCTTAGCTCACCGATCAGAAACCCTAACAGACAAGGAACATTTACAACAAGTAACCAAGCTCCTTCGAAACGTTTTACTTTCAAATGGATATAGTCAAACACAATCCGGCGGGCCCTAAATAAACAACACAAACAGGAAAGAAAGACATATACCACAAAAGCATTTCTCCCATATGTAAAAGGCATCACAGACAAAATAGGAAGACTTCTAGGAAAACACCAAATTGAGACCATTTACACAACCAACCAAAAAATTAAAGATATTCTACCTACACCAAAAGATATTATAGCCTTAGAAGACCAAGGCGTATATGAAATTCCGTGTCAGGACTGCGGTCTTTCATACATAGGCCAAACAAACAGGAAAATTAGTGCCAGAAGAGACGAGCACAAAAACGCCGTAAAACAAAAATCCACCACCTCTTCTCTAGCACAACATGCACACAATACCGGCCACAAAATCGATTTTGACAAAACCAGAACCCTACAAAAAAGTAATAACCTATCCACTAGGGTAATCAAAGAAGCCATAGAAATAGAAAAGAGGCCCAACAACTTAAATAATCGGGATGATAGCCAACGTTTACCGAACTCTTGGAAACATATTCTATCCCAGTACCAAGTCCAACCAAGAGAAACAATAATTCAACCATATGTTACTTCACCAACACAAACATTACAAAGAACCACAGGACCGACAACGCGCAGCCAAAGCCGAGCCTCTATTGGCCAGGTCCGTCCGACCAATAGAAACACCCCGAGTACATAAAACCGGCGCACTCAGGGCCAGTCTCGACATTCAACGCCAAGACACCGACCAGTGATCAACGCTTTGAAAAAGATGGATGAGATTCCATCGAAACGTCAGCGAAACCGTCCATCAAGGGACTTCAAGCTAACACGGGATACCCGAAAAACCATTTACTATATATATATATATATATATATATATATATATATATATATATATATATATATATATATATATATATATATATATATATATATATATATACACAGTAGAACCCCGATTAACCGAGCCAATCTAAGAACCTGATTATCCGAGGTACGGGCGTCTATGCTGCGTATTAACCGAGCTTCTAAAATATGTATGTACATATTTCCATTTAAAATCGTCGGGGCCTTCGGGGAATCCCCCTGGCCCGTGTGAGGGGTTCCCCTATTTATGTTTTTGGACTATTTCAGCATGTAAATTTGCGTGAATGCAGTGCGTTATAGCGTTTACTACGGAGAAGTACGAGTATACTCACATAATTTATTTGGTTGGAGTTCTGGTAGTTAAGTGTAATTAAATACGATCTGCTTTGTTTGAATTTTTGGTTGTCGTATTATAATGGAGCAAAACAAGCGTAAAAGAATTGTCGTTCCTATTGAAGAAAAATTAAAAGCCATCAGAATTGAAGCAGGAGAGACAATTAAAGTTGTTGCACGAGATTATGGAGTAGGTGAGGTAACAGTTGGAGATTGGAAAAGAAACCGCACAAAAATAGAAAAGTGGTGTATAAATCAAGCCTTCTCGTCCTCAGGAAGAAATGAAAACCGGCAACTATGAAAAGGTTAACGAAGCTTTATTTATGTGGTTTCACCAACAGAGATCAAAAGGTGTGTCTCTGTCAGGTCCAATTTTACAACAGAAAGCAATAATGATTAGTAGGCA
The DNA here is from genome assembly GCA_019049505.1 of Pachyrhynchus sulphureomaculatus. Classification (NCBI taxonomy): domain Eukaryota; kingdom Metazoa; phylum Arthropoda; class Insecta; order Coleoptera; family Curculionidae; genus Pachyrhynchus; species Pachyrhynchus sulphureomaculatus. The sequence goes on along the minus strand of CM032449.1, from coordinate 129,513,049 downwards.
ATTCCCAGAGATTGATCAGTTTACCGCCAGGTCTGGATGGCTTGACCGCTGGAAAAAACGGTACGGTGTACGACAACTGACTGTATGTGGTGAAAAACTTTCTGCTGAAGTGTCATCAACTGAGAAGTTTAAGCAGAACTTTAAAAGCAAATCGAAGATTGTGGATACACATGTGATCAAGTTTACAACTGTGGCGAAACTGGTCTGAATTATAAAAAGCTTCCATCAAAAACATTGGCATCTCGACAGGAAAAATCAGCTGCTGGGCACAAACGAAATAAGGAAAGATTAACTCTAATGGTATGTTCCAATGCATCTGGCAAGCACAAAATCCCACTGATTGGCAAGTCTGCACGTCCAAGAGCTTTAAAAGACATCTCACCTAAAGCCCTACCAGTCTATTACAAAAGTCACAAGAGCGCATGGATGGATGCGACCTTATCTACTAACTGGTTTGAAGAAGAGTTCGTGCCATCTGTGACTAAATTTTTAAACAGAAACCGTCTTCCTATTAAAGCAATTTTGTTAATGGATAATACCCCCTCTCACCCTGCAGAAGGACTTAATGTGGGCGAAATTATTGTAAAATTTTTTCCTCCAAAGATAACCAGCATAATGCAACCAATGGATCAAGGCATCCTCGAAAACATTAAAAAAATTATAGGCGTTTATATCTTGAACATCTGTTAGAATGCATAGAAAAGGAGGATATTATCAATGGGATGACAAAGGTTACACTGAAAAATGTTATTTACTGGGTAAGTCAAGCTTGGGATTCTGTGCGTACTACCACTCTTCAAAAATCTTGGTCAAAAGTTATTGATTTTGAGGGCTATAATGACAGTGAAGATAATACTCCATTAAATGAATTAGCTTTGAAATTGAGAAGCCATGGACAAATGTCCTGTTCAAATTTTGACAGCGAGATAGAAGAAAAAGAAAAAAATTTATTTGAATTAATGCAAAAATTAAAAGGTTGCGAAAATGTGACAAGAGAAGACGTTGTTGAATGGATTACAGCAGATGATTTAGAAGAAGAAATGAGTATAGAAGAAATAACGAATGCCTTTCAGGGAACCGAAAAATCAGATGACGATGACGAAGCGGCGGTGGATGAACAGTCTCCTACTAAGATCTCAAGAGGTTTTGCTTCTTGGGAAAAAGCTTTGGGATATATCGAACAACAACCAGAGGCAACCCCAGCGAATTTGCTTCTTCTTAATAGATGGAGAAACATTTCAGCGAGAAAAAGAAGATGCAATATGAAACAGAAGCGCATAGATACCTATTTCACTGTTTTATAATGTATGTACCTATTTATATGTTAAAAACGTTAATATATCGGTTTAAAGTATTGGTGTTTATTTTTTGAATGAATAAAAAACAAATCCGGAATATCCGAGTTTTCAGTTATCCGAGGAGGGTGCCCCCCACGTTACCTCGGATAACCGGAGTTCTACTGTGTATATATATTTATATATTTATATATATTTATATATATATTTATATATATATTTATATATATATATATATATATATATATATATATATATATATATATATATATATATATATAGGGGATTTATTATAAGTATATAAATAAATAAATAAATATATATATATATATATATATATATATATATATATATATATATATATATATATATATATATATATATATTTATTTATATACTTATAATAAATCCCTAATTAGTCTGGTACCAAGCGAGTATTCCTACCCTCACCCCGTCCCCTCCATTTCGCGGACTTTTGGACCTCCCCTCGTATTTAAAGGATTAAAAACTCAAACTAGCATAAATTAAACAAGAAGCAAAATAACTAAATTAAAAACTTTACCTCCTTTTATTTAATTTAGATCATACTGAGAAATTTTGACTTATACCGAAGTTGCCAAGAGAAGAGTGACGTACTGTAGGACATGAAGCGTACCAGTAGCTTTTTATATAATTAGCGTGTGAAATGTCAGAAAAATAAGAGAGAAAACGGAGATTTTCAATCCAGGCGTAACAGAGACTAATTTCGATCATTTTGTAAGTATGCAAATTTTTTTCTACAACTCTCTTATAATATGTTTCTTTCAAATTATTGTGGTCACGCTGAGTTGCAGTAATATTAGAAAACCATAAAAAAATTATTTAGTACTACATAAAAAAACTTCCTAGTAACAAAGATTATTTTAGAAAAACCATTATTTGTTCTTTTTTTGCGAAAAACAGTTAGTGAACCAAAAATATCAGTGAACCAAGAAGTTTTTTTTTTAATTTTGGAAGTACCTATACCAACACTAGACTTGACCGATTCGTTAGCAGTCGATCCGCTGAAGCAGTTTTAGGGGATATTAGAAGTGTGATCGAGTTGGAATGTAAATAATTTTTTTGGTTTTAAATGAACACATCGGCATTTTAAAGCAGATAATTTTTCATTTGCATCGTATTATTATTATATGTTAAATAGATTGATATACGGTATTTTCAACTTAACAATAATCCTCAATTGCTAATGACCAATCACCTGATAATTAATGGTAATGCACTGTTAAAATGTCAACACTGTGACTCACAACCATGATTAAAATCGCTTGGTTAGGTTAATAAGCAACCATCACTGTACATGCTTGTACATGTTTCGCTATTGGTAGAAAAACTTGCCGCCTCGATTTTAAAATTATTAAATCAATTTTAGATAAACATAGATATTTATTATTAAAAAAAAATGAAACTCTAACTTACCTTACTCCCAAACAAATAAATAACTGAAATTTGCCGTCTTTTCCCAAATTCTTACTTGAATGTATGATATCATCTACAAGGTGGCAGTAACATCTCCATACCGCAACCGTTTCTTGGTGGTTTCGTTCCAAACTAGCCGTCCTATTACCAGAAAGTTCGTCCATAAGATTCTGTTCAAACTGATCTTTTACTCGAACTGAAAATAATATAATGAATACAAAAAACTTGTAGGCTAAATTAGTAATTATCAATAAATCAAAAAAAAAAACAATTTTTGTTACATCGTCCCAAAATTATTTTAAAACAATTAAACAATGTTAATTATGACCCTCACGAAGGTCGATTCTTAGGATTCAATAGGAATCGACCATATTGGATTTGTCAACAAAGATCGATTCTTAAGGTTCAATAGAGAAACGACCATAGTGGACGCAAGAAGTAGTTTCCAAATAACCGTTTTAAAAACAGAGGAATACCTAAAAAAATATTTAAAACAAAAATTTTACATATAGTCGACTGTGCCTGTTCATGCATCGCAGCCTTTTAGTTTATTGTGGTCCTCTCTCTTCGTTACATGAGAGTGGCCCTTTTAAAAAGGTTTAATAACTTCTTTCCAAGCCCTTCATGTGGTGATTTATAGGCACGACGTAGATCTCTACAACCGTTTATGTCTGTTCTGAGCAAATTCATATAACATGTACACAGAGGTTTCTTCCTTTCTACCACATAGGCTGCATCAAGTGGAACTATTGAGGATACCCATTTTCTGCAAATATTTCGTCTGGTGACGAGGATTGGTGATTAATTCCACCACTAGTTTGGTAGAGGCCCTTGTTAATCACTTCAGTTAATTTCTTTGAAGGGCCGCCAATTGCAAATTATAAGTCTGTAACTTATATTTCAAAGAAGTTAATGACACTAAAGTTTAAAATGCCGTCTTAAATTAAGGTTGCCTACGATACCAGAATACTATACTCGATAATTATCACTGTCCAACTGGCCTTGATTACTGTTGCAAGTTAGTAGGTATATGCGGTTGTGCTGTCATCTGTATAACTTTGTGCTGTCACCTTACTAATATGTCCAAAGCAACTATGAATGAACGAAATTCTGGGTCAATTAGTAAATTTACGTTATTCAGAAATTTTTTGATCAATAGTAAAATGTAAACAGAACGCGTTTTGTCAAAGGGTTCTCAAAAGGCCTTAGTTTACATAGTTCTATAGGAAAAAAAAGGTTTAAAATAAGACTTGAAGGAAACTGTATTAAAGGAAATGAGTTTTAAGCAAATTGAGTAATTATTGCAAAGAATGGTAACTCTAAGAAGATTAATTACCATTATTTTCTAATAATTAATATTAATTAATCGTCTTACTATATCAAAATTTATTAGTATGAATCGTAGCATGTCTAATTATTACTGTTTCAAATATAAACTAAAATTATACCATAATTTTTAAATGACTGCACTTATCTCAGGAAAAATCTGCGAAGATATTATGTAAGGAATGTAGAAAATTGAAAAGTAAAATTCTGGTAAGCTCTTTGTTTAGGGTCCACTACGAAACTTTTTTGTACATTTAGAAGCCATTTGTTTTTGAGGAAATCTTCGTAAGCGTCTAGGGACTAATATTGATTTAATTTTATAATTTGTCATCTTATAATCCTGTCGGATCCGTTCCTGTTTTTTATGCCACTGAATTATTATTGGGTACGAGAGCTACCTTTTAAGTTTTTTACAAAAACAATCAAAGAAAATTTTTTTTTGGTACAAATCGTTTTACTGTTTCTCAAAATATTCGCTTTTAAGATTTATTCACTTTTGCATGTGTTCGAACCAGTTCTCGAAACATTTTTTCCATTCTGAAGTTGGAACCTCAAAAACATGGTTTTGGAAGGATTCAACAGCTTCTTAAGATGATGAAAATCGCTGTCCATGCATTTTTTTTTGACATTTGGGAACAAAAAGAAGTCATTTGGCGATAAATCAGGTGAATACAGGCAATGAGACCTTAATTCGTATTTTTCTCCGACAAATAATTAATTTTTTGACGTGCTGTGCGAGAACTGGCATTGTTAAGATGAAGAGTGTTGCGACGTTTTCAGTTGCTTTTCCTGATTTCATCGATGTCTAGTATAAACCAAGGAAAACAAGCGATCATTTTCTTGGAAGTTGTTCGCGAACGAAGCACTTTTGTCGGATTCGGTTCATCCTGGAACACCCAAACAGTTGATTGTTGCTTAGTTTTTGGTTCGTACGAATATATCCAAGTTTCGTCTCCTGTTACGATGTTGTATACGGATTTTGCACGGCCTTGGTCGAATTTTTTGAGCATTTCCTTACACCAATTGATACGAGCCTGTTTTTGAGTTTCAGTCAAATTATGCGGAATTCATCGGGAGCAGATTTTTTTCACAGCTAATTAATGCAAAATCGAATGTATTGCAGTTTTCGATGTGCATAAGGATGCTCTATCTCAAGGTAAGTAATCTGCGGATTTTTTTCATACATGTGGTGTACAGCATCGATGTTTTTTGGAACAACAACCGAACACAACCATGACGAGATTCTGTAAACCAACTGTAAATTTTTTTTTTCGGATGCTGATTTATTACCAAAAGTTGAATGAAGCGATTCGAGGCATTGTTAGGCCTTTAGTAAAATCGTAAAGAATCATCCAACGAAAACCTTCACGTAAGATTTCCATTTGTTTAGAAAACTGTTTTTTTTTAACGCTCACTGTAAATAAATTACTAGGTCAATTTCTGAGCTGCCACTGTTTTAACAATAACAAATGTCCAATTTTACAAAAATGGTAATATAACATCTCAATACCGCTATCTAACAATCGTTTGTAAAAACTTAAAAGGCGGCTCCCGTACTATCATCACTACACCAAACATTTTATTTTTGCGCTAGAGCCGTATTTTGCTAACCATGTTAGTTTCATCAGGAGTAATAACTGGCTTTTAGTAAATTTAGTCATCATCGTTCCTGATGAAGCTAACGTGGTTAGCGAAACGCGCGCCGAGTGCAAAAAATAAAGTGTTTGGTGTAGTGGTGATATATACTGAGTAGTGTCATTTTGCCCAAGTTTCCAAATTTCCAACATACTCTTGGGTAACTGAATTACCGTAAATTAATAGAATTATCATAAAATAATTGGAATACAGCAAGAGATAACGAAATTAAAATAATTCTTTATAGAATGAATTAATCTGTTTCAATAATGTGTGAATGATCTGCTTCAATCAAATTAATGGTAACACTGGTCAACACTAGTCATGCCACACGAACTTTGATAGCTAATACTGTTTTAGCTAACTACCCTCATTATTAAACTGCAGTTGTTTTGTTTCAATTAGCCTCAATTTTCTTGTGATACGGTAATACTTATAACTAGTACTACGGCAATAAAAGCAAAGGAAAGTTCGCGAAGAATTAGTCATAAAACTATTTGTCTGTGATTTCATCAAAATATTGTGATTTATTAACTGCGTTAACATGTCGAGAAAGTGTAGTAACGATCCTAACACTTTTTGTTATGTTTGTGGTAAAATGACTTTCAAAAAACAAAGACGAAATTTCACAAAACTAGTCTTGCAGAGTTATCACCGGTATTTTGGTTTCGCTGTGGCCCATCAAGACAAATCCTGGGCCCCTCATATTTGTTGCGTAACGTGTGTGAAGAATTTAACCGACTGGAAGAAAGGGTCCCGTCATATGCCGTTTGCTGTACCCATGATTTGGACCGAACCAAGAGATCACATTTGGGACTGCTATTTTTGTCTTACTGACGTAAATGGTATAAATTTCAAGAAAAAACACACAGTTCTTTACCCTAATTTACCTTCAGCCATGAGAGCAGTCCCTCATAGTGAAAATTTGCCTATACCAGTTGCATCTGCGTCCGTTGAGATTGAGGATACAAAATCCTCCACTTCAAGCTAATGTGTTGATGAGGATGATGACTCTGAGTTTGAAGAAATTCTAACCAAGCCACACTTGATAAATCAAGCAGACCTAAACGATTTGGTTAGCGATTTAAATTTGTCAAAAAAGCAGTCAGAACTATTAGGATCTCGATTAACAGGATGGAATTTGCTACATCATGAAACTAAAATCAGCTATAAAACTACTTAATTACTTTGTTAACTGTCACTAAATATATTTGTAAAGATTTTACAATTGCGTTATCGCGATTTCGTAGTACAACTACATTGTCAAACGCTTAACTAAGACTAAAACAGATTTTTGGTATTTTATGTTTATATGATGAACAGATGTGGGTCTATTATATGTAAAAAAGTTTGAACAAAAGAGAATTTGCTACGTCTAATTGACTATTCAGTAAATTTATATTATGGTCCTTTGAATGTCTGTAAATTTCTATAGATTCTAAGAAGTTGAGTTTTTGACCCTTTAGGTGCCATATGGAGTATTTGTAAACAATCGATATTGGGAAAAGTATGGCCTGTTCTAAGAAGTGTTTAGCAAAGTGTGATTTTTCATTTTTTAGCCTATAAGAGGCATTGTGTTCTGCGAATCTTGTCTTGAAATTGCGTCCCGTTTGGCCTACGTAACAGCTATTGCACTCTTGACAATTAAGTTTATAAACTCCTGATTTATTGTATTTATTAGTTTTATCTTTGGCATTAAAAAATATATTGGATAATTTTTGAGCGGGTTTTAAAGCTATTCTTGTTTTTTCGGTCGTGAGAACTTGGGATATTTTATCCGAGATGGGACCAAAATATGTCAGAGGTATGAATGTTTTCTTTTGTCGGTATTCTTTTAGGGGGTAGATTAAGCTGAAAGTGATTTGTTTTCGTTTACGGTTTATTAAGGTATTAATTATTTTAGGTTGGAAGCCGTTATTGAGTGCTATATTTTTGATTGTGTCCAGTTCTTTTTTTAAATTATTTTTACTAAGAGGGATATTGAAGGCTCTATGGATCATAGATCTATAGGCTGCCAGTTTATGGGAGTTAGGGTGTATTGAGTCAGCTGGGATGGTGACATCTGAAAAGGTTGGTTTGCGGAAGATATCTAATTCTAGTCTATTTCTCTTTTTCAAAATTGTAATATCTAAGAAATTTATTTTATTATCGGTTTCCTTTTCAAGTGTGAATTTTATGTTGGGGTTTAAATTATTTAGCTGATTTAAAGTGGAATTTAGTTCAGTATCATTTCCAAGGAAACATACTAAGATGTCGTCCACATATCTAAACCAAAAGAGAATATTTTCCGCGTGACGAGTTTTTAGAAAACTGTTTTCCAATTCTGACATAAAGATTTCGGCTAGCAAAGGACTAAGTGGAGACCCCATGGCAAGTCCATCTCTTTGTTTGAAAAATTGATTATTGGACTGAAAATAATTTCCGGATATACAAAATTCGAACAGTTTCAATATATCTTGTTGTATTATTATATTGACGTTGTTTTTTGTAACATAGTTTTTTATAATTTCTAAACAATCTTTATTTGGGATATTGGAGAACATATTTGTTACATCGAATGAAACTAGAAGGGCGTTATTTGGGATGGAGATATTTTTAAGTTTATTTGTAAGGTCTATAGAGTTTTTTGTATTGTATTTTGGATTGAATTGTGTAATTTCTTTGAAGATGGTGTTGAGATTTTTTAGGGGGGTGTTGCTGTACGATACTACTGGTCTTATTGGCGAGTTTTCTTTATGTATTTTTATCAGGCCATAAAGTTTTGGTGATGTAGGATTTTGGTTTATTATTTTAAACTTTTCTCTTTCATCCACAATGCTCAGGGTTTCATTTAGCAGGGTCGTTTTTGAATTTTATCCGTTGGATCTTTTTTTAGTTTTACTGGATTTTCTTTTTCCAAAAAATCATTTACTTTTTGAATGTAATGGTTTTTATCAAGAGCTATGATGGAGTTGCCTTTGTCTGCTTTTGTTATTAGTAAGTTATTCTCTTTTATTTTAGACTGAATGGACGCTATCGTTAATTGTTCTTGGTTACTGCAAGTAGTGTTTTTTGTGTTTATCATTATATGTTTTATTTTTTCTTTTTTTAATATTTGGGTCACCTATGTTTTTTGTGGCTGATTCAATTTCGGATATTAGGGTTTCGGTAGTATTTTTTATATTAAAGTTAGGGTTATATTTTGGTCCTCAGGAGTTTATAAACTTAATTGTCAAGAGTGCAATAGCTGTTACGTAGGCCAAACGGGACGGAATTTCAAGACAAGATTCGCAGAACACAATGCCTCTTATAGGCTAAAAAATGAAAAATCACACTTTTCTAAACACTTCTTAGAAACAGGCCATACTTTTCCCAATATCGATTGTTTACAAATACTCCATATGGCACCTAAAGGGTCAAAACTCAACTTCTTAGAATCTATAGAAATTTACAGACATTCAAAGGACCATAATATAAATTTACTGAATAGTCAATTAGACATAGCAAATTCTCTTTTGTTCAAACTTTTTTAACATATAATAGACCCACATCTGTTCATCATATAAACATAAAATACCAAAAATCTGTTTTAGTCTTAGTTAAGCGTTTGACAATGTAGTTGTACTACGAAATCGCGATAACGCAATTGTAAAATCTTTACAAATATATTTAGTGACAGTTAACGAAGTAATTAAGTAGTTTTATTGTTAAAATATACTGTCACAAAGTAACGGACCACTCAATCAATTCTTTAAAATCAGCTATTTTCGAAATCGTGAACCCAAATATGTTGGCTGATGACTGCCAATCAAAAGGGACCAACCAGGATCTCAATTTGCTAGAAAATCTTAGATCGTAACTTCATAATAAAACTTTTTTACATTTTTGGTTTAGGAGGTCATTGTTTTTTGAAATATTTTAAATTACTTAAGAGAATAAAATTCTTGGCTAACAGATTTTTTTTTAATGTTTGTTTTTACTGCCAACCACCTATTAAAGTAAAAAATATCATAAAAGTCCATATAGCATGTTACAATTTTGTTTACCAGTGTAATTAGTATTTTAATAACTTTTGGTAGTAATTGAAATATTAATTAATTATTATTTAGTGTTTTTTTATTACTAATTTCTTTAAAGAAAAAGAGTGATAAAAAAGTCAAGCTATTAAAATTATAGATAAAAAATTTTTGCTTACCAAAATAATCCCATAAATAGTTTTTACCAACAAACATTCGAGCAGATTTAAATCCCAACGAAAAATACATTTTCTAAACAATGAACTAGGCCATTTTCACTGCAAAGAAGCGCTGTTAAAGTTGTGTGTCTTTCTGAACTTCTTGTGTATCTCCATTTTACAATGTTGTTAACACAATCGCCTTAAAATAATAATTGCGAAATTAGATTTACAGTGAATATAGGCTCAACTTCTGCATCTCCACATCAAAAAAAGAAAAACAAATGTATACTTATTCGCGGAAAGATAAATTTTAGTATATTTATAGATAGTAATAGGACAATTATAGACATAAAGTTGTAACTAGGTTAACGCCGTAGTTTAAGAGGCCAAGTGGATGTTTAAAAATTGTGTGTACGAAGCCGTCGTGGGGGTATCCATAATTATAAAATAGCAGAATAAAAAATATACACATCGTTGTCTCTTTATTAAGAAAGTCATAAAAATTGTAGTTTCAGCTGTAATTGGTACAATAACGGCTAAAAAAATGGAAAAAAAAAATCTGGAAAGTATGGATTGGAGTCTATATTAGGAAAATGTATCAGTAGTGCACTTTACATGGTTAGTTTTAGTCATATAATTCAATTCTTGCTTGCAAATTGAATTGTATTATATTATATACTAGATATGTGGTACAGAATGCTTATAACACCGATGCAACTGGCACTTGGCCATTTTTTTTAGTGAACACTTTTCAGAACGTTTATTGGATGAGTTAATTTCTTGATTAATGATTATAAGGGTTTTATATAATCCTAAGACACTGTAAATGTTTCATTTAAAATTTTTTGTGCAGAAAATGGGTTCGATGGTGAGCCGGAGTAACTTAGGTTATAAGATCACATATTAACATTTTTTATCTAGAAGGAGTTCCCAATGACTTCTACTTATTTCAGGCGCAAAGAATTTTGTTTAGGGTGTCTAGAAGGATAGTCATATAACTTGTGGCCCCAAAACCAAATGTAACGGCTAAAATGTGATGAGTGTGTACTATATATAGTTAATTATGTAGATTTTATTCCCTTACAGAGCTCTCAATAGTTCAGTTATAGTAACTGAATAAAGTAATTTAATTACTTTTGGTAATTAAATCGTTTTAATTCAGATACGAACTTTTAAGAATAATTGTAATTTTTTGTTTCCAAGATTAAAGTAATTGGTGATAGATAATTATTTCTGAGTAATTAAAATACTTTCGCAGTAATTCAATTACTATGAAAAGTAATTGAATTAGAATAAAAGTAATTAATTAATTAAGGTAACTGAATTGTTAATAACATATTTAAATAAAAATAAAAGAAATTGAATTGCTATAGAAAGTAATTGAGTTACAATAAAAGTAATAAAATAACTCTAAAACTATTTGAATTATTTTAAAATAAGAGAAAAATAATATGACAAATGATAATTAGTTCTTAATGTATTGTTACAGAAATATATTAGTATAAAAGACTATACAGAACCGACACCTCATGGATGGATCTAGCTCGGATGATGGAGATTTATATTACATTACATACTTACTATACACTGTCCTTTAGTGTCGAACCTGTATAGTACCTATACTAACCCAACATGTACTGTAGTTCAGATGCTTTCAGTTCCTGCCTTGGCTGTGGTGCCGGTGATCTCGACCGTGGTGTCATTCTACCGAGACTTCCAGTTGATCTTGTATCTTCTTCCTCTTTTTTAAGTGACATTAAACTTCCAACTAGAAGTCTCTCGGTCGAGCCGTCGTCTATGCCTCGACCCAACCATCTACCGCATGTAAATCTAGGAAAAAATAACATTTAGGGAATAAATATTTAGACTTTGAAAATAAAGGTGAACTGTTTTCTTTAAACTTCCGTACGCACTTTAAGTGATAACAGGGATTTATTTACGTTGTGTAAGTTATAGTCGCCATACAATAATCGTAGAATTATTGTTTTTGTAAAACTCGAACACAAAAGGCAAGTTTAGCTCCTGTAAAACGTTCAATGGCAACTCAATTTTCAAGGACGGGGGTTACGTTCTGTGCCTCCCACCCCTTGTGTTTGTGTATTAAGCTAAAAAAATTTAATATATTTATGTAATACTCGTATATTCCATAACGAAACGTTTAGTATTATTTGTATCACCAAGGAATTATTTCCGATAATAGAATAAAAAGTGATTATAAAACCAAAAGAAACTATTGTCTGCTTGATGACAATATTTCTATAATAAAAAAATTGTATAGCTGAGTGCGCTTTGTTATATTGTTAATAATAGATCAACTTATGATAATTTCGAAGTATTTTGAACTAATAGTCCTTTCCAGCAGATCGTAAACGTAAATGAGAAAGAGAGTAGGAGACAATATGGAGCCTTGGGGCATATCGGCATTGATAGTGAAGGTATTAGAAGCTGACAAAAAAAAAAACAAGAAGCGTAAACAAAACTTTTCAGATATACTATAAGAGCGTAGCTTAACCAACAATCCGTCATGCTAAACACGGTCGAATGCTTTGGATACATCAAGTGCCACTCGAGATTTTCCAAAGTGTACAATTGTGTTGTTCGAACATAATTACTCTTGATTCTTATCTATTAATAATCTAAGCTTATTAAGGAGTTTATTAAATATTTTTCGTACCAAAAACATACGATGACTTTTCTACTTAAGTTTTATGACTAAGCCATATTAAACTGTTTGACGCCAATGACTAAATGAAACAATATCAACAAAAAAATGAGTAGCAAAAAACTATATTTGAAAAAAAAAAAACAACGGCAATCTGAAAGCGAATACAATAACATAATTTTTATATTTTTAATAATATTTAATTAGTTAAATTAATTCGTGTGTCTAAATCCAGTCGAATTTGACTAGAGATAAAAATATTCTTATTCGTTATTGTTTCATTCAAAAAAACTTTGTTAGTTGTGGGTATTATATTATCATTTTTTCTTTTAATCATATTTAACATATTTAGGTAAATTTTATAAATTTGTTTAGGAAATAGTGATGCTATTTTAACATTATCAATCTAGATGATGCATTCACTTGTTATTTATATTTACCTATAAGTATGTCCTGTCACATTATTTCTAACCAAAATATAATCAACCATCCATTTAGCATAAAGGCCAGAATTGTCATGCCCAATTCTCAAGGTGGTCAAGACACCGATATTTCTATGTCTGTATTCAAAATTAAAGTTATTCTTTGGAACGGCAATTTTCTGCGTTTCAGACAATGTGCCAGAAAGGACAACCCATGCGTTTGCCGAAGTATAAGCTCCTTTTTTGTTAGGTACTATAACAATATAATAGGGTATCACAGTCGTCGGGTATGTACTCGTAAAGCAAAAGTAATCTACAGCGTTTAGAGAGAGTAAATGATATAAAAATTGTTCTTTTTCTTCTTCACAGCGCAAAAAAGCAGATCTTTTATACAGTTCTTTTAATAAACTTTGGTCTTTGAGAAGAACTCTTAAGTGTTTTGATAGTTGTTTCTTTTCGAGGGCTATGCGAACCCAGGCCCTTGCGAATCCAATCCCTGTTTTGACATCGGGCATCGCCTGAACGTTGGAAATATCGAAAAATATAGTGTTTGGAAGATCTGGTAGATCCGATTTAATTGTTTCATTACGGGGGCTGGTCCAACTCTCTAGGCTTGTAGTTAAACGAGAAACATCTAAAAACAAATTAAAATATAACATTGAAGCACATGTTAATCTACTTATTAAATGTCATTGAAAATGGGACACTTCGGTAAAAAAATTGAATGCTCCTTTTTAGTGTTTCGAACGGAATACTTATAAGATTACTTCGGTGTCTGTCTGTCTGCCACACCCGATTTCCTCCGAAACTATTTGACATAGAAAGTTGAAATTTGGCATTACTATAGGAATTGATGGCTTTATCAGGGCCGTGTAGTTTTGAAAGTTAAATTTTGATTTAAGGGGTTATTTTTGGGGCGTGAAATCGGAATTAGGTCGTCGAGTGGGGTGTCAAATGAAAGCTTGTAAAAACACGAGTTTAAAAATATATAACACATGGGCTGAAAAGTCCCGGGCCTAACAAAGAAAACACGGTTTTTTTGGTTCAAAATTAGCTTTATTCATCAACGTAATCTCCATCAAGAGCAACGCAATCATTCCAGCGCCGCTCTAACAATGGCCAAACACTGCTCAGAATCATCAACACGTTCTTGTTTTTGATAAACAGCCTGAGCAAACGCGGCACCCACTTTGAACAGAGCTTTCTCATAGTCAAATGCTCATGCAATATAAAACCAACACGTTCTTTTGATATCTTTACGATGTCAGCTAACTCACGCAACTTCACTTTTCGATCATTCAAAACGATTTTATGGATTTTTTTGATGTTTTCTGGTGTTACCGCCTCATTTGGACGTCCACTGCGTTCTGCATCATCGGTGTCTCTACGACCACGTTTGAAGTCAGCAAACCAACGTTTTATTGTTGTTTCTGATGGAGCGGAGTCCCCATAACACTTTTCAAGCCATTGCTTCGCTTGAACGGTATTTTTTCCCATCAAGAAGCAGTGTAAAATTAAAACACGAAATTGTTTTTTGATCCATTGTTTTGAAAATAACAAAAGTAGCGTCACTCTTAGCACAATAACTCACAAACTAATGAATAGAATATCATGAAATTTTAACAGCTGTCTTTTGAAGGTTAGTATTAACTGAAAAAAAGGTGACTGCAATAAAACTAGCGCCATCTATGTGTTAGGCCCGGGACTTTTCAGCCCATGTGTTATAATGTAATACTTGTGCACACTTTTCTTTGTATTATTTTTACAAAATTGCGAAAATTCGCTGTCTCCCCTTATCTCGAAAAGTACTGATCAAAAAAAATTTGAAAAAATTCTCGAATATTCTCCACAGGGTGTAGATTGAACGAAAATTATCACGTGTGCATTACCTTTAATAATTTATCTGGTATATGTAAAAAAATTAAAGTCATCAGTTTTCAGTAAAGATACGAAAAAAAACTTCCTTGAAAAC
>CM032449.1:129445626-129493126 GCA_019049505.1 Pachyrhynchus sulphureomaculatus | reverse complement strand
TTTTGAATTTAAAAGACTTATGTAGTTTGATTATTGAACTTTCAAAGTTAATTTTCAGACACAAAAAAGAATAGACAGATTCGCATTCATAGCATCGCTTTCATCAAATAATAGTCCAGTAAAAAAGCATTTGAAATTGCACAGTCTAGCT
This sequence comes from Pachyrhynchus sulphureomaculatus, assembly GCA_019049505.1. NCBI lineage: Eukaryota > Metazoa > Arthropoda > Insecta > Coleoptera > Curculionidae > Pachyrhynchus > Pachyrhynchus sulphureomaculatus. The sequence goes on along the minus strand of CM032449.1, from coordinate 129,492,975 downwards.
AGATACAGCAATATTATGATTTTATCCTTTCTGGGGCATCACCAGGAGTATTGATCTGAGTTTTGGACCTATATTCGTTATAAACAATTTAAGTTTCCAAAACGCGTTTTTTGAGCTTAAAATGTGAATAACTCCGGTTATATAAGTCGTATCGAGATAAAAAAAACCAAAGTCTTCGTAATGAAAGTTCCAACAAATCGTTTTAAGTCGCTCAACCTATAAAATTGAAAAAACAGACAAAAACCTGTTTGTTTTTTCCATTTTATTATACAGGTCCACTAAGTGAACCAATCGGCTTGAAACTTTCAGAAAATATGCCTTTTGTTATACGAAAAATTCTCTGAAATTTTGGTACAAAAATATTGAACCCATTGAGCACAATTGAATTTGTTATTTAAAATTTGAATTGCCCGCCATTTTATGCCATTTGGACCAAAATGAATCTTCTTTTTTTTTCAAAAATTAGATCTCGACGCCAAGTTTCCGATGCCATTAAAAACAAATTTTTTTGGGGTCATTCTCACCCTTTTTTTACATTTGTTTATTAATCAAATAACAACAAATGCGTTTTTTTCGGTCAGTTTCACGTTAACAAAAATGATTTTTTTTTAAATAAAAATCTCTACCAGATGTGATAAAAAATTTTCAATTTTTTTTTCAAAATGACCGACCTTGAGTTTACTGTTAATTTTGGATCGCGTTTAGATGTAACCAAGCGGAGCCTTAGTTAATCTAATGTCAGGCTCAAATGTTCAAACTGCTTTATGGACCGATCCCAAAATTTGGTTGTTTACAATGGTCTATAAAGGTCGGATGGCCATTTATTAATTAGTTCAAATGCTTCTTGTTTTTAAACAAAGGTGTTGATTATAAATAATGTTTTTGATAAAAAAACGAAATATAACATGTAGGCTGAAACGATTTTGGTCTGACACATAGATGTCGCCCTTTTCAAAAAATCCATATGATTTTTAGGAAGTATCAACCTTTAAACCATACGTGTCAAAATTTCAAAAAATTTGAAGAATTAGTTTACAAGTTACATTGGTTTTAGTGACGCTACTTTTGATATTTTCAAAACAATGAAAAAAATCGAATTTCGTGTGTTGATTAAACACTTTTTTTTATTGCTCACCTCCCCGCCTTAGTAGGGATTTTACCCTTTTCCATATCCCAAGGATATCGGCGAGGATGTCGTAATACCCGTCAAGACTGCGCAAGTGCCGGAACATACATTTTTGTATTTCAGGGCACCTTTTAGGCAACGCGGTAGTGCTGCTGCGGACGTTATTTTTGCATTTCTGCAAACAACTACTACCTATGAACACTCACAATACCCAGCCCACACACGGAATCGAAGTGCTGACCTCCTGATGAACAGCAGGCTCCTTAGCCCACTGCGCCAATCGGTCCGGCAAAAACAATGTTTTTTGTTCGTGTGTGTTTGTTTTTTGATGGGAAAAAATACCGTCCAAGCAAAGCAATGTCTTAATAAGAGTTACGGGAACTCTGCTCCTGGAAAATCACTCATCATTTATTGATATGCTGACTTTAAACGCGGTCGTACAGATACAAATGATGCTGAACGATCTGGACACCAAATGAGGTGGTTACACCGTAAAACATCAAAAAAATCCACAAAATTGTTTTTTTATGTGAGCTGAGTGGAGAGCACCCGGTGAAAACGGCGGCTGGGAAGGTTTTGGCCTCTGTATTTTGGGATGCGCATGGAATAATTTCGATCTACTATGCTGAGAAGGGAAACACCATCAATTGCGAAGATTTTATAAAGTTATTGGTGCGTTTGAAGGCAGAAATCGCAAAGAAACGGCTCCACATGAACAAGAAAAAAGTGCTCTTTCATCAAGACAATACACCGTGTCACAAGTCAATGGTTACGATGTAAAATTCGAATTGCTTCGACTATTGTCTATTCGTAGACTTCAAATAATGCTCGCGGGAAAGAGATTTGGCTCCAGTGAAGAAGTTATCGCCGAAACTGAGGCCGATTTTGAAGGCAAAGACAAATCCTTCTACCAGAAAGCTATAGAAATGTTAGAAAAGCGTTGGACTGATTGTATCGACTATATTGATAAATAAAGTCGAATTTTGCAAAAAAGTAGCAAGACCAAAAACTTTTCAGCCTACGTGTTATTTTCATGTTTTGCGATGCTATTCGTTTTTTTTTTTTTTGAAGATATCCACAATTTTAGCAAAACTAACATTTTAAAGTTCGTAAATTAATCGCAAAATAACTTTCCAGACATCATGAGAAAACTGAAATATCTCTTTTCAAGGTAGAACACACTCATGAAGGTGGGAAAAGAATATGAATATTAAAGTTTGGAACTATAAATTTAAGTTTATATTAATTTATATGAACTTTACTTACTGCCAATAACTTCTCGACAAACGTCCAGTTAGCCTGAGCAAGCAGAGCCGGAGATACATCCAGATTATTCGAAGATTTATTTACCCCTTTATCAGAAGATGGTATAGGTGGCTTACCAAAAGTATAACCTTTCTTTAGTTCTCTTGCTCTTGGTATGCTTCCTTTACTTACTATCGGAGTTTTATTCAAAATATCTTTATTCAGTAACGGAAACTGTCGGCTAACCATAGGTTTTGTATTCATTATTTCACGCGGAACAGGTGATTCAAAATCAGGATTTTGAAAACGTCTTTCTAAAAGTTTTTGTGTTTCGTGAACGAGTGTACACGGCTCATAGGCAACGGATCTTAATACGTTTTCGCCACCATATCGTTGTCTTAGTAATCTTATTCTATTGTCGAATATAAGAAGGTTATTGTCTTGTTCTCCCCATTGAGACAGTATTTTGTTGTCTATTAAGGTGGCGAACATTTGCGACTCTAAAAATCGCCAAAGAAAAAGACGGTCATTCTCTGGTTGATCTGATAAAAAGGAGGCCTTATCGAAGTTTTGCATTTCGTTTCGATTATTAAACCAATCTTCTTTGTTCTAAAATAAATTTTATTAGTAAAAAAAACTTTTACGAATACCTAACATTATTCAACTAAAATGTTTTTAATTGTTATTAACTATAGTCGTTTCTGCCTTTTCGTTGAAAACAAATTGTTTTTGAATTATTTGCAACTGATTTGACTTAAGTTCAGGACGTTTATACAGAACACAATTGAAATCTATATCGTTCAACTAACTACTTGTTTTTTCGTTACTGTCGTTTCAATTTTGGAGTAGCAGCTGAACTGAACTACCAATTTAATATAGTGAAATATTCACCAATTTTTTCTCAATTCAGACATACAGAAAAAAAAGTCTTATTTACTGGCCCTCTCTGATACTTGTTATTGTATGTTAAAGTAACATAACTGCTTACCATGGAATTTTTCGATGATTATATATTACTTTAATCAACGAAAAACTAACAGAACTCGCAGTTACGCAGTATTTGATCTACTAATTTCCCCAGCAAATTAATAATAATGAAATATCATTTACACTCAGTGAATCACTATCAGAAACAGGCGATTCTCATCTTGATCAATGTTAACAAACTTATAATTAAAAATTTGAAAGTTTAGGGTAGGTAGATTGGTAATTTGTTTCAGATAATTTGAATTACTTTGTTCAATAAGACATAAATTAAGTCTTGGATGGTTGTAGCTTCTACTTGATGGAAATTCATTATAAATATATAATAAAAGACTGTTTTTAGTCAATTTCCACTGGTTTATTTAAATTGCGATGACGCGTTTCGCTGTCGATGCAGCTTCTTCAGATCTACATTTTACACCTTTTTCTCTCTGTATATATCCATTTTCTTTTGGCGAGTATAACTGCTTCTTTGGCTGCTTTGCTGGTGTTGTGAGTTTTAAGATTTATATACTTAGGTGTTACTTGGTTTTGGAGGCACTGATTGAAAAACCAAATATTTTGCGTTGTTGCACATTTTAGAAGTAAGTTGAAGTAGTTTGAAGCTAGAAAGCTTATATCAGCTTGTTTCAAATTTTGGATGGTGTAAAATGTAGATCTGAAGAAGCTGCATCAACAGCGAAACGCGTCATCGCAATTTAAATAAACCAGTGGAAATTGACTAAAAACTTTATTATATACAAATTAAGTCGATTTACGTTACGCACAAAAAAGCAACATACTGTGAACTAATCTGAAATAACCTAAACACTTGTTATACTCTGCAGCCCATGCAGGGTATCTAGGCAAAGCTTGTTTTACGGCAGTTGACAGCACTTTAAGTGTTGACGCTTAACGACAAATTTTCTCGTTTCCCATGTGTTAAACATTTTGTAGACTTAAAAATAAGTGTTTTTTCGAAGTTTAGATCTCCTTTTAGAGAAGACAGAATATCTATATATTGGAGGGCAACAAAAAAATCTTAAACTGGACGACGATCGAACTACGATATCTGGGTATGAAAATTTCGGAGGATGGAAAACTGGATAGGGCAATAAGAGAGAGAAATATGGCAGGAAAAAAGGCCATTAAATTGTTAAACAGCATTCTATGAGATAAATGTATAAATAAAACCAACAAAAAGAGGATATATGAAACCCCAGTGAAAAGTATTACATTATATACCTGTGAAGTATGGCCTCTGAAGGAAAAAAGAATTAGCCATGCTGACAGCAACGGAAATGGACTTCTGGAGAAAAGCAGTAGGAATATCCAGAAGAGAAAGAGTTACCAACGAACGTATTAAAGAAATCATGGGAATCAAATACAGTATTACAGATGACATTCTAATCAAACAACTTATTTGGTGTGGGCACATTCAAAGAATAGACGAAGATCGAATCCCAAAACAAATACTAAGATGGCAACCAGGAGGCAAGAAAAAGCGAGGTAGACCGAGAACAAGTCTGATGGAGACTGGAAGTCGGAAAACGTCGGAGAACATTGTAAACTGATGTGTGTATATATATAGATCTTATTTTATGTTCTATGGAGTAATATATATATATATATATATATATATATATATATATATATATATATATATATATATGTATAAAATATATATATATATATATATATATATATATATATATATATATATATATATATATATATATATATATATATATATGTATATATATATTTGTATATATATATATAAATAATATATATATATATATATATATATATATATAATATATATATATATATATATATATATATATATATATATATATATATATATATATATATATATATATTTTTTTTTTTTTTATGGGTCTAGCACACGTGCTACAGGAAAGTCCCTAAAGCGCTACAGGAGCGACACGTGTGCGGAGAAAACGATTCACGTTGTTCTTGAATCGCTGTAGATTGTACTCGATGGGAAACACAGTCCTGGGTAAACCATTCCAAAGGTATGATGTTCTCCATATGAAAGACTGCTTGAAAAGCGTTGTACGAGGAGTAACAAGCTGAACCTCATACGGATGTGAAGCATCAGCGCGACGTGTACTTCTAATATGCACCGCTCTGGGAGGAATCAAACGGGCCACATCTTTCGAACACTTTCCATGAAAGTACTTGTAGAATAGGCTCAAGTCGCCAACCGTTCTTCGATGTTCCAGCGAATCGAGGCCGTCGGTCAATTCCGGGTGTCCAATCAGACGAACAGCTCTTCTCTGGATAGAATCCAACAAATGCAGTGTATGTTTGGGAGCGGAGCTCCAAACATGGGAGCAGTATTCCATAGTTGGTCGAATTTGAGCTTTGTAAAGAATTAACAGTTGTTGTGGAGTGTAAAGCTTTCTGGTTCGAAACAATATTCCCAACTTTTGAGAAGCTCTTCTTGCTATGCCTGCAACATGTTCATGCCAGGACATATTTGCTCCCAAATTAACGCCTAACAGATTGAGTGACGATGTTAGAGGGATGGAGTGCCCCGACATAACTATGTCGGGTTCTGCAACGTTAACTTTTTTAGAAAAAACTGCCGCCTGGGTTTTTGTAGCGTTAAATTCCACTTGGTTACTGTCACCCCAAGATAGAATTTCTTCCAGGTCTTTGTTAAGTTGAATGACTTCCTGCTGTCTGCGGATATTCGTCTGAGTAGTCGATGTCCGAGCGTTCAAAGTGAATGAAGAGATAAGTGTACTGTCATCTGCAAAGCTGTAGATTGGATTCTCGGTCTTTTCCAGCAGATCGTTAATATAAATGAGGAAGAGAGTAGGAGACAGTATGGAACCTTGGGGCACACCGGCGTTGATAGTGAAGGTGTTAGAAAGAAATCCGTCAACTGCCACTCGTAAAGAACGCTCTCTGAGGAAACATGAGAGCCACAAACAGAACTTTTCAGACATACCATAAGAACGTAGCTTAGCCAACAGCCCATCGTGCCAAACACGGTCAAATGCCTTGGATATGTCAAGAGCAACCGCTCGAGATTCTCCAAAGTGTTCAATTGCGTTGTTCCAAACATGTGTTACATAAGTCAGAAGATCTCCTGTTGATCTATTTTTACGAAAGCCATATTGGTGATCACTAATAATGTTGAATCCTTCAAGATATTTTAGAAGATGCTGATTGATAGCCTTTTCCATGACTTTCGATATTATTGAGAGTAGTGCGATTGGTCGGTAGTTATTTGGCAAGGTCTTCTTGCCTTTTTTAGGTATCGGCTGAACTGTGGCACATTTCCAGCAGGAAGGAAATATTCCCTTTCTGTAGGATAGGTTGAAAAGTCTACAGAAAACTGGTGTTAGTTCCCTCGCACAGTTCTTGAGAACTATGGCAGGTATTCCGTCAGCGCCTGAAGCCTTTTTGGTGTCTAGCTTCATCAAAATACGTTTTATGATACGCTGTCTGAAGACAATATCGGGCATCCTTGACTGCACTATGGGAATAGTAGGTGGTGTTTTTCCTTGGAAATCGACAGTAGAATGTGAAGCAAAGAGTTCAGCCAACAAGTTCGCTTTCTCAACAGGTGTCGTTGCAATAGAATTATCTGGCCGTGTGAGTGGTGGTATGGCGGATTTGGTGAAATTTTGACTAACTGCCTTAGCGACTGACCAAAAGGACCTGGAATTGCCTAAATATATTCATATATATATATATATATATATATATATATATATATATATATATATATATATATATATATATATATATATATATATATATATATATATATATATATATATATATATATATATATATATATATATATATATATATATATATATATATATATATATATATATATAATATATATATATATATATATATATATATATATATATATATATATATATATATATATATACATATATATTTATATATATATTATATATATATATATATATATATATATATATATATATATATATATAAATATATATTCATATATATCTATATATATAAATATATATGTATATATATATATATATATATATATATATATATATAAATATATATGTATATATATATATATATATATATATATATATATATATATATATATATATATATATATATATATTATATATATATATATATATATATATATATATATATATAAATATATATATATATATATATATATATATATATATATATATATATATATATATATATATATATAAATATATATTCATATATATCTATATATATAAATATATATGTATATATATATATATATATATATATATATATATATATATATATATATATATATATATATATATATATATATTATATATACAAATATATGTATATATATATATATATATATATATATATATATATATATATATATATATATATATATATATATATATATATATGATGTATTAGAATTCTTTTGCTATTTTTAATACGTTATTAGCAAGTTCTACATCAAATTTTGTTGGGTTGGTATATATTGGTCAGTTATATATATATATATATATATATATATATATATATATATATATATATATATATATATATATATATCGGTGAAAATTCGTGAAACGGGACACCTCCTTTTCGGAAATCCAAAAACAAGGATTTATTTTAATACTAATAATAGGTAGTGAACAAGCCCTGAAATATTTTCGGTTGATGTTGATTGTTATAATTGTTATAAACAATACAAGTTTTTGGTCAGTTTTTTTTCAAAAATTCATAACGCTGAAACTGATTTTTTATGAAAATTCTAGTTTAGACCAGCAACATTATAAATTTCAGAAAAAAAATATATCGCGTAATGAAAAATTTCTTTTAATGACAAAAAAATCACTTTATTTTAAACAAATTGGAATTTAATAAGGTTCTTAACCACTTATCGACAATAGGTTTAATTCCGTAGATGCGCCAATGTTTTCTGCAGAAAATAAAAAAAAATCTTTCGGCCCTCATTCCCTTAAAAATGGCGTTAGTTTTTATGAGCGAAGGTGACGCGTTGAGCGTGTCGTGGCGCAACGTAGTGTTATTAGTTGCAAGTGTAAATCAAGATAATCGCATGTTTATATAAATATTAAGGGTTAACAAACACAGTAATTCTTTAATTAGAAATCGTTTAATTTTCATGGGAAAATACATTTTCATGGGAAACCTTCAACAAAAAAATATATAGTGAATGAGAAATCTTTAATGTTAAATTAATTAGTTACATCATAAACAAGAAATTTATCATTTTTCGAATAAATTTTACAATAAATTTACAGATCTGTTAATTTATTTAACAAGAGATTAGTCGCCGCGTACATAAAAGAAAATCACGGTTGTCAAAGTGTAAAAAAATATATTATTTTTCAGATGGATCTGGTGCCCAAAACAAAAATAAATTCAATTTTTCTAATTTGTTAAAGCATAAGTTAGATTTTAATGTAGAAGCGGAGTAGTAGTCTTTTGCCAGCTTCTGTACTATAAAGTGATTTTTTTGTTATTAAAAAAATTCATTATGCAATTTTTTTTCTGAAATTCATGTTTCTGGCCATTTTTGTCTCAACTAGAAAATTTATTAAAAAAATCCGCTTCAGATTTATAAATTTTCGAAAAAAAATTGTATTGTTTATAAAAATTATAATAAACATCATCAACTGAAAATATTTGATTTATTAAAATAAATCATTGTTTTTGGTCATCCGGAAAGTCGAGTCGGAGGTGTTCGGTTTCACGAATATTCACCCGTGTATATATATATATATATATATATATATATATATATATATATATATATACATATATATATATATATATATATATATATATATATGTATATACATATATATATATATATATATATATATATATATATATATATATATATATATATATATACATATATATATATATATATATATATATATATATATATATATATATATATATATATATATATATATATATATATATATATAGAATAAAGAAAGAAAGCAAAATGTTGCCGTATCTACCAAAATTATTAAAAATACAATCTTAATTGGGGAGCTCGGCAATATATATATATATATATATATATATATATATATATATATATATATATATATATATATATATATGTATATGTATATGTATGACATTTCTCACATATAACCCTTTTCTTCCGTTCAATACTATAGATTTCCCGCCATAATACAGAAACAAAATATGATTCTTTCCAGTGGGATTTTTCCTCTTAGTGAACAGGGAAAATAAAGGATAGAAAACAACTTTATATTTTCCTTTCTTTAGTCAGTTAATTAATCAGAATAACAAAATGTTGTGCAGTTTTTAGTCTTAAGATTCGAAACCATTGTTTAGGGCGACATGTATTACACGATTGAACTCATCGTTTTGTAAGTTTTGTTTACTTTTTTGATTGTAAAATTATACTTATAGGGACAATGTGATTTCAGATATCTTGAGGAAGAATAAAATCCATATTCGAAAGCTTGATATTAAACAAAAGTAATTAATTTTTTGGCCAATCCTCCGCGACTGCAACTTCAAAACTCTCCTTTCTTATATATATATATATATATATATATATATATATATATATATATATGTATATATATATATATATATATATAAATATATATATATATATATATATATATATATATATATATATATATATATATATATATATATATATATATATATATATATATATATATATATATATATATATATATATATATATATACGTATATATATATATATATATATATATATATATATATATATATATATATATATATATATATATATATATATATATAAGAAAGGAGAGTTTTGAAGTTGCAGTCGCGGAGGATTGGCCAAAAAATTAATTACTTTTGTTTAATATCAAGCTTTCGAATATGGATTTTATTCTTCCTCAAGATATCTGAAATCACATTGTCCCTATAAGTATAATTTTACAATCAAAAAAGTAAACAAAACTTACAAAACGATGAGTTCAATCGTATAATACATGTCGCCCTAAACGATGGTTTCGAATCTTAAGACTAAAAACTGCACAACATTTTGTTATTCTGATTAATTAACTGACTAAAGAAAAGAAAATATAAAGTTGTTTTCTATCCTTTATTTTCCCTGTTCACTAAGAGAAAAAATCCCACTGGAAAGAATCATATTTTGTTTCTGTATTATGGCGGGAAATCTATAGTATTGAACGGAAGAAAAGGGTTATATGTGAGAAATGTCATACATATACATATATATATATATATATATATATATATATATATATATATATATATATATATATGTATATATATATATATATATATATATATATATATATATATATATTTATATATGTGTATATATATATATATATATATATATATATATATATATATATATATATATATATATACACACGGGTGAATATTCGTGAAACCGAACACCTCCGACTCGACTTTCCGGATGACCAAAAACAATGATTTATTTTAATAAATCAAATATTTTCAGTTGATGATGTTCATGTTCATTACGTGATATTTTTTTTTTCTGAAATTTATAATATTGCTGGTCTCAACTAGAATTTTCATAAAAAATCAGTTTCAGCGTTATGAATTTTTGAAAAAAAACTGACCAAAAACTTGTATTGTTTATAACAATTATAACAATCAACATCAACCGAAAATATTTCAGGGCTTGTTCACTACCTATGTGTAGTATTAAAATAAATCCTTGTTTTTGGATTTCCAAAAAGGAGGTGTCCCGTTTCACGAATTTTCACCGATATATATATATATATATATATATATATATATATATATATATATATATATATATATATATAACTAACCAATATATACCAACCCAACAAAATTTGATGTAGAACTTGCTAATAACGTATTAAAAATAGCAAAAGAATTCTAATACATCATGGGAAAAAAAAATGTAAACTAATTTTAAATATATTTTTGTCCTTTATAAAAATTTATTGTTTTCGGTAATGTTTGAGGAATAAAACAAGACAAACAAATATTTTCCAATTTCCATAAGTTCAGAAACACACACACTATATAATAATTTTTCAGCTCTACTTAAAATTTCAATGTGTCAACATAATTAAAAGTTTTTAAATAAAAATATTAGTTTTTTTTAAAGAGAAGTCTTATTCTTGGAAACTAAGGCCTGAAAGAACCCACTATCTATAACAAAAAACATGTTTGATTATAATCACTAATAATTATTAGTCAAGATTAGGTGTAACTATTCATAATTTTTCTTTACATATAAATCACTAGTAACTTTTGTTCAGAAATCTCAAAATACCAATTACTGATGTAGTAAATTTGAGGAAAAATTAAAGAATCGTCGCAAAACTGTAACAGTTATAAACACATGTCCTTGATTTATCTAGGAATATTAGTTACACAAATTCTGAGTTGAGACTATATCAATAAAAGTTACTAACTAGTAACCCTTCATAGGATAGGCATGGTGTTTAGAAAAACTATAGTTCCCTTACTAATTCCCAGCTACTAAAAAGATAAAATGACAATCAATTAACGCAAAAAATATAAATTACAAAAATTTTCAAACATTCGCTACATGATCGTGAACGTAGTTCATATTTTTTTAAAAATAAATTTTTCATAATTCTAATTTAACTACTTACATGGTTAGTAGGAAATATCACAAAATTTTCATATGCCTGAAATATATGCACAAATCTGTTAAGAAACGTTTCCCTCACTGCATTATTAAATCGCATATCCTCAATATACTGATCAGATGGTTGGTGACTTTCACTTTTATCCAAAGCAACTCCGGTTCTCCTAACTATGTCAGCAATTCTTTGCAGTGCTTCTGATCTTGCAGAACCAGGAGGCGAAGGGGGCCTATCACAGTCGAGAGTATTATGTATTGATAACTTCCTTTGATTTTGAGGTCTACTTGGCAATGTACAACTTCTAGGAGTACCGGAATCCTAAAAATTGTACAAATTAAGTACTAAATCTACAGTTAGGGTAAAATTCAACAAACGCAGAATTCTGATTGATGGCTTTTTTTTATCTTAATGAAATATCAAAACAACATCTAGATAATTACATAATGTTTACGATCAAAATTAAATTGTATTTACCCATGAATTTCTTGAATTCTCTGAATTTGGCACATGAACTCCGTACTTATCTAACAGCGACCAAATCTCGGCAATGAAGGTAGCTAAATGAGGAAACATGCACATTTCCTCTGGTAACTGTACTTTACACTTATCTATATCTACATAACACAAACTGGCTTCAGAAGCAACCTTAACGTTTTCTGATGATGCATGCAATCCTATATAAAACGAAAAAAGATGTTAAACAGTTGCGCTAAATAGTTCCATTTTAACACCCTCTCTCCATTCATATTAAGCAAAAGTTACAAACTGGTTAAATATTAATATAAAAAACCGGTGAAGTGCAAGTGGGGCTTGCGCAATTAGTGTTCCGTACAGTGACTGCTTTTAAAATAAAATAAAATTTTTACCTAGGCTACGTTAATTATGTCCTTGAAATCTTAAGATCCAATATGTATTTTCAGTTTTTTTCTTAGTCAGTAATGTATAATAGTTAGAGCAGGTGATGTACCTCATGATTGGTTGACATCAATTTTTATACCATTGCCAAAAAAGAATAACCCTAGAAAGTGCGAGGAATATCGGAATATAAGTCTAATGAACCACATCTTGAAACTCTTCCTTAAAATAATCCACCAAAGGTATACAAAAAAACTAGATGAACGTACTGGACAAACACAGTTCGGCTTTAGGAACGAACTAGGAACCAGGGACGCACTATTCTCAATCCGCGTTCTGATTGAAAGATGTAAGGATGTCAACCCAGATGTTTATTTATGTTTCACAGATTTACAAAAAACCTTTGAAATGGTAAATCTAGAGGAAATGATGGAAATACTATAATCGCGTAACATTGATGACAAAGTCTTACAAATAATATCAAGTTTATACTGGAACGACTGCCAAAATAAAAGTTGAGAATTGCATGTCCAAAGAAATAAAAATAAAGAAAGGCGTACGTCAGGGTTGTATTTTGTCACTCCTGTTATTCAATGTTTATTCGGAGGAAATCTTCAATAAAGCACATTCTGATAAAAAAGATGGAATTACAATTAATAGTGTGTGTGTAAATAATCTCCGCTACGCTGATGATACTGTCATTCTAGCGGACAGTGAAGAAAGCCTACAAAGACTCATAAATGGAATTGTTGATGCATGTGTGGGATATGGAACGAAACTGAATACGAACAAAACAAAAACGATGGTGGTCAGTAAGAATCCTAATAAATACATAAATATTAAAGTACATCAACAAACACCTAAAAGGGTAACAAAAATAACGTACTTAGGAAGCGTCATTAGTGAAGATTGGGACTATTCTATTTAAATACGCTCAAGAATTGAAAAAGCACGAAGCTCCTTTAATAACATACGCAGCATACTCTGTAACTGTCAACTAAACTTAAAAACAAGAACAAGAGTGCTAAGATGCTCCGTACTCTCGGTCATGTTATACGGTATAGAAGCTGCAACAATCACAGAGACAATAAAGAATGGAGTAATTCGAGATGTGGTGCTATCGTCGAATGCTGCGTGTCCCTTGGACAGCGCCTACCACAAACGTGGAGATACTTGATCGGATGGGAAAAGAACGAGAGTTGCTTCCAGCTGTTAAAGAAAGAAAAAGCACTTACTTTGGCCATATTATGAGACGCCAAAAGTATGAGCTCCTGCAACTTATAACTGAAAGAAAAATGATCAGCAAGAGAAGACCAGGAAGGCACCGCAACTCCTGGTTGAAGAACTTACGACAATGGACAAACATGACATCTATTGAACTGTTTAGAGCGGCAATAGATAAAATCAGATGGGCAAATGTGATCGCTAACATCCTTAGAAGATAAGGCACACTACGAAGAAGCGTTATAGCATCTTAGCTACCTAATAGTCAATTTAGTTCAGTCTAGAATCTAATAATAAAAGTGTAAAACAAATATTTACTACTTAAATATTTGTTTAATCATAAACAAATAAAATAAAATGATACCTCGGACAAGAGCGATTCGCCACTCGCTTATAGTAATGTACACATAATTATTACAAACTTTCACCATACGTCAAGAAATATAGTTTCCATATTTATTTATTTTTTTATACCAGATAAATTGTCAAACGTAACGTAGAATAGTATAATTGGAATTGGTTTTCGAAACGGATTAGGGACTAGAGAGGTACTATTTGGTATCCATATGTTGATCCAAAGATGTCGCGATGGCAACCAAAATGTGTTTCTTTGTTCAATTGACTTTGAAAAAGCCTTTGACAAGGTACGACGAAAAACTTCTAGAAATTTTAAAAACAACCGGTACAGACGACCAAGACATTCGTAACACTGTCAATTGGTACCGGCATCAGACAGCTGAAGTACGGTTGGAGCATCAACTATTGGATGAAATTAAAATCATGCGGCGAGTGTGCCAGGGTTGTATTCTATCGCCCTTGTTGTTCAACCTCTATTCGGAGGTGATATTCGAGGAAACAATCACTGGTACCATTGAAGGAATAAACATCAACGGCGTTAACATAAATAATATCAGATACGCCAATGATACATTAATTATCACTAATAATGAAAAAGATCTACAAAAACTTATGGATAAAATCACTGACGCTTGTACACGGTTTGGTTAAAGATTCAATGCAAATAAAACAAAATATACGATCATAAGCAAAGAAGCTAATACTGAAAATGATGGTATTACAGTCAGTGGCATAAAGATAGAGACAGTTGAGAAATTGATGTATCTCGGTAGCAATATATAACGACCACCGAGACTCGACTGTGGAAGCCAAAATTCGAATAGAAAAGGCAAGGGCCGCATTTATGAAGAACAAAAAAAAATCTTAATTAGTTACGACCTACCATTGAAACTACGGATGAAAATGGTAGGCTGCTATGTCTTTCCGGTTCTCTTGTACGGCATGGAAACGTGGACGCTAATTGAAGCAATGCTTAAACGTTTGGAGGCATTCGAGATGTGGGTGTATCGACGATTGCTGAAAATCAGTTGGATGGACAGAATTAGTAACAACGGCGTTCTCACTCATGGAATAGGACTTGGAGGTGGTCCCTAAGTCAAAATTTAACTTTCAAAATCATATGGCTATGATTGGGTCATCATACCTATATTTGTGCCAAATTTCAACTTTCTATGTTAATTAGTTTCGAAGAAAATCGAGTGTTACAGATGGATAGGCAGACAGACGGATACCAAAGTGATCCAGAAGTGTTCCGTACGGAACATTAAAAATTGAAACGGAATTAAAAAACTCAATAGTTCACTGACAAAGCATCCAGGAAGCCAGAGGACCTCGATTTAAACTCCGGTCGACGTAAGAATTTTAAACAATTTTCTGAATTTATTAGTCTTTTGAGTTTACTATGTTGTACATTGAATTAATAGCCTTTTTCTAGTAACAGCCACTAAATTACCAGAAAATAAAAATCTGATTGTTAGTGTTAACAGGATATTACTAATTCCATCCTTAAGTTCGGAAAAACATGAAGTTCTATATTAAAAAGTTCTTGCATCAAGTTTGCAAGAAAAGTACTGGGTAAATCACTTTACCAATTTCTTTAACGTAAGCATAGTATGTCATTAGAGAGATCTTGTAACACTTATTTTCCACGTACCTTTGTTCTTATCTTTACCTCAAGCATGCGCAGTATTAACGCGAAGGAATTGCAAGGTTAGGTTAGTATTCGTCTTCTACAACTTGGGAGATTTTTTCATTCATTTCATGGTTAAGGACACCGGTTATTAGTATTTGATGGGTCAACGCAAGTTTTTAAATTAAAGTTGTGTCTAGCAGGTTTCTACCACTTCCTTCAATATTTCCAAGATAAAACGAATGTGCGATAAATAAAATTTCATTTGAAATTAGTACTACATACCCTGTAATGCCGTTGTGCCAAAAATTGTGAAATCCCATCATCAACACTAGTTAACTATTGTCAGTGTTGTTTGCAATAAAAGATTTAACAATTCAATTTTACTCCATTTTCTTAGTGGTGTATATACCTAAGTAGGAAATAAAAACAGACCCTACCATAACAGCGATAAGAATAACGAACTTCAAATAACCTCTTTTGTAAGTTCCTAAATAGGGGAAATTGTTGTCCTTAATAAAGGTTTCTCTTATTTTATTATGTTTCAATATTGCGCAAGCTCCAAACGGTAGGCGCATGCTTCAAATAAAGATAAAGTGGCCTATCAAAATCAGCGTTGCAAAATCTCTCTATTAATTTACAAAAATCCATTTAATTCATTTATAGCGAGGTTGTTTATTTATGAATAACAAATCTATATTCGTCGAGGTTATTTCCACTTACCCATAAGAAAAGGTACTGGTGCATCTAAAAAATGATGTAGTTCCGCCGGTAAAATAGGAACATAAACGTGGGGCCAAGTAAAAGGAAATAATAATGACGTAATTCCTTCTGCAACGACCATCAGCCTTTGAGAATCTATAAAGAAAAGTTCTAGGAATTTTATCTATTGAAAAAATACAAGGTGGTTTTTAAGCTGAGGCTTTTCTTTTTTCTGGTTATGGTGTTCACTTAAATAAATTATTTCACCAAATACCGTCTACATAAAAGTTTTCAAAAAATAAGTGTCTTAGCAGGCTCGTGAATTTGTGGTTGGTGGATTAATTTATTTTAGTGAATGTGTAATATATATATATATATATATATATATATATATATATATATATATATATATATATATATATATATATATATATAACACATGGGCTGAAAAGTCCCGGGCCTAACACATAGATGGCGCTAGTTTTATTGCAGTCACCTTTTTTTCAGTTAATACTAACCTTCAAAAGACAGCTGTTAAAATTTCATGATATTCTATTCATTAGTTTGTGAGTTATTGTGCTAAGAGTGACGCTACTTTTGTTATTTTCAAAACAATGGATCAAAAACAATTTCGTGTTTTAATTTTACACTGCTTCTTGATGGGAAAAAATACCGTTCAAGCGAAGCAATGGCTTGAAAAGTGTTATGGGGACTCCGCTCCATCAGAAACAACAATAAAACGTTGGTTTGCTGACTTCAAACGTGGTCGTAGAGACACCGATGATGCAGAACGCAGTGGACGTCCAAATGAGGCGGTAACACCAGAAAACATCAAAAAAATCCATAAAATCGTTTTGAATGATCGAAAAGTGAAGTTGCGTGAGTTAGCTGACATCGTAAAGATATCAAAAGAACGTGTTGGCTTTATATTGCATGAGCATTTGACTATGAGAAAGCTCTGTTCAAAGTGGGTGCCGCGTTTGCTCACTGTTTATCAAAAACAAGAACGTGTTGATGATTCTGAGCAGTGTTTGGCCATTGTTAGAGCGGCGCTGGAATGATTGCGTTGCTCTTGATGGAGATTACGTTGATGAATAAAGCTAATTTTGAACCAAAAAAACCGTGTTTTCTTTGTTAGGCCCGGGACTTTTCAGCCCATGTGTTATATAGGACGTGTGAATTAATTTTAAGGAATTTTTCAGTAAAAAAAATAACGCTTTATTGTAAAAAAAAAATGGTTACAAATTGATTAATCAAAGTATTAGCCATCGCTAACCATTACTTTTTCTCATTTTTGTGACAACATATGAATACCACGTTGAAAGAACGACTCATCTTTTAAGGTTATTGACGAATCGACCAATTTTTTGGTTTTCACATAAGAATGGAAGCGCTGTTTAGACAGGCTGTGCGTCATCGACCGGAATAAGTGATAATCAGAAGGAGGAATGTCGAGGATGTTGATAATTCACCGGGCTTCAACCATGATTTCTTGTGTTTTTGATTATCTTAGCGTATCCATTTTTCATCACCAGTTATCATACGATGCAAAAAAACCTTTCCGATTATTCCGTTGAAGCAGTTGTTCACAGGTGAAAAATCGCCTTTCAATGTCTCTCGGTTTCAATTCGTACGGCACCCAATTTCCTTGTTTTTGCATCATTCCCAGTGCATATAACCGCTTGGAAATGGTTGAGCGATCAACTTCTAATGATTCTGGAAGTTCTTTTTCCATTTGGCACGGATCTTCATCGAGTAATGCCTCCAATTCTTCATCTTTAAATTTTCTCGGCTGGCCTGGATGTTCTTTGTCTCCCGTGTCGAAATCACCACTTTTAAAGCGTCAAAACCAGTACTCACTCACTGTTTTTATCGATGGATTATAATCACTATAGATTTCCGACAGTAATTGATGATTTTCAGCAGCGCTTTTCTTCGAATTAATCAAGAAAAGTAATGTATATATATATATATATATATATATATATATATATATATATATATATATATATATATATATATATATATATATATATATATATATATATATATATATATATATATATATTTGGATTAACAGGTCTTGAATAAGAAGGTATTCTTCTTTTTTGATAGAAAGCGAGATCTCATAAGTAACTTACATGAGTTGTGACCGTCTAACCCTTATATCATTAGTTTGGCAAAATAAACGCGTTTAGTACTCTACATTAAACATTTAATGTTGTTTAGTTTCTTTTGCTATGCACCGAGAAAAGTTTAGTTAATTCACATAATAACCTGGAAATTTTTTTTCTTTTCTGTTTAAGGTTAGTTGAATGCACTATCGATGCATCAATTTTTATACATTTTTTTATGGAATAACAATATTCCAGGACTGTGTCTCATAAAAGTAAAAATTACTTACAAAGAGTTTTTACTATTATTTTAAGTTTAACTTTTATGAAAAATGGTACCCACACTTTAATTATAAATTGTCTGAATAATCTCTGGATTTGAAATTTAAGTGTTTTTTTTGTGAAGTTGTTAATATCTTGAATATACAAGTTTATAAAACAGGTCATCTTCTCTACTAGTCCTATTCTTTTAAAAAACTTCTGAAATATAGCTTACATTCCGAAAATAAGAACCGAAATAAGTTATGTTTCTCTATTGTAAAAGGGTTTAAATAATAATCAGTTAAGCATTCTTAATAACATAGCTTTCATAGCATTGCTTAAATTCGTTAACGTTCTTAAGAAGAATACTGGGGTAAAGGAAGCAATACGTTATACAAATTTTCATTAAGATATGAAAATTTGTTACCAGACTTTTTATACTGTAGCAGGCAAATGAGATTCGATAGTGACTTTTAAGAGTAAAAAAAGTAAATAATTGGCACATGTTCCACAAAATATGCATGTAACATGTTTTCACTCTCTATAAGAGCTTAAATAAACCACGGTTTTGTGATAACAATTAGATTCTAAACGGTTATAGCCTCTCTATTTTAGAGTGACATTTTGTGACACTGTAAAATGATTATTGTTCACCCAAATTTGAGATTTTACAAGGTATTTTTGCTCTTTCATGGTAAATAAAGGTCTAAGATAGGAATGCAGCTCGTCTCCTACGCTTTTCAAAATCTACTTGAATAAGGCCCTGAAGGGACAGCGAAAATCTTGGGTATGGGAATGGGTATACAACGGACCGAAGAAACTTCCCTGTTTAAAATGCATTTTGCTGATAATCAAGTGGTAGTCGCATAAGATGGAGATGATTTAGAGTTCATGACAAACAGACAAAACTGATACGAGAGTCCGAAAAAGGGGATCTGCAAGTGAACAAGACGGAAACAAAGTCCTGGGGGGAGATAACGGGGATCTTGTGCTGGAGGACGGGAAAGTAATTGCCGTATATACAAGAATCGAACGAGATGGACGTACGGAAGCCGAGAGGATACTGAAGGGAAAAAAGATGGGTGGGCGGCCTGAACTTATTACTCTGGTTAAGAACCATCTCGAAATAGAAGAAAACCCCAATGTATGGTACTATCTTTAAGAGTGTGATTTTATATGAATGCGAAGCGTGACAATTGAATAAGACAACCGAACGGAATTACTCGCAGTGAAAATAGACTTCTGGGGCAGATGTGTCAAGAATCATGCATGTAACCAATGAAGGAATTCTTGAAATTGTGGGTCGTTAAAGTACTATTATAGACGATATACAATAAAAACAGCTTTGCTGGTATGGTCCTGTACAAAGAGTGTGGGACATCGACTACCGAAACAAATAATGGAATCGCAATATCCAGAACGGAGGAAAAGGGGTAGACCTAAGGCCATGTGGATAAGAGGAATCCAAAAAGCAATATCGGAGCGTGACTTATGGCCGGAGGCGCAGGATGCTATGAACCAGAAGATTTATTTTGTAGTGAAAGTAGATGTAGTGTAATTTAGTAGAAACACAATCAAAATTTGCGGATTCAAAATGGAGTAAGAGTTGATTAATTTCTTATTTTTAACGAGTTTTAACAAAATTTGTATTGGAAGTTGTTAGCAAATAATCATTTTAACAAGCACTAAAAACGATGGCATTACTATTTTTTAGTCTGCAGAAAAATTGGACTTCTTGAGGTTAAATACATGGCGTTGGTTAAAAATAGATTAAAGTAAATTAAACAATATATATATTTTTTTATATTTTTTCGAGTATTGTATCAAGTTTTTAAAAAAAAAACCTGATTTTACTTACCTGTACTTCTTAACAATATTTGATTTTCTAATAAAAGACAGGTAAATAATTGCACAACGATATCAACCCCCAACCAACTAAACATTAATCTCGAAGAATAATCCAAATGGGGTAGTTCTAGAGGCGGAGCCGGATTCTGTAAAATTACATTGGCAGGGGGTAAATGAGGATCTGACGGTAAGTGAATTAGGATGCTCTTTCCAGGAGCTGGTAACTCAATCTAAAAAACATTAAAATAAAAAATAAGCAAAAACCTGGGAAACTGAACAACTTTTTAATTACATATATTTTAAAAATAGTATCTATATATTATATAGTCCTTCTAGCCAGGACAATTTACAGTGCCACCGAGTGTCGCTACTCAGTTGCGGGCTTCATCTTCACGGTTAGTCTGCCGACTCACGGGCAACTCTTCCCGCTTTCACTCCGACACAATAGTTTTAAATGTGCGACAACTATCAGCCACGACGTACTGCCACACAATGGAGACAATAAGTGATTTTTACCCAAATTCAGTTTCTGGCTGCAATTTTCAAGGAATCTCAATAATTTTTTTTTAATCTTCGTTCTTGGTTTCTCTATCGATTTGTCTGACCGAATTTTTGTTTATTTACCTGATATTTGCTAATTTATCAGTGTATATTGCTTTTTTTCCCAAAAAAACACCTTTTTCGGCAATAAAATGAGTCTCAGGCACGCAACTTTCACGGAATCTCAATAATTTTTTATTTATAATCTTTGTTTTTTATTTCTCTATCGATCTGTTCGGGTGGATTTTTAATTATTGTCCATGATTTGAACTCATTTTTCAATAAATATAATTTTTTAACCATTTACACCAAGAACATCAAACTTCTAAAAACTCTTTGCAAAGAGGAAAAATGATCAGATGCACGTTTCCTAAACTTAAGGCCTTTAAACCAGGAACGACATTGCTGCTCGCTACATTAGGTTATGTTAGGTTTGGAGTTCGGTACATTAGGTTAAAATTCGCTACATTAGGTTATGTTAGGTTTGGTCTTCGCTATATTAGGTTATGTTGGGTTTGGAGATTTAAAAGCTTTAAGTTTAGGAAACGTTCATCTGATCATTTCCCCTCAGCATAGGGTTATAATAGGTATGCGTTCTTGGTGTAACTGCCAAAAAATATTTATTGAAAATTGAGTTCAAATCATTCTCAATAATCAAAGATCAGCTCAGACAGATCGATAAAGAAATCAAGAACGATTAAAAAAAAATTATTGAGATTTCGTGAAAATTGGGTGACCGAGACTCATTTTATTGTCCAAAGAGGTGTTTTTTTGAAAAAAAGCAATATATATTGATAAATAATTTATCGATTAGTAAAAATCATGATAAATAATCAAAAATCTGCTCAGACAGATCGATAGAGAAATCAAAAACGAAGATTTAAAAAAATATATATTGAGATTTCTTGAAAACGGCGGCCAGAAAACTATTTTGGGTAAAAATTACGTATTGTCTGCATTGTGCGCCATTTAGTGGCGCGACATAGTGATCCATGTGAAGCTACACTTAAAAACCATTATTTATTCATGAATATTTTCAGACAATGGACCGTGGCGAGAGACTATCACATGGAGTTGGTCATCTGGACTTTATACGGCGTCGACTTTGTGGCATGTACTCGATTTGGATAGTTAGATTGTAGCATTGAATTGTCCAAGGTCCATTAGAAAAGACTGTTTACAATTGGTTTGCAGAATTCGTCATGGTCGTGCTTCCGTCAGCCATGAATTTTATGAAAGTCAATCAAAATCGGTTGTTGTTCAAAAAAACATCGATGTTGTGTGCAACATGAATGAAGAGGATCGATATGTAACTTACCGTAAGATAGAGGCATCCTTAGGCATATCGAAGACTGCATTTCGATTTTGTATGAACATTTAGCTGTGAAAAAGATGGATTCTGCATAATTCGACTGATACTCAAAAACAGGTTCGCGTCAACTGGTGTAAGGAAATGCTTAAAAAATTCGAACGAGGACATGCAAAGTCCGTTTACAATATCGTAACAGGAGATGAAACTTCGATATATTCATACGAGCCGGACACTAAGCAACAATCAACTGTTTGGGTGTTCCAAGATGAACGGAATCCAATAAAAGTGATTCTTTCGCGAAGCACTGATGATCGCTTGTTTCTTTGAATATACTGGACATATTGCAACCATTGGTTTAGAGGATCGAAGAACAGTTAATGCTGAATGGTATATAACAATTTGTTTGCCAGAAGTCATCGATGAAATCAGGAAAAACAACCGAATTAATGTCTCATTGCCAATACTTATCTGATTTATCGCCTAACGACTACTTTTTGTTCGTGAATGACAAAAAAAAATGAGTGGAAAGCGGTTTTCATCACCTCAAGAAGTCATATTTTCGAGGTACCAACTTAAGAGTAGAAAAAATGTTTCGAGAATTGGTTCGAACGCATGCAAAAGTGTATAAAGGCGAATATTTTGAGAAACGATTTGTAATAAATCTTTTTTCTTTCATTGTTTTTGTAAGCACTTAAAAGGTAGCCCTCATAGTATGTAGTGCGGTTCAAGAATTCTCATTTTAATGTTTTTTTTTTTAATTAAGAATGTGCTTTTAAATGATAAAAAACAAAATTTCGTTATTTTATTTTTGTGTCAACAACAGAGAGGAGCATTGAATAGACCATGTCCAGTATCGAGTTTTGCGCCATTGCAAAATCACTGTGTGAGACCAAACAAAACTGAACATTCGTCCCCAATTTTTATACGTAGATAGGAACAAGGAGGAATAATATTAAAACATTGGTTAAAGTTACTTCTACGGGGTCGATAATAATTACAAGATAATCAACATCTGATCGCTCGTAATTCGATGATGAATAGTGTTGATTAATTGTTTCTATGGGTGATTAGCACAGAAAACGATTTTTCTTTTCATTTCTCCCCTCTGACATTTAGATGTTGATTCTAGATATATAAGAACACTGTTAGGTCCAGAATACTTTTTTTCCATCAAGTAATATTATCAATAATTTTGTCAATATAACATGATCTTGTGATAAAGTCGAAAACAATGTAAGAACTTACCACTTATTCTTTTTTATCTTATTAAAATATTGCACCGAATAAATAACAATAAATAAGAAAAAACAAATGCACATTGCAACAAATGCAATCATTTTTAATTTATTTAATTTTGCACTTATTACTCTACAAGATAGTTTCCAAAAACAAATTCAAACCACAACACATTAAATTTTATCTATATTAGTAGTTGTTTATAGTTTAATCTTTGGAGTATTATTAGTTATAAATTGTTATTTTCAACAAAATAACAAACATACATTACAGATTTGATAATTATGTGTCAAACTTATAAAAAAGTATTAATTTTAAGAATATATAATATGGTATTGACGTGGTTACCTCGATATAAGAAGCAATAAAACACATTTTATAACGGAACTTTATTGTTATCAGTAAAAATGTAACTAAAGCTGTGAATAAAACAAATTAAAAAAGGTCTAATTTTTCTGCTCTTTAACTATAACTACTTTTATTTTAGTCAAATATCGAGTCACAAATAAAAATTAGATAAATAATAATAAAATTGTTATAAAATTCGAGTAACGAACCTGTTTGAAAATAGGGGAGAATTTTCCCAGTACTTAATCACCTTATTTATGTATTGATGTAACACAACAGCTCGAAATATGGAAGGATTATATCACAGAACTGTTCGATGATGAGAGATCTGAATGTGACATGACTGAGGCTACGTCAGGCCAACCAATTATTAAAGACGAAGTGGCACTAGAAATAAAGCTACCAAAAAATGGATAGGCAGCTGGACCGGACCAAGTGAGTACTGAAATTTTAAAATTGTTGGGTAATATAGGAAGAACACAACAAAATATTAAGTTCAGAAGGATGTTCACAGCTGGGCACTCTTAAACGCACAGACGGCAGCTACACTGAACGTATAGATGATACTCTGAACCATCTTATGGCTTCATTGAGGACATTAGAGCCCCGAACAGATGTAACGGGATTTAAAAACCCAAATATTTCGCACTTGCTGCGAAAATAGTACACAGTGAAGGGCTGGAATGGGCAATAAAGTTCTTCGAACCCTACAAGTCATCAGGTTTAGATGGTATATATCCGGCCCTTCTGCAGGAGGGGATAGACGGGCTGAAAAGGCCCCTAATTAACATTTATAGGGCAAGTACAGCCCTAAGACATGTTCCAGTAACTTGGGGCGAGACAAGAGTGGTATTTATAGCCTCTAATCAATACACCTACACGAAGGGCAGGTTGACTGAAACGGCCCTGTACCATCTGGTGGACGGCATAGAGGCACAATTGGCGAATAAGGGATACGCTCTAGGCGTCTTCCTTGATATAGAGGGAGCTTTTGATAGCACCTCATATTCAGTCATCAGGGACTCAATGACCAATCACGATTCACCTAGTGCACTAGCAGATTGGATAGGATAGCCAGTAGGATTCTAACAGTTAGCTATGCAGGGACAGATATTAGGGGGCACCCCGCCAAGGTTTGCCCGCAGGGAGGGATTTTGTCGCCCCTACTGTGGTGCATGGTGGTGGATGACCTATTAAGAACCCTACAGGAAGAAGGCATTTCCGCTTATTGCTACGCCGATGATGTGGCAGTAGTGGTTAGAGGCAACATTCTACAACCTCTCAAGGAGATCATTCAGAGGGAGTAATCAAAGATGGTGCATGGTAAAGGGACTAACGGTTAATCCATCAAAAACCAATGCTATGATCTTTACCAGGAAATACAAACCCCAGGAAATTGCCCCATTTAGTTTCTGGGGCAATGAATTGGTTTACACGAGCTCGGTGAAATGCCTTGGAGTTGGTCTGGACCCAAAACTAACCTGGAAACAACACCTCAACGAAAAGAGGAACAAATTCTACACATCCCTTTGGGCCTGTAGGGAAGCTCTGAGCAAAACTTGGGGTATACAACCCAAGGTCGCACTGTGGATATACAGAGCGGTGCTATTGTCTCGATTTACGTACGCAGCAGTGATTTGGTGGCCCAGAGTGGGAACGGTGGAGACAAAAAACTTACTGCGCGGCCTACAGGGGAATTACCTTAGGGAGGCAGTGGGGGCTATGAGAACGACACCAACGGAGGCACTAGAAGTAGCACTCTGTATCCCACCACTGAACCAGTTCATCATCTATACCGCGAGATTAACAGCGTATTGACTGAATGGGGACCGGGGACACTCAGGTCTGAAATTCCTGCATGAACGCACATTCGTCTTAAAACAAGATAAAATCATGAAAACAAGACAAGTGATTAAGTCTTTTTCTGTCCATATCCCTGAGAGGAAGGACATGCAAAAGCTCCTGAACAGGCCGAATACAGACATTTGGGAAACTGACGGTTTAGGAGCTAATGGCCGCTTTGGGGCGGGAATCTTTTGCCATAAATTAAACCAGAGGGAAAGTATACCCATGGGCAACATGGCTACGGTTTTTCAAGCTGAGGTGTTAGCCATCATCAGATGTGTAAAAATACAAATCTCGAAAGGGACATCTAATATGAAAATTTTAATATGCTGTGTCTGTAAAGCAGCTATAGCAGTTCTTGCCAAATCCACCACGGATAGCTTGCTGATCAGGGAATATGTACAAGAACTAAACACATTAGGAGGTAACAACGAAGTTACCCTAATGTGGGTACCAGGCCACCAAGGCCTATCTGGAAATGAAATAGCGGACCCACCTGAACAAGTTGTAGGAGTTCCATTCGCTTTCGGTAAAAACAAAATCAGGGAATGGTTGGATGAAGAACACCAACTCTCTTGGAGTACAGGAGCGGGGTGTTGCCAAGCCAAACTCCTTATGAAACAAACTACGACAGGGTTTCTTGTCGATGTCAAAACAAAAGTTACGTCTGAGCATAGGATTCCTTACGGGACATGTGGCACTATAGGTCCATCTATATAACCTTAAACTGGCTGACCGGAAAACATGTCGGTTGTGCGAGGGAGAAACCGAGGACAGAATCCACATTCTGTGCGAATGTCTTGCACTAATGGTCAAGGGACATAGATACTGAGGTCAACTATTCTGTGAACCCAAAGATCTACAAGAGGTCAGGGTGAGTAGCCTATGTTTCTTGGCAGAAAATGCCCGACTAGGGCTGCGATCCTGACTTGACTCAGTGGGGAGTCACAGAAGAACTTTTAGATCTAGGAGACACCAGGGACTTAATGTACCATCCACTCACTTTACTACTACTACTACTACTACTAGGAAGAACAGCCCTGACAAAACTTTTTAACGCCATTTATGAGACCAGAATACTACCGACTGATTGGCTGAAATCAACATTTGTCATGATTCCAAAAAGAATAGAGCAAACAATTGTGGTGACTATCGAACGATTAGACTCCTGAGCCTTGTATTAAAAATATTTTTGACAGGATATATAAACTTGAAGAAAGAATTGGAAACAGTCAATTTGGTTTTCGAAACGGATTAGGGACTAGACAGGCACTGTTTGGTATCCATGTGTTGATCCAGAGATGTCGCGATGTTAACCAACATGTGTTTCTTTATTCCATAGACGTTGAAAAAGTCTTTGACAAGTTACGCCACGAAAAACTTCTAGAGATTTTAAAAACGACCGGTATAGACGACAAAGATATTCGTATCATCGTCAATTTGTACTGGCAACAGACAGCTGAAGTACGGTTGGAGCAGCAACTATCGGATGAAATTAAAATCAAGCGGGGTGTACATTAGGGTTGTATTCCATCGCGCTTATTGTTCAACCTCTATTCGGAGGTGATATTCAATGAAGCACTTACTGGTACCCTTGAAGGAATCAAAATCGACGGCGTTAACATAAATAACATCAGATACGCCGACGGTCTATTAATTATCACTAATAACAGAAAATATCTACAAAAACTTATGGATAAAATAACTGACACTTGTACACAGTTTGGTTTAGGACTCAATGCAAATAAAACAAAATATGTGATTATAAGTAAAGAATCTAATACTGCAGATGGTGGTTTTACAGTCAGTGGCACAAAGATAGAGAGAGAATATAAATTGATGTATCTCGGTAGCAATATCAACGATCACTGGGACCCGACTGTGGAAGTCAAAATTCGAATAGAGAAGGCCCGAGCCGTATTTATGAAGAACAAAAAATCTTAACTAGTCACGACCTATCATTGAAGTTACGGATGAAAATGGTAGGCTGCTGTCTTTACTGTTCTCTTGTACTACATGGAAGCGTTGACGCTAACTGAAGCAATGTTTAAACGTCTGGTGGGAAAGATTCCAGGCAGACGTGGTCCAGGGAGAAGGAGAACATCGTGATTGAAAAATTTGAGGCAGTGGTACGGAAAGTCTGCGGTTCAACTCTTCCGAGCGGCTGTCAATAAAACGATCACCTTCAACATGGTGGCCAACATGATAACCAACGATCGTTGAACGGTCATGGAACCCGAAGAAGAAGAAGATGTGTTTTAAATTAATTCTAATATATTATAAAAATGTTTAGTATCATAACTATTGATTAATTCTTGTTTTCCCAGTAGAAATAAAATTTACTATGTTTTCTCTAATGATATACGAATAAGTTATGGAGTTTTTAATTTTTGCAATTTTAATAATGTGAATTGAACTGGATAAGTCACGTCAGTGTAAAGTCCTACTTCATCTGCTATATAGGTTGTCAACCTACCCTAATAAATAAAACCGTTTTTTTGTGTTTCTTTAGGTTCAACGTAAATTACTATTATGGCGTAATTGAACACAACATTCCTAGAAAAATTAGGCAACTGTGTATACGATTATGGCCGGAATTATACTTAAATATCAAGTAAATCGCCGCTAGGCAACATTAATACTCGTACGAGTTCGTTTTTAGTGTTCCATACGGAACACTTATAAGATCACTTCGGTATCTGTCCGCCTGTCACACCAGATTTTCCTTGAAACTATTTGACATAGAAAGTTCAAATTTGGTATTAATATAGGAATTGATGGCCTCATCAGAGTCGTGTAGTTTTCGAAGTTAAATTTTGACTTATGGGGTTAGTGTTGGGGGGGGTGAAATCAGAAGTGAAAATTTTTTTTTTTTACTAGGTGATCGAGTGGGGTGTCAAATGAAAGCTTGTAAAAACACGAGTTCAAACATATATATAATGTAATACTTGCGCTGTCTTCCCCCTTTATCTCGAAAAGTACTGATCAAAGAATTTTGAAAAAAATTTGGAATATTCTCTACGAAGTGTAGATTGAAAGAAAATTATCACGAGTGCATTACCTTTAATAATTTATCTGGTATATAAAAACAAAAATTTCAAAGTCATCAGTTTTCATTAAAGATCGGAAACACACTTTGTTGAAAACTCATTTGGGGTGTGTTTTCTGAAGTCACTGATCATTTTATACCTCCGTTAAATTTTTTTTTATTTTAGAAGCAATCAACGTCAGGAACACTAATTGCGCAAGTTCAACTTGCACTTGACTGGTTAATTACAATTAATATCATAAATGATAACATTATTATAACTTTCCAGTGGGGGTGCGGGACAGAATATCACTCACGGTACGTTCTGCCTGTCATAGAAGGCGACTAAAAGAACAACTTATATGGTAGATCCCACCAGGCATCGTTCGGTGTGATACCATCGCATCGGCTTAGGCTTCGTGAAGGTGCTTCACGTTTCGTGGCTGTGTCGATGTCTCCGGACTGTGGGACCAAACTCCATGATGAAGCTTTCAGGATCAAAAAATTCCGGAGGTAAAATAGCCCCCCCGTTCGAATCTCCAAGTGGGGGGCTGGTTCGGACGGATCAACATGTACAGATCACAATTTTAAAATAGACTTTTGCAACGTAAGAGGTTTAAACTTGAACATAAATTCAGTGCATCAACACCTGCAATCAAATAAACCTTATGCCCTAGCTCGACCAGCACTGTCAACTTTCTCTATCCTTGGTATGAATTCTATTTCCGGTTTAGGCGGAATCCGTCTCTATGTCACGAGCGATCTCTCTTGCCAACGAAAGGAGGCTCTGGAGCCCTGAAATTTAGATGTTATTTGGTTAAAAATAACTATTCAACAAATCATAAGGTTTATCTGCTGCCTCTATCGATCACCAAGTGATATTAACTTTAGAACACTTTTCGCTTCTCTTGCAGACACCACCAATCATTTACAGGGTAATTATTCAAATGCCAAGGTTGCCGACGATTTTAATATCCATAACATCAACTGGCTTAAGTATTCAAATACGACCGACGAGCAAGGTCGTAAAACTAAATCATTCTCAATCAGTAATGGCTTTACTCAGCTTATCGACGGACCAAGACGGATCCCTGACCGAGATGGAGAGTTCGCCAGTCTTCTCAACCTATCTTTAACCACCAATCCCAACGTAAATCCATCGTCAGGTTTTTTCCGACTATAAACTGCTTGCGACATCGAGTATCCTACCGATCAGTGACAGAGAGACACCTAAGCCGCGTAAGATTTGGCACTACAAATCTGCTAAATGGGAAGAACTTATGGAATATTCATTTTTCGATTTTCAAGAAAGAACACCACCAACTATTCTCACAGCGCATTCAAGAATGCCCGATATTATCTTCAGACAACGGAACATAAAACGTATTTTAATGAAGCTAGACACCAAAAAAGCTTCTGGTGCTGACGATATACCTGCCATAGTACTCAAAAAATTTGCGAGAGAACTAACACAAGTTTTCTGCAGACTTTGCAACTTATCCTACAGAAACGGAATATGTCCTTTCTGCTGGAAGTGCGCTACAGTTCAGTTGATACCCAAAAAAGGGCAATCAATCAATTAGCATGTCCTAAAATAAACGATTGAATATTATTAGCGACTATCAATTTGGCTTTCGCAAGCAAAGATCAATAGGAGATCTTTTAACTTATGTAACACATGTTTGGAACAACGCAATCGAACACTTTGGAGAATCTCGAGCGGTTGCACTTGATATATCCAAGGCATTTGACCGTGTTTGGCATGATTGATTGTTGGCTAAGCTACGCTTACGTCTTAAAAGTTCTATTTATGGCTTCGTGTTTCCTCAGAGAGCGTTCTTTACGCGTGGCAATTGACGGATTTCTTTCACTCCAGGCTCCATACTGTCTCATACTCTCTTTCTTATCTTCATCAACGATCGGCTGGAAAGGATCAGGAATTAAATCTACAACTTTACAGATGACACTAAGCTTATTTCTTCATTAACTTTGAACGCTCGAATATCGGGTAACCACACAACTCAAAAACCCAAGTGGCAGTTTTTTCTAAAAAAATTAACGTTGCTGAGCCCGATATAGTTATGTCAGGGTATTCCATTCCTCTAGCATCGTCGCTCAATCTGCTGGGCTTTAAGTTGGGAGCAAATATGTCTTGACATGAACATGTTGTAAGCATAGCAAAGAGAGCTTCTCAAAAGCTGGGAATATTATTTCGAACTAGAAAGCTTTACACTCCACCACAACTGTTAATTCTGTACAAAGTTCAAATTCGACCGATGATGGAGTACTGTTCCCTCGTGCCCTAGCTCTCTGTGAAACCAAGGTGAGTTCATCGACCAGCACTGCCAACTTTCTCTATCCTTGGTACGAATTCTATTTCCGGTTTAGGCGGAATCTGTCTCTGTCACGAGCGATCTATCTTGCCAATGAAAGGAGGCTCTGGAACCCTGAAATTTAGATGTTATTTGGTTAAAAATAACGATTCAACAAATCACAAGGTTTATCTGCCGCCTCTATCGACCACTAAGTGATATTAATTTTAGAATACTTCTCGCTTCTCTTGCAGATACCATCGATCATTTACAGGGTAATTATTCAAATGTCAAGGTTGCCGGCCGGTTGTATTTGAAAACACAGTTTAAACCACTTACTTTAGTATCGCCAGTTTTCGCCATTTGCTGTTATTAGCAAAGACAAGTCAACAAAGTTGATATAAAAAAAAAACAGTAAAAAGCAGTGAGTAAGCAACGTTGTGCATCTCAATAAACATGTGACTGTCGTTTTTATAATAAACTGTAAGAGTACTTATTATTTAGTTGTAAGTAAAAAATGGATTTAAATATATCGTGTTATACGTCCTTTTTATGGTCACTGGAATATGAAAAAGGAACATAAAAATTATTTTATTATCTTCGTTATTGTCAATCTTAACAGAACTAGCATGAAAGGGATGCTATTATAGAGTGACTTCCAAAAAAAATATATTCTTTTTACAACTCATATTTGCAAGGGAAGTACTGCGTATTTTACCGCAATGACCGACTAAAACTCAAGGTCATATTTCTAAAACAGTACTTACTCTCCTTTCTAAAGAGAAGTATTTTATTAGTAAACAAATTGCCAGCTTAGCTTTTTATGTTTATTAAGGTTTCAGGGTCTCTAGGTCACGAGAAACATAGTTTCCATTTCCGTCGGTCTGTTGGTATAATTGTCGAAGGAATGAGATATCTATTTCAAATTTGATACATATATAATGCCTGACGTAGGAAAGAAGCCTGTAGTTTTTGAGCAATATCACTCCAGCTGAAAAGGGTGAAAGCGGTGAAGCTCGTTAAATACTGTTAAACTTTATGATTATCAGGAGAATTTTTCTCCCTTTTTAAATGAGCTAACATTATTTATCATAAATTTTAGGCATAATTACTTATAGTCACACAAATAAGTGATTAAAGAGGTGGGGAGGGGGGTTATAGGAGTACATTCGATTTTATCGTATTATAGGTTTCTCAATATATCCTGTTTTAATTTTTTTTTTATGAAATTTAAGTTGTTAAATTTGCCCTTAACAATGAAATTCTTCCTTGTTCTCCTAAGGTACTCATATTACAGCATTCATATGGTTCCTATGACCATGGAGTCGGGATTGCAAAGAAGTTTCTAATAAAACAATTATGAATTTAAAAAAAAACTGTTTGAAGGTCCACATACCATATTATTGGGTGCAGCCCCTGACCTCATTAACAAATATCTCCAAAAAAAAATTTGTACTTTCCTCGCAAACGTGCAGCTTCCGAATCCAACTTTGACTTTCTCGCACTAATAAATAACTTAATCAAGCATTAGAACTTAATATGTTAAGTGATATGTATTGACTATTACTAAAAAATATCGTAATCCAAGCATTACAACTAGAATTTGAAATAGGGAATTTATGGTGTGACATTAATAAACAAATAGGCAGTTTATGGTGTGACTTTAATAATCAAAGCCAAAGGGAGGTTTTTCATAAAACTAGTGAAACTATACAAAATTTAACAGTTCCTATCCATTTCATCCCTTTCCCCTAAATCGCTGAAAAATTTCCTTCTTCCTTTACAAATTTAAAATCGATATCTTCTTTTGTTTAAAAGGTAGCGTGCCAACAGAATGACACGCTGACAGAAAGGGGGAAAGAAGAAATGCAACGATCTCAGAGAGTCATTTTTTTTACATATATATATATATATATATATATATTTATATATATATATATATATGTATATATATGTATATATATGTATATATATGTATATATATATGTATATATATATGTATATATATATATATATATATATATATATATATATATATATATATATATATATGTATATATATGTATATATATGTATATATATGTATATATATGTATATATATGTATATATATGTATATATATGTATATATATGTATATATATGTATATATATGTATATATATGTATATATATGTATATATGTATATATATGTATATATATGTATATATATGTATATATATATTCGCTGTTAATAAATCATGAAGAGATTAATTTCCATTAAGGTTAAAAATATATTTCATAGTTTTCTGTTAGCTTAAGTCACTGTTTATATATACAGTCAAATAACTATGGCTAATGAAAACATCATGAAATACGATATTGCAATTTCGATCGATGTTTATTTTCCCAACTTGGCCGTTCAATAAAAATGCAGACAAAGTGTAAATTTAAAAGAATCTAGAGTCTTTCCCTCCTATTCACTTGAGATAAATGTTTGAGCTGGGAAGTAGTCACAAAAACTTAAAATTTATTTTATTGAAAGAACCTTCGATTCGAGTCTGTCCACAACATTTTTAGGTATAATTAATTACTATTTTATTAGTGAACCTTACCTCATATAACAAATTAAACACATAACTTTCTAAACTGAGACCATTTACAAAGGTAGTAGATTTTCGAGGTGCACATCTGAAATATAATATAAATACATGGATAAAATTTTTGTAATATATCATATGGTTTTATAATATAAATTTAATAAAGAAAGAAAATTGTTGCGTATATTGGGTGTAAAGTGCATAACTAGAACTTAGTTTCACTGAACTTTGGGAGTGGCCTAAACCTCCGCATATAAAATATGTTACCATTAAAATCTAACTGAATTTGATAGCAATAATTGCAAATGGGAAGGTTCAAGCTCCACCAAATTTCAGTAAAATGACGCTTACGCTGCTCCTGCTCAAAGGAATCTCAATAATTACATAACTACACATTTTATGCAATGGATTTTATGCCCTGAATCAGAGAAGAATCATAGTTCTTGGGTTTAGATCGTATCAAATTGGTATACCAATTTATATGATTCATTTATCGTATCAGATATATTAACACCTAACAACCTTTACCCATTTTGGGTAGACTAAATAGAAATAGGTTATCTGTTATCTATAGATTTGATTTTTTCAGGAACATTTTATGAATAACCTTCGGTAGCAGCCGTTTTTGGCTAACTTCTGTAATGGTTAATGTTTTCATGAAAATTTAAGAACAAAGTGGCTAGCTTTCCTAAAGCAAAATTTTATAGTAGATATGTAGTTGACACCTTTGTTATGTGGCCAAGAACATTTGACCCCCTCAATCAAGGTAAAAAAATAACAGCACTTTGAGATATTTGATTTACAGAAAACTAATTCAAATAGATAAATATCGGGATGCTAACTTACACTATTCCTTTCCTCAAAAAATATCATTAGTATTCAATTCTCTATGATGTGGGATCTGAAGCAATTCCCGAAATAATGGGTGAAATATTGCACGCCATACAACATATGCACAACAACAAAGAACCAGTAGATGATGAAATAACTATACAAATGATAAAGTATGGAGGGGGTATCAATAATACAATGTCTTCAAGCTCTATTTAGTAGGTGCCTTATAGAAAGTAAAATACCAACACCTTGGGTAAACGCCTTGATTGTGGTTATTTTTAAGAAGGGGAAAAAAATTTATATTAGAGAATTACAGACCCATCAGCCTGTTATCGGTACTATGCAAAATCCTGATTAGAATCATAACATATAGATGAACGAACAAATTAGACAGTTATTAACCACGTGAACAAGGGCGATTTAGATGAGGATACAGCACTTTGGACCACTAGTGGAAAAAGTAAATGAATATAAGGCCACCTTATGGATGGCAATGGTTGACTACGAAAAGAAAGATACACATCTCTTCTTGGACACATATATAAAAATGCTAGAAAAAAAAAACAAATAAAATCAAAATTAAAAGAGAAATTCGACAAGGCGACTCAATATCGCAAAGCTGCTCATTTTGACTCTAGAAGACATGTTCAAATTGCTAAAGTGGAAAAATAAAGTAGTATTGATAGACGGTGAACGATTAAATCCCTTAAGGTTCGCAGATGACGTCACTCTGATCACCAACACAAAAGGAGAATTACAAGAAATGCTGATAGAATTAAATAATTCTCGAGAAATAGGTCTAAAAATAAATTCGCCAAAACCAAATATTTGAACAATGAAACTGAAGATAACAGCCAGGAACTGTTAACAGAAGGTGAAGGAATAGGAAAGGTACAAACATTCATATAATTAGGACAAAAAATTGAAATTGGGCTGAGCATATTGCAAGGATGAATAATAACAGATGGACATTATGGTTGAATGGAGGCCTAGAGAACACAAAAGATGCAGAGGTAGACCACAGACAAGATGGATAGACGACATAAAAAATTGGCGGGACACGATTGGATGCAAAAGGCAAATAACAGAGATCAATGGAGACAACTTGGGAGGCTTACGTCCGACTAGGGATGGAGTAAGCTGATGATAACTCTATGATGAACATTCTATCTTATTAGAAACAGGCAACAAATGCTCTAAAAAGCATCTGTCGATATTAAGCGTCCTTTTAATTGCTTAAAAATCTTGATTCTCAGACAATATTGTGGTAAGGATCTATTAGTAGAGAGGAGTGTGAAGTCTTGGGACTACAAATCTAAGCTGTTTATAAAATTTTCAGTTCTTGTAGTAAACTGTATGTGGATGAAACTAGAAGATTAAAATTCACGAGAAATAAGGAACTATAGCTGAGCATCAGCACCTTATAGGACTCACTATCAATGATCTCAATCTACAAATTGTGTATAAATGTTGGTGAAAAAATTTACACCTTAAATCTATTAACAGAAATATGGGTTATGGTCTATGTAAATACGTGGAATTTATTACATTTGATTTGTGTTTTTTCAGACAATAATAAACGAAACGTTTGAAAATTACTCCAGTATAACAGAATCTAATTCCAAGAAGCATGATTACTCAACTACATTTTGTTTAAAGAATAACACCGTTACCTATATAAATTTTCCAGAAATAGCTTTGCCACATGAACATAGGCTGTTTGGCAAATGATTCCAATGCATTTTGAAACAAATAATTTATCCTTAGTTATATCATATTCGCCCTTAGGATTGTGGGTATTTAACTTAAAGTGTCTTGGTAATGAACGAGATTGTGGTCCTTGATTCTGAATCTGCAGTATTGGCCTGTTATTTAAACTGCTTGAAAGTTCTGTTATATACATTGCCTAAAATTATTTCAAATTATTAATTGCATATTAATTAATTGTTACTAGTTAGTGATTTCATTACAAAATTTGGGTTAAGGTAAAAAAAATCAACTCAGATTGAAATTTCTGAAAATTTTCAGAATACATTTTCTTTTCGTTATTAAGGTTTTTATTAAAAAAAATATATATTGAAATAACAGTTATGAAGGTGGCAAAACATAACATAAATAATAAGATATATTCTTGGCTATAAAAAATATGTATGTATTAAAAAACCTCAGAAATTGCATTCTGAACAGGCCCTAGTTACCGTTTACAAAACGTGGGCTATTACTAAAATGGTTTAGTGATTGTTTTTGAAGAAAAATAGTGATAAATGGCACCTTTCAAAGGTTAATTCGAAAAATACAATCCAAAGAACCCACAAACTTTTAAAGTCAAACCATTAATTAACTTATTTCCTTGCATTAAAGCAAATGAAAAACTAAGCCTTTATTAATATAAAGAAATATATTAAGGACTCAGGCTTAAAATTATAGTCGTTTTTATCTTTTTACTTGTAGTTTATAGTCCTTAATAAAAAAAATCACAACTTTTGCGTAATTAATTCAGACGAAAGAAAAACTAATCATTATTAAGTTTACAGATATACCAATATTTAATACACTTTCTTTTACATAAATATCGGTAACTTTTCGGGGGGAAAGGCATTTTCAGTAACACAGTTATCTTTATAGTGTGCTAGCTCTGGTTCTTCTGTTTTGAATATTGGCTACCAGGTTCCTATATGTGTGAATGACTAATTATTTCTCTCATACGTCTGATATATTTTATTTTTGTTTTTTAATGTTTTAATAAGTCAGTACCTTTAAATAAGACCGGAGTTTGTGCTTGATAAAGGTTAGAGGCACTAATCTAAATGTCATAATAAAACAAAATATGGTTCAAGAAATAAATTTGTGCCCATGGTTAAAATTCTCTACAACCTATAACCAATGTGTTTTAATATTAACAGACTTCTTATAATTGAACTTTTTATGTTTTTATAATAATAGCAAGGAAAGCTAAACCATATAAAAAAAGAAACATACAAAGTTATATTTTGATAGAAATGTTGGGAAGACCTTGACAAGGCACTATTAAGGGGGGAAATATCTTTATAACTTTCAAAAAATGAGTTTTTGAGATTATTTCATGAAATGATTGTCGAACATCTTCAGAACATATTCCTAGAGTTTCAAAGTAAAATTCGAGTTCCCGCTAAAGTTATAGCCCGCTAAAGTGAGTCGCCTCTGCTCTGTTTCGGAACGCGCCGCAGGTACAATAGGACGCTCAGGTAGAGACGTTTGCCTTTTATTATCTCTTCTTCTAAATGTCTTTACCGTTAGCCCAGGTACAGGACAGATGCTTTGAAAGCATATATAAGTATGTGTAGATGTCTCTGCGTTCTATCGTTAATAAAAAAGCCTCATATCTTACTATGGCTTGGCTATTCATAGAAATATTAATAGTGTCCAGGATAAGAAACGAGAAATTTTAGCGACCTATTACCACATGTGCTCAACAGACGAAAATCCTATCACGAGTCCTTTCCACTTGGTGCTGAAAGTTGGTGCAAGTGGCAGCAAGCTAAAGCTACCGGAGCTGATTTGAAGTTATTGGAGCACCCTGCACCAGTGCATCCAGATGTGCAAAAACATATTCTCCCAATCTACCAAGATCTATCCCGATATAATTTATTAGAACGATGCTTAGGCGGCCACACACAGAATATAAACGAGAGCTTCAATGCTACCATTTGGCGAATGGCTCCAAATTCTGGTTTGAAAATTATTGAAATTGCATCGTACATTGCAGCTGAAGTATTTAATGAAGGCCATACTTCAATTTTATGAATAATGAAGGAATTAGATATTACGATTGGTAAGCAAGCCATGACATACGCTGAAAAAGCGACTAGGACTAGAATTGATCGACAGGCACGACGCTCCATCTTAACGTCAAAAGAAGCTCGCAAAGAAGAATCGATACACCAAAATAAGTTTACGAGGAAGCTGAGGGACTATTATATGGCCCTGGAATAGCAGACTAGCCGGTAAATCCTGAAGATCATTCAGTGTTTTACTTTTTGAAACTTTAAATGCGTTTTTCTTAAAACCATGTTTTTGGAGATATCATACACGATTACATAAAAACTACTCATCTGATCTACTTGAAATTTTATACATAACTAAATAATATAATTGTCTTTGATATGATGAACAAGTTTTTTAAAAATTAATGCAAAAATTTTTGTTTTATGCATTTATATGTGACAATTTGACCAAATTTTTTGTAAAAATGTCTTCTTTTAATTTTCAATTTTTTTCGTTTTCTTTAATGTTATATTGAAGCCACATTTATAATAAATTGGAAAAAAAATATTTTGTGTTTCAGATTAACGTAGCAAGTGCTATATTGTACGCCGTTCAAGTCCCCCCAAAAGCACAAACAATATCTATTCTATGGCAGCAATTTTGAGACATTTTTTTAATACCTTTTTTTTGTGCTTGATATATAAGTAAATGATCTTTTAAGTTTGAGAAATTTTAAATAAATTTTTTCTTTTTTTAAAAAAAAATTGTAAAAATTTACTCGTTTTTACTCACATGTACATATATCATTATATATTTAAAATAAAGTATCTGATTTGGGTAATTTTGAACACCACTAAATAAATTTTAATAAGTTTTCAATGTTATGTTCAGCACCATAAAACATTACTCTATAAATCCAACTGATCTTGCACCTGATCTGCTAGTTCCCTCATGTCATTCATTATATGTTTATTCATGTTATTACACAATATGTTTACAGTCGTAGGATATATTTAAATACAATAAACAAATGAAAATAAAACAAATACAATAAATAAAAAAAAAATATACACTACATAAATATCAGCCATAACCTAATATGATAAACATAAATATCATACTTAACATATTTATAAGAAAAATTTAACATAACAATATAAATTTACTAGAGGTAAGTGCGAGACAGGCTTCACATAAACCGAGTTAAAAATAGGGATCCACAGTGCTACTAATATACCCTCCTCCACACTGTAAAAATGTCTGCTGTACCAGAAATGCTCCAATTTTTTATAGCATTGGTTTTTGTTAAGTTTTTATTTAACTGATATAGGCAGTTTATTGTAAAAACTTGACACAAAAGTAGTTATATAGTCATTTTCTTGTCATGTATTATGGTTATGGACTATTGTGGCATGAGAAAAGTTTAAATGATTGTTATATACAAAAAGTAATGTACACATGAAAAATGTTATGTTAATGTTAATTAATATTTTTTTTTTACATCACCACATTATTCCAAGCCTAAAATTAATGATTTTTCGGATCCAACAATTTTTCAAGGGGAATACTAAATGAAATCAAGTCATCTAATGGTTTTGTAAAATATTCTAACATTAAGATTTGCAATTGTAAGCAAATGGGAAATAAAGCAGAGGAAAGAGGGTAAGAATGAATAGCAGTTGGAAGGAGGTAATTACAGGAGAGTGAGACAGGGGGGGGGGGGGGGTAGGAATCTGAGTAGGCAGGGCAAGGGAAATATAAGTAGGCAGGGCCAATAGGAATAAAAGGATTAGCGATAAAAAAGGGTGGAATTGGTTAGAAGTAGGAGGAGGAGGGGATTAGGATAGGACACAAGTAAGTTAGGATACAAGTAGGTTATGAGACAAGTAGGTTAGGAGCATGAAAAGTATGTAAGCAAAGAGGTATGGGTACCGAGGAAAATGTTAGTTTAATTATTTTTTTCTTAAAGATGCAATACTTAGTTACCTGTAGAGTTTGCATGGCAGTACATATATCTCGGTTTCTTACTTCTTCATAAAATATAAGACTAAAACCATAACATCTTGTTCCATCCTCCCGTGTTATTAGAAAAGAATGAAAACTAGGTGCCTGGGTAACGGAATGCTTTTGAGTTCTAAATTTTAGCCCACTAGGCAAAGCTAGCTATAAGGAAATTAAAGTCAGGTTTTTCTTGTATGATCATATTAGTCATATTATTCTTTATTACATTTTTGCCAAAATTATATTAGAAACAGGCTTATAAATTGCCTAAAAACCAGCAAATTTTTTTAATAATAAGTAACTGAATGGATAATATGAAAACTTTGGAGTCATTTAATTGCTGCATACAGTTTGTTAGAGTGTGAAAAGTGCTATTTTTACACGCTAGACTCTTCTTGGAAGCCTAATAAAATTATTTTGCACAAATAAATGTATCTTAACTATGTTATTAAAGGAGAAATGTATCAGTGTCAAAAACCTCGGGAACATTAACGAAAATTGTTGCCACAGTATAATCAGGTAAGAAAAGTAAAATGACTAAGACATGTAATGGAAACTATAAGATTTTGGAGAATATCATATTAAGATTATGAGAAAGCGTTTGACTCCCTTGAAATCTGGGTAACATTAAATAATCTAAGTAACTGTAGAATTGACAGCAGATGCAACATTTCAGATAGTATTGAAAGAAAAAACCAATAAAATAGAAATGAAAAGAGGGGTATGTCAAGGGGACTCCATCTCACTGAAATTGTTTACGTTGGCGCTAGAAGATCTTTTCAAACAATTTCCATGTACAAGTAAGGTTATAAATATAGGAGGAGAGCAACTCAATTATTTGTAATTCGCGGATGCTATTGTGCTTATATTTAACAACAAAGAAGAATTGGAAGAAATGCTAAACGGACTTAACAACAAGTCCAGAGAGATTGGTCTTAAGATATCACCAAAACCATGTTCATGACAAATGACGACGGTGATAAAGAAGCAGTACTGAACATTGAAAACGCAAAAAATCACAAGAACGGATTCATACGTATATCTTGGACAAAAACTAGTAATATCCAAAGGAAGTTGAAAGTGGATTTATCAAGACTATCATTGGCTTAGTCGGCGTTTGGCAGATTGCAGAACATCTTCCTCTCCAATATCCCAAATATACTATAAGCAAACACATTTGATCAATGAAGGTTGCCGGTACTGACATACGGAATGGAAACATGGGCTTTGACTCAAGAAATTATAAATCGCCTACAAGTAGTTCAACGAGGGCTGGAAAGGAGGATGTTGGGAATATCATTGAGGGATAGGCTGACTAATGAAGAAATTCGAGAAAGGTCCAAGATAGTTGATGTAGCTGAGAGGGAAAGCAGGTTGAAGTGGAGCTGGGCGGGTCTTATCGCAAGACTCTCTGATAATCAATGGACCCATAAAGTAATCAACTGGAGGCCCTGGAATAAGAAAAGAAGTAGAGGACGCCCAGAAACTTGATGGTCTGACGACATCAAAAGACCAGTGGGATACAAGGCGCAAAACCGAAGAAGATGAACGTACTTAGGGGAGGCTTATGTCCGATGATGGACTGCATAGTTGATGATGATGATCATATTAAGTAGTAAAAGTATACAAAATATATTAATATAAATGTGGAAAAAAACTATAAAGCCACTTGGATTTGCACCATTGTTATAAAACTGGATGAAAAAAAACTTGAGCTATTCAAATATCTAACCCAAATATTAAAGAAAGTAACCGGTCAAGTGCAAGTTGAACTTGCACAATTAGTCTTCCGTACGTTAATTGCTTTTGAAATAAAAAATTTTGTTACGGAGGTATAAAATGATCAGTGACTTTACAAAACACACCACAAATGAGTTTTCAACAAAGTTTGCTTCCAATCTTGACTGAAAACTGATGTCCTTGAATTTTTTTTTTATATACCAGATAAATTATTAAAGGTAATGCACTCATGATAATTTTTGTTCAATCTACACCCTGTGGAGAA
The DNA here is from genome assembly GCA_019049505.1 of Pachyrhynchus sulphureomaculatus. Classification (NCBI taxonomy): domain Eukaryota; kingdom Metazoa; phylum Arthropoda; class Insecta; order Coleoptera; family Curculionidae; genus Pachyrhynchus; species Pachyrhynchus sulphureomaculatus. The sequence continues at coordinate 129,450,149 of CM032449.1, read as the reverse complement.
TATTCCAGAATTTTTTCAAAATTTTTTGATCACTACTTTTCGAGATAAGGGGGGACAGCGATTTTTTCGAGATTTTTTAAAAATAATACAAAGAAAAGTGTGCGCAAGTATTACATTATATATATATTTTTTACTCGTGTCTTCACAAGCTTTCATTTGACAACATACTCGATGAACTAGTAAAAAAAAAAATTTTCACTTCTGATTTCACCCCCAAAACTAATCCCTTAAGTCAAAATTTAACTTTCAAGACTACATGGCTTGATGAGGTCATCAATTCCTATATTATTCCCAAATTTTAACTTTCTATGACGAATAGTTTCGGCGAACGAAAATCGGGTGTGATAGACAGACGGACAGATAGACAGACACCGAAGTCATCCTATAAGTGTTCTGTACGGAACACTAAACATACATGTCACTCTTATAATTGAAAGTTAATGCTGTAGGGAACATTTCAATATTTTTTTAGGTTTTACTTTAGTTCAATCAGAAATTATATTAAAATTTGCCATATAACCCTAACAATTCTTTGAAAAGTTAAACAGATGCTTTTTTCCTTATTTAAAAAAATTTTGTATGTCTATATTTATGTCTAGTAGTTAGGTTTTGAAGTATTCGCTAAGAAATTTTAATCTCAAGTTACAGCTAAGTTGCATAAGAATTTTATATATATTTGAATTTTGTGTTTTTTTTTAGATCACAGAAAAAAGGTCTAGTTTGCTTTTAAGCCTATAATTTACGTCATCAAATCTTGCACATTATTTTAAAGATTACTTTACTAATCGCATAAGTGACAGCAAAATGGTGTAATAAGATGTAATAAGTGAATTATATAAAATATTAGAACTATAAAATATAAAGAGAAGTTATATGGAAAACTTTAAGATAAACATACATATACATATATTCTTGAAATCAAGAAAAAAGTATTCTTGCTGATCATTTAAAAATACCTTAGGATTTATTCCGCAAATTTTAATATTAGTGCTACTCCTAATTAAAGTAAGAACAAAATTTAAAATCGAAATATATAGAAATTCTCTTACAGTATAAGCTGTTCGCCTCTTGCTAAAACATACTGAATGAAATAAATTTTAAGAACCAGTTTTTATTAAATTTGATGTTCAGTGATTTTTTGGGTTAAATATTTGAGTAGCTCCAAAAAAATTGCAATAATCTTTAATTCTTTTCTAAAGCTTAGTAGTAAAGAAGTAAATTCAAGTGATTCTCTTGTGTATGATAGCCTGTACAAATTTTATGATTAATGGTAAAGGCTACCGATTCTAGTTTCAATGTTGAATTAATTTAAAGACTTTTACTTACCATACATACTGCAGACTCATCAAATGGATTTGCCTTATTATGTTCTGGATAGTGAGCCAAAACCTTACATTTATAAGAACGCTCAAGTGGAGAAATATGTAAATTATCTGTAAATCAAAATAAAACAATTATTTAGCCCCACATTTTAGAATAAGTATAAAAAAGTATGGTCATGAGATTTATGGACTTAAATTCTGAGTACTAGGAGTAACTTTCGACTATAAACATAAGGTGTTACACACTAATGGCAAACACTTAGTAGTTTGTTACTTGTTTGAAATAAAAAGTTTCTTGACACATTAAATCCAATTCAAGAATAACCTGTTTTATATTCAAGATGTATTTTTATAGAAAGGCTTGATTAATATAGTACCATTCTTCCAGTTAGCTGGATAGGTTCAATTTAGGATAGCCAATGAAAATTTCATTGAAAAAGCACAAGAATTACTGCATAAGAATTTACTATTTACTGTATTAAGTTTATGTAAAGCCTAATTAGTTACAAAATCTCATAAATTTATTTATGAGCTTTAGAGTGTGTTTACAATTAAAATACTTTCTTCTTTTTTTTTTCACTTAAGAAATGGACTTCTTCAGATCTTAATCTGGTTTAAAATTTCGTTACGCGGGCTTTTCAGAAAAAAGTTTTTTTTTAGAATAGGCTTTAAAACGGTCTAATTTAGAAAGACTTATGAAAAAATATCAGGGGGGAGGGCCGTTTTTGTACGTTTTTTTTTTGCATATAAACATTGATATGTAAGCGTATGAAAGTCTACTATGCTATTGACAACCACTGATTGAAACTGCTTGGGAGAACTCAGTTCATTTATGCGCATGCGCCGAGATGATTATGCTATATTTATAGTCATAGTAAAATTCCAACCAATAAGGAACTTTGCTAGTGAAATTTTTTTTGCGGAAAACGACTTGAAAAAAAAACAGATCACAAGGTTATTTCATGTATTTTGTAACTGCTAATTAATTCAGGTTAACAAAATCGGTTACCTCCCGATTTTTTCTCATAAATTTTCCAAATTTAGGCCATCTTAAGTCTATTTAAAAAAAAAAAAATCTGCCGTTTTCTGAAAAGCTTGAGTACCAAAATTTTACCAAAAAAATTACAATAAACAATTTTGTGATAAGATTAGATTATAAGTAAGTATAGTAAAAGTTTGGTATGTGGGCTTTTCAGAAAAAGGAAGGTTTCTTTTTTAGAATAGGCTTAAAATGTCCTAATTTTGAAAGATTTATGAGATGAAATCAGGGAGAGGCTGTTTTTGTTAACCTGAACTAACCGGAACTAATCTGAACTAATTAATCAGTAGGTAGAAAATACAATAAATAATGAAAAAAAAAGTCCTACCTTAATGTGAAAAAATGATGTACATGCTATATTAATGACTGGAGACCAAGTTAGTTGAGGTTAGTTAACAAAAATGGCCTCCCCCGATTTTTTCTCATAAATCTTTCAAATTGGATCATTTTAGGCCTATTCCAAAAAAAAAAACGTCCTTTTTTTGAAAAGCTCACATACCGAATTTTTACCCTTAATTTTTATACCAATACCAATTTTCAAGCTCAAAATGTAGTTGAGGAGCTTAAAAATTAAATGCAAAGTATAAAGTGAAGACAATATGTTTTTATTTCTCAAAGGTACTGTGAATGTGCATTAATTAAAAATAAATAATGGGATTAATACTTCACTACAGATGTAGTGAAGTTTTGGTGAGCATGATATACTCATATTGCAGGTGTTCTGCAGAATTTTTGAAGCACTTGCATGATTTTTTAAACTCATGCAAGGCCTAGTCAATACCTTAAGAAGTTATCGTACTTGTAAGACATTTGCAGTATTTGCAATAGATATACAAATTTTATAGTAATGTGCTCCAAAAATTTTAAGTTATTTTTGGGACAAATAACTTTGGATTAATAGAATTTTCGGGATTACATAAAGTATACCAGAAATAATTGACATTTTACAAATCCAAATTATAAGGAAAAATATATATAAAGCTTAACTGTTCTAATTGCGCAAATTTTAATCTCCTCTACTAGGAATTACCTTAATACAAAATTTACATTACAAAATAAGCGGGAAACTTATTAAAACTAATCAAAATAAACTGCCAGATGTTTTAAAACAATTTAATGGTTTATATAAATTGTTGCTAATTTATTTGTTTAACAATACTTATAACTTGGATAATTGTTTCCCACAAAACTTCCCAACATATAATTATTTACCTGAATATTTATCTTGTTCCAAACCTGAATTGTAGTCTAGCCCGCAAATCATGAAATAATCTGCAAATTTTGCCATTTTTGATCAGTTAATGATTGCTGCTTTAATCTCTGGTTAATTTGAAAACATTCACTAAAACCTTTAAGAGTAATAAAGTAATGTTTGCATATGTAACATTTGTCCTTGTCTGTAATAATTCTTACTATAAAAATTTAACTGGTAATTCATATTTACGCTCTAATTTTCTTTATTTTATTCACCATATTTTCTTCCTTTCGATTTCATTTAGTGACAGTGGCATTTTATGAATTTTGACATTTGATTCCTCTTTTTAAAATTTAGGGCTGCTATCTATAGAACTGCAGCCACCAGCTCTTTCTGATTAAGAATGTACTAGTAGTTCAAATTTACTGATCAAAACATCCAAGGTTAAATAGCCGTGAAATTTGATGCTTTGTGGCATTGCGCAGATAGTTTTTTGAATTTAACTATCATTGAAAATAAAAATGTGTAAGCTCTTTTGTAAAAAAATCTATTATATATTATTTTATAATTATTTTTAATCAGACTTTGACGTTCTAACGTCATTGGGCATTTAGTAGAGATGGGCGCAGCCGTTCCTTTTAAGGAACCATTCTTTTTGGGACAGTTCTGTTTATTGAACTACTTCAAATGAACTATAGTACGTTTATATTTTTTAATGTTACATTATAGGTACCTAGTCCGGTACAAGAGTATAAGGCTATAAATAAAGCCTCTGACTGGAGGTTAAACCGTAGACCTATAGGATGGACTGAGCGTTAACTTCATAAAATTGACCACTGTCTTAGAAAGAGACAAAGCGAGTGTACGGCCAATTACCTGTCTCTTTTCTGTAAGCCTGTAATAACCAAGATGCAGTACCATAAGACGGAATTCAAGGCGAGAAAAGCCTCCATCCGATTTTTGTTCA
>CM032449.1:129407557-129445526 GCA_019049505.1 Pachyrhynchus sulphureomaculatus | reverse complement strand
AAACGATCACCTTCAACATGGTGGCCAACATGATAACCAACGATCGTTGAAAACGGTCATGGGAACCCGAAGAAGAAGAAGATGTGTTTTAAATTAATTCTAATATATTATAAAAATGTTTAGTATCATAATCTATTGATTAATTCTTGTTTTCCCAGTAGAAATAAAATTTACTATGTTTTCTCTAATGATTATACGAATAAGTTATGGAGTTTTTAATTTTTGCAATTTTAATAATGGTGAATTGAACTGGATAAGTCACGTCAGTGTAAAGTCCTACTTCATCTGCTATATAGGTTGTCAACCTACCCTAATAAATAAAAACCGTTTTTTTGTGTTTCTTTAGGTTCAACGTAAATTACTATTATGGCGTAATTGAACACAACATTCCTAGAAAAATTAGGCAACTGTGTATACGATTTATGGCCGGAATTATACTTAAATATCAAGTAAATCGCCGCTAGGCAACATTAATACTCGTACGAGTTCCGTTTTTAGTGTTCCATACGGAACACTTATAAGATCACTTCGGTATCTGTCCGCCTGTCACACCAGATTTTCCTTGAAACTATTTGACATAGAAAGTTCAAATTTGGTATTAATATAGGAATTGGATGGCCTCATCAGAGTCGTGTAGGATTTCGAAGTTAAATTTTGACTTATGGGGTTAGTGTTGGGGGGGGTGAAATCAGAAGTGAAAATTTTTTTTTTTTACTAGGTGATCGAGAGGGGTGTCAAATGAAAGCTTGTAAAAACACGAGTTCAAAACATATATATAATGTAATACTTGCGCTGTCTTCCCCCCCTTTATCTCGAAAAGTACATGATCAAAGAATTTTAGAAAAAAAATTTGGAATATTCTCTACGAAGTGTAGATTGAAAGAAATTATCACGAGTGCATTACCTTTAATAATTTATCTGGTATATAAAAACAAAAATTTCAAAGTCATCAGTTTTCATTAAAGATCGGAAACACACTTTGTGAAAACTCATTTGGGGTGTGTTTTCTGAAGTCAACTGATCATTTTATACCTCCGTTAAATTTTTTTTTATTTTAGAAGCAATCAACGTCAGGAACACTAATTGCGCAAGTTCAACTTGCACTTGACTGGTTAATTACAATTAATATCATAAATGATAACATTATTATAACTTTCCAGTGGGGTGCGGGACAGAATATCACTCACGGTACGTTCTGCCCTGTCATAGAAGGCGACTAAAAGAACAACTTATATGGTAGATCCCACCAGGCATCGTTCGGTGTGATACCATCGCATCGGCTTAGGCTTCGTGAAGGTGCTTCACGTTTCGTGGCTGTGTCGATGTCTCCGGACTGTGGGACCAAACTCCATGATGAAGCTTTCAGGATCAAAAAATTCCGGAGGTAAAATAGCCCCCCCGTTCGAATCTCCAAGTGGGGGGCTGGTTCGGACGGATCAACATGTACAGATCACAATTTTAAAATAGACTTTTGCAAACGTAAGAGGTTTAAACTTGAACATAAATTCAGTGCATCAACACCTGCAATCAAATAAAAACCTTATGCCCTAGCTCGACCAGCACTGTCAACTTTCTCTATCCTTGGTATGAATTTCTATTTCCGGTTTAGGCGGAATCCGTCTCTATGTCACGAGCGATCTCTCTTGCCAACGAAAGGAGGCTCTGGAGCCTGAAATTTAGATGTTATTTGGTTAAAAATAACTATTCAACAAATCATAAGGTTTATCTGCTGCCTCTATCGATCACCAAGTGATATTAACTTTAGAACACTTTTCGCTTCTCTTGCAGACACCACCAATCATTTACAGGGTAATTATTCAAATGCCAAGGTTGCCGACGATTTTAATATCCATAACATCAACTGGCTTAAGTATTCAAATACGACCGACGAGCAAGGTCGTAAAACTAAATCATTCTCAATCAGTAATGGCTTTACTCAGCTTATCGACGGACCAAGACGGATCCCTGACCGAGATGGAGAGTTCGCCAGTCTTCTCAACCTATCTTTAAACCACCAATCCCAACGTACATCCATCGTCAGGTTTTCCGACTATAAAACTGCTTGCGACATCGAGTATCCTACCGATCAGTGACAGAGAGACACCTAAGCCGCGTAAGATTTGGCACTACAAATCTGCTAAATGGGAAGAACTTATGGAATATTCATTTTTCGATTTTCAAGAAAGAACACCACCAACTATTCTCACAGCGCATTCAAGAATGCCCGATATTATCTTCAGACAACGGAACATAAAACGTATTTTAATGAAGCTAGACACCAAAAAAGCTTCTGGTGCTGACGATATACCTGCCATAGTACTCAAAAAATTTGCGAGAGAACTAACACAAGTTTTCTGCAGACTTTGCAACTTATCCTACAGAAACGGAATATGTCCTTTCTGCTGGAAGTGCGCTACAGTTCAGTTGATACCCAAAAAGGGCAATCAATCAATTAGCATGTCCTAAAATAAACGATTGATATTATTAGCGACTATCAATTTGGCTTTCGCAAGCAAAGATCAATAGGAGATCTTTTAACTTATGTAACACATGTTTGGAACAACGCAATCGAACACTTTGGAGAATCTCGAGCGGTTGCACTTGATATATCCAAGGCATTTGACCGTGTTTGGCATGATTGATTGTTGGCTAAGCTACGCTTACGTCTTAAAAGTTCTATTTATGGCTTCGTGTTTCCTCAGAGAGCGTTCTTTTACGCGTGGCAATTGACGGATTTCTTTCACTCCAGGCTCCATACTGTCTCATACTCTCTTTCTTATCTTCATCAACGATCGGCTGGAAAGGATCAGGAATTAAATCTACAACTTTACAGATGACACTAAGCTTATTTCTTCATTAACTTTGAACGCTCGAATATCGGGTAACCACACAACTCAAAAACCCAAGTGGCAGTTTTTTCTAAAAAAATTAACGTTGCTGAGCCCGATATAGTTATGTCAGGGTATTCCATTCCTCTAGCATCGTCGCTCAATCTGCTGGGCTTTAAGTTGGGAGCAAATATGTCTTGACATGAACATGTTGTAAGCATAGCAAAGAGAGCTTCTCAAAAGCTGGGAATATTATTTCGAACTAGAAAGCTTTACACTCCACCACAACTGTTAATTCTGTACAAAGTTCAAATTCGACCGATGATGGAGTACTGTTCCCTCGTGCCCTAGCTCTCTGTGAAACCAAGGTGAGTTCATCGACCAGCACTGCCAACTTTCTCTATCCTTGGTACGAATTCTATTTCCGGTTTAGGCGGAATCTGTCTCTGTCACGAGCGATCTATCTTGCCAATGAAAGGAGGCTCTGGAACCCTGAAATTTAGATGTTATTTGGTTAAAAATAACGATTCAACAAATCACAAGGTTTATCTGCCGCCTCTATCGACCACTAAGTGATATTAATTTTAGAATACTTCTCGCTTCTCTTGCAGATACCATCGATCATTTACAGGGTAATTATTCAAATGTCAAGGTTGCCGGCCGGTTGTATTTGAAAACACAGTTTTAAACCACTTACTTTAGTATCGCCAGTTTTCGCCATTTGCTGTTATTAGCAAAGACAAGTCAACAAAGTTGATATAAAAAAAAAAACAGTAAAAAGCAGTGAGTAAGCAACGTTGTGCATCTCAATAAACATGTGACTGTCGTTTTTATAATAAACTGTAAGAGTACTTATTATTTAGTTGTAAGTAAAAAATGGATTTAAATATATCGTGTTATACGTCCTTTTTATGGTCACTGGAATATGAAAAAGGAACATAAAAAATTATTTTATTATCTTCGTTATTGTCAATCTTAACAGAACTAGCATGAAAGGGATGCTATTATAGAGTGACTTCCAAAAAAATATATTCTTTTTACAACTCATATTTGCAAGGGAAGTACTGCGTATTTTACCGCAATGACCGACTAAAACTCAAGGTCATATTTCTAAAACAGTACTTACTCTCCTTTCTAAAGAGAAGTATTTTATTAGTAAACAAATTGCCAGCTTAGCTTTTTATGTTTATTAAGGTTTCAGGGTCTCTAGGTCACGAGAAACATAGTTTCCATTTCCGTCGGTCTGTTGGTATAATTGTCGAAGGAATGAGATATCTATTTCAAATTTGATACATATATAATGCCTGACGTAGGAAAGAAGCCTGTAGTTTTTGAGCAATATCACTCCAGCTGAAAAGGGTGAAAGCGGTGAAGCTCGTTAAATACTGTTAAACTTTATGATTATCAGGAGATTTTTTCTCCCTTTTTAAATGAGCTAACATTATTTATCATAAATTTTAGGCATAATTACTTATAGTCACACAAATAAGTGATTAAAGAGGTGGGGAGGGGGGTTATAGGAGTACATTCGATTTTATCGTATTATAGGTTTCTCAATATATCCTGTTTTAATTTTTTTTTATGAAATTTAAGTTGTTAAATTTGCCCTTAACAATGAAATTCTTCCTTGTTCTCCTAAGGTACTCATATTACAGCATTCATATGGTTCCTATGACCATGGAGTCGGGATTGCAAAGAAGTTTCTAATAAAACAATTATGAATTTAAAAAAAACTGTTTGAAGGTCCACATACCATATTATTGGGTGCAGCCCCTGACCTCATTAACAAATATCTCCAAAAAAAAATTTGTACTTTCCTCGCAAACGTGCAGCTTCCGAATCCAACTTTGACTTTTCTCGCACTAATAAATAACTTAATCAAGCATTAGAACTTAATATGTTAAGTGATATGTATTGACTATTACTAAAAAAATATCGTAATCCAAGCATTACAACTAGAATTTGAAATAGGGAATTTATGGTGTGACATTAATAAACAAATAGGCAGTTTATGGTGTGACTTTAATAATCAAAGCCAAAGGGAGGTTTTTCATAAAACTAGTGAAACTATACAAAATTTAACAGTTCCTATCCATTTTCATCCCTTTCCCCTAAATCGCTGAAAAATTTCCTTCTTCCTTTACAAATTTAAAATCGATATCTTCTTTTGTTTAAAAGGTAGCGTGCCAACAGAATGACACGCTGACAGAAAGGGGGAAAGAAGAAATGCAACGATCTCAGAGAGTCATTTTTTTTACATATATATATATATATATATATATATATATATATGTATATATATGTATATATATGTATATATATGTATTTATATGTTATATGTATATATATATGTATATATATATGTATATATATATATATATATATATATATATATATATATATTATATATATATATATGTATATATATGTATATATATGTATATATATGTATATATATGTATATATATGTATATATATGTATATATATGTATATATATGTATATATATGTATATATATGTATATATATGTATATATATGTATATATGTATATATATGTATATATATGTATATATATGTTATATATATATTCGCTGTTAATAAATCATGAAGAGATTAATTTCCATTAAGGTTAAAAATATATTTCATAGTTTTCTGTTAGCTTAAGTCACTGTTTATATATACAGTCAAATAACTATGGCTAATGAAAAAACATCATGAAATACGATATTGCAATTTCGATCGATGTTTATTTTCCCAACTTGGCCGTTCAATAAAAATGCAGACAAAGTGTAAATTTAAAAGAATCTAGAGTCTTTCCCTCCTATTCACTTGAGATAAATGTTTGAGCTGGGAAGTAGTCACAAAAACTTAAAATTTATTTTTATTGAAAGAACCTTCGATTCGAGTCTGTCCACAACATTTTTAGGTATAATTAATTACTATTTTATTTAGTGAACCTTACCTCATATAACAAATTAAACACATAACTTTCTAAACTGAGACCATTTACAAAGGTAGTAGATTTTCGAGGTGCACATCTGAAATATAATATAAATACATGGATAAAATTTTTGTAATATATCATATGGTTTTATAATATAAATTTAATAAAGAAAGAAAATTGTTGCGTATATTGGGTGTAAAGTGCATAACTAGAACTTAGTTTCACTGAACTTTGGGAGTGGCCTAAACCTCCGCATATAAAATATGTTACCATTAAAATCTAACTGAATTTGATAGCAATAATTGCAAATGGGAAGGTTCAAGCTCCACCAAATTTCAGTAAAATGACGCTTACGCTGCTCCTGCTCAAAGGAATCTCAATAATTACATAACTACACATTTTATGCAATGGATTTTATGCCCTGAATCAGAGAAGAATCATAGTTCTTGGGTTTAGATCGTATCAAATTGGTATACCAATTTATATGATTCATTTATCGTATCAGATATATTAACACCTAACAACCTTTACCCATTTTGGGTAGACTAAATAGAAATAGGTTATCTGTTATCTATAGATTTGATTTTTTCAGGAACATTTTATGAATAACCTTCGGTAGCAGCCGTTTTTGGCTAACTTCTGTAATGGTTAATGTTTTCATGAAAATTTAAGAACAAAGTGGCTAGCTTTCCTAAAGCAAAATTTTATAGTAGATATGTAGTTGACACCTTTGTTATGTGGCCAAGAACATTTGACCCCCTCAATCAAGGTAAAAAAAATAACAGCACTTTGAGATATTTGATTTACAGAAAACTAACTCAAATAGATAAATATCGGGATGCTAACTTACACTATTCCTTTCCTCAAAAAATATCATTAGTATTCAATTCTCTATGATGTGGGATCTGAAGCAATTCCCGAAATAATGGGTGAAATATTGCACGCCATACAACATATGCACAACAACAAAGAACCAGTAGATGATGAAATAACTATACAAATGATAAAGTATGGAGGGGTATCAATAATACAATGTCTTCAAGCTCTATTTAGTAGGTGCCTTATAGAAAGTAAAATACCAACACCTTGGGTAAACGCCTTGATTGTGGTTATTTTTAAGAAGGGGAAAAAATTTATATTAGAGAATTACAGACCCATCAGCCTGTTATCGGTACTATGCAAAATCCTGATTAGAATCATAACATATAGATGAACGAACAAATTAGACAGTTATTAACCACGTGAACAAGGGCGATTTAGATGAGGATACAGCACTTTGGACCACTAGTGGAAAAAGTAAATGAATATAAGGCCACCTTATGGATGGCAATGGTTGACTACGAAAAGAAAGATACACATCTCTTCTTGGACACATATATAAAAATGCTAGAAAAAAAAAACAAATAAAATCAAAATTAAAAGAGAAATTCGACAAGGCGACTCAATATCGCAAAGCTGCTCATTTTGACTCTAGAAGACATGTTCAAATTGCTAAAGTGGAAAAATAAAGTAGTATTGATAGACGGTGAACGATTAAATCCCTTAAGGTTCGCAGATGACGTCACTCTGATCACCAACACAAAAGGAGAATTACAAGAAATGCTGATAGAATTAAATAATTCTCGAGAAATAGGTCTAAAAATAAATTCGCCAAAACCAAATATTTGAACAATGAAACTGAAGATAACAGCCAGGAACTGTTAACAGAAGGTGAAGGAATAGGAAAGGTACAAACATTCATATAATTAGGACAAAAAATTGAAATTGGGCTGAGCATATTGCAAGGATGAATAATAACAGATGGACATTATGGTTGAATGGAGGCCTAGAGAACACAAAAGATGCAGAGGTAGACCACAGACAAGATGGATAGACGACATAAAAAATTGGCGGGACACGATTGGATGCAAAAGGCAAATAACAGAGATCAATGGAGACAACTTGGGGAGGCTTACGTCCAACTAGGGATGGAGTAAGCTGATGATAACTCTATGATGAACATTCTATCTTATTAGAAACAGGCAACAAATGCTCTAAAAAGCATCTGTCGATATTAAGCGTCCTTTTAATTGCTTAAAAATCTTGATTCTCAGACAATATTGTGGTAAGGATCTATTAGTAGAGAGGAGTGTGAAGTCTTGGGACTACAAATCTAAGCTGTTTATAAAATTTTCAGTTCTTGTAGTAAACTGTATGTGGATGAAACTAGAAGATTAAAATTCACGAGAAATAAGGAACTATAGCTGAGCATCAGCACCTTATAGGACTCACTATCAATGATCTCAATCTACAAATTGTGTATAAATGTTGGTGAAAAAATTTACACCTTAAATCTATTAACAGAAATATGGGTTATGGTCTATGTAAATACGTGGAATTTATTACATTTGATTTGTGTTTTTTCAGACAATAATAAACGAAACGTTTGAAAATTACTCCAGTATAACAGAATCTAATTCCAAGAAGCATGATTACTCAACTACATTTTGTTTAAAGAATAACACCGTTACCTATATAAATTTTCCAGAAATAGCTTTGCCACATGAACATAGGCTGTTTGGCAAATGATTCCAATGCATTTTGAAACAAATAATTTATCCTTAGTTATATCATATTCGCCCTTAGGATTGTGGGTATTTAACTTAAAGTGTCTTGGTAATGAACGAGATTGTGGTCCTTGATTCTGAATCTGCAGTATTGGCCTGTTATTTAAACTGCTTGAAAGTTCTGTTATATACATTGCCTAAAATTATTTCAAATTATTAATTGCATATTAATTAATTGTTACTAGTTAGTGATTTCATTACAAAATTTGGGTTAAGGTAAAAAAAATCAACTCAGATTGAAATTTCTGAAAATTTTCAGAATACATTTTCTTTTCGTTATTAAGGTTTTTATTAAAAAAAATATATATTGAAATAACAGTTATGAAGGTGGCAAAACATAACATAAATAATAAGATATATTCTTGGCTATAAAAAATATGTATGTATTAAAAAACCTCAGAAATTGCATTCTGAACAGGCCCTAGTTACCGTTTACAAAACGTGGGCTATTACTAAAATGGTTTAGTGATTGTTTTTGAAGAAAAATAGTGATAAATGGCACCTTTCAAAGGTTAATTCGAAAAATACAATCCAAAGAACCCACAAACTTTTAAAGTCAAACCATTAATTAACTTATTTCCTTGCATTAAAGCAAATGAAAAACTAAGCCTTTATTAATATAAAGAAATATATTAAGGACTCAGGCTTAAAATTATAGTCGTTTTTATCTTTTTACTTGTAGTTTATAGTCCTTAATAAAAAAAATCACAACTTTTGCGTAATTAATTCAGACGAAAGAAAAACTAATCATTATTAAGTTTACAGATATACCAATATTTAATACACTTTCTTTTACATAAATATCGGTAACTTTTCGGGGAAAGGCATTTTCAGTAACACAGTTATTCTTTATAGTGTGCTAGCTCTGGTTCTTCTGTTTTGAATATTGGCTACCAGGTTCCTATATGTGTGAATGACTAATTATTTCTCTCATACGTCTGATATATTTTATTTTTGTTTTTTAATGTTTTAATAAGTCAGTACCTTTAAATAAGACCGGAGTTTGTGCTTGATAAAGGTTAGAGGCACTAATCTAAATGTCATAATAAAACAAAATATGGTTCAAGAAATAAATTTGTGCCCATGGTTAAAATTCTCTACAACCTATAACCAATGTGTTTTAATATTAACAGACTTCTTATAATTGAACTTTTTATGTTTTTATAATAATAGCAAGGAAAGCTAAACCATATAAAAAAGAAACATACAAAGTTATATTTTGATAGAAATGTTGGGAAGACCTTGACAAGGCACTATTAAGGGGGGAAATATCTTTATAACTTTCAAAAAATGAGTTTTGAGATTATTTCATGAAATGATTGTCGAACATCTTCAGAACATATTCCTAGAGTTTCAAAGTAAAATTCGAGTTCCCGCTAAAGTTATAGCCCGCTAAAGTGAGTCGCCTCTGCTCTGTTTCGGAACGCGCCGCAGGTACAATAGGACGCTCAGGTAGAGACGTTTGCCTTTTATTATCTCTTCTTCTAAATGTCTTTACCGTTAGCCCAGGTACAGGACAGATGCTTTGAAAGCATATATAAGTATGTGTAGATGTCTCTGCGTTCTATCGTTAATAAAAAAGCCTCATATCTTACTATGGCTTGGCTATTCATAGAAATATTAATAGTGTCCAGGATAAGAAACGAGAAATTTTAGCGACCTATTACCACATGTGCTCAACAGACGAAAAAATCCTATCACGAGTCCTTTCCACTTGGTGCTGAAAGTTGGTGCAAGTGGCAGCAAGCTAAAGCTACCGGAGCTGATTTGAAGTTATTGGAGCACCCTGCACCAGTGCATCCAGATGTGCAAAAACATATTCTCCCAATCTACCAAGATCTATCCCGATATAATTTATTAGAACGATGCTTAGGCGGCCACACACAGAATATAAACGAGAGCTTCAATGCTACCATTTGGCGAATGGCTCCAAATTCTGGTTTGAAAATTATTGAAATTGCATCGTACATTGCAGCTGAAGTATTTAATGAAGGCCATACTTCAATTTTATGAATAATGAAGGAATTAGATATTACGATTGGTAAGCAAGCCATGACATACGCTGAAAAAGCGACTAGGACTAGAATTGATCGACAGGAACGACGCTCCATCTTAACGTCAAAAGAAGCTCGCAAAGAAGAATCGATACACCAAAATAAGTTTACGAGGAAGCTGAGGGACTATTATATGGCCCTGGAATAGCAGACTAGCCGGTAAATCCTGAAGATCATTCAGTGTTTACTTTTTGAAACTTTAAATGCGTTTTTTCTTAAAACCATGTTTTTGGAGATATCATACACGATTACATAAAAACTACTCATCTGATCTACTTGAAATTTTATACATAACTAAATAATATAATTGTCTTTGATATGATGAACAAGTTTTTTAAAAATTAATGCAAAAATTTTTGTTTTATGCATTTATATGTGACAATTTGACCAAATTTTTTGTAAAAATGTCTTCTTTTTAATTTTCAATTTTTTTCGTTTTCTTTAATGTTATATAGAAGCCACATTTATAATAAATTGGAAAAAAATATTTTGTGTTTCAGATTAACGTAGCAAGTGCTATATTGTACGCCGTTCAAGTCCCCCCAAAAGCACAAACAATATCTATTCTATGGCAGCAATTTTGAGACATTTTTTTAATACCTTTTTTTTGTGCTTGATATATAAGTAAATGATCTTTTAAGTTTGAGAAATTTTAAATAAATTTTTCTTTTTTAAAAAAAAATTGTAAAAATTTACTCGTTTTTACTCACATGTACATATATCATTATATATTTAAAATAAAGTATCTGATTTGGGTAATTTTGAACACCACTAAATAAATTTTAATAAGTTTTCAATGTTATGTTCAGCACCATAAAACATTACTCTATAAATCCAACTGATCTTGCACCTGATCTGCTAGTTCCCTCATGTCATTCATTATATGTTTATTCATGTTATTACACAATATATGTTTACAGTCGTAGGATATTTAAATACAATAAACAAATGAAAATAAAACAAATACAATAAATAAAAAAAAAATATACACTACATAAATATCAGCCATAACCTAATATGATAAACATAAAATATCATACTTAACATATTTATAAGAAAAAATTTAACATAACAATATAAATTTACTAGAGGTAAGTGCGAGACAGGCTTCACATAAACCGAGTTAAAAATAGGGATCCACAGTGCTACTAATATACCCTCCTCCACACTGTAAAATGTCTGCTGTACCAGAAATGCTCCAATTTTTTATAGCATTGGTTTTTGTTAAGTTTTTATTTAACTGATATAGGCAGTTTATTGTAAAACTTGACACAAAAGTAGTTATATAGTCATTTTCTTGTCATGTATTATGGTTATGGACTATTGTGGCATGAGAAAAGTTTAAATGATTGTTATATACAAAAAGTAATGTACACATGAAAATGTTATGTTAATGTTAATTAATATTTTTTTTTTACATCACCACATTATTCCAAGCCTAAAATTAATGATTTTTCGGATCCAACAATTTTTCAAGGGGAATACTAAATGAAATCAAGTCATCTAATGGTTTTGTAAAATATTCTAACATTAAGATTTGCAATTGTAAGCAAATGGGAAATAAAGCAGAGGAAAGAGGGTAAGAATGAATAGCAGTTGGAAGGAGGTAATTACAGGAGAGTGAGACAGGGGGGGGGGGTAGGAATCTGAGTAGGCAGGGCAAGGGAAATATAAGTAGGCAGGGCCAATAGGAATAAAAGGATTAGCGATAAAAAAGGGTGGAATTGGTTAGAAGTAGGAGGAGGAGGGGATTAGGATAGGACACAAGTAAGTTAGGATACAAGTAGGTTATGAGACAAGTAGGTTAGGAGCATGAAAAGTATGTAAGCAAAGAGGTATGGGTACCGAGGAAAATGTTAGTTTAATTATTTTTTTTCTTAAAGATGCAATACTTAGTTACCTGTAGAGTTTGCATGGCAGTACATATATCTCGGTTTCTTTACTTCTTCATAAATATAAGACTAAAACCATAACATCTTGTTCCATCCTCCCGTGTTATTAGAAAAGAATGAAAACTAGGTGCCTGGGTAACGGAATGCTTTTGAGTTCTAAATTTTAGCCCACTAGGCAAAGCTAGCTATAAGGAAATTAAAGTCAGGTTTTTCTTGTATGATCATATTAGTCATATTATTCTTTATTACATTTTTGCCAAATTATATTAGAAACAGGCTTATAAATTGCCTAAAAACCAGCAAATTTTTTTAATAATAAGTAACTGAATGGATAATATGAAAACTTTGGAGTCATTTAATTGCTGCATACAGTTTGTTAGAGTGTGTGAAAAGTGCTATTTTTACACGCTAGACTCTTCTTGGAAGCCTAATAAAATTATTTTGCACAAATAAATGTATCTTAACTATGTTATTAAAGGAGAAATGTATCAGTGTCAAAAACCTCGGGAACATTAACGAAAATTGTTGCCACAGTATAATCAGGTAAGAAAAGTAAAATGACTAAGACATGTAATGGAAACTATAAGATTTTGGAGAATATCATATTAAGATTATGAGAAAGCGTTTGACTCCCTTGAAATCTGGGTAACATTAAATAATCTAAGTAACTGTAGAATTGACAGCAGATGCAACATTTCAGATAGTATTGAAAGAAAAAACCAATAAAATAGAAATGAAAAGAGGGGTATGTCAAGGGGACTCCATCTCACTGAAATTGTTTACGTTGGCGCTAGAAGATCTTTTCAAACAATTTCCATGTACAAGTAAGGTTATAAATATAGGAGGAGAGCAACTCAATTATTTGTAATTCGCGGATGCTATTGTGCTTATATTTAACAACAAAGAAGAATTGGAAGAAATGCTAAACGGACTTAACAACAAGTCCAGAGAGATTGGTCTTAAGATATCACCAAAACCATGTTCATGACAAATGACGACGGTGATAAAGAAGCAGTACTGAACATTGAAAACGCAAAAATCACAAGAACGGATTTCATACGTATATCTTGGACAAAAACTAGTAATATCCAAAGGAAGTTGAAAGTGGATTTATCAAGACTATCATTGGCTTAGTCGGCGTTTGGCAGATTGCAGAACATCTTCCTCTCCAATATCCCAAATATACTATAAGCAAACACATTTGATCAATGAAGGTTGCCGGTACTGACATACGGAATGGAAACATGGGCTTTGACTCAAGAAATTATAAATCGCCTACAAGTAGTTCAACGAGGGCTGGAAAGGAGGATGTTGGGAATATCATTGAGGGATAGGCTGACTAATGAAGAAATTCGAGAAAGGTCCAAGATAGTTGATGTAGCTGAGAGGGAAAGCAGGTTGAAGTGGAGCTGGGCGGGTCTTATCGCAAGACTCTCTGATAATCAATGGACCCATAAAGTAATCAACTGGAGGCCCTGGAATAAGAAAAGAAGTAGAGGACGCCCAGAAACTTGATGGTCTGACGACATCAAAAAACCAGTGGGATACAAGGTGCAAAACCGAAGAAGATGAACGTACTTAGGGGAGGCTTATGTCCGATGATGGACTGCATAGTTGATGATGATGATCATATTAAGTAGTAAAAGTATACAAAATATATTAATATAAATGTGAAAAACTATAAAGCCACTTGGATTTGCACCATTGTTATAAAACTGGATGAAAAAACTTGAGCTATTCAAATATCTAACCCAAATATTAAAGAAAGTAACCGGTCAAGTGCAAGTTGAACTTGCACAATTAGTCTTCCGTACGTTAATTGCTTTTGAAATAAAAAATTTTGTTACGGAGGTATAAAATGATCAGTGACTTTACAAAACACACCACAAATGAGTTTTCAACAAAGTTTGCTTCCAATCTTGACTGAAAACTGATGTCCTTGAATTTTTTTTTTTATATACCAGATAAATTATTAAAGGTAATGCACTCATGATAATTTTTGTTCAATCTACACCCCGTGGAGAATATTCCAGAATTTTTTCAAAATTTTTTGATCACTACTTTTCGAGATAAGGGGGGACAGCGATTTTTCGAGATTTTTTAAAAATAATACAAAGAAAAGTGTGCGCAAGTATTACATTTATATATATATTTTTTACTCGTGTCTTCACAAGCTTTCATTTGACAACATACTCGATGAACTAGTAAAAAAAAAAATTTTCACTTCTGATTTCACCCCCCAAAACTAATCCCTTAAGTCAAAATTTAACTTTCAAGACTACATGGCTCTGATGAGGTCATCAATTCCTATATTATTCCCAAATTTTAACTTTCTATGACGAATAGTTTCGGCGAAAATCGGGTGTGATAGACAGACGGACAGATAGACAGACACCGAAGTCATCCTATAAGTGTTCTGTACGGAACACTAAACATACATGTCACTCTTATAATTGAAAGTTAATGCTGTAGGGAACATTTCAATATTTTTTTAGGTTTTACTTTTTAGTTCAATCAGAAATTATATTAAAATTTGCCATATAACCCTAACAATTCTTTGAAAAGTTAAACAGATGCTTTTTTCCTTATTTAAAAAAATTTTGTATGTCTATATTTATGTCTAGTAGTTAGGTTTTGAAGTATTCGCTAAGAAATTTTAATCTCAAGTTACAGCTAAGTTGCATAAGAATTTTATATATATATTTGAATTTTGTGTTTTTTTTAGATCACAGAAAAAAGGTCTAGTTTGCTTTTAAGCCTATAATTTACGTCATCAAATCTTGCACATTATTTTAAAGATTACTTTACTAATCGCATAAGTGACAGCAAAATGGTGTAATAAGATGTAATAAGTGAATTATATAAAATATTAGAACTATAAAATATAAAGAGAAGTTATATGGAAAACTTTAAGATAAACATACATATACATATATTCTTGAAATCAAGAAAAAAGTATTCTTGCTGATCATTTAAAAATACCTTAGGATTTATTCCGCAAATTTTAATATTAGTGCTACTCCTAATTAAAGTAAGAACAAAATTTAAAATCGAAATATATAGAAATTCTCTTACAGTATAAGCTGTTCGCCTCTTGCTAAAAACATACTGAATGAAATAAATTTTAAGAACCAGTTTTTATTAAATTTGATGTTCAGTGATTTTTTGGGTTAAATATTTGAGTAGCTCCAAAAAAATTGCAATAATCTTTAATTCTTTTCTAAAGCTTAGTAGTAAAGAAGTAAATTCAAGTGATTCTCTTGTGTATGATAGCCTGTACAAATTTTATGATTAATGGTAAAGGCTACCGATTCTAGTTTCAATGTTGAATTAATTTAAAGACTTTTACTTACCATACATACTGCAGACTCATCAAATGGATTTGCCTTATTATGTTCTGGATAGTGAGCCAAAACCTTACATTTATAAGAACGCTCAAGTGGAGAAATATGTAAATTATCTGTAAATCAAAATAAAACAATTATTTAGCCCCACATTTTAGAATAAGTATAAAAAAGTATGGTCATGAGATTTATGGACTTAAATTCTGAGTACTAGGAGTAACTTTCGACTATAAACATAAGGTGTTACACACTAATGGCAAACACTTAGTAGTTTGTTACTTGTTTGAAATAAAAAGTTTCTTGACACATTAAATCCAATTCAAGAATAACCTGTTTTTATATTCAAGATGTATTTTTATAGAAAGGCTTGATTAATATAGTACCATTCTTCCAGTTAGCTGGATAGGTTCAATTTAGGATAGCCAATGAAAATTTCATTGAAAAGCACAAGAATTACTGCATAAGAATTTACTATTTACTGTATTAAGTTTATGTAAAGCCTAATTAGTTACAAAATCTCATAAATTTATTTATGAGCTTTAGAGTGTGTTTACAATTAAAATACTTTCTTCTTTTTTTTCACTTAAGAAATGGACTTCTTCAGATCTTAATCTGGTAAAATTTCGTTACGCGGGCTTTTCAGAAAAAGTTTTTTTTTTAGAATAGGCTTTAAAACGGTCTAATTTAGAAAGACTTATGAAAAAAATATCAGGGGAGGGCCGTTTTTGTACGTTTTTTTTTGCATATAAACACTGATACGTAAGCGTATGAAAGTCTACTATGCTATTGACAACCACTGATTGAAACTGCTTGGGAGAACTCAGTTCATTTATGCGCATGCGCCGAGATGATTATGCTATATTTATAGTCATAGTAAAATTCCAACCAATAAGGAACTTTGCTGTGAAATTTTTTTTGCGGAAAACGACTTGAAAAAAACAGATCACAAGGTTATTTCATGTATTTTGTAACTGCTAATTAATTCAGGTTAACAAAAATCGGTTACCTCCCGATTTTTTCTCATAAATTTTCCAATTTAGGCCATCTTAAGTCTATTTAAAAAAAAAAAAATCTGCCATTTTCTGAAAAGCTTGAGTACCAAAATTTTACCAAAAAAAATTACAATAAACAATTTTGTGATAAGATTAGATTATAAGTAAGTATAGTAAAAGTTTGGTATGTGGGCTTTTCAGAAAAAGGAAGGTTTCTTTTTTAGAATAGGCTTAAAATGTCCTAATTTTGAAAGATTTATGAGATGAAATCAGGGAGAGGCTGTTTTTGTTAACCTGAACTAACCGGAACTAATCTGAACTAATTAATCAGTAGGTAGAAAATACAATAAATAATGAAAAAAAAAAGTCCTACCTTAATGTGAAAAAATGATGTACATGCTATATTAATGACTGGAGACCAAGTTAGTTGAGGTTAGTTAACAAAAATGGCCTCCCCCGATTTTTTCTCATAAATCTTTCAAATTGGATCATTTTAGGCCTATTCCAAAAAAAAAAACGTCCTTTTTTTGAAAAGCTCACATACCGAATTTTTACCCTTAATTTTTATACCAATACCAATTTTCAAGCTCAAAATGTAGTTGAGGAGCTTAAAAATTAAATGCAAAGTATAAAGTGAAGACAATATGTTTTTATTTCTCAAAGGTACTGTGAATGTGCATAATTAAAAATAAATAAGGGATTAATACTTCACTACAGATGTAGTGAAGTTTTGGTGAGCATGATATACTCATATTGCAGGTGTTCTGCAGAATTTTTGAAGCACTTGCATGATTTTTTAAACTCATGCAAGGCCTAGTCAATACCTTAAGAAGTTATCGTACTTGTAAGACATTTGCAGTATTTGCAATAGATATACAAATTTTATAGTAATGTGCTCCAAAAATTTTAAGTTATTTTTGGGACAAATAACTTTGGATTAATAGAATTTTCGGGATTACATAAAGTATACCAGAAATAATTGACATTTTACAAATCCAAATTATAAGGAAAAATATATATAAAGCTTAACTGTTCTAATTGCGCAAATTTTAATCTCCTCTACTAGGAATTACCTTAATACAAAATTTACATTACAAAATAAGCGGGAAACTTATTAAAACTAATCAAAATAAACTGCCAGATGTTTTAAAACAATTTAATGGTTTATATAAATTGTTGCTAATTTATTTGTTTAACAATACTTATAACTTGGATAATTGTTTCCCACAAAACTTCCCAACATATAATTATTTACCTGAATATTTATCTTGTTCCAAACCTGAATTGTAGTCTAGCCCGCAAATCATGAAATAATCTGCAAATTTTGCCATTTTTGATCAGTTAATGATTGCTGCTTTAATCTCTGGTTAATTTGAAAACATTCACTAAAACCTTTAAGAGTAATAAAGTAATGTTTGCATATGTAACATTTGTCCTTGTCTGTAATAATTCTTACTATAAAAATTTAACTGGTAATTCATATTTACGCTCTAATTTTCTTTATTTTTATTCACCATATTTCTTCCTTTCGATTTCATTTAGTGACAGTGGCATTTTATGAATTTTGACATTTGATTCCTCTTTTTAAAATTTAGGGCTGCTATCTATAGAACTGCAGCCACCAGCTCTTTCTGATTAAGAATGTACTAGTAGTTCAAATTTACTGATCAAAAACATCCAATGTTAAATAGCCGTGAAATTTGATGCTTTGTGGCATTGCGCAGATAGTTTTTTGAATTTAACTATCATTGAAAATAAAATGTGTAAGCTCTTTTGTAAAAAAATCTATTATATATTATTTTATAATTATTTTTAATCAGACTTTGACGTTCTAACGTCATTGGGCATTTAGTAGAGATGGGCGCAGCCGTTCCTTTTAAGGAACCATTCTTTTTGGGACAGTTCTGTTTATTGAACTACTTCAAATGAACTATAGTACGTTTATATTTTTTAATGTTACATTATAGGTACCTAGTCAGGTACAAGAGTATAAGGCTATAAATAAAGCCTCTGACTGGAGGTTAAACCGTAGACCTATAGGATGGACTGAGCGTTAACTTCATAAAATTGACCACTGTCTAGAAAGAGACAAAGCGAGTGTACGGCCAATACCTGTCTCTTTTCTGTAAGCCTGTAATAACCAAGATGCAGTACCATAAGACGGAATTCAAGGCGAGAAAAGCCTCCATCCGATTTTTGTTCAAATAACACATGGGCTGAAAAGTCCCGGGCCTAACACATAGATGGCGCTAGTTTTATTGCAGTCACCTTTTTTTCAGTTAATACTAACCTTCAAAAGACAGCTGTTAAAATTTCATGATATTCTATTCATTAGTTTGTGAGTTATTGTGCTAAGAGTGACGCTACTTTTGTTATTTTCAAAACAATGGATCAAAAACAATTTCGTGTTTTAATTTTACACTGCTTCTTGATGGGAAAAAAAAATACCGTTCAAGCGAAGCAATGGCCTGAAAAGTGTTATGGGGACTCCGCTCCATCAGAAACAACAATAACACGTTGGTTTGCTGACTTCAAACGTGGTCGTAGAGACACCGATGATGCAGAACGCAGTGGACGTCCAAATGAGGCGGTAACACCAGAAAACATCAAAAAAATCCATAAAATCGTTTTGAATGATCGAAAAGTGAAGTTGCGTGAGTTAGCTGACATCGTAAAGATATCAAAAGAACGTGTTGGCTTTATATTGCATGAGCATTTGACTATGAGAAAGCTCTGTTCAAAGTGGGTGCCGCGTTTGCTCACTGTTTATCAAAAACAAGAACGTGTTGATGATTCTGAGCAGTGTTTGGCCATTGTTAGAGCGGCGCTGGAATGATTGCGTTGCTCTTGATGGAGATTACGTTGATGAATAAAGCTAATTTTGAACCAAAAAAACCGTGTTTTCTTTGTTAGGCCCGGGACTTTTCAGCCCATGTGTTAGAACACTTAGAAATATTATTTTCCAGAGCCTCGTAGCTTCACGGCATTCTAGAAAGAGACAGCTTCTGGCCACACATGTGCTTTGTCTCTCTCACACTTTTGCGTCCATATTTACTTTACAGCCTGATACGGAATGCCCAGTCCATCCTCCATGTCTATGGGTTCAACTGTTTCTTAATTCTCATTTTCTTACCTGTTAACGTTTCGAAAGAGGGAAAATCAATTATTGTTATTTATTATGAGACTTCAAAAATATAGAAAATGTTTAAAAAAAATTGTAGTCGGTGTAAAAACTAAAAACTGTGAAAAAAACAAATATTTAATTCAAATAAGACTAAGAAACCATTACAATATAATTAAAACTCTTATACTATTATATTGTACACAATATATTGTACTATACATTACATTTATACAAATTAAAAGTTACATTTATTAATTATTTACACATTGGATTGTTCAAAAAGTATTTTCGATATATTATTGGTCAATCTATTACTTTTTTCTGTCATTACTTGACCAGCTTTTGAAAATATTCGTTTACATTGTATCGAACTAGCAGGAATACCCAATTCTGTTATTGTAATGTTGTATAAATGGTATATTAATTTACGTTGATCACACTACTGCAGAGGGTCGGAAGGCCGTGGTAAAAGAGATAAATATTTATTCGTTTCCATTATACCTGCGTCTTTAGAATTTTGTTTAGCTTAGCAAATTTCGGTCAAATCTTTGACGAGCTGGAAAGAGGGGCAACTTGGGGTTGGGCAAAGGATGAGGATTCGTTTTGTTGGGACTGAATTTTTGAGATTGAAGCCCTATGAACGGTATCAAATTTGTTTAAGTTTTTAAAGGCAGATTTTTTAAATCGTGGATCCAATAATGATGGCTCTGGGAGAAAGTTATGCTCCTTTAATATTATTCTGTCACGTATTTCTTTTAACAGCTGCCCGCACACTTCTTGCATTTCGGATGATAAACTAAGGATCTTAGCCAGCCTCTTCACAAAATCATACAAGTTTCTGGACAAAACCACGGGTTTGGAAATATTTTCTGCACTCAGTCCTTCAGTAGCTTCATTAATACTCCATTCATTTGTTGTAAGTGTGGCTTCTTTAAATTGCAGAAGCGCGAGAGTAGCTAAAACTGGGTCCTTGTTCATATGTATTCGTCTTAACATATCATGTTGTTAGCACATTTGGAATTAGTTTCAGTTCTGACAATTTCATATCAGTTTGAATTTATTTGAGATTAGTTAGAGCATGTGAGCTCTTTTTGAAATGCTGAACAACAATTTTGCATTTTTCTATTCTGTATTTAAAAGGTCTAAGTCCAGATTTGACAATTAAACTTAACGTATGTGCATAACATGGAATATGCTTTGAAACCTGGTTTGCTGCTGCAACTATATTCGTGGCAATGTCGGTCACAATCATCGTTAATTTGGACCCATAGACATAGAGAATGGACTGACCCTCACAAAATTGACCACTCTCTAGAAAGAGACAAAGATACTATGCGGTCAATACCTGTCTTTTTTCTGTAGGCCTGTAATAATTAAGGTGTAATATCCCGAGACGGAAGTCAAGGCGAGAAAGAGACAGTTATTGGCCGCACATTCGCTTTGTCTCTCTCACACTTTTGGGTCCGCATTTACTTCACAGCCGGATACGGAACTCTCAGTCCATCTTCTATGTCTATGGAACTAATGCTCCATTCTTCACATTGGATTCTTAGCATTGTTGTCAAATTAACGGTCGTGTGCCTTTCTGAAAATTCAATGCAACCTAATAAATTACTGCACAGGACGGAATCTCAATTAATATAATGTGCAGTTATGGCAACAAAACTTTGATTATTTACAGATATTCACCCAACTGTTGTCTGTGCAACAGCAATAGATTATCCAATTTTGCCTTTACTTCACCTACCAAATCCGAATACAGTTGCGGCAACAAACTTTTTGACAGCATTTTTTGGTTGGGGAGCTCATAGCTCGAGCAAAGAGAGATACATTTTTAAATGAGAGGTCTTTAACCAAACTAAAAGGGTGGTATTATTTGCATATCATGCAAAGCAGTTGAATATCAATCGCCTTATTTTCTTGAACGAGTAGAGGCTTTATTACGTTTACGAATCTGCTTAATGACGCGATACTTTTTTATTTTTTCGAGTCCGAATCACAGATTTTCACCCCAGTATCGGGCTACGTAAAGTGCGTTGTTATTAACCAGCCATAAATCATCAAGGGTACAGGTATTGGCGCAGTTACAACATGAAAAAAGGTGTGCCATATCCTGCCGCTCCCCACCCACACACGAGGCCAGTTGGTGGTTCTTCTGGAACTGGGTACTCTTTTGGAGGTTCGATGGCGACGTGGCCTAGAAAGTTTTTCCTAGATTTAGCCGTTTAGGGGGTTGCGGTTCATAGAGTACATGACGCTCATCAAAAATTTGTTTAAATTTTTCAATTTATTCTGCAGCCGATTTTTGATTCGTAGTATCTGGTCTTCCATTTGGGACTTGACAATTTTGAAATTTCACTGTGAACGCATCCTTAAGCCAATCACCGAACTGTCAACGTCAAAACATTCAGTAAAGTCAACATTTTTCATCATGGTGAAGTACACGAACGAACAACGTTTACAAATAATTAAAATTTACTACCAAAATTTGGAGTCGGTGACTGCAACTTTAAGAGCGTTAACGTCAATTTTTGGTCGTAATCCTCGTCCCAGTAGACAAGCAATTCATAGTCTAGTGAAAAAAATTTGAGTTAACATATTCGCTGCTGGATGTTCCCGTGCCAGTGAGACAACGGGTTGGTCGAAGTGGCCAGAATATTGCTGCCGTTCAAGCGTCCATGTCAAACGAACCAAAACAGTCGATTTTACGGCGTTCTCAAGAATTGGGCATCGCTCAGACCACACTATGGCGCATTTTGCGAAAGGATCTTGGCCTGCACCCTTATAAGTTAAAGTTAACTCAAGAACTAAAGCCACTCGATCATATGAAGCGACGTACGTTCTCGAATTGGGCTATAGAAATGTTTGAAGAAGATGACCAATTTCATCGCAAAATCATCTGTAGTGATGAAGCGCATTTTTGGATGGACGGCTTCGTCAACAAATAGAATATGCGTTATTGGTCAGGTGAAAACCTTCATGTGCTTGAAGAAACATCACTTCATCTACAAAAAATTACTGTTTGGTGCGGTTTTCATGCCGGTGGTGTCATTGGGCCGTTCTTTTTCGTTGATGAAAATAACCGTCACGTTACAGTCAATGGAGATCGCTACAGAGGCATGTTGCAACGTTATTTCTTTGATCAATCGCATGGGCTAGACATTAATGATATGTGGTTTCAACAAGACGGCGCCACAAGCCACACAGCGGGTGTAACAATCGACTTACTGTAATCTAAATTAGGTGAACGAGTTATATCGAGAAATGGTCCCGTCGAATGGCCGCCTAGATTGTGTGATTTAACACCACTAGACTTCTTTTTATGGGGCTACGTTAAATCATTAGTCTATGCTAACAAGCCTGCGTCGTTAGAGGAGCTCAGAGCCAATATTGAAAGAGAGATAGCGGCGTTTCCGTCGAAATGTGTGGCCGAGTCATCGAAAATTGGGTTCAACGAATCGACCGCTGTAAACGTGCCCGTGGTGGACATATGAATGAAGTCGAATTCCATACATAAATGTTTTGATTGTACTTCAAGCCAATAGTAAAATTTTCGAAATGTCTCAAATGGGTTGCGTTTTATTTCAAAAAAAAGTTGTCAAGTCCTTAATGGAAGACCCTTTAGTTGCAAAGCCTGCTGCTTTGTACAATTTGAGGAGTGGTGTAGATCTCAGCAGCCTGTAGTTATCCTACAGGTTTCGTGGAGGGCAATGTCGACCTGCTTTGGGCCTGCGCCATGGTTCTCAGTAACTGTGGGCAACCGCTCCACCTACTGCCGACAAATTCTCAAGGATATTGTTTCTGGTAGCCACTTTTTGTCTGGTTTTCTGACGTTAGCGTATAGGAAGTGTTTGGCATCATTAGTAATCGGTTGGTCAATGGTATATATAGTATATTAAATAGTAATGGCGCCAAAGCACTTCCTTGGGGCAGGCGATTTTTCTGACTCCTCTATCTATTGTTTTTTGCCATGGAGTGTGACGTAAATCCTCTACTTTGTCGAATGGAACCAGAGATGGAAGTCCCTCAAAATGTTATAGATTTTGTAGAGTAGATTTCTGTGACTGGCCGTGTCGTAGGCAGTAGTAAGGTCGATCAGTGCGACTCCTATGACAAGCTTCTTCTTAAAACCCTTCTCTATATGTTCAGTCAGGTTGAGGATTTGACTCCTGCATGATTTACCTGATCTGAATCCTTCCTGTTGTGGGGTCAACCGTTAGTGTGCCCCTTGATGCGCTGCGGTACCATCCTCTCGTAGAGTTTAAAGATGTGACACAGCAAGGAGATTGGTCGGTAACTGCTGTGCTCTTCTGGTTTTTACCAGATTTCAGTAGGGCAATAACTTTTGATTTCTGCCACATTTTAGGTATTTTACAGGGTGATCGGCAGTTGTTTAAAAGGTTTAAGAGCCAGCTCTTGGTATTTAGTCCGAAATGTTTTATTTGTTTATTGAATAGGTCGTCAACGCCGGGCGTTTTACCATATTTTAGGCTGTTTATTCCGCCGTTTAATTTCTTCATCGTGAAAGGTGTTCCCAGCAAGTTAACTTCCTGTGTTATTGTCCCTATTCAGTTTCGAAGTTTGGTGCCTTTCCTGGGTTTTCCCATTAGCGACCAGTTGATGTGCTACCTGACTTGTACTAACACTGCATTGTTCTTGGGGTTGTCGAGGATCCCTGCTAGGTTTTTTTATGGTAATTCATGCATGCGTTCTAATATCTCTACCCATTTGCGTTGGTTCTTTTCGCTCATCCTCTGTAGTAGGATGGATCCACTCTCAAGTGTTGCCTCGCCAAAGGAATCCTTATCGAAGAGTTCACTATACTTTATCATCAATTGTTTTAAATCGTTCGTAAACCCCGGTTGATATCGTTGTCTACAGCCCCCGAGATGTGTCGTCATGAGATCTGCTTGACTGGCTCCAGGAACTTTTTGTAGTTCTCTGGTAGTGGTTGTATGTTGTTGATCTGGAGGTCTGGTTCGGCCGCAAAATCGTACCATTTTACCTCACTAAAGTTAAACCTTCTATTGAAGGGGATTGTGGGGGTACTTATGATTTGGACAAAGCTTATTCCTATTGGTAGGTGCTGAGTTTTAGGTATTGGTTGATGAACTTCTTTCCTACATTGTTGTTCAATATGCGATCTGGCAAAGCACAGATCGGGGTTATAGCGGCGCTTCCACACATTGCTGTTGAAGGAGGGAGGAAATTTGGGATCGTGTAACAGTGTGACCTCAATTTGTTCAGCCCATTGTTTGGCGCGTTCTCCGTTTGAGGCAGTAGAATTATACTCCCAGGCGGTACTGTAACTGTTGACGTCGTCTACTATGAACTAACTTTTATGTGAATAAAAGTTTGCTGGCAGGGTAAATACTAAGGCCTATCCTGATAGTTTGTATACAGATGTTACTGAGTATTTCCCTATTTCTACTGTGAGGAATTCTATCTCGTTGGAATTAGTTGTATGGACAGAGGTAACAAGTATATCTGGCCTAGTAAAGATAGCGCTAATATGTTTTAAGTGAGGCAATTCGGCAACCAGTTGTAGGCCCGGTATGTGAGGTCTGCGGGCGTTTTCATCTCTATGGTTTTCTTGGAGAGATAACACGCTGCATTTTAAAGATCTGCAGAGCTATAATAAAATTTGTTCTATATCGCTTCTAATGCCCTCGACGTTTGCAGTAATTATCTTCAGAGTTGGCTCTGACAAGAACCTTTCTGCGTTTTGGTCACCACTACTGTATATACCGATTCGGTCTTGGACAGATTAGCCGTCTTAAATAGACATTTCCATGGGACGCCAGTGATACATATAAATAGCTTCGCTACTGGTTAAAAATTTCTCTTAGTGATATTGCTTTGCGTGGAGAGTCCTTCTGTATCCCTTACGATTGCGATGTGGATGGACTACAATGCTCATATTGCTCAGGCCTTTCCCTAACTGCAACGCCTCCATCGGGCATTGAAATACTGACGGTCAAGCTTGATGTTGACGTGGAAGCTGATAATGAAGGTGAACGGGACCGTGATGCTGAAGGAGACTGTCCCTTCGATGGCGTGATGTGATTGTTCCCTCCTTTCTTTTGGCACTGTAGAGTGTTTGTTTTTTAAGTGTCTTCTTCCAAGGGACCCTGCAGCTATACTTATAAGTGAACTGCAGTATTGGCATTCTGCCCCGTTAGCTTCTTTGTAATTGAAATAGTACCAAATACCAATAGTCTGTCTCGAAGACATTATCTGCAACAAATAAAGATAATATGGAAGGTATAGGAAAAATCGAATTTAAAATTTAGGTAAAAATTAGGTAATTTAAAATCTGGTAAAACTACACATCACTAGTTTGCGACTATTATGTATTATGTAATATCAATATTTCTATTTCCTACATTTCTAGTATACAATCTAGGATTAAAAAAAAAATGAAAACTCACTGTAGAACAAGAATCTGTAACTGTTTTTTTCTCCCTATAAAAAAGTAATTATATTAAAAAAAAGTAACTTAATTAAATATTAATAAACCCACCAATAAATAATGTTTGGCTTGCTACAATTTCGTCTTCGTGATCGTGAGTCGAAGAACGATATACGATATGAATGAACTCCACAGGTCAGTCCTACTGTGAGGTGAACGATTTCCAAACAGGAACTGAAGTGAACTAATTTTAAAATGAACTGAACTTTGAAACTAAATTGGAGAACTGGACTTGTGAACCGATCTCAAGGAATTAATGAACTAGTGAACTGGAGAACTATACTGCAACCGGATCTGCGTCCTCGTTCCTGTCCAATGAGTGGGGGTACTCGAGGGTAGGGGTCGAAGAGTATCGCCTATCGTGCAAGGCATGGGTGGAGACTGGAGTGAGATTTGGGAAAGAAAATAGAAAAAGAACTAAAGAACTGTAGTTCACTTAAACGAAGACAGGTCAGTACAGTTCCTTTTCCTGAATAGTTCATTCGAGCTAGTTCTTTCATGAACTACACATTCCTAGAATTTAGCCTATCTAAAATCTCTGAAAACGTTATGTTGATACATATGGCAATTTGATTTTATCAGTCAAATAAAATTATTAGTTCATTAAAAAACACCAAAGCCAACTAGAATTTGGTACCCTCTACATATGAGCACACCATTAAATAACATTTTTCAGTCCGTTTACAAAAATATATTACTTGATATTTATTTCCATTCGTTACCGATATACAGGGCATTTAAATGATTGCGCGTATAGGCATGTAGTATCCTATGTCTCCTGTGTCCCAATGCCACACAGTTGGTAATCAAGTGTTCCATAGACTCCTCTTCTTCACCGCAGAATCTGCAAGTGTACGTGGTTGATAGGCCTATTCTGTATAGGTGCTTATTGCAGGTATGGTGGTCTGTGAGTGCCCCCGCCAGTAATCTTAGGCTTTTCCTATCCATTTTTAGGGCGAGATCCGCCCTCCTTGCATCAAAGCTCAGAAACTTTTTAGAATGTTCCAGACCGTTAGTGTCGTTCCAATGTTTCTCTACTATGGATTTTGTCCATTTCGTCGTCTCCTCTTTAAGGAGACCCCTGCTGAATCCAAAGGATGGAGAGGGTCCAATGAAGGTCTCCTCAGCCCCTTTTTTTTGCATAGACGTCTGCCATCTCATTTCCTCTATGTCCCTCATATCCTGGAACCCCGATCAGAGTGATCTGATTTTGAATTGCCAAGTCATTAAGCATGTTATGACATTCCAGTACTAGCCTGGACGTGAATGTACAGCTATTCAGGGCCTTTAAGACTGATTGGCTGTCCGAGAGTATTTTAATACTTACTCCCATGTATCCCCTTTCGGATAGGATCCCTACAGCTTCCAATATTGGGTATACTTTCGCCTGGAATATTGTGGTGTCCTTGCTCAATGTTATTGCTCTGTATGCTCTAGGCCCCACTATTCCTGCTCCCACCCCTTGGAGCGTTTTGGATCCGTCCGTGTACCACTTTTGTGAGCCATCCTGTAACCACCTTGGGTTTGCGCACCACTCTACCCTTGTCGGGAAGTAGACCCTATACTTCCTAACGAAGCACTGCATAGGATCAATGGTGTCGCTGGCCGTTGACATAAAAAGTATGTCTCCGATCCTCTCCAGGATTGTGAGATAACCAATAAGGTTGCCCACCTTAAATTTTTCCCTTCTGTGAATGGAGATGCCTCCTCTTGAACAGCCACGTTAAGCGGTGTAAGGTTCAGAAGAGCTTCCAAGCCCGCCGGTGGAGTGGATTTCATAGCTGCTCTAACGCATAGGCATGCAAGTCTTTGCACCCTACATAGCCGCCGTATTGCTGTTTTTTGTTTGGTCTTGCTCCACCATACCAGAGATTCATATAGAATTTTTGGTTTGACCAGTTGGGTGTATATCCAGTAGGTCATTTTAGGGCTAAGGCCCCAGGACATACCGAGTAGTTGTTTGGCAGTCCAAAGGTGTTTAGTAGCCTTTTTCAACACCGATTCGAGGTGTGGCTCCCAAGTGAGTTTCCTATCCAGTAAGATACCCAGATATTTTACCTCTTCCTCGGGAACGACCTCAATACCGTTTATTTTTAGGATGGGGATCTCTTTTTAGTAAAAGGTACGATGGTTGTCTTCGTTGGGTTAATCGACAGCCCCTCCATCCTGCACCATTCCCATGTTGTGTACAGAGCATCCTGCATCAGTTCACCAACCGTCCCAGGATGATTGCCTCTGATTATCATTAAGATATCGTTCGCGTAGCCGATGGTTTTGTATCCCTTCCGGTTAAGGATCCTAATCAGGTCGTCAACTAGAACAGACCATAGAAGGGGGGATAGTACCCCACCCCGAGGGCATACCTTAACCTCAGTGACACTAAGGTCTGTCAAATGATTGTACGGAATTTTAACCAGTAAGAGGCTTATTCGATTTACTATCTTCGTATTTGGCACCACAAAAGTTTGTTTACTAGCAAACTTAGTTTTTTGTGAGGAAGCCAAATATGATAGCAACAAATTTGTTATATTTTAAATCATATGGGGAGGATGCCATTTTAAAAAATCTAGTTGATTTTGTTATCTGTCAAATTTGACAAGTGACAAATTTTGTATTATCCCCTTTGGCTTTTTCACAAGCAACTAAGTTCATTGGTAAAAGAACTTTCTTAATACCTTATATAAGAAAATAGTAAATTGGGTAAGCCACTTAAAAGTTCAATAACATGAAAGCCCTGTATATCGGTAACGACTAAAAATAAATAACAAGAGTTATATATTTTTGTAAACAGATTGAAAACTGCTATTTAATGGTGTGCTACTATGGAGACCATTTAAAAAAGTCTTAGCTGGCTTTGTAATCTATCAAATTTGACAAGTAACTAATTTTTTGGGCTACCTTATAAAAAACTAAGTTTAATATTCGAAGAATTTTACTGATATGTAGAATAGGAAAATATTGAGTTAGGCGAGACACTTAAAAAAATGTCCCTGTACATGACCGTACCATTATAGCTGCTTTGTATTAATATCGGTAATCAGAGAATCATCTACTTCCATTTATTGACCGTTTAAACATATTCATTTCCACCGACTCCAGTTTTCTTTGATTTTTTTTGTAGATCCATGTATCTTCACCATAAATTAGACTACTTTTAATAAGTATTTCACAGATATTATATTTTTGTCCAATGTTCCAACAATGATTTTGAGTGTGCTACTTAGAAGGTTTTTACCATCTGTGCTGATATAATGCGCGGGTACTTTCGTGGATTATGTTATTTCCGTTTCTTCAGATTCCTGTATTAATGCGTCTCTGTTTTTTTTATTTAGAAACGAACATACACTTTTTGCCATGACCATGTAATGTTCAAAGTTGCATCTTACGCCTCTATAGGCGCTTATATCTTATATACATATATGTATGGGCGATATTGCAAAAAGGGGATTATATTATAATTCTAATTCAAGAATATGTTATAGACAGTATTTTATGAAACCAGAAGCCATTTAAAGCCAAAATTTAAACATTTTCTCTAAGTACAAATTTCATAGTTTGTAAAAAATTTATTTTAAAGCGGGAATACGTAAAATATAGTATCACTAATACTTTTTAATGACTCTTTTATTGCTCGTTCTATTCCTATTTTCTCGAGTTTTTTGTCTATCGCAATTTACCAGTAGACTTGACCGATATAAAATAGAATTTGTTCTGAATTAAAATTTTATACTTTAGTTAGATAGAAAAGACAAATAACAAATTAAATGACCTCGTAATATTCATACATTTGAAAAATCCGCAAAACAAGAAGCTTTTTACTATAGGTGACGCTACTAGTTTCCGGTTATTAAAATATTAAAATCTAAAAAATAAATTTAAAATGTTTATCAATACAATAGACCAATTTACAAAAATTATTTTATACTTTATTAATTTCATTAAATTTATATATGCGGCAGGCGTAATACATTATAAAAAGCTGACCCTCAAGATTTTTAAAAAAGCAGCCAAATAACGAATCGAACACAATTAAACTGGTATTAATGTAATTTCTGCAGTTAGTTTTGAAGCTGCTAAGCTTTGATTCGGTTGAAATTTTAATTTTATTGTTTTGAACCATTATTTGAAAAATAGGGTTCTTTCTACATGCAGGAATCGTTTTTGTGAGGGGTTACAAACTATTAAATATACTAAACATGGGAATATGGCGAAAAATTCTGTGAGTCGGAATAATGGAACAATGTGAATCACTTTTTCCGCACACATGCCACTCTTGGAGCGCTTTAGGGTCTTCCCTGTAGCACGTGTGCTAGACCCATAAAAAAATAGAAGTTCACCCTAATCTCTTGTCTATGTTCAGTAGTTCTTTTATATTTTCAACTCCTTTGCAGCATGAGAAATGTGAGGATTGTGTCGATTATCAGCATTTCTTTTAGCATGTGTAATCATTAAATCAAACTTACACAATCCTATATAGAATAAATTTCTTTAGTCAATTAGTATTCATATGGCTTCTAATTACAAGTTAGTTCAGGTTTTCTGCTCGAATAATCAGCTTCTATAGTGTACCGCAAAATAAGAAATCCTCTAAGAGTACAAGTCGCCATGAATGGTTATTCTAGGTTTCGTAAATACCATTTAATCAAGTAGTTTCAGTTGTATATAAACTCGTCTCTATACGGGGTGGATCAAAAATAATAATTCTTATCAAATATTCACCAATCATAAATTTTTAAACAACTTCTCCTTTATCTCATGCAGGCTGGTTTTTATATTTTTTTCGATAGTTACTTAGTAAATTTATTGCACAAATTGGATTGAAAATCGAATGATAGATTTTGAACGTGTTCCCAGGGCTTCTCTTGCTTTTGTAATACACAATAAAAAGATATCTGTCATTTAGCTGATGAGATCCAGTGTACCGGATTGCACCCTAGATTGGTGCTTTGGTAATTAACGTGCTCAGGGAAGGTCTATTATTTTTAGTGCAGTATAAAAGATCATCGACAATTTTCGTCCGCGAAAACATTAAGATCTTTTATATTAGTTTGGCGACTTTTTTTTTTTTTTAGAATATTTATTTTATTGATTGTAACACCTCAAGTATGGCTGCCTTTATTTATGTAGAACAAGGAATTTATGTGACTTTATATTTTACAGAAGCCACTGTATCGAGAAACGCTAGAAATTTTTGGACAATTTTTCAGTTAAAGTAAATTAAATTTAGACCTCTTTTAAGAATATTCAGTTAACTTTAACTTCAACTACGGTAATACCAATCAGCGTTCTTATTTATTTTTACATTGCTAATACTTATAGCATGGAGTTACGTTTTAATTTCTTTAATAAACCTGTTTTTCCATTTTCATTAATTCTGTATAAATAACCTCAAGGAAAGATGTTCCTGTATGCGTTTTACAGTCTGTACTATGCTGAAGTGGTGCTGAACCAGACTGGTTTCTTTCCTTTGCCCCATCAAAAATTCCTTATTTGTAGTACTGTCTACAATAGATGAAAGCAAGGTAATGCTGCTGTCAACCAACGTTCTTCATTTGTGACTGCCTAGTATAGAGTATAGATCGCCGTTTGGTATAGAATGTAGATCGCCGTTTGGTACAGAATGTAGATCGCCATCCTTCTCCAATTGTCAGATATTAAGAAAATGGCTGCAGCCATGATGGCTGTAATCTTCAACATGCGGCATTTCTCGATTTTTTGCTAAAATGGATAACATGAACATAGTGTAACCACAATATTCAGCTTGGATAGGTTTGTCATATTAAATTTACAATAGTTATGATAATACTAACCATAACCAGATTCAGACCCCACAATAAAAATATTTTTTGTGAATTCGTTCGAAAAGTTATCATTTTTCCATCAATTCTTTAAACCGAAAATTGTCTTTCCCGCACTAGTGCGGAAAGTAAGCGTTTCCCTGCTACCAGCATGTCATAATATTAGAGAAACTAAAGATAATGTACGAACTAAAATAGTAATCATAGCTTAGCTTTACCAAAAATAAGTATTTTATATAAATCGTGCAAATTTTTACGGATAAATAATTGTTTGTTTATTATCATTTTTATAAATTATGTATAAAATTTTTTCTACGGGTCACGTTTGAAAAGTCGTAATTATGATGACTATTAGTAAGACTCGCATCCATGCTTATGGCCTCCGGATATTTAACGCAATGGTTGCGCGTTTAATTGGTTCTAATAACGCGTATTTTTTTTTAGTGTTCCGTACGGAACACTTATAAGATCACTTCGTTGTCTGTCCGTCCGTTCGTCTCCCTGTCCTGATTTTCTCCGAAAATATTTCAAATAGAAAGTTGAAATTTGGTTCTAATATAGGAATTGATGGCCACATCAGAGCTGTGTAGTTTTGAAAGTTAAATTTTGGGGGGTGAAACTGGAAAAAATTTTACATCTAGTGGGGCGTCAAATGAAAGCTTGTAAAAACAACACAAAAATATATATAATGTAATACATGCGCACACTTTTCTTTGTATTATTTTTAGAAAATCGCGAAAAATCGCTGTACCTCCCCTTATCTCGAAAAGTACTGATCAAAAAATTTCAAAAAATTCTGGAATATTCTCCACAGGGTGTAGATTGAACGAAAATTATTAGGAGTGCATTACCTTTAATAATTTATCTGGTATATAAAAAAACTAAAATTTGAAGGTCATCAGTTTTCAGTAAAGATCGGAAAAAAACTTTGTTGAAAACTCATTTGCGGTGTGTTTTGTGAAATTATTGATCATTTTATACCTCCGTAACAAAAATTTTTATTTTAAAAGCAATAGACGTACGGAACACTAATTGCCCAAGTTCAATTTGCACTTGACCGGTTATTTTAATATTGCGCGGGTACACACTGTTACTATGCGCGATTATTTACCTATAAAACATTGATGGTACGAGGCTATTTTTTAAAATTAGGTACGCATAAAAACTAGTACGAGGCTGGTTTGAAAAGTCCGTGCAAAGTCCGAGAGATGGCACCACCGGCGCGTATCGAGGTCATGTTTAGTTAGTAGCATCTCTTGAATGAACGCACACCAAGTTTCAGCCATATTGGTATATTTCTTTGTGTTTGGCATTCGTGTGAATCAAGGAAGTCGAGTGATTTTCAAGAAATGGACGAAAAAGAATTTCGTGTGGTGATTAAACATTACTTTATGAAAGGCAAAACGCCTCAGGAGACTAAAGAGAAGCTTGATAAACATTATGGTGACTCTGCACCTTCGATTAGAACAGTTTATAAGTGGTTTCAAAATTTTCGGACTGGCCATATGGGCACAAGTGACGCTGAACGTTCTGGACGGCCAGAAATCATTGATCAAATCCATGATATGGTGATGGATGACAGAAGAGTTAAGGTGCGTGAGATTGCTAGTGCTGTGGGCATCTCGACTGAACGGGTACATAATATTTTGCATAAACACCACACCTCAGCAGTTGTGGTCGCAAAATTAATGGAAATAGGATTCCAACTCGTTTCACATCCCCCCTATTCTCCAGACTTGGCTCCCTCGGACTACTATTTGTTTCCCAATTTGAAGAAATGGCTGGTGGGACAAAGATTTTATTCAAACGGGGAGGTGATTGCAGACACTAATGGATATTTTGCAGACTTGGACAAATCCTATTATTCGGAAGGGATCAACAAACTAGAACATCGTTGGACGAAGTGTATAAGCCTAAAAGGAGACTATGTCGAAAAATAAAAAAGGTTTACCTCAAACACATAAGTAGTTTTTTATTTTTGCAAGGACTTTTCAAACCAGCCTCGTAGAGCTTAAAAATTTCCACATAAATAACATCTACACTCATACACTTAGACCATTGAAGAATCCGGATCAACCCAGCGAAGAGTCAAGCCATCATGTTCTCCAAGGCTCGCAACACAACGCCGGCAAGCTTCACCCTTCAAGGCACTAGACTTCGATGGTCAACAGCATCAAGTACCTGGGCTTCCACTGCGACAAGCGGCTAGTACCCACTAAAAAAGCTAACAAACTCCTTGAAAAATTATACTTTCTTCTCAAGTCCAGTAAATTGTCAACTTGTACCAAGTTGACAATTTACAAGATGATCATCCGAGGTGGATTGACTTCCTCCAGCATGGTGCTAAATGTCACGTTTCCGCAGATCTACCGTCCAGACCGTCCAAAAAAAGCCCTCCGTATCATCACTAAAACCCATGGTTCTTACGCCACACCCAGCTTCATAGAGACCTCCACAATTCGGAAAATTCATGAACAACACTCAGCTTAAATTCCTGGATAAAAGCCACAGACCATCCCAACCCCACAATCAGAAACGCTCCTAAGATCCAAAATGTATACTCTGTTCTTAATCACATCATTGTATAATAGTAATAGCCTTGGTACTAGCTAGTTAATTAATAAATGACATTGACAATACACTTAGTTCAACGTTTCTAGAGTTGCTAAAAAAACAATCTTCCCTTGAGGAAAATTTTTGGCTTATGAGGTCTTTCTTCAAATGTCTGAACAAATGGAAGTCTCAGGGCGCTAAATCAAGGTTATAGAGTAGTTGTTGTAACAGCCAAGTTTTGGTTCACCATGAATTCGGTCTTCTTGATCTGTTTTTAACCACCAATCCGGAGATTTACACGGTCAGCGTAAATCCGCCATTAGGTTCTTCCGACCATAAACTATTATCGACATCGAGTATCCTACCAATCAGTGACAGAGAGGCGCCTAAACCGCGCAAGATTTGGCATTACAAATCTGCTAAATGGGAAGATCTCATGGAATATTCTCGAACTTTCCCTTGGTTAGACATTTGTTTTCGATTCGACGACCCATTTGACTGCGCCAAGGAGGTTTCCGATGTTATTTTGGCCGATATGGAGGCTTACATCCCTTTTTCGAAGAAATGCCCTTCCAACGGCAAGCCTTGGTTTGACCGAAAATGCAAAGAAGCTGTTGCTTCTAAACATCTTGCATACCGACATTGGCGTGAAAATCCTAACACCATAAATCGTAACACCTTTGTTCGTGCTAGGAACAGATGCAACGAAATTATCGACGAAACCAAGGAGGCACACAATCAATGGATTAGAAACAAACTTCTCGCTTGTCCCAACTATTCCAGGTCCTTTTGGTCAGTCGCTAAGGCAGTTAGTCAAAATTTCACCAAATCCACCATACCACCACTCACACGGCCAGATAATTCTATTGTAACGACACCTGTTGAGAAAGCGAGCTTGTTGGCTGAACTCTTTGCTTCACATTCTACTGTCGATTTCCAAGGAAAAACATCACCTAATATTCCCATAGTGCAGTCAAGGATGCCTGATATTGTCTTCAGACAGCGTATCATAAAACGTATTTTGATGAAGCTAGACACCAAAAAGGCTTCTGGCGCTGATGGAATACCTGCCATAGTTCTCAAAAACTGTGCGAGGGAACTAACACCAGTTTTCTGTAGACTTTTCAACCTATCTTACAGAAAGGGGAATATTTTCTTCCTGCTGAAAATGTGCCACAGTTCAGCCAATACCTAAAAAAGGCAAGAAGACCTTGCCAAATAATTACCGATCAATCGCACTGTTTTCAACAATATCGAAATCATGGAAAAGGCTATCGATCAGCATCTTCTAAAATATCTTGAAGGATTCAACATTATTAGCGATCACCAATATGGCTTTCGTAAAAATAGATCAACAGAAGATCTCCTGACTTATGTAACACATGTTTGGAACAACGCAGTTGAGCACGTTGGAGAATCTCGAGTGGTTGCTCTTGACATATCCAAGGCATTCGACCGTGTTTGGCACGATGGGCTGTTGGTTAAGCTACGTTCCTATGGTATGTCTGAAAAGTTCTCTTTGTGGCTCTCATGTTTCCTCAGAGAGCGTTCTTTGCGAGTGGCAGTCGACGGATTTCTTTCTAACACCTTCACCATCAACGCCGGTGTACCCCATGGCTCCATACTGTCTCCTAATCTCTTTGTCATTTATATTAACGATCTGCTGGAAAAGACCGAGAATCCAATCTACAGCTTTGCAGATGTCAGTACACTTATCTCTTCATTCACTTTGAACGCTCGGACATCGGCTACTCCGACGAATATCCGCAGACAGCAGGAAGTCATTCATCTTAACAAAGACCTGGAAGAAATTCTATCTTGGGGTGACAGTAACCAAGTGGAATTTAACGCTATAAAAACCAGGCGGCAGTTCTTCCTAAAAAAGTCAACGTTGCTGAACCAGACATAGTTATGTCAGGGCACTCTATTCCTCTAACATCTCACCTAAAACTCAATTTGTTAGGCGTTAATTTGGGAGCAAATATGTCCTGGCATGAACATGTTACAGGCATAGCAAGGAGAGCTTCTCAGAAGTTGGGAATATTATTCCGAACCAGCAAGCTTTACACATCACAACAACTGTTTGGGGCTCCGCTCCCAAACATACACTGCATTTGTTGGATTCTATTCAGAGAAGAGCTGTTCGTCTGATTGGAGACCCGGAACTGACAGGTGGCCTTGATTCGCTGGAACATCGAAGAACGGTTGGCGACTTGAGCCTATTCTACAAGTATTTTCATGGAAAGTGTTCGAAGGATGTGGCCTGCTTAATTTCTCCCAGAGCGGTGCATATTAGAAGTACACGTCACACAAATATTTCACATCTGTATGAGGTTCAGCTTGTTACTCCTCGTACAACGCTTTTCAAGCAGTCATTTATATGGAGAACATCATCCCTTTGGAATAATTTGCCCAGGACTGTGTTTCCCACCGAGTACAATTTACAGCGATTCAAGAACAACGTGAATCGCTTTGTCCGCAAACGTGTCGCTTCTGTAGTGCTTTAGGGACTTCCCTCTAGCACGTATGCTAGACTCATAAAAAAAAAATTCTCTCTTTAGGTTTTGGATCGTCCTTTTGTTAACCTCTCCATCAAGTGCGGACCCTTTTTCCTATTTTAAATAAGCAAAATTCCTTTACAGTCCCAGAAAACAGATGCTATCTATTTTCCAGAAGTTGACAGAGTTTTCGTCTTCATTGAAGGTGGAGAGCTCTTATGAACTCATTGCATATAGAATACCCAAGTTTCCTCACCTGTGACAAGTTGCGCGTTCAATCGCATGTACCAACGTATTGTTTTTGGAGTATTTAGGAGTATTCGCTGTTATCGATATGCACATACAAAATATTCAGTTTCCTTGATAAAAGCACACATAGGAAAGTGTTTTTATTGTACTATGATTGTTTTGTT
Organism: Pachyrhynchus sulphureomaculatus; assembly: GCA_019049505.1. NCBI lineage: Eukaryota > Metazoa > Arthropoda > Insecta > Coleoptera > Curculionidae > Pachyrhynchus > Pachyrhynchus sulphureomaculatus. The sequence continues at coordinate 129,408,007 of CM032449.1, read as the reverse complement.
GACGTCCAGGGGTAAAAAAAAACTTAAGTAACTAATTGCTTTTTGAATTTCAAGTAATAACTGTTTAACAATATTAAACCTTATAACGAACATTTCACTAATCGTTATTCTTCTCTTTATCGTTTAAAATTTCTACTTTTCTCTTCAGTTTAATAATTTTTTTAGTGTGTATATAACTTACGTTGATTCATTTGTTTAATAAATAAATTGGTATTATTGGTAATATATACATATATATATATATATATATATATATATATATATATATATATATATATATATATATATATATATATATATATATATATATATAGGTTTTTACGGATGGTGGAATGTAATACATTAAAATTCCGGGTTTCAAACCGTTCGTGAATTTGCACGACGTTTCACCAAAATATTATTTCGAATTTGCAAGTGCTCTTGCTGCTGCTGCCGCTCGAAGCTAACTGA